>JAGVSN010000007.1:0-1261715 GCA_022651745.1 Parapsyche elsis
CGATGCTCTAACTGCATGCTCAACAGGCTGCAGAAAGCTGCAGCACACGCGAAACCAAACCTTAGCAATAGCTCGAATGCGTAACCAAAAAAAAAAAGTTCAGTCTTAGGCATGGTTTCACAGCGGCCCGCGGCCTGGCCGACTTAGTCAACTTGACCCAGGCCTTTGTGGCCGCGTCCGCTTTCCATTCATCTGTCAAATTTTATATAAAAAAAAAAAAAAACCACAAAGTTGGTGTCGGCCAGGTCGATATGACCGTCATGGCTGTCGTCGCCTATCTCCGCACCCTCCTTCTTTTTGTGCACGTTAGTCAAAACGGCCACGTTGACCTGGCTGACATCAACTACATACATAGTTTTTTGAATACATTTTGACAACTGGAGGAAAAGCGACCGCGGTCAACCCAAACTAAACGTTGTCCATTCTTTGAATTAAATTTGAATTGCCTATTAAATGCTTGGTTCCGCGAGGTGATGGCCTGGCCGACGCCACCCCGTGGTTTTTTGTACAGAATTATGACAGATGGATGGAAAGCTGGCCGCAGCTACAAGGAAAGCAAGAATGCGGGAACTTTGTAGTCGCGGCTCACTTCTCTCAATCCATCTGTTTAGCCACAAAAAAAAACCATGGGTGGAAGCGTCAGCCAGGCTGACGCACCTCGCAAAAAATCAAGCCTTTAGTAGCCGTAATAATTCATACACAAGGAACAAACATCGGTTGGCAGCAGTGGTAGTCAGTTTGGCGCGTTGTGCGTCACAGCCGTTGTCCGTCACAGGTGGTAATAGTTATTGGCTAGTACTAGTAGTTTGTCAAACAGTGTGGTGTTTGTTTGTGTTTGATTATTATAATATACCAAGAAGTAGTAGGATGTCGAGTACGTCCTCAGAAACACAAGAATTTCCCAGCGGAACCGATGGGCGAGAAGCCGGTGACAGATCTGGCGGGCATCGGAGAAGTGTTGGGGAAGGACTCGACGCTGCCGGCTTCGACAAGGTATCAACACTCAAAACTTTTTTCATTATCAATTGAAGGGTTGCAAGTCTATTGGGGGCTAAGTGCCATTTTTTACTTTTTTTCGACTTAATCCATGTTGAATGGATCTACGTACCGAGCCCAATAGGATTATTTTAGATCCATTATGATGCAAGGCCCATACACTTGAGTTACATATGCAGACAGCGTCAAGTGCCATATACGTTTGACGCCCTCATTTGATCACTGTACAGGGATAATAATAAATATTTTAATTGACATACATATTTAATTAATATTTCAGGTGCATACGTAAACCGTTTAGTATTATATTTGGTTTTTCTTATTTGCTCAGCTTGAACTTTTTTGGTTCTTACCAGATAGGACTGTCAACCCTTTAATTTGTGATTTATATTCGTACTTTCAATTAATTAATTAACACTGTTCATTTTTTTACTTTCAGGCATATGTCGTATTGGGGTAATACTTGCTCTTTGAAAAAAGGAGAAAGAATTATTTCAGGAGTGGTTAAAAGACACATGTTCAGCAAACGCAAAGCAATCGTCGGATTGCTATCAATGCCTTCATGATTGGTGTGGGGAATTTTGTAAAATATTAAATTTGTATTGTACCTTTAAAAAAAAAAAACATTATACATAATTTATTTATTTTACCATTTGCGATATATTACAATATAATATGAGAATTCAATAATTTTATACTAATGAATAAAATATAAGCAAACCTTTAAAATGTCATTGGTTATAATTCCCCCCATTTTCGATAATCGACCATTTTCAATTTTTTTCCAAGTCATTTCTCAAATCGACAAACTTTTGTTTCCATATAGAACTGGATTGAATTCGATTAATTGCATTTCTATATCTTCCAGATTCAGCCAATCTTAAAATCTCTAAATAAATTGAGGGTATCTGCCCACATATCTAACGTCTGGATATAGAATAAATTTTGATGTCTTTTCAAATCTCTTGAATTGTTTGAATCTTGAAGAAAACTCTGTTCTTTATTGATTGAATAACTACAGAAAATTCCTGTGTTAATTTAATTTTATCTGGGTTTTCGGCTTATTGCCCGCTGATAATCAACGCCCGATTTTTTTAATGGTTTTGATTTTGATCTGGGGTGGTGGGGGGCCGGCATAGCTTTCGGGAGTGCAAAAAAGGTGCCGTAGGGGGGGGGGGTCTGGGGTGGTGAGGGCCGGCATACCTGTTCGGCAGTGCAGAAAAGGTGCCGTAGGGGGTGGGGGGTCTGGGGGTGGTGAGGGGCCGGCATAGCTTTTCGGGAGTGCAAAAAAAGGTGCCGTAGGGCAGGAGGGGGGGGGGGGGGTCTGTGGGGTGGTGAGGGGCCGGCATAGCTTTGGAGGGAGTGCTGAAAAGTTGCCGCAGGGGTAGAAGGCGGCTCTGGGGTGGTGATGGTCCGGCATGGCTTTTGTGAGTCAAAAGGGGGTGGGGTGGGGGCCGGCATAGTTTTTCGGGAGTCCAAAAAGGGACCGCCGGGGTAGGGGGTCTGGTGGGGTGGTAAAGGGCCGGCATAGCTTCGGGGGAGTGCAAAAAACGGGGCCGCTGGGGCAGGAGGGGGGTCTGGGGGGTGGTGAGGGGCCGGCATAGCTTTTCGGGAGTGCTGAAAAGGTGCCGTAGGGGTAGGGGGTCTGTGGGTGGTGAGGGGCCGGCATAGCTTTTCGGGAGTGCTGAAAAGGTGCCGTAGGGGTAGGGGGGGGTCTGGGGGGTGGTGAGGGGCCGGCATAGCTTTTCGGGAGTGCTGAAAAGGGGCCGCCGGGGTAGGGGGTCTCTGGGGTGGTGATGGGCCGGCATAGCTTTTCGGGAGTGCTGAAAAAAGGTGCCAAAAGGGGGGAGGGGGGGTCTGTGGGTGGTGAGGGGCCGGCATGGCTTTCGGGAAAAAAATGGTGCCAAAAAAGGGGTCTGGGGGGTGGTGGAGGGGCAAAAAAATTTTTCGAAAAAAAGGTGCCGTCCAGGGGGGGTCTGTGGGTGGGGTGGCCAAAAAAAAAAAAAAAATCAAAAAAAAAAAGGTGCCAAAAAAAAAAATCCAAAAAAATGAAAAAAAAAAAAAAAAAATTCAAAAAGGTTCCAAAAAAAAAAAAAAAAAAATTCAAAAAAATATATTCATTGAAAAAAAAAAAAAAAAAAAAAAAAAAATCCAAAAAAAAAAAAAAAAGTTGGAAAAAATCCAAAAAAAAAAAAAAAAAAAAAGTTCAAAAAAAAAATCCAAAAAAAAAGTTGAAAAAAATCCAAAAAAAAAAATTCAAAAAAAAAAAAAAAAGTTCAAAAAAAAAAAAAAAAAAAAAAGTTCAAAAAAAAAAATCAAAAAAAAAAAAAAAAAAAAAATTTTCAAAAAAAAAAAAAATTTCAAAAAATATATTCATAAAAAAAAAACTCGAAAAATCCTATAGTGACGTCATAGCGTTACGGGACAGACACACACACACACACACACACAGACGGACACACATTAAGCCTTTATTAATATAACTAGCTTATTGCCCGTTGATAATCAACGCCCGCTGAATTTTTAATGGTTTTGATTTTGATCTGGGGTAAGGGGCCGGCATAGCTTTCGGGAGTGCAAAAAAGGTGCCGTAGGGGGGGTGGGGGGGTCTGGTGGTGAGGGGCCGGCATACCTGTTCGGGAGTGCAGAAAAGGTGCCGTAGGGGCAGTGGAGGGTCTGGGGGTGGTGAGGGGCCGGCATAGCTTTCGGGAGTGCAAAAAAGGTGCCGTAGGGGTAGGGGGTCTGGGTAATGAGGGGCCGGCATAGCTTTCGGGAGTGCTGAAAAGGTGCCGTAGGGGTAGGGGGGTCTGTGGTGGTGAGGGGCCGGCATAGCTTTCGGGAGTGCTGAAAAGTTGCCGCAGGGTAGAAGGCGGCTCTGGGGTGTGATGGATGGGCCGGCATGGCTTTTAGTGAGTCAAAAGGGGGGGTGGTGGTGAGGGGCCGGCATATTTTTGGGAGTCAAAAAGGGAGGGCCGGGGGGGGTCTGGGGGGTGGTAAGGGGCCGGCATAGCTTTTCGGGAGCGCAAAAAAGATGCCGTAGGGGCAGTGGGGGTCTGGGTGGCGAGGGGCCGGCATAGCTTTTCGGGAGTGCTGAAAAGGTGCCGTAGGGGGGGTCTGTGGGTGGAGGGGCCGGCATAGCTTTTCGGGAGTGCTGAAAAGGTGCCGTAGGGGTAGAAGGCGGCTCTGGGTGGTGGATGGGCCGGCATGGCTTTAAGTGAGTCAAAAGGGGGGTGGTGAGGGTCCGATATAGCTTTTCGGGAGTGCTGAAAAGGTGCCGTAGGGGAGGGGGGGTCTGTGGGGGTGGTGAGGGGCCGGCATAGCTTTTCGGGAGTGCAGAAAAGGTGCCGTAGGGGGGGGAGGGTCTGGGGGGTGGAGGGGTCGGCATAGCTTTTCGGGAGTGCTGAAAAAAGGTGAGGGGTAGGGGGGTGGGGGTCCGGAATGGGTTTCGGGGGGGCAAAAATGGAAAAAAAAAAAAAAATCAAAAAAAAAGTTGAAAAAAAAAAAAAAAAATTCAAAAAAAGTTCAAAAAAAAAAAAAAAAAAAAAAAACAAAAAAAAAAAAAAAATTCAAAAAAAAATTCCAAAAAAAATTCATAAAAAAAAAGTTGAAAAAAATCAAAAAAAAAAAAAAAAAAAAAGTCCCAAAAAAAAAAAAGTCAAAAAAAAAATTGAAAAAAAAAAAAAAAAAAGTTCCAAAAAAAATCAAAAAAAAAAGTTGAAAAAAAAAAAAGTCCAAAAAAAAAATCCAAAAAAAAAAAAAATCCAAAAAAAAAAAAGTTCCAAAAAAAAAAAAAATCCAAAAAAAAGTTGAAAAAATCCAAAAAAAAATTCAAAAAAAAAGTTCCAAAAAAAAAAATCCAAAAAAAAAAAAAAAATCCAAAAAAAAAAAAAAAAAAAAAAAAAAAAAAAAATCCAAAAAAAAAAAGTTGGAAATATCCAAAAAACCGAAAAAAAAAATTTTCAAAAAATATATTCATAGAAAAAAAACTCGAAAAAATCCTATAGTGACGTCATAGCGTTACGGGACAGACACACAGACACACAGACACACACACACACACACACAGACACACACACATTAAGCTCTTTATTAATATAATAATCCATTTATTGCCCGTTGATAATCAACGCCCGCTGAATTTTTAATGGTTTTGATTTTGATCTGGGGGGTAAGGGCCGGCATAGCTTTTCGGGAGTGCAAAAAAGGTGCCGTAGGGGTAGGGGTGGTCTGGGGTGGTGAGGGGTCGGCATACCTTTTCGGGAGTGCAGAAAAGGTGCCGTAGGGGCAGTGGGGGTCTGGGGTGGTGAGGGCCGGCATAGCTTTCGGGAGTGCAAAAAAGGTGCCGTAGGGGTAGGGGGGTGGGTAATGAGGGGCCGGCATAGCTTTCGGGAGTGCTGAAAAGGTGCCGTAGGGGTAGGGGGGTCTGTGGGTGGTGAGGGGCCGGCATAGCTTTTCGGGAGTGCTGAAAAAGTTGCCGCAGGGGTAGAAGGCGGCTCTGGGGTGGTGATGGTCCGGCATGGCTTTTAGTGAGTCAAAAAAAGGGTGGTAAGGGGCCGGCATAGCATTTTTGGGAGTCCAAAAAAGGGACCGCCGCTTTTAGGGGGGGTCTGGCGGGTGGTAAGGGGCCGGCATAGCTTTTCGGGAGAGCAAAAAAAAAGGTGCCTGGGGTAGGGGCAGGGAGGGGAAAAGGGGTGGTGAGGGGTCGGGCATTTCGGGAGTGCTGAAAAGGTGCCGTGGGGTAGGGGGTCTGTGGGGTGGTGAAAGGGGCCGGAATGGCTTTCGGGGGGTATCAAAAGTTGAAAAAAATCAAAAAAAAAAAAAAAAATTCAAAAAAAGTTCCAAAAAAAAAAAAAAAAAAAAAAAAAAAAAAAATGGGGTGGTGAAAAAAAAAAATTCATTCAAAAAAAAAAAATATATTCATAAAAAAAAAGTTGAAAAAATCAAAAAAAAAAAAATCAAAAAAAAAGTCCAAAAAAAAAATCCCAAAAAAAAATCCAAAAAAAAAAATTCAAAAAAAAAAAATTCAAAAAAAAAAAATCCAAAAAAAAAAAAAAAAAAAAAAAGTCCAAAAAAAAAAAAAAAATCCAAAAAAAAAAAAATTGAAAAAAAAAAAAAAAAAAAAAAGTTCCAAAAAAAAAAAAAAAAAAAAAAAGTTGAAAAAAATCCAAAAAAAAAAAAAATTCAAAAAAAAAGTTCCAAAAAAAAAAAAAAAAAAAGTTGAAAAATCCAAAAAAAAAAAATTCAAAAAAAAAGTTCCAAAAAAATCCAAAAAAAAAGTTGGAAATAAAAAAAAAAAAAAAAAAAAAAAAAAAAAATTTTCAAAAAATATATTCATAGAAAAAAAAAAACTCGAAAAAATCCTATAGTGACGTCATAGCGTTACGGGACAGACACACAGACACACAGACACACACACAGACACACACAGACACACACACACACACACAGACACACACACAGACACACACACATTAAGCTCTTTTTATTGTATAATGTTAATGATAATCAACGCCCGCTGAATTTTTAATGGTTTTGATTTTTGATCTGGGGGTAAAGGGCCGGCATAGCTTTTCGGGAGTGCAAAAAAGGTGCCGTAGGGGTAGGGGGGTGGTCTGGTGAGGGGCCGGCATACCTGTTCGGCAGTGCAAAAAAGGTGCCGTAGGGGCAGTGGAGGGTCTGGGGTGGTGAGGGGTCGGCATAGCTTTTCGGGAGTGCAAAAAGGTGCCGTAGGGGTAGGGGGGTCTGTGGGGTAATGAGGGGGGGGGTCTGTGGGGTGGTGAGGGCCGGCATAGCTTTTCGGGAGTGCTGAAAAAGTTGCCGCAGGGGTAGAAGGCGGCTCTGGGGTGGTGATTGTCCGGCATGGCTTTTTAGTGAGTTTTTTTGAGGGGGCAGGGGTTTTTTTTTTTTCGGGAGTCCAAAAGGGACCGCCGGGGTAGGGGGGGTCTGGGGTGGTAATTTTTTTTTTTCGGGAGTGAAAAAAAACGGGGCCGCTGGGGCAGGAGGGGGTCTGGGGGGGTGGTGAGGGCCGGCATAGCCTTTCGGGAGTGCTGAAAAGGTGCCGTAGGGGTAGGGAGGTCTGTGGGTGGTGAGGGGCCGGCATTTTTTTCGGGAGTGCAGAAATGGTGCCTTAGGGGGCAGGGGAGGGTCTGGGGGTTTCAGACTTTTTTTTTGGATTTTTCAACTTTTTTCTATGAATATATTTTTGAAAATTTTTTTTTTTTTTTTTTGGATTTTTCCAACTTTTTTTTTTGGATTTTTTTGGAACTTTTTTGATTTTTTTGAACTTTTTTTGAATTTTTTTTGGATTTTTTTCAACTTTTTTGGACCCCCTAACTTTTTTATTCCGGCCCCTCAACCACCCCACAGACTTTTTTAACCCTACGGCACTTTTTTCAGCTTTTCCCGAAAAGCTATGCCGGCCACTCACCACCCCCCCCAGACCCATCCCCTGCCCCTTTTTTTTTTTTTTTCTGCACTCCCCGAAAAGCTATGCCGGCCCCTCACCACCCCACAGACCCCCCCCCCCTACCCCTACGGCACCTTTTCAGCACTCCTGAAAAGCTATGCCGGCCCTTTTTACCACCCCTTTTTTTTGACTCACTAAAAGCCATGCCGGACCATCACCACCCCACAGACCTCCCCTACCCCCTACGGCAACTTTTCTGCACTCCCGAAAAGCTATGCCGGCCCCTCACCACCCCACAGACCCCCCCTACCCCTACGGCACCTTTTCAGCACTCCCGAAAGGCTATGCCGGCCCCTCACCACCCCCCAGACCCCCCTCCTGCCCCAGCGGCCCTGTTTTGCCCTCCCGAAAAGCTATGCCGGCCCCTTTACCACCCCTGCCAGACCCCCCCTACCCCGGCGGTCCTTTTTGACTCCTGAAAACTATGCCGGCCCCTTACCACCCCTTTTTTTGACTCACTAAAAGCCATGCCGGACCATCACCACCCCAGAGCCGCCTTCTACCCCTGCGGCAACTTTTTCAGCACTCCCGAAAAGCTATGCCGGCCCCACCACCACCCCACAGACCCCCTACCCCTACGGCACCTTTTCAGCACTCCCGAAAAGCTATGCCGGCCCCTCATTACCCCACAGCCCCCCCCCCCCCCCCCTACGGCACCTTTTTTTTGCACTCCCGGAAAGCTATGCCGACCCCTCACCCCCCCCCCAGACCCTCCACTGCCCCTACGGCACCTTTTCTGCACTGCCGAACAGGTATGCCGGCCCCTCACCACCCCCCAGACCACCCCCTACCCCTACGGCACTTTTTTTTTTTGCACTCCCGAAAAGCTATGCCGGCCCCTTACCACCCCCCAGATCCAAAAATCAAAACCATTAAAAATTCAGCGGGCGTTGATTATCAACGGGCAATAAGTTAGTTATACCATAGTGACATAACAGGTTTCCCCAATTCGTCACTATGGCGAGACATGAAAAAAAACATTATATATAAAATAATGGTAGTAAAAAAAAAAATATATATATATATGTGTAGCGTTATGAGACCGCGTGGCGATCCCGCCAAAATAGACCAATGGCGTTCTGATCGCCTACTATAAATAGAGGCATGATTGGCCTCAGAGAGCATTCTCGCTCAGGATGCTGGACCGAACGGACCGTTCGGCTCCAGTGGAATAAACCTCTTACAACCAACTTCGATCTTTCTCTCCGTTCACGGAACCACCCTTGCTGCCCACGCAACACTGGTGTCAGAATGGTCAAGACAAGAGGCAAGCAGGTGTCACCGGCGATCCAGGAGACACCACAAAAGGAGCAGAATCGGGAGGAGGTCCGTCCAAACGGGTCAATTGCAGGGACAATGACTACACCGAGACGGACGGAAACTGTGGCACAGAGCGACTTACGTGCCGAATTGAGGAAGTCAAAAGCTGTTATCACAGCTAGTATCGGTTGAAAGACACGGGGAGTCACAGTCGTTTTTACGATTGCTTCCCGAACAGTCGGTTGCATCGGTCACATCTGTTACGCAAGGGCTGGAAGCGATACCGTTATTTCAACATTCCGCAAATGACGCAGCACCCAAGGCCACCGAAGGGGAAGTGGTACCACTATTACGACATTCCACAGATGACGCATCACCGAAGGCCACCGACGTCACGGAGGAAGACTTCGGGACACGGATACGACATCATATAGAATATCCAACATTCGACGGAACAGAGTCCTGGGAAGAATTTCTGGCCCGTTTTAAATTCACGGCAAAGCTGCATGGTCATGAAAAAAAAAAAATCTTGCAATACGGCTGTGCTCACAATGAGGTCAGCGGCAATGACCTACGTATGTCGTTTACCTGTGACGACACAGGAAAATTTCGAACAGCTGATCTCGAAATTAGCAACACGATACGGGAACCGCACGTCAGTATACGAGCATTTTGAGAAAGCGGTCGGAAACAAATGGAAGGCCAACACCGGTGAGGAGCTGACGGCGCACGTAGACGCAATCACAAAACACGCCGAGTTGGCGTTCGCCGGGGTAGCATTGGCACCAGAAGCTTTGGAAAGGTTCATTTTGTGTGCTTTCGTAAACACCATTACCGATGCAGATGTAAGAGCAGCTGTCGCATGTCTCGATCCAGCCACCGCTCTTCCAGAAGCCGTAAGAATCGCAGAGGCGGTCTACCAGTCGAAACTTTTCGCGCGCAATGCATCCAATGCTTCAAGTAATGTGCGGCAGCCTACCGTCACTACAGCTGGGGCCGGTGGCGCTACAGTCGCCGGTCGACCGGAGACATCTGGCGGACAGAAACCACGATACGCGAACACGAAGTTAACACGCACACCACCGCGACCATTTCACACCCCAGAATGCTGGAATTGCGGAAAGAAAGGTCACATTAGTCAGTATTGCCGACAAACAAAAACTCGACGACTCGTTGACGACAAGGACGACAAAGACGAATCAAGCGAAGCGGCGTCGGAAAACGAGCAGTGATCGGTCGAATACGGGCTCAACCGATCACTAAACGAACGAAAAGACCCGGAGTTAAAACAATCGGCACTCGCGGATCACCGCAAATAAAGGGAAAAATAGGTGGAATACCGTGTCATATGGTGTGTGACACCGGGTCAGAAATCACAGTTATAAACACGACCTTTTTCGCCCGAATTCCTTTCGACCGGTTTGAAGTCATAAAGGGCGCTGTACAAAAGCACGTCAAGCCTCAGACGCATACCTCCATATCAACAAATGGATACGCGTTAAAATCGAAATCCAAACCAAAACATTTACATGGGAAGTCGCAGTTGCAGCGATTCGCGACAAAGTGCTTTTAGGAGTGGATGTTTTAAGGCATGCCAAGACGGACATATTGTTAACGGAGCCGGAAGTAGTAGTAACAATTCGGAGAACCATCCAAGAATCACCCCATCCGAAGTTAGCGGCGTTAATGGAAACCACAACCGATGATCTTCAACCGGATGTCCGGCAGCAGCTAGCCGAAATGTTGCAACAAAATGGAAAAGCATTTGCGCGCGACCAAGACGACCATGGACGAACCAACACCGCGGTACACACGATTAACGTAGGCGACGCCAGACCAATTAAACAGGCACCGAGAAGAACACCGTTAGCCAAGAAAGGAGAAGTTCGCCAGCTGATCGAGGACCTTCAACGACGAGGCGTCATCGAACCAGCTTTCGGCCCATGGGCATCTCCCATTGTACTGGTAGATAAAAGGACGGATCATCACGCCTGTGCGTGGACTATCGTCGTTTAAATGCAGTCACCAAGATTGACTCGCATCCCATCCCAAGGGTAGACGACACGCTCGATCAGTTGGCCGGGGCACGTTATTTCAGTACATTGGATTTACAGAGCGGCTATTGGCAGGTACCAGTGGCACCAGAGGACCGAGAGAAGACAGCCTTTGTAACAGAACACGGCCTGTTCCAGTTCAAAGTAATGCCGTTTGGACTGTGTAATGCACCTGCAAAGTTCGTGCGATTGATGGAACAGGTCGTCGGGGATATGAAGAACAATGTGCTGGTGTATTTAGATGACATAATAATTCACAGCCAGACATTACAGCATCACATAGAGCAACTAGAAAAAGTACTACGACGGGTACAGGCCGCTGGATTGAAGTTGAATGCCGACAAATGTAAAATCTTCAGCAAGGAAGTCGAGTTCCTGGGACATCGAGTGTCTCCCGAGGGAATCACCACTGATCCACGAAAGATCCGAGATGTCAGAGACTGGGACGTCCGAAAACAAAACGCACGTGAGGAGTTTTTAGGGCTAGCCACGTACTACAGGCGTTTTGTACTCGATTTCGCTAAGATAGCGAAACCTCTACACAAGCTGACGGAGAAGGATACAGCGTTCGAGTGGACTCCGGAATGTCAAAAGGCATTCGACCTCTTGAAAGATGCGTTGATAACGGCCCCGGTAATGACACATCCACGACCCGATGGTCACTTTATCCTCGACACAGACGCCAGCCAGCACAGCATCGGAGCAGTATTATCCCAACTGCAGGAAGGGGAGGAGCGAGTTATCGGGTACTTTAGCAAAACGATGAGCAAGACGGAAACCAACTATTGCGTTACCCGGAAGGAACTACTTGCCTTGGTGAAAGCAGTACAGCATTTTCACCACTACCTGGCGGGGACTGCGTTCACCCTGAGAACAGACCACTCGGCGCTGACGTGGATGAGAAATTTTAAAACCAGAAGGACAACTTGCTCGATGGCTGGAGGTGCTAGGACAGTACAACCTAAACATCATCCACCGACCGGGACAAAACATGGCAATGCCGACGCATTATCACGAAGACCATGTAAACGGACTGCCCGAAGTGTTCACGACTAGAAAGGCGAGACCAAGAAGCAGACCACGAAGAAGAAGAAGAAGCTACGGTAGCATTAGTGGGGATCCAGACAGATGACATGATTGATGCGACAATTCAGAAAGTGATCGACTGGAAGCAGAACGGACAACGACCACCATGGGAGGAAGTGTCCGCCGAGGAGCCCGAGGTCAAAATACTCTGGGCACAGTGGGATACACTCGAAGTGAAGGATGGCAAGCTTTATCGTTCCTGGGAAAGCAACTCCGGGAACCGACAAGTAAAGCAACTTGTACTGCCAAAGAAAAAAATCAAAGATATCCTGTGGGAATTCCACACCGCACCCACGGGTGGTCACTTCGGCATAAATAAAACGTACAAAAATATTCGACAGAGATATTATTGGCCAACTTGTAGGGCCGATGTAACCCACTGGTGCGAACAATGTACGGAATGCGCGGCACACAATGGACCCCACCAGAGGAATAGGGGAGCACTGCGTCAATATATCTCTGGAGCACCTTTAGCGAATGGCTATTGACATTCTTGGACCACTACCTGTCACTGAGCGAGGGAACCGGTACATCCTCGTCGCCATGGATTACTTCACCAAATGGCCAGAAGCGATCGCCCTTCCGAATCAAGAGGCTGAAACAGTGGCTGAAGCTCTAGTAAACCAAGTGTTCACCCGACTAGGTGTACTTGACGAATTACACTCAGATCAGGGTCGCAATTTTGAGTCAAAATTGTTTCGCCAAACACTAAGTCTTATGGGGATACGAAAAACGAGGACCACCCCTTATAGACCACAGTCAGACGGCATGGTGGAGAGGCTAAACCGGACGTTGTTAGCCCATTTAACCAAATTCGTGGCAAACCAACAGACGGAATGGGATTCATTCGTGCCACATTTCCTCATGGCATATAGAGCTGCACAACATGATTCAACAGGAGCATCACCAGCTGCAATGATGTATGGTCGGGAGCTCCGCGTACCAGCCGACCTGATGTACGGAGGGCCCCCACCCGATAATGGACCACAAGACCTACACCAGCACACCACTCAGTTGATCGAGCGAATGGCAGAAGTTCATAGATTCGCCCGAACCCACCTACGAATGCAGCACAACCGCATGAAAGCACGGTACAACGTCCGTGCAACGGAGCCCCGGTATGAAGAAGGCGACCGAGTGTGGTTGTACAATCCAGCCAGATACGTGGGACGCTCCCCAAAGCTGCAGTCCTTCTGGGAAGGACCATATCGGATTGTGAAACGGATCAGCGACGTCGTGTACCGCATCAGAAAAGAGTCTGGAAACTCTACACGCTGCGTAGTGGTACATTTAGATCGATTGGCTCGATACAAAGCCACGACAAGTGAGACACAACAGTGATGTGTGCTAATTATGACTTTACTATTTGTTTATGTGTATTTGTTGAATTTCAGCTACTTGTAAGGTTATTTTATAATTGATTTGAACTACTTGTAAGGTTATTTTATAATTGATTTGAACTACTTGTATATTTCGCACTATTGCTATACTGATAAATGTATACATATATGTATGTGTGTATGTCGATCGAGACGATCTCCTCTAAAGAGAGGGGCAATGTAGCGTTATGAGACCGCGTGGCGATCCCGCCAAAATAGACCAATGGCGTTCTGATCGCCTACTATAAATAGAGGCACGATTGGCCTCAGAGAGCATTCTCGCTCAGGATGCTGGACCGAACGGACCGTTCGGCTCCAGTGGAATAAACCTCTTACAACCAACTTCGATCTTTCTCTCCGTTCACGGAACCACCCTTCCCGCCCACGCAACATATGTATAATCGAATTACATTAAAATTAAATTAAACACAATTAAATAATAATTAGAAAGTATTAATAATAATAAAATTAAATAATAATAATAATATAATCAAATTAAAAGTTAACATAAAATCAGCAAATCAATTATAAATAAATTAAATTATTACAAACAAAATTAAAATTTAAAGTGCATGAGAAATGTGGCGATCTGATGCTGCGTAGCGCAAAAAAAATCCAAATGTTGCGCAAGTGAATTGAGGCATTGAATGGCTCGAGCAATGGGCGAGTCAGCAAGGACACCGGTTCTCGCTCTGACAACCTGAAACAATTGACGCGTACGCAACTCCCGGAAGTGTGCAGGAGCCCACAACTTCATCTCCTCGAGGATTGGTGGGTTGCATATGTCACCTCTCAATAAATTACAGAAGTGATTCACAAGGAGTTTATCCCTACGAGATGACAGAGTGCTGTATCCCAATGTACCTAGAACAAAAGCACTAGGATACAGTGAGGGATAGTAGTCGTATTGTCTCATGTATAGGTATCGGAGAAATTTCCGCTGAACTCTTTCAATCTGTAAATTATACTTGACTTCTCTGGGATTCCATATAATAGAACCAGATTCCAAGATGCTGCGGACCAAAGTGTCGTAAAGAAGGCGTAATACCCTCATATCATTGAAATGATGAGCATTACGCACGACGAATCCTAGCATCTTTGACGCCCTGTTACATATGTCGGAGATATGCACCACAAACTTCCACCTGCTTTCAAACGTAATCCCGAGATCACTTGTGGAAAGTTTCATTTCTAATATATTTCCACCAACACTATATGGATGTACTAAAGGTGCAAGAGATCGGGAATAAGAAACGACATGACATTTCTCTATGCTAAATGGTAAATAGCTATCAGATGCCCATTCCCACAGCGAATTTAAGTCATTTTGCAGAGCAGTGAAATCTGCTGTCGTTCGAATATCTCTGTACACCTTGAGATCATCAGCATACAATAACAGATTGGAATTAGAAATGACTGTATCGATATCATTAATAAATATAAGAAACAACAATGGACCCAAATTGGAACCCTGTGGTATTCCAGAGAATGTGGGATACACATTGGAATATTGAGATTCATATTTCACGAATTGACAACGCCCACTCAGATAATCAACAAACAATTTTGTGGTATTATATGAAAAACCGAGATCAAACAATTTACGGATAAGAATACTATGATCGACTTTGTCGAACGCTTTTTTGAAGTCAGTATAAACCACATCAACTTGAACGTTCGAGTCCATCGATTTCGTGATGAAGTTGGAGAGAGACAGGAGGTTAGTTGTTGTAGACCGGGCGGGGCGAAAACCATGTTGTTGGTCAATGAGAAATGGTTTTACATGATGGTAGATGTATTTATGTAAAATGATTTCCATTAACTTGGCTGGCGAAGAAACTATGGCAATTGGTCTGTAATGTCAATTAGCGATTTATCACCCTTCTTGTGAATCGGCGTGACTTTCGTGCATTTCCATGAGTTTGGGAATGACGACGTCTTCAGCGATAAATTAAAGATAAATTGAAGTGGATTTGACAGACTTAATTGGCAGCCTTTTAAAATGAAATCCGGTATCAAATCTGGACCAATAGATGACGCTATAAAAACTATTATTATTTTTTTGGTTTTGATTTTTGATTTTTATAAAATCACTTACAAAATTATAATTATTATATATATAATAATTAATAATTATAATATAAATAGTATATCCCAAAGAATAGAATCCCAAATCAAAAAATATTTTATGATTTGGGATTCGATACCGTGCTCGATATGTCGATAGGTGATTTCTATTAAAAAAGCGCTTTACGATATTTAAAATTCAACGGACTTACACTAGTTTAAATATAAGCACAAATCAGTGAAAAAAATTAATTTTTAAAAGCCATTCGACGTCTGATTATACTGATTATATTTTTCAGTGACTTTCTCATTGTTTAAAAAAAGCTTCACTTCATCTACATACAAACATAATATGTTCAAAGATTTGTTGAGTGTATATTATACACTCAACAAATCTTTGAAGAACTTTTCCACGACTTAGCCATCGCACGTTGTTGTACATAAGTAGAGACCCGTGTTTTTCGCATATTGCGATAAATGCGAAATAGATGCTAAAATTCAGGATATATGCGAAATAGATGCTAAAATTCAGGATATATGCGAATTTATGCTAAAATCCTGAAATATGCGAATAGATGCTAAAAATCACAAAAAATATACAAAATTAATTATTTTTAAAGAAAAATATTACTAAAACAACGTTGAGACTTGTTTGTACACACTAACTAGTGAACTAACAACTGAAAGTTAAATTAAAATATTGTTTTTGAGTTCTTAGAACAGTCGTGTCCATATTGACACCTAACCGTTGGGTCGTGAACACCTGGGACGGAAATTATGAGTTAACGAAAAAACCCATACGAAAATTTTACCCAAATAAGTTTTTTTACCTGGAGGTAAAATTGAGATGGTTTTACCCAAAGAAGTTGTATTGATGGGAAATATCGAAAACTATGCAGAATGCAGTATTATTTAAAAAAAAATTGCAAATAAAAATCAGTTCGTCGTTTGACTTCAAAAAGAGTCGTTCTTCTTGTCTCGTGATCGGTCTCTTACGTGTAGTAGTGAATTTTTGAAGATTCGTGAACGTGAAAGATTTTAGACTTTTGGACTTGTGACAGATTAAAAGGTTCGTATTTATTTACTTAACGTATTTATCATTTTCATAATTTGGTTTAACTATAAAATTCACGAAAATCGACCGTAATTTGATTATTTGACACCTCATATAATAACATAGTCGGTTTTGTTTCCGATTCAGCGCCATACATGATTTCATGTTTCAATAGTTTTAAAATTTTGATTGGAAATAATATATTGCATTTTCAGTGCTGGGTACATAAAATTAGTTTGGTGGGTAATATATTCATGAAAGAGTTGCCTGCTCTTAATGAGTTCATAACCAAAATAAAAATGTCATTTTTGCATTCAAGAAAAATGAAATCAGAATATGTTACATTTTGAAGAAAAATTATCCTAATCTTACAGCTATTTTGTTTCCAAGTCCTGTTATTACTCGTTGGAAGTCATGGTTTAAATCTGTGAAATATTTGGATACATATTTTGAGCCATTAATAGAATTTTTCCAAATCACTCGAGTAAAAAATGCAAATAAAGATAAAATTATTGAACTCTATTATTCAGACCCTATTTTGATAAGAACGCAATGTGGGTGAGATTTGCATTAAATTTATTTGTTTAATTGATAAATTAGAAGGATCTTCCTATCCCTTTGCCCATTTATTATGGGAAGAAATTGGGGACATGAAACGATGCCTACAAAATATTATTGATGGAGTTTTCCCCGCCGAAACCAAACAACTGCTTTCATCAATTGTTGACCGTAAAAGAAGTGACTTGGAATGTAATTTCAAAGAGGTTGCTGAGAAAAGTCTTCTCAAACTTAAATCCCATTCAACCTTAAATAATAGTAATTTTTTTTTTTTGAAACGTTAAGTGAGCTTTTTTAACCCATCTATAGCGTGTTCAAAATGTGGCATAAATGTAAGAGAAACAATATTATTATTTAACAATATACCCATATTTACCTTACTTACAGAGGCTCAATGTTTAGAAGGGTATGAGCACTTTTTTAGACAACTTAAAGCAAATTTAAAAAGTAGGTTAAAACCTGATATATTGGAATTATTAATGGCAACAAAAATTAAATATGAAGAGTTTGGTTCTGCTGCAATAAAATCAATTTGGTGTCCAGTGAATAGTGTGGATGCAGAAAGATTTTTTTAGTAAATATAATTTAGTGGTAACTGATCGTCGCACTAACTTAAAAGAGTCGTCTGTGGAAATATGTTCCATGCTTAGTTTTAATAAATTTTAAATTAATGTTATATTTTATTTTTTTTTATTCATGATTTTTTGTCTCTGTATTTCTCCATATTGCTACTTCTTAATGATTTTTTTTATGTGTCATGTTAGTTTTAAATTGTTTTTTATATAATAAATTGTGTTACAGAGTATTGAAATTGATATGTATTAAAAAAAAATTATCTAATAAAAATAAATGCTAAATAGATGCTAAAATCAAACACTTTATTCGCTACAATATGCTAAAATGACAAATCAAAATGCTAAAATCGATAAAAAATATATGCGAAAAACACGGGTCTCTATACATAAGTAAATCATTGTACACCGAGTTTACCTCATTTAATAACTATAAATTTCCGTTTGTTTAATCCAAGTGCAGATATAAAATTTAGCAATTTTTTAACAAGGCTCATAACATCCTCCAGTGACTTGAAACCGTACTTTGCGCATAAAACCTGCTAATGTATAATGCAAGGAAAGCCCAGAACTGAATGTCCAATACGTTCGGTAAATAAATTGATAAAACCATTTTCCTCTCCAGTCATACTGCAAGCGCTATCAGTAGTTACTGACTCAATTTTGGAAAGATCTATTTTTCTTTCATCGAGTGCATTTACAACTGCATTGCAAATATCTATTCCTTTTGTTGTTTTTGTCGATTTTAGCATATTGTAGCGAATAAAGTGTTTGATTTTAGCATCTATTTAGCATTTATTTTTATTAGATAATTTTTTTAATACAGATCAATTTCAATACTCTGTAACACAATTTATATATACAAACAATTTAAAACTAACGTGAAAAATAAAAAATTGTCGAAAATTATTAAGAAATAGCAATTTGGAGAAATACGAAGACAAAAATCATGAATTAAAAAATAAAATATAACATTAATTTAAAATTTATTAAAACTAAGCATAGAACATATTTCCACAGACGAATCTTTTTAGTTAGTACGACGATCAGTTACCACTAAATTATATTTACTAAGAAATCTTTCTACATCCACACTATTTGTAGGACACCAATTGATTTTATTGCAGCAGAACCAAACTCTTCATATTTAATTTTTGTGGTCATTAACAATTGCAGTATATCAGGTTTTAACCCACTTTTTATATTTGCTACAAATCGTTAAAAAAATGCTTGAATGATATTGTTCGTAGTAAGTTTTGAAATTGCATTCCGATGATTTATAGATTTCAGATGTTTTTCCAAGTTATCCTTTTTTCTGCTACTCCACTCGACAATTACAATGTCTGCTAAATTATGCTAACATTAAAATGTTAGCATAATTTATATAAATTCCGCGGGCTTTGAATGGATTTGCTCTGTCACGAAGATTAATATTAGTACGCCCCCTGCTGAAAAAATTTTTTTTTACATTTTAATAAATTTCTGAACATTGAAACTTTAATAAAATTTTGTATTAAATTACGGTCGATTTTCGTGAATTTTATAGTTAAACCAAATTATGAAAATGATAAATTCGTAAAGTAAATAAATACTAGCCTTTTTAATCTGTCCAAGTCCAAAAAAGTCAAAAATCTTTCACGTTCAAGAATTTTCAAAAGTTCACGACTGCACGTAAGAGACCGATCACGAGACAAGAAGAACGACTCTTGCTGAAGTCAAATGACGAACTGGTTTTTATTTGCAAATTTGTTTTAAATAATACTGCATGCTGCATAGTTTTCGATATTTCCCATCAATTAAACTACTTTGGGTAAAACCATCTCAATTTTTGCCTCCAGGTAAAAAAACTTATTTGGCTACAATTTACGTATGGGTTTTTCTTTAACTCATCATTGCCGACCCAGGTATTTACAACGGTGTCACGAAAAAACGTTCACGGACTAAACGTTCAACGACAAAAGGTTGCCGACAAAACGTTCACGGACAAATCGTTCACAGACAAATGGTTCCCCGACAAAACATTCACGATAAAATGTTCACAGACAAATCGTCCACGATGAAATGTACACGACATAACGTTGAGGACGAAATGTTCACAGACAAAAGGTTCACGATAAAACATTCACAGATGAATCGTTCACGGATTAAATGTTCACAGACAAATTGTTCACGATGAATCGTTCACGGACAAATCGTTCATAGATAAAATGTTCACAAATAAATTTCACAACAGCGTTCAGGGATTCACTTTAATCAGATAATCGGTGACAATTTTTGTGATTAATCATTCAAAAACTGTACTAACCCTACAAGATTTTCATCATTTCCTTCTGTTATTATTTTATTTATAGATATATAGCTTTTTTCCAATTATGCTTCTCCATTCTTTTAATTTCAATGGTAATTTTAATCATATTTGGACACGTCACCGTCGATCAGTTAAATTGATTACTATGAAAATTATTACATTATCGAACCATGCCCTAATTTTAACCCATCTACGTTGACAGGAATCTTTTCATTGGTGAAATTACTTTTGATAAACGAAACTTTAAATATTGAAAATGGAACCAGTCGCCATTACCTAGATTTTATGACTTCATACAATTTGTGAAATAGATGAATAGAATTAATTTGTCATTTAGAATCCCAGATATAACAAAATGATGGCTAGCTCTCTCCCGAACCGAAGTACTAGCGTTTGCCTATTTGTAAGGGTTTATATTTCATCCGCATCAGCTAAACAGTGATGGAGTGAGAGGGTAGAATTTAGAAATCGTCGTGGCATTGTATTCTCATATTGTGCGAAGCTTGCGCAATTCAACAAGGTCACAACTCTTATGTGACGAACAAAAAGATTGACGAACGAGTCAGCTATTGAACTGCATCTCTTTCAATATCCTCTCAATGGCAATGACTGGACTCATCATTAGCAGTAAGTTTTGCAAATTTACATAAAGGAAGAACGGGAACACAATGTCCGCCGATTTGATTGTCTCAAATCTTGAACAATATTGTTTTTAGGTGCATTAAATATGTATATCTGGGTTTCAAAAGGGGTGAGACAAGACAAAGACGGTGATCTTAACAACATTGCATAATAATCTATCTGCTCGGACAAAAGTCAGAGTTTCACAAATAGGGTGAGAAAACACATTTCGTCATAGGCAATTCTTCAATATTTAAAGTTTCGTTTATTAAAAGTAATGCCACCAATGAAATGATTCCTGTCAACGTAGATGGGTTGAAATTAGGGCATGGTTCGATAATTTAATAATTTTCATAGTAATCAATTTAACTGATCGACGGTGACGTGTCGAAATACCACCCCCCAGACCCCCCCCCTCCTGCCCCGGCGGCCCCTTTTTTGGGCTCCCGAAATAATTTACTAAACAAACACTATATTACATTATATTAATTACACCCCGGGCAAAGCCGGGTAATAGAGCTAGTTTGCCATATTCGCGGTATTGCATGCCGACCGACGATATGCAAAATTTCAGCTTAATGTGTATCATAGTTTTGCAGGAAAAACCTTCCAAAGATTACACAAAAATTAGGTGACTTTCCGAGAGAAGTACCACTTCCGGTTGACGAAAAATTTTGAAAGCCTTATGGATTGTAATGGCCGGCAAAAAACATATAAATACATATGAAGTTTCGGTGTAATAAGATAAACGGTTTTTGAGTTGTTAGCGATTCTACATACAGGTACAAACGTGCACCCAGTTCAAGCAGCCAAAGGGGCAGCCAGAACGATGAGAACACACTCACAAATGGTCAGCGATAACATTGTAGATACAACATATTTTCAATGCAATATTTGGTTTGTAATCTCGGATCTCGGATCCTTTTGTATTGTATGTACATATGTAGATGCAAATAATTCGTTGAAAATAGTTTATATATATATATACATTATTTCCAACGCGCAACATTAGCGATTTTTTTTTTTTTATATTTTTATATTATCATTGAATTTAGTATAAAATTTATAATGGAATTGGAATTGTTTATTCAGATTTTCAGCCGAAGTGGCTGAAAATCTGAAATGGCAAACGTGAATTGACTAGCTGCCGAGCAGCTAGGCTGCTAGTGCGTGCATCGCACAGGCAGCCACATACATTTGCTTTGTTAAATACATCTCGTGTTGGCCGCGGTGGCCAGTGGCTGCCTGTATGGCTGCTGCGTATCGGAGCCGGTACCTGTGGCCGCGCAGCCGGTTTCCTGGCTGCCTCAGTGCGTTGTCAAACAGGCAGCCACATACATTTTCTAACATCGTTGTGGCCGGCGCGCCGCGGCCATGGCTGCGCAGCCAGGCAGCCAAGTGCGTTAGGGACTAGATCAGGCCTCGGCAACCTATGACCCGCGGGTCACCAAGTGACCCGTTTGATGATTTCAAGTGATCCATTTGAGTTGTGCAAATAGCATTTTTTTTTTTGAATATTTGTACATGCGCCGGATTACGTGTTGCAGTTATTATTGTCGCGCTGGACATTCGGACACGGATCGTCGGCGTTCGATCTTGGTCGCTCCACGTGAATAAAATAATCTTTATTATTAATTGTTAAAAACAATTGTTTACCATGAATAAACAAAAACTAAAAAAGAGATTATTTCAAGATTTGTGGACTGAAGAATAGGGATGTATCGAAAACGGTGATAAATTGGTGTGCACTTTATGTACAGATGTAATTACCAGCAGGACTTACAATATTGAACGACACTTTTTATCAAAACATAAAAATGTGAGTGAAATGCCAAATGCAGAAAAATCTGAATACATTTCTAAACGTGTATCAAATTTTGGAAAACAAAATTAAGTTTTAAAGAGTTTTGTTACCAGTCACAATTACGCTACATCTGCCAGTATTGTTGCAGCTCTTAGCATTGGTACTAAAGGAAAACCGTTTACAGATGGCGAATTTTTGAAAAATACGTTTATAGATTGTTCCGCACGCTTATTTGATGACTTTTCAAATAAAAAAAACAAATAATTGAAAGAATTAAAGAAATGCCTTTGTCAGCCAGAACAGTTCAACGTCGCATTGAATATATAGCGAAAAATATTGACGACCAGGTAACAAATGATCTGTTATCTAGTGATGTAATTAGCAATGCTCTCCATGAAAGTAGCGATGTAAATAGTATGGCTAGGCTCGCAATTATTATTAGATTTGCATTTATAAATAGTTCAAACATCAATGAAGACCTATGTGTCCTTGCTTCAATGAATGACACGACTAAAGGTACTGATATTGTCCGTCCAGTACAAGAGTTTACAAAATTCAATAGTGAGAAAGTATTAGATTTAAAAAGTAAATTGTTTTCCAAAACTGATGGTGCTCCGTCTATGATTGGAAAACATGTAGGATTTGTTAAACTAATGGAGAAAGAGCTTGACCGCCCACTTTTGTCATTTTATTGTATCATATGTACGTGAAGAGAATTTATTTGCAAAGGCATCTACGCAACAACTTGTGGATGTAATGGAAAAAGTGACTAAGATCGTAAATAAAATAGTAGCACGATCTGCATTAACACAGGCGCTTTAAAGCTTTTTTTGGAAGAAATTACATGCTGAAGTACGATGGTTAAGTCGAGGCAAAGTTCTTGAAAGATTTGTGGAATGGTTTGATGATATAGAAATATTTCTCTACGAAATCGGCGAAAATGACCTCGAACTCAAAGATAAGACTTTTGTTCTTAAAAGACATTATGAAGCATTATAATGATTTCAACGTTCGACTCCAAGGAAATGACCACACAATTTTGAAAATGTACGAGGAATGGAAGAGTTTTTGTTCGAATTAATATTATTTGAAGCAAGCCGACATGAAAACTAGAATATTTATGTTTTTTCCTTTGTTAAAAAGCCAACATGAAAAAGATAATATTGATGAAAACAATCAAATTATGTTCGAGATTTATGTTTTGAATATTAAAAATGAATTTGAAAAAAGATTTCAAAATTTTAAGAACCACGGCGAAATGGACGAAAAAAATATAGACTTGCAATATTTTAAAATTGATAATCTTAGTTTAGAAATGATTGACTTTAAAAGTTCAATGTTGTGGGCTGATAAATTCAAGACATTGCGAAAAAATTTGGAAAAAACAGAAAATAATGAACTTCTCTTGATATCGACATATTGGGCATCACTTCCTATAAAGTTTTTGTCTTTAAAAAAAATTGGCTTTGCAATTTTATCTGCTTTTGGCTTGACTTACAAACGTGAACAAATATTTTCACATGAAATATATCCTAAGTAAGAGCAGAAGCAGTTGACCTATCCACAATTCAGACGCTTGTATTCGTCTTAAGGTGACTAAATATTTCCCAGACCTAACTAAATTGACATCACAAATTCAGCATCAGGGAAGCCATTGATAACGAAGAGAACTTTTATAAATAAAGTTCATAATACATATAAGTAATTAAATAATCTTGTTATTCTAATATTAAAATTTTAAAGTATTTTGTAATTATTTTTCAATAAAATTTATTTTATTATTAACCTGAAGATGTTTTAATTTGTGTATATAAAAATACCCACTGACCCGAATAGTCTTCTTAATAGTCACATTTTTTTTACTTTGACCTGCAGCCAAAAAAGGTTGCCGAGACCTGGACTAGATGGTCATTAGCGAAATTATTATAGCCAATATCACAAGATCCCATCTTATCCCCCCCCCCGTCTTGACCCGCTCTCCTCTATACTATTTTATATAAACGAAAATGCGTTTCATAATTTCGTAAAAATTTAATATAAATTTTTACCCACTAACCATATAAAATTTTCAAATTTACCTAGCCTCCTAAAAGTTTACCGACCACTGATTTCGAGTGTTCCTCGTGACAAGGATTAATTAATTAAACCAATCTGAATACTTTTCGATGCTGCTAATTCAACTATTGTATAACAGCTGGAAAAAAATTGAGAACATTCTTAGATACTGCAGGGAATATCGATAATATTGAATGCAATAAGGAAAGGAAAAAACAAACGCTGTAACAAGTTGTGGGTTTTAAGTCTGCTAACTACAGGTAGGACAATAAATAAAAATATAAAAGAAACAGGTGACTTTATTCAAAACCTTGCAATTTCAAATTATAACAATAAGACACTACAAACGATACTTAAAAAATAAAATTAATACTAGTGGAAATGGTACAAATAAGTCATATTTGTAGTCTAAACACCAATGTTCAGTAAATAAAGTTCACCCAATTAAACGAAGAAATCTCAGATTTATGGCACAATTTTTACATACAAGATCAACAACCAAGCTATCCAAAATTAGAAAATGATTGTTGTATTTCTGTGACCTGTAGATCGAATTTATTGTGGTTAATGTATCTTTTGAAAATGTTATTAACGAAGATGAAAAAATAGTACACACCAGCATTTATTTTCTATATGCGCACCTTAATCAACAATTTCTCACCGATAGTTAATTTCTGCACTTGATGAGAAAAACTTAAAAACATATGTATATATATATATATATGTTAAATTAAACTTTTTGAATAAACAAAGATTCAATAATGAAAATCAAACTAAATTACAGCAAAAAATATGTAATTTAGTTCATTTAATATTAGATAAAAATTAATGTATAAAAATATATTTACAGTGAGCCCTTGCAAACTTGACAAAATTATTTACATCAAATTTATTGCGAGATGCAGTTAGGTTCACATTTAAAACTAAAAAAAAATAAAATGACAACTGTTAGTTTATTACACTACCTAGATGACATTTTAAGGCTCAGACAAACACGCAAAAATTTATAACATGAATCATTGGTAATCAGGTAATGGCAATAATACTAGCAGGAATGACTAACAATAATGGAATAACAATAATGGAATAACAATACTTTGTTGTAAGGCATCCAAAATAACTAAAACATCATTTTTTGGACTAAAAGTTAAATGAAAATAGTCAAAGGCATTAAAAATAAATGTAAGCACGAAAATATCTTGAAAAACATCCACTTTTTGGATTCAAATAAACTATATTATAATTTGAATAAAAAAAAAGCCATCCACAGGCAATATGCTAGTAAAAAAATAAAAACACTACTTAAAAAAAAATTTAAATTTACAAGAAAAATAAAACTTCGTTGAGATTGACATTGGGCGTATGATGGAGACTTTGACTGGCCAAAAAAGCCAGTTTATGGGCATATTGGCATGGAGCTGGCACCCTTACTTGCCCGGAGAAGTTGTAGTACATATGGCAGAACTTGTATGCTATCCTTTGAGTGTGATCCGGAGACAAGTGTGTGTTGTCTGAAATCACATTGTAGCTGGTGGGAGCCACCGTACCATCTCGCACAGCTTGCGACACTAAGAAGAAATCGTATCTGAAAAAAAAAAAAGCAATGATAATATACAGTGGGAATAAAAGTCAATCTACCCTTTCTCTAATTCACAATGGATTGAAATTATTGGTAAACGAACTAAGAGTATGGAGCAGCTATAATGGAGGTTATTTATAACCAGTTTTCTCAGGGTTCTGGATCATGAATATCCACCATTAGCTTTATGGATGTATAAAGATCGCAATATGGGATACAATACTGATGGTAAGCACACAAAGGCCTGGCGAAGCCATGGATCTCCAGTTCATACAAAATTAATAATTGGCACAAACGAACTTTAGAAGCGCCTTATTGTCAACTTCTTTCAAAATAAATATTAGAAAAGTTTATGGTTGAGAATATTTGATTAGGTGATACATTTTCTAAAAAGTGCAAAGGCACTTTTATGCTGAATTGCCCGGCGTTGCTCGGGCGGGTGAAAGTTTATGAATGACAAAAATTGAATGAAAAGTTAATAATAAATGAAAACATGTATTCTCCAGTTAAAAAAATTTTGATTAAAATATTTGTACATGACCCCCTGATATGACCCTCTCCAAAACCCACCTATCAAAATCTGATGAGAACTGTAGATTTGCATAGCGGAACGACAAACACAGAAATTGAATTTTATATAGTAGATAAGAGGCGTTGATAAAAGTGGTTAATCACCTTTTCATTGAAGAATTATTAAACTAGCTATGTATTTCAATAATGTGGCACTTAATTGGTCTACTATTTCAAAGAGTAAATATACACGTTTTTAAAAAAAAAATTATTTTATTTTGTTCAATGGTGCAATGTTATCCATCTGCATATGAATCACCCCATGAAAACATCAGATTATTATAAATAATAATAAAAAAAAAACCCAATTAAAATAAAGAACAAAATCATAAATTTACCTAGTGGGATTTGTCACAACATCATCAATAACAGTTCCTGGCCTTGGGTTGGTGGCATTACTCAGGAAGAACCTGGTATTTAGCCTCTTAGATACGATAACAAACTGGAGTTTATATGTGGGACCTTCATACATTTCCTCCAATGCTTTTTTGACCACTTCAACCTAAATAAAATAAATTAGCAGTTCAAAATTTAAAGATAAAAAATCATATCAATATTTCAAAATTAGTGTAAAATTACCTCATGCTGGTAAACATAGGGAATTTGTCCTTCACCAACACCATCCCTATATATTATAATAACAGCTGGCAAAATTTTATTAATAGCCCTGTATTTATGCAGAGCATTTTTAATGTTGATACAAAACTCACTGGCCAGCTCCTCTCCGCTAGTGTGCTGTGTAACAGCATTGTAATACTTAGTCTGATTTTGGTTAATAGATGCAACCATTGCTCCAAAACTGTAATTTTTGTTCTTTGGGTCATGACATACGTCATATCCAATGACCATAAGATTTTTTACTGGTTGTAGTGTTGTCCATGGCGATCCACCGAGCTTACAATTTATTTGAATGGCAATTTTTGTCGCTATCGACATGGCACTCTTGTGGGCCAATGTTCGTCCCACGACAACTTGAGTTGGAATTGCTCTATCCACACAGCATTTTTTTTTTATTGCATTATACAGCTCTGCTTTGTTGTTTGACACAACAAAAAAAGCCAACGAGGGCGGTTTAAGAGAAATAATCCGCTCTAATTCAGGTATATACGTCCCAACAGAATCTGAAGAAAGTTCATATGTGGTGGGTGGTGGTAATTTTAAGCCCATTCCTGCTGCTGCTTGAATAACCATTCGAATAAAATTATCAGTATCATGGCGCAGTCTATGGACGGTCAGAACTATCCAATCTGTCATTTTCCCGAAACTAACGAAAGGGTTACTTCTTAAATTTTTGGTCCACCCATCATTAGTATCACCAGAGGCGTATTTGATATTCCCTTGATCTCCTTGGTAGATTACCTCTGGTGGCATTTGGCGACCAGTGATTTCAACCAACTTGTTGTCCAACTTCATATCCCACTCTTTCAAATCCTATAATAAAAGTTTTATTTCATGTAGTAGAGAAATTTTTTTAGGGAAATAGTTTTTACTAGTTTACTAGTTTTTAATAGTTAAGAAATTTATAGTACGTATCCACTTATAGTACATATCCACAAATCGCGATTTAATTCTGTATTCATAAACGGTGATATTTTCCGGTTTTTTATTAAAGAGAAATTCTAAATCAAAAGTTTGGTTGGAAAAACAGATTGGCGTAAAGGTGGCGACTTGTATCAATTCATGTGTCATATACCATTCGAGGCGAGCGTGTTACATTACAGCAAAAAAATACGCAGCGAATGCTCACATCGAGCACCATGTTCGATCGTGCCCCATTTCCTGTCGAAATGACAGGATGACGACCCTTGGAGCGATATTACACTGAGCAACACCAGCACCAGATTTTTTTTGCGGTGGCGAGCATCTTTCTACTACTCTAGGTAGTTTAGTGTACAAAAACTGCAAGACGATTTTCAGCTAATTACATATCGTCGTTTTCGAAACCATTTTGGTTATAAAAAATGGGTCCGAAAACACTATCACACAAACAATTGCATTTGAGTAAGAAGACGCAAAAAAAAAAAAAGGGTCGAAAAGGTATTTGGTGTCGATTTGTTAGCGAACCTTCACGATGATACAAGAACCTGCACTGACTTGTAATGTACCACACAAAGGGATTCGCCAAAAAACCGCTGGAGCACAATGCTCGGATCGAGCGGCTCCGCTTGCTGCACTGACTTGTGTAATGCTCGAGTTGTATAGTGTTATATTATACCGAAACCGATATCAAAACAAGTAAAAAATACATACATCTGTACATTCTTTCGCTGTCAATAACCGATTGTTAAAGGCTATTAATTTTTGTATTCTGGCCTCTGGACCTACTCTCGTGTGCGTTGAGAGGGCCTTCATAAGCCTGAAGTCCGCCCTCATTTTGTCATCGAGACCTGTCATTCGACATAACTCCGGAACGAGGAATATTATGTCAGAACTATCACGTCGGCGATCTCTCTCTTTGGCGAGTGATATTAATAAGGGCTGGGTTTTGTCGGATATGTTAATATTGTATTTCTGTAAGTGCAATAAAACAAAAGTATAGTATCTAAATACACACAGAACTTAAATGATTGAAACATGTCTCAAAATAAAATCCAATTTAACTTACCCTCTTATAGTAATCAACATACGTAGTTTGTTCTCCATTACATGGGAAAGTACTCATGGGGTTTGTATCCCAACTAACGTCAGTTACTCGGTAAGTCTTATTATTATAGTCAGTCAGGACAATTTGACCTAAAATCATTTATTTCTATGAAAAACGCACATAAATTTTACCAGTGGGGAATTCTAATATTGGCGATATTATCACAGATATAACCATTCAGATTCACCTCAATATTATCACGATACTGTAAATACCATCAAATTACTTTAATATGGATCGCATATAGGTATGCTACATTGGGATGGGATATAATTTTTTTTAAAGCTGGTATCTGGAGTTCGGCAAAATCAGAATGCTTTATGTAAAATTAAAAAAAAAATTTTTTTATCTAAGACGGTGCTTCTTAAACTTTTTAGAACCGCGACCCACATTTTAGAAGGACAAACTTTCGCGACCCATCTAGTTTTAATGGACATAAGGGGGGGGGAGTGTATTTAAATTATTCTTAATATTGTTCTTTTAATTAAAAATATCCAGGTAGAGTAAATGGCTTATAATTAACGAAAACAAGCAGCTGAGATAAACCTTTTGCATGCAGTTGCAATGAGAAAAACTCGTTACTTCTTCCTTGCTCTCATCATCAAACATAATTCCAACCTCGTCTTTTATTGGTGGTAGCACTTAAGTCTTGCAAATTGTGTGCGGCTTACTAGCTTGCGCGATTTTTTCATTAATGCTGGTGTAATGCGAAAGCTTCGATTTCGACTTTAGCTGTTCCAGTTCTTTCAAAAAATTCTAGTGGCTTGTTTTAAAAATCCGGATGCTTCATCACAAAATGCTAGAGCAATTTGCTTGGACGCATCCTATTCTCTGTTGTGCTGTCTCGTTATTTTACATTTTGATGCATATTTTTTTACTTTTTCATTTTTCCATATTTTACTTTTTAAATAATTAAAAAAATCATTCTTTGGAACGTGAATTTTGAATTTTCGCGACCCAATTTGGGAAAAGCTGATCCAGTAGATTCCTATATTTGGCAACTCTAGGCTAACTCACTATTATGCTATCTAGATGTTCAATATATAAATCACCATACCAAAATATTAACTAGTGCTTATCAATCATTATAATGAAAACATACCAACGATTTCCCTGCTGAACGCGTTTTTGTAATTGGAGTAATTTTGTTGCTGAGATACTTTCATACTTTGGTATACACTATCAGTTCGAACCACTTTATGTGTGATTTCTACAACCATAAGAATACTGCTTTCATGCTGGGCTATTGTTGTTTTGTATCCAGGCCAAACTTGGAGATTGTGTTCCCGAATTTCAATCTAAAAAATAAAAATAATATCTAGAACAGTGATTGGGAACCTTCTTGCAACTAACAAAGGGAATTTTAATGACTGCAAGACAGTTCAAAAAATAAATATTTTAATAACACACCTTTGCATTTTTATCATAAAAGTCGCGACCAAGCAATTGGAGTTTTAAAGATGTATAACATTTACGCATCAAAATGTTGAAAATTTGTATGTAAACATAGTCACCAGAAGTAACATCGCCAACAAGCTGAAAAATAAGAGACACATTAATATTATTTCTAAATACTCTTGATAACACCATATCGCATGATCACAAAAGGTAGTTGGGTGGAATAAAACAAAATAAACTTTTGCACCTCATTAACTAAAATGTTGAAAACTTCTAGTCTTGCTAAATTAATGTTAAAAAAAACTGACAATATAGGTACATTATTGCGTCAAATGATGGTTAAAATTCAGTGGCGGCTCATCCAAAGATGCTACTGCAACACCCTAGTGAAATTTATACTTTACATGCAAATGATGGCTGTAAAAAACTATTATTGATATGGTTTTTACTTTAAAGTCACATGATTTATTTATAATTACTGAATAAAACATGTGGACATGCTATATGTACATCAGATTTCGATAATGGTGCCTGTGGCTAAGTACTAAAGCTAGTACTAACTTACATTAGAACATATAGCTCAGCAACCTTAAGTTATAAGTTAGAATTTTTCTGTAAAATAATAAAGCGAATACTACTGTAATCAAACACACTCGAGACAAATAGAAATCTTCGCAATTCAAATAAATGGTTGAAATATACTACATATAATGTACCACACCACCCCAATTTTTTTTGGCCGAACCACCACTGCTTACATTTTAGAATGAACTCAATATTGTCACTAAGAAATAAATTTAAAATATTTAAATTAAATGTTGTTTGGAGTGGTTTATACAATGAATGAATGGCAGATTAATAAAAATAGTGGTTGAACCTTCAACGTTAACGTCATAACTTGGTCATCATCAACACGTTTTGAGCAGAGTGTCATTGGATCTGGATTCAACTTATATGGAGTGTACATAACAGTGCCATCAAATATATATCTAGAAATAGATAATAAAAAATTGTTTAAAAATAAATTGGTATGGGATACACAAATACACCTATCCCTCGATACATGTGGTAGATATGTTCTATGAAAAACCGCATAAATCAATGTATATTTATGCACATATATAACTCATACAGATAACAGTGATAAATGGTAAAAACCACTTGTGACCTACTTTCTAAGATAGTTCATAGCATTTACAACACGCCATAACACATGTCCATGGGATAATGGACAAATTCACCCTACCTGTGAATATTTTACTTCTACTGCTCAATCTTATCGGCCTGGCCTATTTTGGTCCCAACTTAAAACGCTCACATCTATTGGATAAATTGGCTTATTAGCTCATTTAGTGAACAGATCCCAAAACAGGGAGGTCCAAAAATGTAAAATTTTGTATTATTAGAAAATAATGTAAAAGTGGAGACGAATTTTAAGTTATAAATATTTTCTTTATAATAAAGGAATAATAAAAAAAGACATGGTGTTACTGACCCCTCTTTTTTTTTTCTATGGTCTCGCAAGAGTGTTTTCCTTACTGCAGTACGATCTTCTTCAGGAGAAATGTCAACACGATATTGGTACAATGTCCAATTTGGCCGCGTCATCAACTTGAAATAATTGCATACCAATTTAACTGGTACTCCACTACTCCCTACAGAATAAGATCCAAGATTAATTATCGTTTAATATCTACCACAATCCTATAGAAGAAAACTAAAAATAGCATGGATACATTACCTTTCTTGACGTTGAATTTTTCTGGCCTAGTATTAACAGAAACTGGAATTAGACGTGGGGGGCGGACCCCACCTCTACCAGTTATCGCAGCGGCGTCTCCTGGAGCTGGAGAATAACATTCAGATAAAATTATGATATTTAATAATAAAACCTCAATGGATCTGTGTGGGTAAGGATCATTTAAATCGCATCACCCCAAAATATTTCTAATTCTCGGACCACAACTTTCTAAAATTATAAGACTAGTTTACTTAGTTCTTGTGCGTCTTTTAAGTGTGAAACTACGATTTTCATCAACATGATGAATTGTTCGAAACCTAACAGGTGAAAAAATGGCAAATAATTTCATCATTTAAAAAAAAGACCCATTCTAATAGCAGTTATGCGGAAAAGCCGGTCAGATTGGGAGACAGTAGTGTTCGGATGAGAGCAAGTTTAATCTTTGTGACTCTTGATGGAATACACTAGGTGAGTGGAGAGCCGAACGAACATTTCAGTGATCGGTGTGTTACGAGAACAGTGAAATAACCGGGTGGTCAAATTATATAGAGATGTTTTTCGTTCTCCAGCATGGGGGCGCTCAATTTTGTCAACAGTGGAGGCAGAACTAGGAAAATTCTTTAAAAACATATTTGGTGCCTTCCATTGAACAACATCTCTCGCAGTCTCCAGATTTCATATTCCAGGACGATTCTGAAGTGCCATCAGGCAATGGGGGGGGGTATTTATTGTATTTAACTGTGCAAGCCCAATGAATATCTTCATATAACATTTTCAAAATTACAAGACCCCCATCATCACCAGTGTTGGGTGAAAATACTAAAAAGTAATAAAATACTAAAATCTCATGACGTAGATTAAAAACAGCTACAATACTTTCCCTTAACTTAGCTATCTTATTGCAGTAAAATGACATCTCCATATTAAGCATTCAAGTCATTCAACGAAAATTGAAACCTGTGGTTAAGTTCTTTTGCTCTTATAAAATTAACAATTTCTATGACCGTTTGCATTACGTCTTTTAAAGTTTGACAAGAGATAAGCTAAATTAAATTCATTTTTCAAAAGCGTAACGAATCCATTGATGGACGGACATCTATCTGTACATAGAGAAACTAAATTTTCCACAGAAATTTAGTTTTAAGGCAGATAAAAAAATCAATCAAAAATCACGAAAAATCAATTCATCAACCTCCGCACGTTACCTGTCTGCATACTCTACCAACACTGCTACCAAACACATTTTAGCTTTTTATAGGATTGGCTGGGATATTTTCAGAACCTAATAAGACTTTCTAGTGTCTGAGAGCATTTTCAATGACATTTTATTATTCGACAGCACTGAATGCGTCAATTCGTCACTTTAAAATATGCACCACTAACATGAACGTTTTCCGCGAAATTCTCACAGGAATGCAATGCTTATTAACTCTGGAAGCAATAAATTATGTATACTTATTTTTATTGCTTTGGTTATGAATGTTACGATATTCCAGTGAAATTGTTCCAACTTATGATATTATCTTTCCTTTAAACTTAGTACTTTGAAAGATCGTAAAAATGTTGTCATATTCACGCCCCATCAAATTTAGTTTTTGTCAGGGATACTAAACTAATATTATTCATGTAAGACATCACTGGGACATATGTAAGACATATCACAAGACTGGATATTTATTTATTTAAAATACATGGCGGCCCATGGAGCCTAAGGTACATTGCACTATGTACTACAATTACAAACAGAAAATTCTCCAAAAGATTATTCCCGAGAATTTTACAACACTAGTCATATGTATGATGAAGGCGTCAATTGTAATTTATAACGCATAAATTCATATTTTTTAACCAAATAAAATTGAACGCTTTATATAAACACTAGAAAAATATATTTTTTCGGAATTCTTTTGTCTAAGTTGCAAGGGCCACAGCTTTTCGGGCAAAGGCCACGCGTGGCCCGCGGGTTAAATACCGCTGCCTTAGACTTAATCCCCATCGAAAATTTATGGCCTATCAAAGCAATGGGTACAAAAACAACACTGGGACAAATCATAATCATAAAAAAAAAAACAACACTGGGACAAATCATAATCATAAAAGCAAAAGAAGGGTCTACTAAATATTAGACTAATTTATTATTTCATGTCAATTGCCTTTGTATTTTAATTTAAAGAAAAATACATACATGCTTTAATATTAAGAATTACCCTATTGTCTTTTTGAATTCTCTGTTTGTGTTACTAATCTTTTTTTTAATCCTAAAACATGTTTAAGTTAAAATAAAAAAAAAACTAAGACTACTCCTGCATAGCTATACTTCTTAGAAAAAGACATCGAAAGTGATCACCAGTACTATACATCCTATGTAAATACAAATTTCACATTGAAATCGGTTCATTTTACAATATATATAACTACAAATTATGTACTTCTCATCGTGTAATACGAAATAAAACTCAATTACTACCTGGTGCTCGCCCAGCTGGCGCCCTACTATCTGCCTCGCCAGCACACCGAGGTAAGGCTCTGCCGGCTGCTGCTGCAGGCGGTTGCTGCACTTGCCTCGAAGGACCAGCCTCATTTGATGGTGGTCTGTTAAAGCCGGGTCCACCTCGAGCTCGGCCGCCACCACTACCTTGTTGTTGTTGTTGTTGTTGTTGTGGTGGCGGCTGCGGCTGCGGCGGCTGCTGCTGCTGCTGCTGCTGCTGCCCACTGCGTTCACCTCTAGCTCTTCCACGACCTCTGGCTCTTCCCATGCCAGGATTACTCATTTTTCTGAAGTGAAAAAGTTCCATAAAATTCAATACATACATAAGAAAAATCATTTTTGTTTATTATAATTGTATTTTTAAAAAATATATATTTTACTGGGCTTGGAGCCACATACACCACACTATACGTGATGTGATTGCGTGAAGAGGAGTGGGGTGTTGAAAGTACGTCTATGCCATACAAAACAAACTATGTTTTTGGGATTCCGTCATAAACCGTGCGTGACGTGGGAGCTCCATACCCATGGTTTGCCGCTTGCACGCTGCAGCTACAAGAGAGATGCGTTCGAATATATGCTGCGGCAGCATGCGCTTTTCTCCCTTAAAGCTGCTGCTAGCAACAAACCAAGCTTTAATACTCAATACAATTAATTCCAAGGAAATCAAGACCTCTGGTCAAAAATAGGCAGTTCCAATAAAGTACGACTAAATAATTTTGAAATGTCCTCTATTTCAATGGATTTCAGAACCGTACGTCTCACCTTCGTTTTTGCACCAGGTAACCCTACAATGCAAGTAATACGAATGCTTGTTGAGCGCACACATCTGGAGCCAGCATAGGGGCAACACATTAAACGAACGAAAACATGTCTTCAGTACGTTACCAATTTTTAGTGACCACAAACGCCATACACCATACGCCCGGTCACTCTGCTCACCAGCAGCAGGAGCTGGCACTTAAAGTATGTAGATAGTTGAATACTTTGACAAACTCGAATAAGTTGAGGACTGAATGTCCTCGCATGGAATGCTCGGGGGGGCTTAGAAATTAGATTGACGAACTGGAATCAGTAAGGTCAATGTTGACTTTGTTTTAATCTCAGAGACATTCCTAAAACCGAATGTGCATATTAACCCAAAGAATTAACTGTCCTCGCAAAGACCGAGACCGCCAGCCAGCATGGAGGCAGGCGGCGTTGCCATTTTTATAAAATCATCGTTTTAGACACTGGCATAACACCAATACTAACAAATTTGGAACTTACTGCCAATGAACCAATTGTTGACAACACCTGACATAGCTTCTGCATATAATCCTCATCAGAAGCTAATGGTGTCTCATTTTAGCAAAATATTTAATTTGGGTAACTTGGTAGTTAGCCTTGATGGCCGGAGATTTCAATGTCAAGCATACATCTGAACAGCTCGTCAAGGTTTATTACTTTTCCAACATATTCAACTTACGGATACCATCTTACTACTATGTACAACCCAGGCACACATTACTCCACAAACTCAGCCATCTACACTCGACCTCGTCGGAAACTTGATGTCAGCCATAACACTACCGATGGCCATAACTTCTGACCATGTTTTCAATAGAGGGGACAACTAGAAGAGGTCCCAAATCGCGGCTGAAAATCTTATGTGAACGACCACACAACTATTACATCATCGACCCTAAGGCCCGGCCCGTAACGCACTTGGCTGCCTGGCTGCGCAGCCACAACGATGTTAGAACATGTATGTGGCTGCCTAGTGCGTTGTCAAACAGGCAGCCAAGTGCGTTACACCTTCATATACCAATCGTTCAAATTACTTCACAAAAACGTCAAATCAGCGACTGTTAAATATCGTATCAAAAATCAGAAAAATACACTCGCTGGATCAGTTCATCTTCAGCCCGCTGGGCCATTTCATCGATTCTACGTACAATCGTACCATTGGAGGGAAATGGTTCTGACTTTTTTCTTGCTCGTATCACGAAACATGATCCCAACCGTCTTTTACTAAAGTAGTACTAAAGACATGCCAATTGGGGTCGGCTTACCGGATAAGGAATAACACAGATAGGCCCTGGCGCCCGAGAATGCAATGCGTCATTTGCTTGCTTGACTTTTTTTGTGGGAATTCCTATCCCCGCACACCCCCGTTGCTTGCAATGGCCCATCCATGTTATTCTATGGGTACGGGTGGAGATTTTTTATAAATGTTCAAAGCTGTCTTTTAGACGAAATTTTCACATTTCAGACTTCTCACGACCCACAATTTAGGAACCGCTGCCGCGCACAATGAATGACCTTCAAACGTGCGCGCAAGTGTAAAAGCGCGGGAACGGAACACGTGGACGCTCAAGGTCAAACATCACCGAACACAACAATGACAGAAAATAGGAGGGGGGGGGGGGGGTCGTCACAAAATGGCGGCCATGTTTTTACGTATTCAAATGCGTGTTGCGCGCCACAAACAATAACAGAACAAGTACATACAAATAGTACACGAAAGCGGGGAATCGCGAAACGACACCGAGCGCGCTATCAGTCGATGGATAAAAAATTCACGGGGAAAAACGGTGCCAAGTCACGGCAAATGATAAGCAACGCGCCTTATCTTAACGGACGGACGAACGAACGCGGAGCCCCGAAATCGACGTACATACATACATTTTTTTCGTGAAAGTGCACGTGTTTTTATTGTTGCAATCGTTCGCCGAATAATCCACGGGCGGATAACTCGACGTGCGCGTTCGCAGGAGAGCCACGGTGTCGTCGCGATGACGTCATTCAACCTGAATGAGGATCGTGATGATTGGGTGCAACCGCCAGAGCCATGTCTTGCCATGAAAGAAAAACCGTGGTGAGGTGAAAGTGTGTGACTTACGCGAGCGCGAGCGCTACACAGCGACCGGGGTGTTGTCGGGCTGCGCAGCAGGATCACGGTCTGGATCTGGATCTGGATCTGGATCTGAACGAGCGACGAGTATCACGATCGAGCTCTCACCGGCGAATGGCCCAAACTTGCATCGGCTAGTCGGCTAGTCGAGTGACTACGGAGTGGGGGTAACCGGGTCAGGATTCCCTACCTGATTCTCAGTGTTGCCCTACGGAAACGTCACTCTTCCCTACCAACTGGAGCAAAATGCGATATAACAAATTGAAACTAGCACTTTTCGGTACAGTTTCGATCACCTCAACGGCGACTGATCTTATACGATGCGTCCGCGTCCAATTGTTTTACGTTTTGAGCGATTTGAATTGAAATTTTCCCTACTTTCACATTAAAATTCCCACTTCTATGGAGATTCTCGATGTTAAAACACTCGTTCCAGGGTATGGGCGGAGCGTTATCTGATCTGCCGTCTGGAAAATGGCGTACGATAGACACTTGTTGAATGCCTTAACACTGCCAACTTTGTAATTTTTATTAAATTTAAATTTACGAAAATACTGTGCGTCCTATTATATTCGGCAGTTTTTATCGATTTTGGTTCAATTTTGGTTTCTGAAACGACCGGAGGCGACAGTATCTACATATTTTCAAAATAAATTCGATTTTGTCATAGATATAGAATATTCTATATCTATGGATTTTGTCTTATTTAATTATTGCGCTTATAGTTACGGTGACCATACGTCCTTTATTTAAGAGGACAGTCCTTTATTTCACTGCTCTGTCCTTTAGATTTATTTATTTTCTAAAATTGCCCTTTTGTCCTTTATTTTGTGAAACTGACTATCGCCGTTTCACCGTAGTTCAATATGTAAATCACAACTCCGTGTTTTCGGAATCAGGTAGAGTGCCAACAATAAATAACCGTATTATATTAGCAGCGCAGCACTACAAATAATGTTGTTTATTTCCAGTAGCTGGGCCTTAAACATACTTGACGGCGAATTATTCGATGAAGTTTCGTGTATTAAAAGTAATGTCACCAATGAAAAGATCGAAGAATGGCGACAAAATGATAAGCCTTGCCCACAAAGAAGGGTTGAAATTTTTAAATATTTCACAGATAAACACGTTCCTTTCAAAAACATTTTAAAAATCTTTAAATTTTCCTTATGTCTCCCTGGATCTAATGCCCCTATTAAACGAATATTTTCATTAGTGAACAATATGTGGACCAGTGAAAAAACCCAATTAAAAATAGACACATTGGAAGCATGCATTTATACGGGAAACAAATAAATAAAAAAATATATATTTTTGACTTTAAAAATTCGCTAGATAATTAATTATAAGTATTTTAAAGTAATAAAAAACACAATCAATAGGAAAAATATCTGACTATTGATTTCAATACTCACTTTGAGCACAGCGATACTATATTTTGAGTTATAGACTGCAAAAGCAAAAAAAAATGGATATTTTTTACATTTTTTAAATCGCAAATATCTCATAAACGAGAGCATATCAACAAAAATCATTATCGGATTCGAATTCAGTGGGTCAAACTTAGTAAAGATTGATCAATCTCCGCTTTGGGTATTTTTTTTGTTGCTCAGTGTTTTGAAACAAATCTTTATACGGTGGAACCCCCATGCATCGTTTTTCAAGGGACCGTAAAAAAAAACGATGTATGCAGAAAAACGACTTATATGATAATGAAAAAAAACGCGTTTTGTAACATTTAAAAAAAAATTGTTTAATTATCACAAAATTTTAATAAATAATCACATTATACATACATAATACATTATACATTAGCTTTAAGATACTTTTTGTTTGTAATTAGCTTTTTAAGCTACTTTATTCAAATAAATAAATAAATACATAATACATAAATAAAATAAAAAGTGTTTTGTAAGATTAAAAAAAAACTAATAAAATCATCAGAAATGATCAATAATTACACGTATTATGTACATATCTATTGACACGTATTAATTACACATAATAATCATCAGAACATTTTTTTTTTTACAAAGAAGTCTTTCATAGTGAGTTACCCTTTTGCAGTCTTGCATTTTAATTCAAGCAATGACCTCCCAAATTCGCTCACTTTTTTCACAAAAGATTCGTCTATCTCATATGAATACAAAAATGATTTCACTTTATCGAATGCTATCAATGCTTCTGCGAATGTCGGAAAATTCATTCATTATCTTCATCGTCTTCTTCTTCGCTGGTGTCATTGGCTGCATTACATAATGACTCGATTGTCCTCGAGAAAACCATAAAAATGTTTGTGATCATCTATGCCTTCTTGTTGGCGTGGTATTTTACGTTGTGTTTTAATGTTCTTAAAACATCGGGTGCAAGTAGGTATCAGGTACAAATAAATTCGGAAACAGTAAACAAAAAAAAAAGGTACTTGTGCCGTTTTTTTCTTGGAATGTCAGGCACAACTACATACCTGCTTCTACCACTTTGGTGTAGATTGCAATCTACAGTGTAATTGTTTAGAAATTTCGAGAAAAAATGGGGTGCTTCCGACTTTTGGTCTAGACTGGGTTCTCGCACGTGTGACAAAAAAAAAAAAAAACGATCTATCATGGTAAAATTTGTGACGGGACCGTAATATTTAGACGATTGATACAGAATAACGATATATAGGAGAACGATGCAAGCGAGATTATTTAACACTGTTCTTATGGGTGTTTGGCCGGGACTATGAAAAAATAGCGATGTATGCGAAAAAACAATACAAGCGAGAACGATGCAACGGGGTTCCACTGTATGTCCTTTATTTTCTCCAAAAAAATAGGGTCACCGTACTTATCACGTGTGTGTACCTAATTTTTAATATTTAGCCACCTCGATAACGGACGCAGCAGGTAAATCGACGTTTTAAATTTAATGACAATTATGTACGTTTATAACGATTTAACATAGGTTCGAGGTTTCGAATTAGTCAGTTAAACATAATTACATATACTGCACCAGAAGTGTATCCCATTTCTACTGGTCCGCGTATAGACGTATTCACGTCAAAACAATTGAATAGAATTCCAGGGTAATGTAGTTTATTTTATTCAATGAAGATTTTCAATGAAAAACCTGTGATTGTTTTTTCTTTACCAATATCTACTTGGATACGCGGAGGAATGTTTGAAAGGGCACATCGCAGATCATTTTCTACCTCCAATCTACTTCGTTGCTTCGATTTTATGATGTTTGTATGCCTTCCTTACATCTGAAGATTCAGTTTATTGAGTTGCTCGAAAATGTCAACTAAATAGGCAATAAAATAGGCAAAATATTCATCTATAAAAACTGTTGATGTTTTCGTTCAATCAACTTTCATTTCAGCTCATTTAAACTGATAGAGACTTGATTTATCTTGTGATTCGATTGTAAAAATATGATTTTGAAAAGTTGAAGCTTGTCTGTGAATGAAAAATACCCACGATTTAGCTAACCGATCATCAAAATAATTTTGCGAATTGTAAGACATTTTTCTTGTTCCAAAAAGTACAATTTTTGCGGCTCATTCAATAGTTTTAAAATTATATGATTATATCTACGGTGACCATATTTTTTTGGAGAAAATAAAGGACATATAAAGAATTGTTTCATAATTAAAAAAAATTCGGGTGTAGCCAACCCATGACTTTATCCATATATTTGAGGAATCCAAAGAGTAACAAAATTATTTTTTTAAGTACGTAAGTAAATAAAACGCATACACCACCACCACACCAATCAAAATACATACATATGTACATATCATGAAATTACTGTGTTGAGTGCGCGCGCGTATATAAAATACGATTTTCGGCATATATTCAAATAAGAAAAACTACCACTTCCGGTCGGCGGATTTTAATCAAAACCTTATCAACTCTTAAATTTTATATGATAATTATAAATATAAATTTTCGACTTGATCAATAGGGCAGTTTCTGAAATATTCTGTGGTAAACTTTTCAACAAAAAAAAAACCCAACTTCCGGTTGACTGATTTTAATGATTTATTTTTTCGTAACTAGCAATTTTACTCAGGAGTACAACATTATAATATTGTGACGATAGTACATATTTAAAAAGCCGAAAAAAAAAAAAAACAAAAAATCGTTCAAGAGTAAACTGCCATTTCCGGTAGTCAGATGTTGACCAAAATCACAGTATCTCTTAAGGCTAACGTGAAAACTATAGATATGAAATTTCGACGAAATCGCCGGTGCAGTTTCGGAAATATTCTGTGGTAAAAGAATTTTAGAATTTTCTACTTTCTAGAAGAAAAAAACCCTACTTCCGGTTCACTGATGTTGACCGAATTACTTATGGCTCTTACGCCTTACGTGGAAAAAATAGATATGAAATTTCAGCTTGATAGATTTGACAGTTTCGGAGAAAACACGCATACAGACACACACACACATAAGTACACAGACATACAGAATTTTTTTAGAAATCACGAAAACGTGATCAGGGGATGATACCTGATACAAATCAGTCAAAATCTCGAGGTCGAATTTTCGCACGATCACAATACTTTATCCGATTAGGATAAAGTAAAAAGCTGGTTGCCTTATTTGTTTCACTATAACTAAAAAGCTTTATAACATTTATTATAAAATATTAGCATACAAGTATATAGGATTTTAAACAATCATATTTATTACACATTATTGATATTAAAATGACATTAATTTTGATATTTTTCACAAGAATGAACTTTTTTTAATAACTCAGGTTGGTGTTTTTAAAATTCATAAAATTGTATACAATTCATATCAAAGTTGCATTTGGTATAAATGCATGCTTCAAATGTGTCTATTTTTAATTGGGTTTTTTCACTGGTCCACATATTGTTCACTAATGAAAATATTCGTTCAATAGGGGCATTAGATCCGAGGAGACATAAGGAAAACTCAACGATTTTGAAAGGAACGTGTTTATCTGTGAAATATTTAAAAATTTCAACCCTTCTTTGTGGGCAAGGCTTATCATTTTGTCGCCATTCTTCGATCTTTTCATTGGTGACATTACTTTTAATACACGAAACTTCATCGAATAATTCGCTGTCAAGTATATTTAAGGCCCAGTGACTGGAAATAAACAACATCATTTGTAGTGCAGCTGTGCTGATAATATAATACGGTTATTTATTGTTGGCACTCTACCTGATTCCGAAAACACGGAGTTGTGATTTACATATTGAACTACGGTGAAACGGCGATAGTCAGCTTCACAAAATAAAGGACAAAAGGGCAATTTTAGAAAATAAATAAATCTAAAGGACAGAGCAGTGAAATAAAGGGCTGTCCTCTTAAATAAAGGACGTATGGTCACCGTAATTATATCTAAAGATGGTAGAAGAGTTAACCATATAGTTTTGCTGTAGCCTAGTAGTTTTTATACTGGAGGGCGATATTATCACATACTCTATACTTTAAATGGTAAAACAAATAATAAAGGACAAAAGTGGGTTTTGAAAAAACAAAAACCAAAGGACAACGCCCTAAAATAAAGGCCTGTCCTATATAATAAAGGACGTATGGTCACTGTAACTATATATCAACATGTCTAAATTTAGCTACCAGGTAACTGTGTTTTTGCATAGATATATTGATTTTCACTGGCTCCGGGTCGAGCTACCCCAGTTAAATTTAATGTTAAAACCTAATGTTAGAATGCAAATGATGCAACCAAATGAATTTTCTATGCATACGCATTTTTAAACCCGACATTAATAAAAGTGTATCAAATTATAAAAGCAGGATTAGGATTCCTTTTCATAAAACGTTAAGCTTAATCCATCTGCTACAAATGGATTAAAAATTAATAAACCCTTTAAATGGGTTTCACGGTAACAGGTTTACAGTTAATAAAATATCTATGTAATAGTACAATTTAATAATTGTGTAGGTGCTATAGATTCAATAAAGAGATGGTGCCAGAAATAGCTATTGTCTTTAAACATCAATTAGTGCTCTGATTTACACATAGGCCACTCAAATCCCCAAATCCATTATTCAACAAATAATATTCCAAAAGTAGCATTACAAATAAAGTGATCTAGGTATTTTGTTATCACAAAACACCTGAAATGCCGCCCGCCCATGTATATAAATAAATGAATATGTAATCGTTATCGATCTCGGTCGACGGCGAACGCAGATCTGCTCTGGCGGTACTTTGAACCGAGTACTTTGGCGGTACTTTGAACTTGCGAATTCTGCGATAGTAAAACGAACTCGTCGAAGAATTTGTCTAGTCGCAGTCCAAGATGTCAAGAAGCGATGTCATCAAAGTCTGAAAACAATTAAAATTTCAAATGTCAATTCAACGATGATGGAAAATATGTAAAAATAAACTTGACAAGTTTATAAATATGTAAACCTTCAAAAATGACCAATAAATAAATAAAAATTGTAATCGCCTATACCGCATGTCATACCACTACCACCTAAACCACCTACTACACCACCTATGTCTAGGTTATCGATCCTGGTGGACGCCGGCCTACTTTGAACCGAGTCTCTCTTAAAAATCTCTAATACCCAAACGAATGTCTCGTCGCAATCGAAGATGTACTCACTGGCCTATAGCAAAGTTACAGTTTGCTGTGAAGGTTCATTCTTCACTCGGTTGTTCATTGGATTCAAACTAGTAGTCCTAAACTCAAATGATTTTAAGTATAATCGTATCGGCATAATTTTTTTAAATACAATAAAATCTTTTAAACCATCGCAAGCTTCACGTACGGTAGCGCTGCTATTCGCGATATCCTGGTTGGGTTGGGCAGCAGAGGTAATTTTATTGGCGGGGACACCTTGTGATAAGGAGAGTATTTATAGGTACAGAAACTATTTGATGAAGTGGATTATGCTGGAGATTGAAACAGTATAGAAGGAGGGGGTGAGTTTATAGTAAAAGCAGATTGAAGCGATAATTTGTCCATCCTGGCATAAGAAATTATTTTCGAAATAAATTTAAGGGCTATACTCTGCTGAAATGTATTTAGATCTTTCAAATGTGTTGTGACATATCTCCCAAATGTGTCTGGCGCACTTCTTTCTGGTTCAGATGACAAAAGTTTTTGGATGCTATCTACCAGTACTTGCCGATTGTTTATTAAATTTTTGCGATTTTTTTTCGTAGCCGGTGCTTTAAATACCAAAGAATCCCTTTGATAGCTTTGTTCAGATACCTACAACTGAATGTAAATAAATGGAAAGAAACAGCTAAAACTTAGACGGTGCCAGAAATAGTTATTGTCTTTAAACATCAATTAGTGCTCTGTTTTACACGTAGGCCAGGTAAAACAAAGCACAAATTGGTCGACAACGGACTACTTTGAACCGAGTCTCTCTGATATCAAAATAAGTCTCATCGCAGTCGAAAATGTACTCAATGGGCTATAGCAAAGTTACAGTTTGCTGCGAAGGTTCATTCTTCACTCGGTTGTTCATTGGATTCAATCTAGTAGTCCTAAACTCAAATGATTTTAAGTATAATCGTATCGGCTGTCGGCTGTCATCGTTCGTAAATGGTAGCGCCGAGGTTGTCAATGTCAAGGTATACCATAGCAGGGAACACTTGGAAGGTTATAAGACTATCTGCCCTGCTCTAGGAGTAAATGATTGATGTATTAACGTAATTCAATTATTGCCCAATTTCATACTTGAAACGTCAGATCAGTATGTCAACAATGCACATATACACGCTTCTCCAATACACTCTCAGGGAGGCGATTGTCAAACGGTGGGAAGCACTTTTGTTGGTACCCCTACTTCCAGGGGGGACCTAGCAGACAAGAACCGTTATTTTTCTATTTTTGTATACCGCTGTTAATTTTCCAATAAACTAAAATAATAATAAAATGCCATGGAAAACAGCGGCGGCCACTTGCGAAACCAAGTCTTTAGGAGTAGTGGATCGTACACGAACACGCGTATCTAGCGGCAGTGTTCACACACGATTCTCAATAATTGTATCACATTTGACACAGAAATGCGACATTTTCATAGAGCACTACAGTATATTAGTACTATTTAATGTGCTTATTATTAAAATGTCGCTTCTTCCTAATTCCATGCCCAATGAATTAATATTTTCCAAATATGTGGAGGTAAATGGGCATGGTCGTGAATAGTATCCGTTCGTGGCCACGCCGTTGACGGTCTTTCTGGTGTTGTGCCGCGTGTAGGTAAGTGTCTTTGCGAACGAATCTGTTGACATCCGAACCCTGAGCGCCCCCAGCGACTCCATCTTTACTTTGGCTCCAATTTCATACCCAAATTGCTTCTACATTTTATCACCGGCTCGTTTTTGACGCTTTTTGTGCGTGTTTGTAGGTTAGGTCATCTCATACTTCCACCCTTCTGTCAAATTTCAATTTTTGTGTTTTGTATTTCTGAAGGTCCGCACGTGTATGTCTTTAGAAGTGTTCAACTAATCACCAGCAATCCAAAGGATAGGTTTCATCCTATTTTACGCCACTTGAATGTGGTACATACTTAAATTTTTTTTATCAATGAAAAGTAATGGTGATATTATAATTCGGTCAGCTTTCGTATCCATCTGGTCTGTTATTGTACTGAACTTCACCCGTGAACGTTCTGGAGTATTATTGTGGTTAGTGCTAAAGATTTGTCTGTAACTTTCAAATATCACTTTATAGGTTATGCTTAAAGGAAAAGTACTTGCAGTAAACGCTGTATTAAAAATCAATAAAGGCAGTGTAAAATGGCAACTATGTCCATAAGCAGTACAATTATCGGCACCAAACAAACATACCATCCATATTATTTCAAATCTTAAGAATTCGGGTTGAGTTACCGTATTCATCGTTACAAAGTACTGATTTTTCGACAATCAGCCGATTCTAGGGAGTATACTCTGGCCAACTTAGGAAGTATCCTTTTCTAGCAACTAACTTTTTGGCTTGTGACTGTCCCGAGATTAACGAATTTGGTTTGTTATCGCTAATTTGTTTTCTATGAAGTCGAGATGGTGATGAAGCCCATCGATTGAGCCGTTCGATGGACTCTAAATCGATCAAGATTAGGGTTTTTCTTAAGTTTAACCGAGTATAGATCATATGATATATTTACTTTGATGTAACCATGGTCATATACATATGTATCAACAATAATTGTAGGTGAAACGCTTGGGTGGTGAAAATTGGACCTTTTAATTAATATGTTGTCTGCCTACTAATGTTGAATTTTGTATGTTTCAGGTTACGATGAAGCAAATTGTTTCAAATCAAACTGTAAAAATCCCAAAGGGGCTGACCGTGACTGTCAGGTCACGGTTGGTCACCGTAAAGGGACCACGCGGTACCTTAAAACGGTCATTCAAGCATCTCGCTTTGGATATTCGCATGTCGAGTCCAAGAATGCTTAAGGTTGAGAAGTGGTTTGGTACCAAGAGTGAATTGGCTGCTGTCAGAACAGTTTGTTCACACATTGAAAACATGATCAAAGGTATATCAAATTATTAATTTTTTTTGGTACATATCATTTACGATTAATTACATTTATACCTTTCGTGAATATTTATTATCAGTTGTGTGACATAATTGCAGGATATTGATTCCGCACTAAGCAAAAGTAACCGTAACTGAATGTGTGGTTCATATACATAGTTAAGTTTTTTTGGTAAATATTAAAATAATTGTTTTCTTTTGTAGGTGTTACCAAGGGATTCCAATACAAAATGAGAGCTGTATATGCCCATTTCCCCATCAATTGTGTCACCACTGAGAGTAATACTATTATTGAAATCAGAATTTTCCTCGGCGAACAGTATATCAGACGAGTGAAGATGGCTAAAGGTGTGACGGTTGTTAATTCACCAAAGCAAAAAGACGAATTGATTTTTGAGGGAAATTCTTTGGAAGATGTTTCGCGTTCCGCTGCTCTTATCCAGCAATCAACTTCAGTTAAAGATAAGGATATACGTAAATTCCTCGATGGATTGTATGTGTCTGAGAAAACAACTGTAGTCCAAGAAGAAAACTAAATAAATTTTCGATTTTGAAATAATTCTTGCTTTTTTTTGGTTTTACTATTCCTTTCATTGATCTTTTAAGAATTCCTTACGAATCTTTGGGTGAATAACAGGCCTAGGTAGTTTTACTTTTGATGCCTATTTTTATATAAATCGACCATTCTGAACTTAATGGTGTATGTACTTGGTTCTTGGCTTCCACATTAGGCACAAAATCTTTCTCACGGTTTCCGTACCAAGGATAGATCTGCATGGGCTGAATTTTTAAAATTCTACCTGGCCTGTGTCTGAAAACCCCAGGTCCCGCCTGAACCTGTGTGTCATTTTCTATTACCTTACCGAAGTCCCGCCCATACCTGACTTTTTTAACTTAGCCTTGATTTTTCTATAAATAGATACTTCAAAATTCACTCATGTGATTTTGTTAATGATGATTTAGATGAGAAGTTCCAGATTTTGATCCAGTACAACTTATATGGATTCACATTTTACACACTGAACGTACTCAACGCTTTTTATTTATAATCACATCTATTATTTCACGAAATAATTTCCACACTTCACTTTTATCATTTCTTTTCACTGAAGAAATACATTCACCGTTTTTTTTTAAATTTTGTCTTAATAATTTCCAAACTCATTGTTGAACCTCAATTATACATACAATACTTTATCCGATATGGATTAAGTAAATATGGCTTAAATTAAAAAGCTTGAGCTCTTCGGAACATCAGTTGTTAGATACTGTTGGTCAGGTCACTTAATTTTTTTTAATATATCAATTTGTCGAATATTTTCAAATGTACAAAATGTTATAGACTAAAATCCAATTATGCCCAATATTCTTTGAAAGAGTAATAAAATTTTTTATAGTTGGCTGATGTCAAAAACGAGCAAGGAGTCAATGATGAAAGTAAGTGAGAGAGACAAAAGATAGTGAGATGAAGAAACTGTATGTATGTATGTAGTTCTGAAATGTGCAAACAAATTTTATTATTATTCTGAGAATGCGATGGTAATCTTTTGAACCATTGTGAAATAAAATGTATTTTTTTCATTTTGGTAGTAATTTAGTTTTATGAAACAGCTTGTGAGATCGAAAATAGCTCGAAATATTTTTTAAAACCTTTTTAACGGACTCCAGGTTTGCCCAAAATCTGAACATCCCTTGGATGTCCCAAGACCCGCGGGCTGCTAGCCGACCCGGGCCCGTGCAGTCCTTTAGAAGCAAGCAAACGATGTTCCTGGAGCCAGTAGATGTTTATCCTGAAGTCTTCATCTGAGAATCTGAGCAGAATCCTTCGGAAGATCTAAATCTCTTATCAAATCTTTGTAAACTTGTGGTTGCTCTGTTTCAATTTCCAAAACGTCCATTTAATCACTTCATCGGCATCATTTTTAGAAGACAAATCATGGCTGACGAATGGAGACAGGACAGGGAAATCAGGTCCACGAAGATCAGATTTCGAGAGATTCTTTTGTTTTTTTTACTTGAAACCCCTCACGTTGCAGGAAGAAAAATAGCAATCGTAGTGAAAAAACCTTATGTGATGGATAAAAACTAACATCATATTTGTGATCAGCGCCCCTAAATTAATGAAGCTCTCAAATTAAACTTAAAGCAACTCAAAACATGTCAGCACGCTAGGATAAAAATAATTTGTTTAATAATTTTCATTTCACAAGCTAAAAAATTATTTTCTATATTTTGAGTATCATATTATTATTTTCTATATTTTGAGTATCATATTATTATTTTCTATATTTTGAGTATCATATTATTATTTTCTATATTTTGAGTATCATATTATTATTATCTCGCAAAAGTAAAGAATATTATGGATTAACTGAACAGGCTTTATAGCTACATAATTGAAGATCTTTTAATAATGTATCGCTAAAATCCAAAAGTAAATGAACACACTGAATACAAATGCTCACAACAATTCTTGTACTTAAAAACGTAACTGGAACCGATTTAAGACATACATATGTTGTTTCATGGACATGATAAATTTTCTCTAAAATGGGTAATAACTTTTTTTCTATGTACATATAGGAATAATTTTATTAGATTTGTATTTCCTTTTATTAGAACTTCATATGTACAATTAAAAGGAAGTATGTAATTAATTATAAATCCTGGAGTTAACAGCTTTGGTAAAGTACTCGGAAGTCACCATTTCTGGTGTAGTTTTCACATGTAATTTAACAACACAACGAAAATTTTTTGACTATTTTTATTTTAAATTATCTGGAATGTAGTTGTCTTTTCCAGGAATACCGGTACCTCCTGAATCACCGAGCCATGGATATCTAAAACAATATTACGTGCTAGTATTTGGGGAAATCGAATTTTTATTTAAAATATCTTTAAATGATTGACATACTGGTTGGGGCAATCTCTACAGGTTTCCATGTATCTTGTATCTGTGAAATTCGACTCCGCTGTTTTAAAGGACAAAGCGCACTTATTTGAATTTCTGCATGGTGCTGGTGGTACATTGGGTTTTTTCTCACACTTCCAAGATTCAAAATTGTTTAATTGATTTATGGGCTTGGGATCCGTCATCCACGTCAAGGCTTGAGTCATTGTGACGAACCACACGTCAGGTCTATGATAATAAAATTATAATAAATATGAAAACTAAATATTTACATACAAGTATCAACGTATAAGATAAGATGTGTTGTCTTACAAGTCTGAGGCCCATGCCAGAAATTTGTGAAGTCCTTTTTCCAATTCTTTGATTTGGAACCAATTGGTATGGAATGGCATCATGTATGGAGCTCTATTTTGGTCATAATAGCGACTAAAATCTTCTTGTAACCACTCAAGAACCTATTAAATGGATAATTCAGATACGATTAATTGTAGTTCGTCTAAGAAAATATACAACGCTCGTGATAAAACTGCTTCGTATTACATATAAAGATTTTACTGTATGATGGGTGGAACATCCGTCTATAAGACAAAACTGGTAAATCAAAACTTTTGTATAAAACCCGTATCTTATGATATATTCAACTTCAAAAGTGATTTTCTACTTATAAGTTATAAATCATTTTTGAAATTGAATATACACACTGCTAACTAATTTTTGTCAAATTTGTGGGATACAAGATTGCTTTATAATAAGCAATATGATATGTAGATATGTTTAAGATTCACTTACATCATCGGGATCATGATTGTGTAAGACGCATTGATCAAGATAAGGGCAGTGTCCACCCTCGTAACTCTCAATATAATGTGCATTCAACGGTACCTCCCAAATTCCTGAAGTCAGAAATTGAAAAAAATAATAGCAATCTTAAAAGTAAAGTTAATAATTTTTTAAATATTTGTAGATGTACATGTAAATAGAAGTTTTACCTTGAAACGATTTGCTGGGACAAGTGCCTGATTTGCATTCATGGGGTATTTTATAATCGAGTGTATAAGGCCACACTGGCAATGGTAGTGGTGGAACTCCGATTGAACTGTCGTATATGTATCCAAAATCTTCCAATACCTGCAAAATATTTTGAATTGAAGAATATTCCATAGAAATAGTGGAAATTGGTAAAAAAGAAACATACTTTATATTGGGTATTCCTTCCTGGTTTCAAAAATGGTGCTCTCATACCGACAATATCGCTTCGTGAAATATTAGCGAATAATCCCAGAATTTCCCTCATACCAACCATTTCTCCAGCCCATTCCTCATAACCTTTGTCTTGTAAACCTTGTTGCAATGAAACGGTTTCAGTTCCAATCTACATTGGGAACAATATTTCATTTCTAGATTAAATTTTATTTGATATTAAATTTATGTATTTACTTACTTCGTGACCATCATGTGCAAGCGCTTGAATTTGTGCATAATTGCTGTAATTATAATAAAATAAATCATCAATGTTTTTAGTTCTTTATCATTCTGATCCACATTAAGATATTTATTTATTGTCACCTGTATTCATGGGCAATAAAGAATGTGCCTTTAATCGAACATCCATTTGGATTTTTTGTTCGTTCGTTGAAAACCTTTTTATACAAGTCATAATTATTCAAATTTATTGCGCCATCGAAGGTAATAATAATCATTTGTGGTGTCTATAATTAACCAAGATATAAATTAGCCATTTTTGCAATGAGAAATGTGCATATCTATCTTTTAATTTAAAATCAATATACTTAATTTGAAATTATAGGTATTTATAATATTTAACATACATTTTCCGGTTCCAATCCACCTGGTATGAGTGTACCATCCTTAGAACAGAAGCAATAAGGTAATACGCAGTTTTCTGGATCACATTTTGTAGCTTGGTCAGCTGATGCCTCTGTAATTGGTGCTGGTGCTAGAAGTAAAATAGTATATTTAACATTAATTTCAAGTAAAATGTAGCACTTTCTAACACGGGAGATGCCGAATTAAATAAAACGCCACAAAAAAAATAATAAAATACTCACTGGAAGCTATTGGACCACATCTAGCTTCATTTTTGAAAGTGCAAAATTTGCTTATATCATCAAAGTGTAATCCCGAAGGACAACGATTCATGTAAGGATAACCATCAACACACTGTAAAAATATGATTAATTAATGCATTTATTGAATGTAGACAGCACTTCACTTTTGATTACGAAAATCAACAAATAATAAACGAAAATTATATAGCCATCAATAAATTAAATAAGCAACTGACATTAAAAAATAAAAAAGGCTGTTGCTACCTATTTTTATTACAATAAAAATCAACAGTAGTGATTATTTACCTGATAAAATCGTCTACAAGTTGCTGGATCTGCAAAATTACCATTTCCTGCACCTTCGGGGCATAAGAATTCTTCGTTTTTTTTCTCTTCTACTTTTACTTTTTTTGAATCATTTTGATTATTTTGTGCGTATACTGCAAAATCAATAAATGCGCATGTATAATTTATAAAGTTGGCGTATTATGTATTAGAAAATTTACGAAACACTGAATTAAATATATTTTATTATTGTGTACATTTTGTTATAAACTTTATTTCGAAGAAAAAACATGAAAAGTCTGTGCATAGAAGTCAAATTGAAAATGGACGGTAGTAACTAGGATGATGCTAGGGTGGTTACTTAACGTTGGTATGTATATAAATACATACATATGTATGTACAGGCGGACCTCAACTTTCGCACAATTCGCTATTTCGCACATTTTTAAAAAATCGTTTTTTTTTTTTGTTGGAAATTGTGGAAATATATCATCAAAAATTGTTTCTAAAAGGCACGGCATAGTGATGGATGAAATGGAAAAAAAACATCCCTCTGAGTACTTCAATAATTCAAGCTAGAGCTCTTAGTTTGCATAAGGATTGGAGGCTAGACTAAAAGAAGATTCTAACACGGTGTTTCATGCAAGTAACGGCTGGTTTTCAAATTTTAAAACAAGGTATTTTTTACACAATATTAAATTCACTGGAGAATCAGCTGATGCGGATGAAGATGCTGCAAAAGACTTTATTTCCCCATTGTCCAAAATTATTGAAGATGGTGAATATTCCTCTAGTCAAATATTCAATGTACATAGATGAGACTGGTTTATTTTGGAAGAAGATGCCTAATCGTACATTCTTATCAAAGGAATAATCAGTTGCCCCTGGTCATAAACCTTCTAAAAGCCGATTGACATTGATTCTTTTTAAAAGATTTCTGGAGTAATTATAACATATGGAACGCAATAAACAATATTGGAGACGCGTGGGCTGAAATGAAATAGTCAACAATGAAAGGTTCATGGAGAAAACTATGCCCACAAATGATGGGTGATATCATAAATTTTTATGAAACTCCAGAAACTATCACACTTGAAATAGTTCACCTAATGAACGAACTTAACCTAGATGTTAACATTGAAGATATTAATGAGATGATTGAATCTCATTCTGAACCCATGACCAATGAATTTCTAATGGACCGACAAGAGAACGAGAATGATATACATATTGAAAGTGAGGAAGAAGAACCAGAAGAAATCATTAATACCTTAACTATAAAAAATATGAACGAAGCTTTTACGCATCTCGAAAAGTTTTTGAACATTATGGAAGACTGTGATCCCAATGGAGAACGAATATCTCAAGTACGTAGGGATATTCATAAGAGTACTGTGTTACAGAACTCTCTATGAAGAAAAAAAAAATTGTCATATTCAACTAACTCTTGACAAGTTCATTACGAGATTATAATTTGCCGTGCCTGAATGCGATATTTACTTTACTTTTTAATGTATATAAATAATTTTTATTTAATATGTATGTATGTATATGTAGGTACATACATTTTTGATACAATTTTTGGTGCTTTTTTTTTTTTTTACATCCCTCTACTTTCGAACATTTAACTTTCGCACACATTTTCAGGAACCAATTATGTGCGAAAGTTGAGGTCCGCCTGTATATGCGTTTCTTCTAAAATCATTAAATTTATCGAATCACCAACATTTTAAAACAACAATAATTTTTTTGTTTATTTGTTAACAGGTATCATACAATTCGGAGAAAAGTTTACGGAAATCCAGTATAAAATAGGCATTAATTTTTCAAAGGTCACTTGCTGTTACGTGATAATCGTTTATGAATTTTTATTGACCAAAAACAACTACATACTATAGAATACGATCGAATGTTTCGAAACAAAATGGTGGACACACTGTAATGAAAAACCTGTTTGATTCGTAGTAAGTGAAAATATTGACATTGAGAGATAGCCACGTTCGAGGTCGAATAATTGATTTTAGTCGTGGGTACCTACCTTTAGGTAAGTTTTTGCAAAAGTTGCAAATGACCCTCATTGCTTTTTTTCTGCATTTGCATGCACAGCATACATACAGGGTATACAGTGCTTGCCATTTCAATTACAAATACATATGTACATACATACTTCATTTATCAGAATACAATACAATTTCATTTATCAGAATAGGATTTACGAATCGTGCATATCACTTATCATATATGCATTAATGAAAAAGTAATAAACGAATCTTTCACATGAAAATAATAGTAAATTTTTCAGCTTCGATTGATTTTTTTTTCGCATCAACGCGTCATATGTGATACAGTAGAGATACACAGCATACGAAACGCAATGTTAACAACTTTTCTTTGTGCTATTTATTTCTGCGAGTGATTTCGCGCCTTGGTATAAAAAGGCATCGAGTTTTCCGACATTTCTAACAATTGCCGCGGTCTATCGGGCCGCGGCCAACTTTCACGGATACTACGAACCACTCGATCAAATCGATCGTTCTCTCCGCGATAATACGTAATCGGCACGTATCGAGGTGCTTTGCTTTTTTTTCTTTTCATTTCGTCTGCAAGTCGATACGTAAGTTAAGCGGGATTGGCTTTGAACACTTCCTACTGTTGAGGTCACGCCAGGTTAAATTCGCACGAGCGCTGTTACCTAAAGAGGCAAAGTGAAATTGTTTAATTGCACGCAGTCAGTTCGAGTCTCGAGATCTCTCTTTTCGGTGCCCCCGTGCTTCTTCTTGACCTTTTATTTTTATTTTTGATATCTTTTTAGAAGGGGCTCTAGGGCTGCACCCTCATCGCCATTTTCCCGTCTGCTCGTTGCGTTGTAAACAAGCGAGGACATTCCGTCACGCGCCGGCCTTTAATTTATTCGGCGATCGAACAAATATAAAACTTAATTATCCAAAAATAAAGCTAAAAGCTGATCGAATTCTAAAAGTGAAAAATGAACAGCCATAAGTAAATTCTCACCTGAGACTAAAAGCGCAAACACGAAGACACCGAACGGTTTGGCGACGGCGGCCATCGTGTTGCATACGCAGCAGACCAAGCTGCAGAATGCTTCTCCTTTCACTTGTTAAAGTGTACTGAAGATCTGGTAATCAAAGTTGGCGTTGGCCAGCCCCGGTCCAACCGCGACTGCCGACCAACTTTCTTCCATTTTGCATATTATGGTGGGTCAAGGAAAACGCTGGACGGACACCTGGGTCTAAAAGTTGTCGCCTGCCCGAAAACTTGATGGACGCCTCGTTTCGTTGACATTTTCCAAAGTCGTATTTTGGACTGGTCCATCGCTTTTGCTTTTCGTTAACTCAATCGAGAGTGCCGATAGATGATAGAAAGTGCAAGTTGCATTTCAAGTATCTATGTATCTACCGCATCGAAGTAAGGTCAAACGAAATACGAAGAGGTATGAATCACTCATTGAGAAGATATACATAAAGTTTTGGATGCTAAATTCAAGAATGTTACGTAAGATCCAGTGCACATAGAGAAGCATGAAAAGATTTATGCTCGGCGGTATAACAAGAACAGATCGAGAGGAATACGTGGGTTCACGGGTAAGAAGCATGACCAAAGACAGATTTAGCGGAACGTGTGAAAAAGTTGAAGTGGCAATGGGCTGGACACAGCGAAAATAATGGACGTGAGAAATACTGGAATGGTATCCGAGAGGATGTGAAAGAAAGCAAGGTAGACCGAGTGGACGATGGGCTGGTGAATTGAGAAAAATGTGTGGAGTCAACTGGATACAGATTGCTCAAGACAGAGGGGAATGGAAGAGGATTGGAGAGGCCTTCATCCAGCAGTGGATGGTGAACGGCTGAAAATGATGACATTAAGTTTGCTCAACGATCTCACTGAGAATTCAAGGGATATTTATGAATTGAACTTAAAATGTTAGCTCCTAGTACACTTCAACTCACTTTCTGCCTTATGTTTTAATTGTTGATAGTCTTCGACGTTGAATTGAGATTACACGATTTTGATATAACTAAAATTTGTTTGACACTAGATATCTGTTGAGGTAGTCGATCTTTTTCATAAAAATACCTCTATCGAAACGAGTTCTCCTTTTCGCGGGCAAATGCCGACGTACAAATTGTCCGCATTGATATACGAATATCGTTACCATATGTGTGGAGAAACTCCCGGTCAGAATTGAACTGAATGGATATAATTAATTTTCATGTCCTCAATATACATAGGTAGGTAAGCGAAATGGATAATTTTTGAAAAGTGTTGCCGAGAAAGTAAAAATAGCTTCACATCACAGACATCAAACAACCCTACAAGCCTGGAATGATTTGAATTTGAATGAAGACTAACTAGAACGTTTCCGATTTTATGATGTAAATTTAAACATTGAATATCTTATTTTGAATATTTCCTTCGTCATTTTTTTTATTGTTAAATCTTAATTATAATTGAATCTTCTTAAAACAAAATGCAGAAGTATTTACAAAAGTAGATTGTCTTACTAAATACGGCTATATCCACGTATCAAAGTAAGTACAGTTTGTAGAAATTGAAATGGAATACATAGTTGACTATTACTACACATTTACAAATGCGTTCTAAGAAGCTATTTTACTACATTCGAGTTTGCAAAACGTCAATACGTGCAATTGTTCAAAGTCGCCTATGGAAGCCAGAACCTGAATTTTAAGCCTTGGAATTGTGGCATAAGTGCACTTCCAATACCAGTTATTTTTGAAATAATGGAGCTTTCCCAAACTGTATTATAAAAAAAATATAAGTGGGAGGTTGGTTCATGTATTTTTATTTTAGAACATTTATAGATTATTTCTTTCGACATATGTATTTAATAAATTAATATGTACATATGTTGAAAACGCAATTCTAATATATTTTAAACGATTACGTCAATTATGTATATGTATTGAAAATAAACAATCAATTTTCAATTCCATTTCACTTAATACTTACATCAATAATAGCTTGCAAATATGCATATAAATTGCTAGTTGATTTGATATTAATATTATAAATATGTAGTTAGTTACATCAGCTTTCTACATTGCATTTTATTACGGCATTATAATATTATTACGGCAATTAATATTATTCACGGCAAGATGTACATATGTATAGCAAAATATTCAACAACATAAAAAGTTTTAAGTTCGAAATAATGATTGTACATAAATTTAGAAATGATATACGAAACCCAGAAAATTTTACGTTCTTCTTACAAATTAATTATGTATAATATGTATAAGGAAATTATGAAAAAGTAGAAATATGTGGATAGTGTTTTCATCTTACGAATGTGATCTTTACCCTTTTTACTGCATTGGTTTTATATGCGTTAGTGACAAATTAGTTGGAGTTTTGGTTACTGCGCATTTCAGGACAAGGAGTGGGGATTTACATTCGTGAGATGAAAGCACTGTACCTAATATCATTCCTAAAAAAAATTTCAAACAAAAGTTAATAGGTAAGGGTGAATTAAGGCACGGATAAAATTTAACCAATCTCTAGAAACAACAAAAAGATATTCTTCCCTCAGGTAGGTAGGTAATAAGTAAATTTTTTCTTTGGAAAATGTTTGTTTTATACAATTTAAAAAAAATTAAATCGAATTTTGAACAAAAATGCACCACAGGCTAAATACAGAAGAAGAACATCTAAATTATTTGAATTTCATAAGAAAATCAATAGATTTTGTACGCCATATAAAACTATAGAAATTCATGCGTTTAGGATTTTATCAGAAGACGTGTGGCGTAGCGTGTGGTATGTTTGTTTGAGTCATAAAGGCTTGGCTTGGCAAGCTGCAGCACGCACCAAACCAAGCCTTTCGCGGCCAATAAAATTGGAAACACCTAATTTTTTCTATGATTTAATCTAAGTATAATTCGTGGGCAGGCGGTATAGCTGATGGAATAAATCCATATTCTGAAATTTTCTACCTTTAAAAACCTCCATACCATATAAAATAACTATATTCATTTTGTACGGTGGCAACACAGCTATCAAACATATTAAATGACAGTTCCATCGTATGCTCACCGCTCAATTCCTTTATGCGGTTATTAAGGTACGCTATAAGTTATAGGTTATAACAGTTATTAGTATTAAAAAAAATTAGTTTTGTGAAACATTCTGTTTTAATGTGTATTAATTTTATTCCTATAGCACATAACCTGTATACTAATTATTATACGCAGCGTATTGAACATACACATTACTAAAGATGCTGCAGTCAAGTGATAAACGATCCGTATTTTTAGATGTTGATCCGAGTATTATTGAGAAAAATATGATGATTATCAAGGTTAGTTTAGTAGCTGCATAAATTACCATATTCGTGCACATGTGTCAATTATAAAAATACGTTGTATGTCGAGTATATTAACAATTTGATAAATGAATTCGTAGGAAAGCTCTTTTGAAGACGACTTAAAACATTTATTTCCGTCTCCAAATTTGAACGCAGTTGTAGTGCAACCGTCACCAGGTAAATAAAAGTCGATATTTTTTGCATCGTTTATTTTATTTTTAAATAAAAATTTTCATGTATATTTTAGGTTTCTGTGTAAAAACAAAGATACCAGAAGAAAATACGAAAATTTTCATCAACATTTGTCACACAGACGCCATACCACCACCCGATGATATAAGCGAAGATGAGCTCGTAAAAATCTTGAGTTCGGACGAACCGTCTGATTATCGGGTACCGATGAGTATTGGGGAGGCAAGAACCGAAAAAGACAAGTCTGGTCAACCTTCTCCTGTATACGATGTCGCTATTAGTACAATATTTTTCAAAAAATTGCAAACGAGCAAAGTATTTCACACATTCTTCTTGAATATTGTATTTGAAGGTCTCCAAAACAAATATGGATTTGTCTTGGATATCACAGACTATGTTATTATGAAAAATCGCATGTGCATAGGGAATCTTCAGACACATAGGATTCAAAAAAGGATATCAGAACAAACAAAAAATAAAATAGATGCATACAAACCTTTAATTGAAATAATTAGTTCAAACAATGATGTAAATATTCCAAAAATAATGGAAAAAAAAGCGTCTAATGTAAAAAAAGTTACAGCCGAAATAGATTATCAGTTGATAAGAGAACCCAGTGAGGGTAAAATTGAATACCTCGTAGCAGAATTCAAAATAAATGAAAAGGTTACTCTTCTATACCAATTTTATAGAAATATAATTTTGATTTCATATTTTAAGCAATTTTTAATTTTTCAGTTAAGAGCTGATGATATAGTTCTTGATATTGGGGGAGACAGGATTATCGTACAAACTCCTAAAACAAAACAGTTAACCGATATATTTGTGCCATTTACGATAAAACAAAATTCCGTCAAGGCTGTGTTAAATATGAATAATAACGTAAGTAATATTCACTTTTTATGTTATCAATTTTTTCCTAAATGGTTAAACTGATATTGAAATACTTATTTAGGTGCTTATTGTGACGATGGCTGCTGAAGACCCATAAATTAAATTAAATTTGCACAAATAATCACTATACATACATACGTAGATACATTATAACATAATTAAATTTAAATTTTGTTGAAAAAATAAAATTATTGTATGTAGTATGAATGTTCATAAAATTATTGGTCTCTCTAATTGTATTTATGTGTTTTTAATTATTAAATTGGTTCGAGTCATCTAAAGATTCGTAGTAGAAAATTTCTGTACATATATTTTTTTTCATTATTTATTTTTATAATGCGATATTCATTACTCTGGCTAATTAAAAAAAAATAGAATCATCAAAATAAATGAAATTACAATTAATTAGCGTAAAAAAAATAGCAAAATTGAAAATTGACAAAATAATTTTATTTTTTTTGTATAATTATGGTATTGTATTACATGTGTAATAAACCAAGACCTCGCTTTAGGGACGCTCTTTATACAGAATTGAAAAATTAATCCAAAAATTCAATGTACAAAATGAAAAATTTTGATATACGGAAATTTGCACATGTTGACTAATGAATGGACAGCTTTTCAGGAACTCGTTAATTCCGTAAGTCGAGGAATTGGTGTAATAATAAATAACAATTAATTATTTTATATACATATTACATACCCACATATTAGGCATTTTGCTTGAATCACTATTCAAGTGGTTCAGTCGTTGAGTAATGAAATGAGTATTTATTAGATGAGTATGATTATTTATTTATGAGTTAAGTGAAATGAGTATTTATTGGATGAAATACATCAAATTATAATTATTTTTATTTATCAAATTTAGATTTTTTGTATTGTCCTGGTGGTAACTATTTTTGATTCAACTCTTAATAATACATTATTCTTAAATTTATTACATGTCACAAGACTTTTAATGGCCTCTGAAAAGACCTGGTGATTGGTGAATAACCTCTTATATTTGTATTTTATTTTACAATTAAAAGTACATATCCTTAATTTTTTTTCAAGGAATCACAATATTTAGGTATTACTAATGTATAAAAATAAATATAATTTTAATTGCTACAATAATAAAAAGTTCTTAAAATGATTTAAAGATTTTAAATCAAATTTATGGTAGTGTTTTTCATAAATTGTTCAATTCTTTTTAATTTTATTTATGCATCTCTACAATTATAGGCTTCGTATGCGAATTCTGTTATATTTTCATTACTATTTAATAGTATTTTGGGTTTTAAATTAAAAGATGAATCTTTAAAATTAATATCTATGTCTTTGAAGGCATTTAAAAGTAATATTCCTACTATCACTATAAAGAAACCGCAAATATTTCCTAATATGTCGTCTAACTCCATGTTTTGCCACTCTTTAAAAAGAATGGCTGAAGCGATTATTACTAATGTAGTAAACATAACATAATACACGGGCGTTACGATACTTGTATTGAATATATCCAAAGATTTATTTAAATAATTCATTTGTACTATTATGCAAAATATCGTTGAAATTAAGAGGAACCAAAGCAGCCAATTATTGAAATCGTTAGTATCACCAGAGATTGTTTCTCTTAGGGAAACTCCTAAGCCTTTACAAAAGACAACGGTCAAACTGCCGACTGCGGAGCATAACAATAAATAAATAATAACATTGTGGTTGCCGTGTTTCGGTCCTAAATAGAATACCACAGAGAAGAAAGTAAATACAACAAAAATTAAATAAGCTAAAAATAAAGGCTCTTGCAATTTTATTTGAAGCTCTGCAAGTGTTTCTATTTCTTCTTGTTTCGGAGAATGAATTACGATTACAGTTGAGCCGATTACGCATAGCAAGCAACCTAACTAAGAGATGTGTTATATAAATAGAATGTTTGAAATTTTCAAGTAAATGATTTAAATACACCACTAACTTTTCCAAGAAAGTTTAATTTTTCTTTTAGAAATTTGGACGCCAATATTGCAGAAATTAGAACGCTGAGAGCTCCCAACGGTGTGACTAGAGATGCTGGAGCAAAAGCGTACGCTATGAAATTAAAAGCTTCGCCGATTCCCACTGAAAAAAAAAAATTTCTATAGACTTTTTTAATCTTGTAATGCAATGTAATTGAGAAATACAATAATTTGCACATATTACTAATGATAAGTCCAAGCCACCATATCCATTCTCTCAGATATCTGAAACCACCGGCACCAGCACGAGCGTATCCAAGATTTGTCAGACGCCGTAAACCAATTTTTTTAATAATAAAACTTGTGCCTATAAAAAAACTAGAACAGATGGCCAACGACAGACCAATTGCAAACGAAGCGCTGTCATAGCTTTTGTGAGAAGTTTTCACGGCATCCATGTTGGTAAATTGCACTGATTTGAAATATTCAAATATATCTTAAGTCATTTAGTGTCTCGGGAGATTTTGGTACTGAGATTGTAGATAATACTGAGCACTTCTTCGCACGTCGCTGGCCAGTGATGTCACCACAATCAAACATTTCAATGACAGTTGTTATCATTCCAGGCTGTTAGCTGTAATCGAGTTTTAATCGACCATGTAAAAACTGTATATTGTATTCAAAACGAACGTAATTTTTTTTAGCAAAACAACCAGTTTAAATAATAATTAAACTTTATTTTTATTAAAAACTTACTACTTAGTATTTTTTCTTTAAAACATTAAAATTTTGGAGACGTTTTGGCGTTCCATTAAATCAGCGCAATTTCGGCACCTTAGGCAGCTGCTTGCTTGCCTACCCCATTCTGATGGCTCTACCAATATGGATATTATAAAATCTAGATTTTTCAGTTTCTAGCACACTGGCGGATCTTCTGTAGCGGATAAGCCGCCTCGAAATAACCACCAAGCGTGGCGCGTCCCATTTGATTGCATGCAAATGTAACGCGCGGATCGTCCGCTAGCGGATCTTCTCCTAACGTAGGACGGAACAGCCGTGGCGGCTATCGCTCATTTGTATGAAAACCAATGTACTGGCGTTACGCGGCGGAAGATCCGCCAGTGTGCTGGAGCCCTTAACGATGTCAACGTATTCTGTGGAAGAAGACCTCGCTTAACGCTATGGTGCGTCGCCCCACCCTAGGGTCTTTTTTCCTCTTCGTAATCCCGTACACGCCTCGCCCCATCTTTGGTTTTTTTGGTTTAATGGATTTTTTAATTTTTTTCTATTGCCCTACCTGCTGCCGTCTCACCTGTCAGCCGCCCCACCCGCGTTCTTTCAATTTGTTAATTATATTTTGGTTTTTTTCTATTGCTGCTCCCGTCTGCCGCCCCTACCTGTATTTTTTTCCTATTGCCTCTCCTTTCCTGTTGCCGACTTACTCGCTGGCCGCTTCCCACCCGCGTTTTTTTGGATATGTGAACTTTTTTTTGGATTTTTTTCTATTGCTCCTCGTCCCTTGCGGCCTCATTCCCCCCGGCCGGATTCCCCCCAGCTGCGGTTTTTTTAATTTTTTGCTTTTAGCGTTTTTACTTTATCCTAATCGGATAAAGTATTGTGATCGTGCGAAAATTCGACCTCGAGATTTTGACTGATTTGTATCGAGTATCATCCCCTGATCACGTTTTCATGATTTCTAAAAAATGTCTGTATGTCTGTGTGTCTGTGTGTCTGTGTGTCTGTGTACTTATGCGTGTGTATGTCTGTATGTGTGTTTTCTCCGAAACTATCAAGTCTATCAAGCTGAAATTTCATATCTATTATTTTCACGTAAGGCGTAAGAGCCATAAGTAATTCGGTCAACATCAGTGAACCGGAAGTAGGGTTTTTTCTTGTAGAAAATTCTAAAATTCTTTTACCACAGAATATTTCCGAAACGGCTCCGGGAATTTTGTCGAAATTTCATATCTATAGTTTTTACGTTAGCTGTAAGAGATACTGTGATTTTGGTCAACATCTGACTACCGGAAATGGCAGTTTATTTTTTTTTAATCTGTTGAAAAGCTGTTCATTAAATGACCGGAAGTGGCAGTTTTTCTAATTTGAATATATGCCGAAGATCGTATTTTACATACGCGCGCGCACTCAACACAGTGATTTCATGATATGTATGTGTGTATGTACGTTGGTTGGTGTGGTGCTGTGCATGCGTTTTATTTACTTGCGTACTTAATTAATTGTTTAATTGCGTAAAAAATTAATTTCGTTACTGTTTGTATTCCTCAAATATATGGATAAAGTCATGGGTGGCCACACCCGAATTTTTTCTATTGCCGCCCCCGCGCCCGCTGAAATGAAAAAAAAACTTAGCAGCGGGGCAATCTCTATTAAAAAAGCAAAAAGCGCTTTAGGACATTGAAAATTCAAAGGGCGCCAATAATCATCGGGCAACAATCAGTTGGCAGGTGTGCGCCAAAATTGCAGGCTCTCAATCTGCAATCGCAGATTCGCAGCAGTGAGTCGCGAGTCATAGCGCAAAGGAGGCGGTCGCGCGTAGGCGTCGCGGATCACTCAATCACCCGTAGTCCGTGCGAGCAGCGAGTAGCGAGTAGCGAGTAGCGAGTAGGACAGTAGATAGTGGACAGTAGACAGTAGACCGTAGACAGTAGCAGGTGGACACGTAGACGTATAGAGCGCCATGCCGTTGTTCGGCAAGCGCGAAGCTGGCAAGAAGTCACGTAGAGATGCTGCCGCTGGAGCCACCGGTGGAGGAGCAGCAGCAGCAACAGCCCACGGAACCCACGGAACCCTCGGAGCAGCAGCCGCACCCATCGAGGACAAGTACGTGCTGAAGGAACTCCTGGGCACGGGCGCCTTCTCCGAGGTGAGGCTGGCCGAGTCGCGCGAACGTCCCGGCAACATGTTCGCCGTCAAGATCATCGACAAGAAGGCGCTCAAGGGTAAGGAGGACTCCCTAGAGAACGAGATCCGAGTGCTGCGACGCTTCAGCGAATTGGCACGACAGGCGAGACCCGACGCCGCCGATGCTGGACCCTGGCTCTCCCACCCCAACATAGTCCAACTGCTCGAGACCTTCGAGGACAAGTTCAAAGTCTACCTAGTCATGGAGCTGGTCACTGGCGGTGAACTATTCGATCGCATCGTCGAGAAGGGCTCGTACACGGAGAAAGACGCGGCCCACTTGATGCGACAGGTCCTCGAAGCCGTCGACTACATGCACGAACAGGGCGTAGTCCACGGGACCTCAAGCCCGAGAATCTACTCTACTACAGTCCCGACGAGGACAGCAAGATCATGATCAGCGACTTCGGCCTCTCCAAGATGGAGGACTCGGGTATCATGGCGACGGCGTGCGGTACGCCCGGGTACGTCGCTCCGGAGGTGCTCGCTCAGAAGCCGTACGGTAAGGCGGTCGACGTCTGGAGCATAGGCGTCATCTCGTACATTCTGCTCTGCGGCTATCCGCCGTTCTACGACGAGAACGACGCCAATCTGTTCGCGCAGATCCTCAAGGGGGACTTCGAGTTCGACTCGCCGTACTGGGACGAAATCAGCGACTCGGCCAAAGACTTCATCAGACACTTGATGTGCGTCGACGTTGAGAAGCGCTACACTTGCAAGTATGCAAAAATTGTAACCCAAATACACACAATACATCTGGCTTTTTGCAATTCAAATTCAACGTCAGAATGTATAATTGGGGGACTTCGTGTTTGTCCGGTGGCACAATTTCATACTAAATTTACACTCAGCGTCGTACATTACAGTTAAATTTAATTCAATGAACGATTGTGTCTAGGGTTGACGACTGTGACGGTTTGGACGGAATCATCCCGGAAACAAAGTCCCCCGCCCAGAATCCCGAATGGGTTCTAAAATGTTCCAGAATTTGAGAGAAAGCCATTAACAAATATATGTCTATCGCCCCCACTCTTTATAATCATTCTTTTTATCGCACACGTTTTGTTTTTGTTTGTAAATTGAAGACTGATTCATACTTATCATTAGATGTTGCCGCTGCTATGTGGAAATTATTAAATCAATTAGAATTTCGATCGGCAAATGGATTCTTTTGCAGGAATGTAAGATCCACTCTACGAAAATTGCCCGATGAAGATAAGAACAAGTTTATATTCGATACCAATTGTTTCATTACAAGATGCATCACATACTTGAAGGAAAACAATGAATATAACGATAGCAACATTTTTAATAAAATAAAATGTTTTTCCTCAAAGGAAAAATAAATAAAGGTTAGAATTGACATGGGGACAAGTATCTGATAACATATTACAAATCAAAATTGATATTGATTTATTATATGCATAGTGAATTTTCGCAGCTTTTGATTGGTGTTGGCCCTAAATAAACAGCAAACAGATGGCAAAATATGGGCTGAAAATTTCATGTCCCGAAATCATCCAAAAAATAGTTGGCAACCCTAGTTGTAACGTATAATTGGGGCTTTGTGTTTGTACGGTGGCACAATTTCATACCAAATTATATGTGCAAGTTGAAATTTACACTTGTAGTCTTACATTATTACTGTTAAATTTAATTCAATGAACGATGATTGTCTCTGATTGTTAATTTTTATGGTACAAAATACTTGGAACGGCTCACTAGTGAGTGGAGTGGGTCGTGGTCCACCATTTAGACTTTAAAGCTGGGGTTCTTAACCTTATACTCTCATTTCCCGCTTCGAAAATGAATACAATGTTCATTCCTCCTCCCCCCTCCCCTCGCCTAAATTCATAGAACCAATCGGGAAAAAAAATACATACTGACGTTCAAAAGATTTCTATCTTTCCTATCTTTGTCTTGATACTGATTAATTTTGAATATCCAGATTCACACAGATAGGTCGTAGCAAATGGAACTAAGTGTGAAAGTGCTCTATTTTCTAAATCTGGATAGCACTAAAATTCATCAAGGCTTTGATTCAAGAATTTTTGCTTCAGCAGAGCTTTGCTCTGTAAATCGATGAAGTCGTCCTTGTGCACGTCACCATCATCCATGGAGTTCAAATTAAGACTGAAAAGATTTCGTATCCACTCTTAATGCTTTAAATAAAGTTGAAAGTAATCAGGACTGTTAGATTTTCCAAAATTCCTCAAAATATCGCCTTGAATCCGATTTGGAAGTTTGAAAGTTTTGTGGAAGCCACCTCATTCCTCCCCTGGGGAGGAAAGCACCATAGGCTTTTTTAGTGTACTGTACATGTTTATCTCACCCGATTGGATTATAAAATTATGACTAAGAAAATGAAATCACGAATTATATTGTCGTACTGTTGAATTATGCACTTTTAAAGTTATATGTATAAATTTGTTTTAATTAGGCAGGCGTTGGCTCATCCGTGGATATCTGGAAATGCTGCTAGGAACAAAAATATTCACGGTACAGTGTCAGAGCAATTAAAGAAGAATTTTGCAAAGTCGAGATGGAAACAGGCGTACCATGCGACGACCGTAATAAGACAAATGCAACGCATGGCCCTCAGCAGCAGTGGAAGTTCCTCTCGTCAAACTACGGCACCCAGAGGACCTCAGTAATAATGCAACTAAAAATTCCCCATGACATTTACGTGAAAATTATAAATTTGCTATTTGATTGTCTATTCTTTGGAGGGTTATAAACTCATAGTTACTTTTACATGACTGTTGAATTTGATCATAATTTTAATGATATTTGTTTTTTTTTATTATTACATATTTACTTTTTGTTCACTACTTTTTATATGAAATTTTGGAGGCACGGTAAATAATATAAAGTTTTTTTGTTATAATTTGATTAATGATTTATTTGCATTTCAATACTAGTTATTTGTGCATCAAGTTACATATAAGCATATATGTAATTTATTTCAAGTTCATTTTATTAATTTTTTTTTTAAGTACATTTTTTTTATAGCAGAAGGTAATTTATGAAAAACAATATGAAAAAAAATCATTTGAGAAACATTTTTATTACCAATGAGGAATTGGTTCATTAATATTAAGATACTTGGGATTTGTTTTTCTCAAAACTTATTCGGGATTGACACTTGAATAATAGCAATTGTAAATTTGTGTCCATACTATGCATTCGTCTCAATTAAGGCTTCTTCTATTATCTGAAGGTGTCTGTTAACGCATTTAAAATTAGTATAATGGGCTTTAGCTTTTTGCGTAGTCAGAGTTAAAGTTCAACGTGGAAACTATTTGATAGATGATATATTTATCTCAAATTTGGTTGCGGAAAGGAACTATAAAATTTTAACGTTTTTACGAAAATGTAAATATGTGTTTTGTATGATTATCGATGTCTTAGAGTTGTTTTTGATTAAAATAAGTAAAAAAATGTTTCCAATGCTAAAATTTATGGCACACAAATTTTTAGCAATGACTTCTAAAAATTAACTTACCTACTACGTAAATTTAAAATATTTTTTTTAATGAAGTCTTTTTAAGCTTTTGTTGACAAATATTTAAAAGTGAAAGTATGACAATGCAATCTTACTGTATTTTCATGTGTGTTTGTTAAAGTTTTGATCTGCTTTCCAGGTGTCATATTTATTATTACTTTATCCTAATCAGATAAAGTATTGTGATCGTGCGAAAATTCGACCTCGAGATTTTGACTGATTTGTATCGAGTATCATCCCCAGATCACGTTTTCATGATTTTTAAAAAATGTCTGTATGTCTGTGTACTTATGCGTGTGTGTGTCTGTATGTGTGTTTTCTCCGAAACTATCAAGGCTATCAAGCTGAAATTTCATATCTATTATTTTCACGTAAGGTGTAAGAGCCATAAGGAATTTGGTCAACATCAGTCAACCGGAAGTAGGGTTTTTTTCTTGTAGAAAATTCTAAAATTCTTTTACCACAGAATATTTCCGAAACGGCTCCGGGAATTTTGTCCAAATTTCATATCTATAGTTTTCACGTTAGCCGTAAGAGATACTGTGATTTTGGTCAACATCTGACTACCGGAAATGGCAGTTTATTTTTTTTTAATCTGTCGAAAAGCTGTTCATTAATTCAATGTCAAATACTAATATGAAAGAGTCGAGTAAAATTTTATCCTAGATTTTAATAAATACACGTGATAATATTTGAAAAATTAAAATATATTGTAAATTTTCGAACTTAGTAGTCCTATTGATGTACAAAAAAGAAATTTTACTACATTTGATATCATAATTAGCCTTGAAATTGTTTGTTTGCAGAAGAGTAATTCCATTATATAATATTAAATATGAATTACACTTGATTTTTTTTTTGTTCTCATTTATAATGTAAACATTGGAGTTTGATGCATAATAAATAATGTATAAACTCATAATAATGTTATCTATTCTGAAGTAATACAAATTTGGAATAAAGCGTTAGATAATAAATGTTGTTCTTCATCATCATACATTTGATAATTAAAATACATACAGTGAAACCTCTGAAGTGACTGAAATTAAAAATGATTATTTTGCTATGATTATTTTTTATCTCATTAAATTTGAAAGACTAATATGTATTTATAAATGTAAATTCATTGTTGGATTAAAGTTTTTAACACAACTAAATTTAATTAATGCAAAATACATAGACTTATATGTTATAGATGGGTTTTTAGTGTAAGATGACATGTGTAAGTTAAAATTCATTGAACTATATGCATAGATATGTATATTTTTTTATAATCATTGTTCTAAAGATTATTTTAAGACATTTACTCTGCTACATATATTTTACTGTAACGTTTTTATTTGTTCATTTTCCGTTATTATAGATACACATACATAATTCAATTATGTATAACAATAAATTGTTAACAAATCGTATAAATCGTGACGCCATTACTGAACTTAGTTTGAAGGATTTCAAGAATAAATAGAAATACCTCTTACGTAATTTGAGCTGAGTTGACAAATCTATTTTTTTTGCTATAGTTGCACTGTTTTGTATAAATATTTATACTAATAATTTTGCTTTTTAAGTATGAATTTAAAAAATTATTTCGATGTTGAAAGGTACCTGATAATAGTAAGCATTCTTGTTTTTTTTGCCAAATGAGTCTATTTATATGACATTGAAATTTGTATTTGTAACAAGTTCATTTTTATTCAATTTAATTTAATTTTGTCTTCAAAGCAAATTATTTCCTTGTTTTTTTTTTTAATTTTGCTAATGCATGCTGCATGTTTACAGACACGATTATACTTTTGTGAAATTTATTTTTTGTTAATCATCACCACATTCTTACGTGTACAATAATAATGTAAAATATAATACTCACTATTAATACGCGCGCACAATTGACATACATACATATAGTTTTTCTCATACTTAAAATTGATTTTCATGTTTATAAAATTTTTCTTATACAAATGATTTAAATTTCACACAAAATATACATTCCGAAATGGATCTCGAGTACATATTATGTGGAGTATGCTTCAATCAATTTTCATCTTGATTTGATTTAACTCATATTCTGACGTCACTTAGGTCACGTTGTATGTACATATGTACATACATGCACCGATAATTTCTGGAAATCGGAGACAAAATGTTTATCAACAATCAGTTTTCTATACACACTTTGTGGAAATCATTGGTGTCTGTACAAATGATTTTATTGTTACTCAAACGAAATTAATACATATGTGTATTAGTCGTTGAAAATATTTGTAAAATACTAATCCTTTTAAGAATTCATCTTCTATTAATTATAGTATATACCTATATTACGTGCAGTGGCTCTCAAATCTTGTCCATGAACCATTGTTGATCCCTTACACTTTTTTCGGGTGGTCTACCATCAAAATTTTTTTTGTATAAATTCTGTAAATGTATACTCTACCCCAGAGATATGACTTTTTACTAAAAATTTGTTAGTAAGAAGCGAAACCAAAAATATCCCGATTCTTTCCATGTAAGAAAATAAAATTATAATTCAGCTCTTTTTAATAATGTTATACAGCAACAGCAATGTATAAAAGAATATATATATAAGTACATAAGGAGATCGCCCTCAGAATATTTTTGATTGACTTTGTCGTCCTTGGACTGAAACTTATTGAGAACCATTGTCTCGATGGAAAAATATATTAGTATGAATAAGTCTTTTATAATACAACTAATTACTGGTTCGTGGTTGCTTATACCTACTATAGAGTTAAAAATAATAATAAAAAAAATTGCTTTTGTAAACTTCCAACTTAACGAAAGTGTTTCGCTTATAAATTGAACGTTTTCTTATATGCCAATTGACATTAAAATACATTAACATCGATAAATGGGTGCCTACCAGTCTGAAGATCTGTGTTTTAGGTATTCAATATACTTAAAAATTAACAATGCTGTATTTGGTGTATTGTAAGAATGTTATTATCATTCCTCATTGCCAATTTTCTCGTTTTGACATAAATTATTTTTGTATTACATTATTACTTTGTTGAATGGATTGGTCGACCCAAAAAAGAGAGTTAATAATATTGGTTGTAAGATGGTTTTGAGTTATGTCATGTGCCAATACGTCCATTATTCATACCATATTTTGAAAAAAAATCTTGTACAAATCTTGCATCACACGGCCATATAATTTGAGAAAAAAAAATAGGTAAATAGCTTAGATTTTTCAAAATCCAATTGCATTTTTGTGATGCTTATAGCATATCTCGTATTTATATTTTGTAAATATGTATATTAACGTGTAAGCTGAACTTTTTTGTGATAAAAGTGCCGATATTTACTTACAATATAGCAAAATTATCTGCAACTTGGTTATCTGCATATCTTATTTGTATATCACTGTATTCTAAAGAAATATATTTATAAAACATATGTAACTTGTGTGGGCACTTAATTTTTTTTTACAAAATGGCATTCTGCATTTTGTGATCTCAAATTTATCTTTTTAATATTGACGATGTTATAATAGATTAAAACTTCTATCTATCTTATTAAATTAATTTAAGTGAATCTCTCTTGTACATACATACATACATACATACATATGTATGTATATCATTTTTCAGCAGTCATTCTCCCAAAAATAAATGGAGGTTTTACTGTATATTTTATAAATCGAGAATTCAAAGCCAATTTTCTATACTTAAAAATCATTTTAATATCTTCAACTTAATTAGATTATTTTTGAAATAATCAAAAATTTCATTGCTACAGTTCAGATTTATTCACTAATAACGTATATATTTTTTGGACCAGACAGAATAGTTACAGACGTATTAGAGATATTTACTCATTACAAAATAGCTATTTACAGAACAATTATATACAGCGGAGGTTGGCAACTGGTTGTTATTGATGTGGCAAGGTATATTTTTGTAAATCTTATGTGTACTGTACACGGTCAGTATTTATATTGACATTATCAATTAGTCCAAATTTTGTATTCACCAATGTGCATCGAGCATCGAACGTCATCAGTATTTAAAAATATTGACGTTGTGTTGCTTGCTTCACAGCTTTCAGTTATAAATAAATCCTTAAATTTCGGTATCAGCCGCAATTGTTATGCATCAAACATTAATTCTATAGTTTTTCACATATTTTTTCAATGTAACAAAATTAATCACCAATATAATCGATAAAGCTCCTGGGGGGGGATGTTTAGTGCTTAATAGTTTTTGTGTGAAAGTAGAACGTTTACAAATAATGACATCGACTCTACTAGAATATTACTTTCATTTTGTTGTGCATTATTTTTTTAAAGATTTTTTTATTTCATGGAAACATTGTAGGAAGTCCCAACTTTTTCAATGAACCTCTTCAAATGTCATCCATGTGGTTTGTCTAATCATATATTACCAAACTGTTCACATTTCTCGTGCTCTACAAATGCGACTGTATGAAATATAAGAAGCCTGTACTTATAATTGTTACAGTACTATAATATAAATTGAACAACTATTACTTTATTTCTATTTTTTTTAATAATACACATTCTTTATTAATACCTACATATGTATAGTAACAATTCTCAGAAAATCTTCATATCTAGTAAAGAAACATTTCCTTAAAAAAATATGTATGGTTAATTGTAAATAATGTAAACATGCAAAATATTAAATAATGCAGAATGTTCCATTTTGTTTATTTTTTCATCGAGGTTTCACATAATAATATTCATGAAAAAGTTTTGTAATGGACTAAATGCACTTTGTATTTAGTGTGTTATGTATGTATATTGTAATTTTTAAGTACAATTGTTATATTTTCATTTTGAAATGATACCTTTTAATCTTAAACACCAGATTATGACTTTCACTATTCTAATCAAATAGTGAAAAAAATATTTTTAAATATTCTTGTTATTGCGTTTTTAATGTTACTTAATATTTTATTATTTAAATAAATTTGATATTGTGCCTATCTTGAAACAAGTTAAAGCAGATTATTGATTATAATCGACAAATTTATTTTAAATTGTTGACACTCTTGACATTTTAATATTAACATTTATTTTTGGAATTGTGCTATCTTCAGTCGTGCTAGTTTTTACATTTTCTGAGCACGATCATAATTAAAAAAAAAAATTCTGTGATTGTTGAAAAAAAAATGTATAATAAGTAAAAAATAAGTTTTATATTTTCTTTGAATTGAATCATGCGGCCGAATACGTTCTACATTTTGCTTATTTGCAGGAAATGCAAAAAATAGCCAATGCGCTCTACCAAAGTACTGATTTCACGCATTTGAACTCTTTCTGGGACAAAATTAAGAATACAGTTGACTGGAATATGTTATATTCCGTTAAAATATTGTTTCACGAAAACATCGTTATTCGGCCGCATGCTTCTTTTATAGAATTCATCAATGTATATGACAGAATAACGTTCCATAGGGGTGTAAGATTAGTGAATAATTTTCAGTAAAATGTTCATAAATTATTAAATCAAACTTTGTTTTCATTCAGATTGGGCGCAGGCGAGGTAATAATTTATGAACATAATTGGTTTCTTGATGTTTTACCCACAGATACATATTACTGTTAATTCCACATTCTCTGCATTCCACTGGGTTCGGTCAATGGTTGTGCGCCTCCTCTCCTACTAGTGGTAAAACGTTGAGAACCATTATGTCTATGTACTATATTATATTGTGCTTAAAACAGATTTGAAATCAATGTTTATATATTTTGTCGAAACTGATTATATGTATTTCCATTTAAAAAAATTAAATTATGCCAATTTGAAGCTGATGTAGCATTGATTATATTGTATTAGCACTAAAAAGTTTAAGCATTCTGATATCTTTTCTATCAGATAATGATTCTATCTACTTCTTTCAATGATGTATATGAACTGATATAATTTAAAATGAAAATAAATATATTTTTTTATTCTCAAAATAATTAATTTGCTGGTTTATTGTTAAGGATATAAATTTGAAATATGTACTGCAGAATTTCACCATTTTGACAAGGGTTAAGTTCCTTAAAATTCCCTGTTTCATGTATTTTGAAACGTATAATTTTTGGTTGCATTAGGTCGTTACTTGTAGAACCATGCATTTGTTGATGTCTTTTTTCCATTTTGGTGTCCTTTGTATTTAAAGGATTTATTAATTAATTTACCTATGTTTTTCGTTGTTATAGTTTAAATGTTTGTTGGATTTTTTTTATTATTGATTTATTTCACTCTATACCTACTTAATAAAATATAATGTAACATAAAAATTTTTTCTTTTTCCTTTAACAAATTTTTATCTACCTCCAAATAATATGCTGAAAAGTACACACCTTCTTGACCTTATGCAAATGAAGTTGCAGTCTCAATTTGACCTAAATGCTGCAGTTGTTGGTAGTTAGTGCATAGTATAGTTTGGAAAGAGATAATACAAGTTATTGTTTTTAATATAAAAAGATACTCAGATGAATTTATTTTGAATTCTTTTATTATCAATCGAATTTAAGTTTAGAAGAATTTGAATATATATGTAAATAAATACACCAGGTCGGTGCAATGTCACAATTATAAGGGTCACACATTATTCGGGTTAAAGTCACTTTAATTTAATACATAATACATATATGTAAGTACATATGTATATCAAGAAATGGTAACTGACTTCTTTGTAAGTTTACGAAAAGTTATATTATTTTCAACCAGTTTATAATATGAGATCTATTTGCACCAAAACATGAGATCCTTTAAATTAAATAATTTTAATGACACTAACCAAAGCTGATAGTTGATTATCGTAAAAAATCATTTTAATTTTAATATTTAAGTATTGATTGAATATATTCAGGTTTTTAACATTTTCATGAGAGCATCGGTTGATAAAGACTTTGGTCGTTCAATTGGAAATCCAAGTGCTCTGGACCACACCAACTGAGCGAGCACACCCAAAGCACGGGAAACTCCAAAGAGGACGGTGTAATAATTCATTTCTGTCAAGCCATAATGTTGTAGCAAAACACCAGAATGTGCATCTACATTGGGCCATGGATTTTTGACTTTGCCCAATTCTGTCAAAATAGGTGGAACTATTTTATACAATTTAGATACAAGTTGATATAATTTGTCTTCAGGTAAATATTTTTGAGCAAATTCACGCTGACAAGTATATCTCGGATCAGTTTTTCTAAGTACTGCGTGTCCATATCCTGGAACTACTTGACCTGATTTTAAAGTTTTCCATATAAATTCTCGAAGCTGATCTTCGGTTGCGTCTTCCCCGATCTGTTTACGCATTTTCATCAGCCATACCAAGACTTCTTGGTTAGCCAAACCGTGAAGTGGACCGGCGAGTCCGTTCATACCGGCTGAGAAAGATAGATATGGGTCACTCAAAGCTGAACCAACCAAGTGGACAGTGTGAGCAGAAACGTTTCCACCTTCGTGATCACTATGAATAGTTAAATATAATCTCATAAGCTCGGTGAAATCGGGATTGTCAAAGCCCAGCATTTGGGTGAAATTTGCAGACCAATCTTTCTCATCGTCAATAGCTCCAATCCCTTTACCATCTCTGTAGACGTTCCTATAAATGGTTGCTGCTATTATTGGCAATTTTGCAATCAAATCCATTGTATCTTCATAAGCATATTCCCAATATTTAGATTTATGCACTCCATCGGAATAGGCTTTTGCAAATTTACTCTCGCTGCTTAAAGCCGTGATTGCACTGGAAAACTGTGACATCGGATGAACATTTTGTGGCATATTATTAAGTAATGTGATGACATGTGCTGGTAATTCTGCTCTATTAGCCCATTCCTTTGATAATGCTTTGGTTTGAGCGTCGGTTGGTATATCATTTGTCATTAGTAACCAAAATAGTCCTTCAGGAAGAGGTTGTGAACCACCGGGCGCTTTAGGAAGTAGTTTTTGACACTCTGGAATGGATAGTCCTCGAAAACGTATACCTTCATCTGGATCGAGTATAGATGTGTCCCAAACTAATCCTTTGATTCCTCGCATACCACCATACATCATATCGACGGTGACGTCGCCAAGTTTGGTGCTACCATGTTGTTCTCGTATAGTTTTCACTCTCTCTTGTTCCACAGGAATTTTTTCATGCAGAACAATTTTTAAATTTAATTCACCATCTTGATCTGCGGTTATTTTCTCCTGTGGAATGGCTTTGAAGTTCGTCGATTCCAGGTGTAAAAAGCGATTACAAATTGGTCCTGCTGCGTTAATACTTTTATATGATAATGCAGTTGTACGCTTCATGCACTGCATACACAAACTGAACATTGCCATTATCGTGGATTTCAAACGGAGAGTTTAATCGCTATGACTAGAAAGCTTTCCAGAATTATATCTGAAAAGAAAATGTTTGAATTAATTAAGTGTATTATACATACATACATATATGTACATGGTACTTTAAGTATGTACGCTAGTATCAAATTGTGTTCTAGCATTTTATCAGTTGCAACAATATCCGCTTTCGGTCGTTTTGTATTACTTTCTGTCGGATGAATCTAAACCGGTATTAATACTATGATAATAATAAAAAAAATATAACAAGACCTTCTCGTGTGATAACTTCTATTTGTTCGAATGAACGAGAGTTAAACTGGAATAAGAATGAAATTTTATATGTACAATATTAACCAATGAGAGCAAATACATATGCATCACTTAAATTCTCCAACATGACATTCATAAATTAAAAACATTACTTATCATAGTCCACTTACATTTATTTAAGTCTACTTCAAAAGATTAAAATGAAGGTGTTGGAAAATACATTATATGTAAAAGAATTCTATACTTAGATAAATTTTATGTTGCTGTTGTTATTGTTCAACAGTATTAATGAACGAACCACTACGTTTACGATTAGGGTTGTCAAATATGTACATAGTTCATGGAAATTTTACCAAAGGCGATTTTTTTAAATTACAGATTAACTAACTATCTAAACCAGTTCTGATTTTTTCTATTTTTTTTGCTTAACTAATATTTTATATACACATTCGCGTAGATATCATAACTGAATTCAGAAAACAAAAACTTCATCGTAGATATCTATAGAATTCTACTTGAAGATTAATTTTGAAACTAGATTGGCCAATTAATGACCAATTAATTGGCTAGTTAATGAATAATGAAGTATTACTGGTGGGCATTTTTTCACATATTTCTTATGAAAATATTACATTATATTTTATTTAAGAGTATTGAATTCAGAATACGATAATAATTAACAAAAACGTTACTACACGACAAGACAAAATCGTATCTTGCAATAAATCGCAAAACAGTGACTATAAAATTGAAACTATCAAGCTATCGAGGCAGATGGTTGACCTTTGATAAGACACGTCTTGATTAGGTTTTAGGTACATGGAAAGTTATGATATTACAGGTAATTTTTAGCGGATCTTTGAGAGAGGACAGCCCTGATTCTTCAAAGAGGGTGCGATTCAATTCAATTGGTTCAAATGACGACCTCAGTCGTCTGATGGATATGATTGGGTTCCACGTTAATATTTATTCCCGTGGCATCTCGTCTGTTACTAACCGCTCAATGAACGCGGAATATATTATACATTGTATATATACATATAAACAGAGTTCAAAGATCCTACCGGTTGAGTCAACACGGTAAGTGACATGGTCACACAAAACATGAAGTTAGTTATCAGATTAATAGTTGATTAGACTTACGGAGAAGACTGCGACCTCGTCGATGGTCAGTATGTAAGTGAGCTTGAACTTCCTATGGAGTGTGGAGGCACACGTGTCGTCCCCCGCACTAAACGAATTGGTGACCTCACGAGTATGGAGTCAGCACCAACTTTGACCCACGTTGCACTGATAATATTCACAATTGACGAATCGTATAATGGAAGTGTTTTAAAAATTACAAAATCGCTTATCGTTCGTTTCACTGCGTCTCATATTTCATGATCGTATGATTGTGCAAACGTTGTTGATTGCTAGTATTCATTCTATTGTTGCTAATTGGAAATGTAAAAGCCTCTCTGTCTTTCCATCAGAAAAGTTTGATACACATTTTTTTGATTTTCTTCCCGTAGCCAACAGAAGCTGCTATTACAGGTTGGCGCTTATATGTATAGCGTTATGGTATGTGGAAAAACGTTTACATTAATTATTAAAAATAGAAACGTGCTAATGGCCTCCATTTTCAGTTAAAGTCGGAAAATTGCGATATTATTCGATCGCCAAAAATTTCTCTCAAAAGAGCCATATGTAGCCATCCTGCTGAATCTACATCTCTGGATTCTCCTCCACCACTGGCCTTAAAAATTTTCGATTTTCAATCATTTTCCGATTTCAACTGGCCACCGCATTCACTCGATTTAACGCCCCTGACTTTTTCCTGTGGGGCTTCTTAAAGTATGTGAATAAACCAATCACTATCCATCAGCTGAAGGCTAACATATAACATTAGATAAGAGATAACTTTTGTTAGGACCTGAAATTCTAACAAAAGAGATGGAAAATGCCCTCGAAAGATTCCGACAGGTTGAGGCTGAAAGTGGCGGCCATTTGCGCGGTGCTGTTTTAAATAATTAATTAATGTAAACGTTTTTCAAAATACTGTGTTAAATTTTCGCGAAATAAAAAGTAGCAAATATTAAAAGAGTTATTAATGATTTAAACTACAATGCTACAATATGTGTAAGCGCGACGCTATATAAGCAGACGCATACGTCAACAATAAAAACCCGTTGATCCATTTCGTTAACTTTAAATCAGTGGTGCACAACCTATTTGACAAAGGGGCCAATTTATCCATCTTCTAATTGTTCACGGGCCGCACTGGGTAAAATAATAAGACATACATATATTATACTAGACATCCATTTTATTATTTTAAATTTAATAGTTACATATAAGCAGTGTACATAATAGTTCATATATGTACACTGCGTCCATAATACAATATATGATACAACAGATATATCTATTGTACATATGTACATATATTATATTATACATATATCATATATATAAAATTACATATTTCCTCAATTTGCTTGGGGGTGCTGCAGCTCCGCAGTGTATATGGACGAGCCGCCACTGCATATAAGATACTCAAATCACTCTCCACTCTGGATTATGTGGAACTTAGTATCAACCTTAGTGAGACTTCTGACACTGCATGCTGGCAGAAAGCGTTTTGATGTCGGGTTCAATGTTTGTGGTTGCTATCCTTAGTAGAGCACTGAGGTTATCATTGTTCAAGCGGTTTCTGTATTGAGACTGATTTAGTTTCATTAAGGAAAACGCTTGCTCGCAAATATAAGTGCTTCCGAAAAGACTTGCACAAAGCGCAGCCTTTTTACGTAGGGTGGGAAACTGCTCTTCCGGAAGACATTTGTAAAAATTTTGCAGATCGTCTTCCTGATATTTCGATCTCAATTGATCGTTGTTCTGCAAATCGATCAACTCTAGTTGCAAAGATAAATCGGCCTCGTTGATGGATGCTGAGAAGGGGTTGGAAAATGTCTTAAACAAGTATAGGTCACGATTAAAATAACAAAATCTCCTTTCAAAAGATTCTTGAATTCGGATAATGTGGCAAGCATACTTTTGGCTGGAATCAATGCCATGTAAGAAAACATTTCTGTACAGTGCGGAAAGTGTCACAATTTATTTTCTTTCAGCTGTGAATGAAACAATTAAAGTTTTTCCTAGAAGGCTGATACATTGTTTGCTAAGTCTGAGATGTAATGATTTTCCCCTTGCAATCGAAGATTCAGATCATTAAGGTATGTTGTAATATCTGTCAGAAATGCCAAGTTACACAGCCAATTGAGGATGTTCCAAAATATCGATAGACTTTCCTTTGTAAATAAGGAACATTTTGATTTCTTTTAAAAGTAACACAAATCTATTCAAAACCTTGCCTCTGCTTAGCCAACGAACTTAGTACATATAGTAGTACATACAATAGGTCATATTCAGCATCGTTTTTATCTAGAATGGCTCCGAACTGTTTTTTTAATGTTTATTGCCATTATAAATAAATGAGAATCACAGCAAATTTTCAATATTGTTTCGTAAACGTTGTGTACTGAGGAAATTATGGGGAGCAAAAATCCGTGAAAAAATAGTCGTACTAAATTAAAATAAAGATAAAACAGCACTGTTTTCTGTTAGTGGTGATTCAGATTATGTATGTACATACATATGTACATTCCTTTGCTACTGAATAATTTAGACATAAACATAGAATTTTTTCATATTAAATGAAGCACTCGGTGATGAAGTACTTGTTATTATGGGCCGTAAGAAATGTCATTTCGGGCCGCATGCGGCCCGCGTGCCGAGGGTTGTGCATCACTCCTTTAAATGAAACTGTGGAATTTAAGCTACTACCTTGTTTACGTCACTGGCTTTAAACTTTAATTTTAGAAAAGGATAAATTCTCGAATACCTATACACGATCTACAATAGCTACGTACCTACATACATACATACATAAGTTCAAAATATCCACGACCTGAAAGATAACGAAATGTTAAATTGAAAATACACAACGATGACTATTCGGTCGATAACCTATTCATTTAAATGCAATCCTCGCAAATCAAAGTTGAATGGTGAATAAAATAAATCGCTCGATTGAATAAAATAAACAAATTTATGAATGGTGGCCGATCAGTTATCCCGATTTTTATTCAGAACATTTAAGTCCCTGTTCCCTATCGAATGCACACGGAAAAATGTAATAAAATAATATACTTGTTCGAAAGTGTGGCTCCGCGAGTAGATCAAGACTGTAGATGTAGGTAGTGTGTGACACCTGTACAGTGTCTCGACTCGAATGACCGGTTTCACCTTGGCTTTAGGACCCACTTCTTTTAGGAGGTCTACTTTTCCAATTTCAATTCGATCACTTGCTATAATAACCATCGTGACACTGAACCAGTTTAAAAAAATTAATAAAATTATAGGAATTATTTGTGAAAAATTACAATATGATCCAGATTCTATGATTTTCACAAAAATAATATAGGGAAATACTTTTTGATTAATAAAAAGTAAAATTTCACATTCGCTTGAATTGGAATCAGGAATATAAGTAACTTAAAATCATTTTCTATTTTAATTGATTTCAGTTGTTAGTTCAAGTAAATTTATTAAAACTGTGTCAATTTATTGGCAATGCAAATTAAAAATGTTATGGTACTCGTCATACATATATTATTTTTATTTAAAATATTTTAAAGAATGCTATTTAAGACTCAGTGCACACAGAGAAGCATAGAAAGATGTATAACAAGAGATCTTAATAGGAATACATGGGTAAGAAGTGTGACCAAAGTGGCAGATATAGCGGAACGTGTGAAAAAGTTGAAGTGGTTATGGGCTGGACACATAGTGCAAAGAATGGATGGCAGATGGACGCGAGAAATACTGGAATTATATCCGAGAGGATGTGAAAGAAAACAAGGTGGACCGAGTGGACTGATGAATTGAGAAGAATGTGTGCAGTGGATGGTGAACAGCTCAAAATGACGATGAGTTGAACAAAAACTTTCTAGCAGTTCTATTTCACTGAGGTCGATCTGTTCCTTCATGAAATGTGTATAAAATTTATTTCAGCAGAAATGAATGTCATCGAGTCAATGATGTCAATCGGGAACGGAATTACAATACTACAATTCGAAACACACTAACTTGCGGTACAATAATAATTGTACAGCGTCATAAAATGACGCCGTGGACAGGAAGAACAAGTGGACAATGAGCTGATGAAGATGAGCTAAGAAGGATGTGTGATGAAATGATGATGGAAATATTTTAAGAATAATGCAAAAGACACTAGACATAATAAATAAGTTATAATGAAACAATATTGTTTTACTGACATTATGTTTAATGCTTGATATATAATAATTTCACAATAAATAAGCAAATACAAAAAAAATATGTTTGAGGCTCTTCAAATAAAAGTACGCTTCCAATATTCTTTTAATTATTGGAAAATAAGACGGAAAAAGAATACACCAATTTATAGAAAATATTATCATTAAAACTTAGGATACGAAATTAAAATTCAAACAATAATTCATCATTTATAATGTATTGGGATAATTAAAAGGTACACAGAATGGTGGTGCTTAACTTATTGTAATTCTTGACCCAACAATGAAAGTTGTTTCAGAAATTGTGATGCATTTGCCAAAGTCGACGAACCATAAATGATTTTGATGTTACTATTTGCAGATTTTTGCTGAAAAAAACCCAAAATGAATGTATTCAATTAGAAGTTATAATAATTTATAGCCACTTAGAAAAAAATTATATTATAAATTACTTTTGCATAGTCTACGAGATTTTGGTATTCAATATAGTTTCCTCCTCCAACAATGAATACAACAGCTTCTTGGAATGGTGTAGTTCTAGGAGCCGCTGGGGCATCGTTTGGTCTCAATAAGCGAGGGTCAAACCAAAGAAGGTCCCCTTCGGTGCCGCCAGATCTTCCACTATTTCCAGACAAATTGGCATTTGTTCCACTTGAACCTCCAGCCATTGCAGCGTCTACAGCCCGAGTAACTGGGAGGTTCTAAAACGATTTGAATTACATTCATAATTAACAATCATCAAAAATATGTAAATGTATAAATTCGAGGAACGATAAACTTACGTGTCGTTTAACTACTAAATTTTTTACACCTTCCATAACAAACGATGATCCTTGCGACATCAATTTAGAAAACATAGAAACTGTTTTTGTACCACCACCTTCGTATTGACCAGACATTTTTGTGTAACCCCTAAAATTTAAATTGAATGAAATTTGTACCATAGAATGAGTTGTAATAAAAATTGTTCAATAAAAAGTGATGTCATTACTTCCATCGTTTGATATAATTCATCGCAGACATGTCGCATCCTGCATTTGTTAAAGCTGTTTCGAATTTTATATACTCTTGTTCGCTTATATGTGGAGTGCATATGTAATATATTATGAAAAGCCTCATTTTATCATCCGATGATCCAGCAGTCGGATCGCTGACGATATCTAATACTGTTTTGCTTTCAACTAATGTTTTACTCATCATTTTCTCTTCCAGTTCAAAGAAAGAATCAAGTCTGCGTGATTTTATATTTTCTAAAATTCCTTCATTTGGAAAACAAAAGGGCTTATAATTATTTATATAATGTTATATGTGTGACAATTTTAATATGAAAACATTATTTCCGTACTAACCAGTAGCGATGCTAGTGTGCATGTCTATAAGTCTTTTCTTTTCCATTAATTGTGGTAATGAATTAACTGCATTTGTTAAGCGTTGTGTATTATCGCTCACCATACTTAAAGCAAAATCACTATCATTGTCGAGCCCCATTGAACTTTTCAGCTTTTTAACATCTTCCTCCGATGATCTAATGATAATATAAATATATTTGTACATTATACAATTTTTTTTATATTCCATCTTAAAAATTTAAAATAGTTCACCTGTATTTTTCAAGTTCTTCCTGAATAGCTTCAGCAACAGTAGGAAAAGGACTACCTTTATGATCTAACCAAAATTTGTCTTTCGAATCTAAATCACACGATCTTGGTTTAGTTTTAGCTCCATTTGCAGACGGGCCTTCGTTAACTAACACTCTAAAAGTCAACACATGAGATATATTTTATTTTACAAATACGTAATAGATACAATATGTATAATGTATTTCGAATAATAACCGGTTTAAAGATAGATCAAGAACGTCGTGTGTCAATGCTTGGTATGTCCAAGTATGATGTAAAGGTATTGCCATATCCATGTTTCTATCCAATACTATCAAAAGTGGCCTTGAAAATCCAAAAGCACCAGTTTGACCAGTGTTGCCATGAAATAGGTTGTTCCTGCTGTCCCATAAGTTTTCACGCAATTTTTTATCTAATTTTTTAGCTATCATCTCAGCAGCATTTCCTTTAGCGCTTCGAATTATAGGTACATTACCTGAACGAATGAATAAAAAACATTAAGATTGTTGTTACAACACAATTATTATTACAATGATGAAGTTAAGGGGTAAATAAAAATGATACCTAATGTAACAAATAATGAAAACAAACTATCCACAATATTGTCCATTATGCTTTCCATTTCGGTGTCTTTGGTATCACCACGATTTATAGCTTAAAATAAAAATAAAAATTAGGACTTAGTAAAAAGAGATCATGTACATACATATGTAGTATATTTTAATTTACACAAACCGTAATAAGACAGTGAATCAGATTGTTGATGCTTCAAAACAAACATATCGTCTTCCAGACATATGAAATTCAAATACTGATCGTAAACTTTCTGAATGTTTGCAACACAATTTGAATGTAGCGCTGAGGCTGCTAGGTCCTCAAGTTTTTGCCGCGATATTGGCGATATAAAATTCAAATGATATTGATCGTAGATTCCATTATCCAAATCTTGACTGATTCTGCCAAGGTTCTCCTCGCTGGGAGCACAAAAATACACAGCTGGAACCTCGGGTATAGGATCACGATCGGAATGTAGTTGTCTGAAAGTGGAAAAATATGTAATGTATACTAAAAATACTAAAGCAAATGTGAAAACGTTTCATTGTAATTGTTGACGTGAATATAACAATCTTACACGTGTAATGTTACACCCAATTCTCTGAGTTCTTTCACTGATACAAGAGGTGATATTATATCTTGTCCGACTCTATCAAATACTAAAACTTTCCATGTAGGCTCACTAGCTGCACTTTTGCTGGGTGTTTGATTGAGATTTAGCATTTGCTTCAGTGCACCTGTACATTTAAAATATGAACTCAAATATTTTCAACTACTTGACTAAGTAGATACAATACATTGAAAGTATAATTTTGAATGGGCAAAGGAAGGGAAATATTAGTACAGAATGGATAATCATAATACAAGTACGCACTAATTTGACGTTCTTTCAACGAAGTCATGGTAAATTCAATGATTTATCATCGATTTAACAAACGCAATATACACTGACAGTCAGCTGTCAAACTATACACGTTAGTAACGTGGACAGGTTGGGTAAGCTAACGAATTAGACACTTTTCGCCACACTCAATTAAAAAAATACGGTTTTATTTTAAAATGTATAAAGAATAAAGCAAATAACTTTTATTTATGAAAATTGTCATTAGTAAAAAATATATTCATACAAATCTGAAAAAAATTTAGCATAAATAAATAGATATATTTTAATAAATATTTATAGATTTAATGCTTGGTTTCGCAAGTGGCCACAGCCTGATCGACTTGGCTGTTGTGGCCACGGCCACTTTCCATTCATCTGCCAAATTCTATGCAAAAAAAACCACGAGGTTGGCCGTTTCCCCGCACCTCTCCTAAAAAACCTACCTCGTGTGGTCGACGCTAAACGGGGCCTTCTAGTCCTTCTAGGAGGGCTGCCGGGAAACGGCCAATACGGCCAAGGCGTTAGGTTTTTTTTGCATACATTTTTACATTTTTGAGGTTATAAAGTTTTACGAAGTTAATACATATATTAAGAAGAAGCCGTGTGATCGACGATGGAAAGAATGTTATTGAACAATAGGGTGCGCTGGTATTTAACTGAGTTCCCCCACTCTGCGTTTGAGTATGCAGCACAGTGTTGCCATTGTGAATTCCTACAATATATTTATTATTTTCATAAAATGTTTTGATTGGCAATTATTTTTATTTCGAAATACATAATCTATCGAAATATATCGAAATATATATATAATATACATAATATATCGAAATATATCGAAATATATCGAAATATATATATAATATACATAATATGTATATCGAAATACATAATATTTTCATCGTGAATTTATATCCAGTTTTGTTCATGACAGCGGTCAATATAACCTGTCATGAGTGTGACGGTATCACTTTCAATTCATGGATAACATAACCAAATTTTTATTTTATAAGTATTATTTATCTGTTTTTAGCCAAGTTTTATCTTATCATTTGTTGATAAATCAAACCGAAGTGGGACAAACGTTCAACATGTGTGATAAAGTAACGAAAATTCTGAGAGAAATTTTCCTAAAATGTGTGTCTTCAGTGCAAATACCAAATCTAATAAGGAATAATCTTCATTTTGATAAAACTACAGAAATTTTAAACATACATAACTTTCCCCACAACCTCGCCAATAAAGAGGTTTATTTAGTGGGTGCTGGAAAGGCAGTATTTCAAATGGCGATAGAAATAGAACGAATACTAGATTACAAATTGAAGCGTGGAATTATAAGTATACCCAACGGTGCATTGAACAAATCCTACATTTCACCGTCATCTGTCATAGAGTTTTACGAGGGCGCAGAGAATAATATACCAGATGTGAGAGCTGAACAAACAACCAAGAAAATAATTAATTTGGTTAAAACTTTAGATGAAAAAGCTGTTTTATTGGTGGTATTATCTGGAGGAGGTTCTGCCCTTCTTACCGCTCCTTTACTCCTTATTACTCTTCAAGAGAAAAGGGATTTCACAAAGAAACTAGCGAATAGTGGAGCTGACATTATTGAATTGAATACTGTTAGAAAATGTCTATCGGCTGTAAAAGGTGGAAAATTATCAATGATGAGCTATCCTGCTAGTGTTATTACTTTGATGCTTTCCGATATAATTGGAAATTTTCCTGAATTTATAGCAAGTGGTCCAACTTTTGAAAATGTCGATGATTCATTGAAAGCTTTGGAAATAATTAAAAAATATTCTTTAGAAACCGACTTACCACAATCCATCAAACAGGCATTGCACAATATGAGATTTGAAAAATTTCCATCAAATATTAATTTAGATAATTATGTAATTGGAGATAATACAATGGCTATCAGTACTGGTGATGCTGAAGCTTTTAATTTAGGATACCATACAATAGTGTTGAGTGATAGCATTCACGGGGATGTTGAAACATTGAGTTATCAATATTGTCGCTTAGTGTGCACAATTATTTTTCTTCTACTCAATTCCATCAATGGTGAAGTTGCTGAAAAAACCTTAAAAACATTAAGTCAAATTTCATTATGTGATGATGTTATAAAAAAAATAATGTCTTTGAAACTTGATCCGGATAATAAAGGAATTTTCATGATTGCCGGTGGTGAGCCGACAGTGAAAGTCAAAGGAACGGGCAAAGGAGGAAGAAGTCAAGAATTAGCTCTTAGGTTCTCTTTGAATTATAATTTTGAGAAAAAGCAAATGGATTTATTGAACAAATTTGATGTTTATATGCTGTGTGCCGGTACGGATGGTATAGATGGGCCTACTGATGCTGCTGGTGCAATTGGTTGTAGCCATTTGATATCTGATGCATCTGATCAAAATTTATGTGCAGAAACATATTTGGCTAATAACGATACATACAATTTTTATCGTAAATTCTCTAATGAAGATTTCCATGTAAAGACTGGTCACACTAATACAAATGTTATGGACATTCACATGATCATAATTGAACCTAAGAAACAAACCTGAGCTTTCGAATCATAATGAATTATGATTTTGTTTGGTGTAACAAAATTTCTTTCATCTTTTTATTTTAACACGATATTTTTAGATACATTCAAATATTTATAGGTATTTATAGGTAGTATGTTTATGTTTTCTTAATTTAGTATGTTATGTTGTTCAATGCATTTTCTATTTCTTCGCGAATAGTGAATACTGTAAGTGTTTTAAAACAAATATGATATCATATATTGCTATACATTGTGTATAGTTATATTAAAACATTAATGTTAAAAATGTGTAACTGAATGTATAAAATAAATAAATTCAGTTCCTTTTTAAATCTCTGGTTTTATTTCATCATTTCATTTCATATTATGCATTCTTTGGCCTGATATGATACATATAAACTGTGTAAATTAAGGGGATATACATATGTACATAGAAATTTAAATTATTTTCTGTTTTTGAATGTGGTTTTTAATTCGGATTGACCCTACGATAAAGAATTATATTTTGAAAAAATGTTTTTTTTTTGTATGAATAAATAGTAGGAACAATAAATAGGATATTATAATTTCAAACAACGTCAAATAGTAGGTATATGTATTTCGCAGAAAATTAATGGCTTAAGAATACTTTTGTATTTTGTATACCTTCTTAGTTCTTGTTTTATCATTTTTTTTTAAACATATTTTATCGCTTTACACTTGAAGAAACTACGATTCTAAAGAAATGTGACAAGTCGTAGTTTTTGTTTTCCTTTTTGCTTATCATTGGAACCTTAAACAATTAGTCAACCGAGTCGAAGCACCATTGACTGATAATTTTGTCTTTTCCTTCAAAGAGAGATCCTTCGGAATGCCAAATCAATGGATGCGTACATTCCGTGGAATGTTTCCCGAGAAATTTTTCACACAAAGCCAGTCGTTCATGAAAATACCAAGATCGTTGCGATTGATAACGCTTGCACACTTAACGATCCGAGGGACAATGGTAAAACTATTTCACGACAGCGAAAAAAAAAATCAAAACGACATCATTGTCCGGGAGATATGAGCGCCAAAATATTTATCGGTGTCGGAAAATGGGTAACAAATTTTTTCTCCCCCACCGTTCGCGTGTGCTATGCGGCGGCGAAAAACAAAAGATACACGAGTATATGAGCCTTGCATGGGTTTGCACTCTATTTTATGGTCGACCCTAATTCATGTGCGACTTAATGGACAGGACCCACTCCGAGTGATTTGTCTAAACCTGTTCGCTTCTGCGCCAGGATGGCATTTCCTCTTTTAATCACTCACCGGAATATCAACGGTGATACGACTGATTCGTATCCTTTCATTGAATGTCTCACAAACTTCATATAGACGTCCCGGTTTTCGAAGGAGCCGTCCACTGTCCCGAGAAATGTGTCTCGGAACGGCAAAAATCCTGGATTTTTGTAAGAAATCAAAAAATTTAAAAAATACCAAGAGTGCGACATTTTATGACGCTGTACAATTATTATTGTACTGCAAGTTAGGCACCAGGCCTAACGCACTAGGCAACCTCGCTGCGCAGCCACAACGATGTTTTATTTTTTTTATTTGAGAAAGAAACATACAGTTATAATTAAAGAAATACAAAATAGAGATGAACAAAGTTATGACATAAACCAAAGTAGTTTCTATAAATAAATTTGATATAACATAGGTGAAGAAATAGAAAGATAATAGAAATAGTTTATATAAGTAAAATTAGATATAACATAAATAAAGAATAGAAAGATGATGAATGTAAGAAAGATAAAGAAAGTAGTGAGAAGGGAGAGGGAGATTTGGAAGAGTGTGGGTAGGATTAGGGATTGGAAAAGTGTTTATATAGATGAATTTTGAAAGTAAAGAGGTTGGAGGTGAATATATCAAATGAAATAGGAAGTTTGTTGAAAGTATTGCATGATCTGTTGATGAATGAGTTGCGAGATAAGTTTGAGGATAAGAACTTAAGGTGAAATAAATTAGGATTACGGAACGTTCTGGAAGGACAATTAAGGGAGATTTTAGAAAGGAGATAAGGACTATCAACTAAATTATTAAGGATTTTGTACAAAAAACAGAGGTCATTTATGATTCTTCTTGTTACAAGTGGGGGGGTTAAATTGGGAATAAACAAAGAATTAATTAAACAAACATTAGAATTAGTATCAGTTTGGCATTTTTCATCTAAGGAGTTTTATGAAGTTTAGAGTTTTGAAAAAGCTGGATGCACTTGTGTTTATACAGTTTCTATAATAATAATAATACTAATAACCTAATATATACAACCATAAATTCATTTATATTGGTGTACATATGTATGTTACGTAAGTGTTTTGGTGTTATAATATACATATGTATGTATAGAGATGTACGTACATATGTGTACATAGTTAAAAAAAAAAAAGGTCGTTTGATATTTTTTGAAAATTATCGAGCGCTCCCATTCGTGAAAATTTCCATTTCGAGCACTGGTCCTATCTATCTATCTAAATTTAGCAAGAATACTCAACGGGGAGGGGGGTTGCATATTGATTGGTTTTTTACTTATTTTTTGTACTCATTATTCAATATGTATACTTATTGGGCTTTGGCCTGCAAATAAAATAAAAATATTAAAGTAATTGCAATTGGACATAGTAAAAAACATACATGTTGATATTAAAGACTCATTTCCGGGATGTATCATGTTTACAGTTTATCATGACACAAACAAATACCGTTTAATAAAAATACACTCATCATTTAAATATTTCAAATTGGCATGTTTAATAAGTCACCAATGGAAAGGTGTTATGGTCTAAAAATGGGAGCCCTAACTTCATAACGTTCATAACATTGACTGTTCGATGATTTAATTAATATGTAGGAGATTTTCCACCCTACAGATTTTGTAAGATAGATCACAACAGATATCGCACGGAATGTTTTGGGCCAGTGTATATCCGAGCTCACTGAAGTGACCGCAACACCTGAGTCATTCTGTGAAATTATTTTCCGTGCATCGTTTGTTTGTTTATTTTGAACATATCAACAGCCATTTCATGGGTCATTTTGATACGTCATCCCGAGCCGTGTTTGGGCGCACCGCACCTTTTGTGGTCGTGATTTGTGGTAATGGATCAGAGATCTTCAAGTGTGCATGCACAATGGGGAAAAAAAAATGAGCGATGAAAGGGGGCACCAAACGCTTCGGAATCAATTAAATTTTTCGAGTCAAATGTTTAGAAGCCCCTTTCGATATTCCCATAGATATGAATGTGTATGTTTGTTATAGCCATTGACCGCGGTTAACTCGGCATTGTTAAAAGTTTTATAACATCGGTTAGTTTGGTGAGCTCTCCGAGAACAGGTGATGACAACGGGTCCTTCAGCAACAAAGAAATTCAATATTTATTCAGTGGAACCTTTTCACGATGTTGATTTACACCGCGTTCGCCACTACTCTTCCCATTATATGAGTCACAACAACATCATCATCATCACGCTTTAATCCTATTATGCTATTTATTAGGGACGAGAGAGACCTTTTTTCCACACCTCATTCACCGAACGCGAAGAGTGAATATATTTTTATAATCGGATAAATTTAATCCTACGCGGAATCGTGACCCGGACGCATTTTAATCCCTACAAATACAGCGAACATGATCATTTTTTGACGCACACACTACATATATATACACTATATATGTATATATTAGCGTAAGTGTCCACTTGCCTGGGTATTTGTGGTCACGCTAGCATTGCCAACATAACAAACAACATTTTTTTTAACAGTGCGTTGGCAACAAGTCGCCATCTGTCGAAGCTGGTTCCATTCGACAACGCGATTTTAGGGCCATACACCAGGCATGTCAAACTCAATTAGGCCCGTAGGCCACATCGAATAAAAAAATAAATTACCACGGGCCAAGGTTCAAGAGGTAATTCGAAAAAAAAACTTGACATCTTTTTTGCAAACCTATTAATAATTTGGTTTAATTAATTTCTTGATATGACGCCACATTTATTATTGCGCATACATATATGGTTATCAGTTAATCGTAACAGAGCGTTCGGTATACATTTGTTTCATAATTGAAAATATTTACTCACACAAATATCTACATATGTGCTGCCAAACATGCACAATATATTCGGTAAGCAAATTTTATAAATATTAGCTAACGGTCAGCTGGCAAATGCGAATACAAATTTGGTATGCCAATATTCATAATTTTTTCTTTCAGAACACAGTCATACTGCAATAATTCAATTAATTCTACTGTATAGCAACATTAGCATCTTCGAGATTAAAATTAAATGATGCAGTAAACAACGCAAATTTTGTTTAAATTTTTTTTAAATCTTAGAATCTTGCTTCGAATTCAATAATGAAATATTTGTCGTTCTGCGATACGATCTGCCACTCTATTTCTGATAGTATTATACTTCAATTTTTCTAAACACATTATTTTTACTATTTAAATCAAACATTATCGAATAAATTGTCCTTCTTTTTCAGAAATTGACGCGGGCCGCTAGTTTGACATGCATGCTATACACCCATTAAATCAACAGTACACTTTACAATTGTTTCATGTATGTACTTACTGTCAAATGGTTGTACTGTTATTGCACAAACCAGAGTGCACGGATTGGGGTTGGAGGGTGGAGCTAGAATCCACCGTAATATGACGGGCGAACCGGCTAGTTAAGACATATTTTATGTACAAATGCACAGAGATGCACTCTTCAGGGCTCCTGCACACTGGCGGATCTTCCGCCGCGGAACGCCAGTACATTGATTTTCATACAAATGAGTGATAGTCGTTTGGCAGTAATAGCATTTCAACAACTCGCAAGAAGAGCTAACTGACGTACATACGATTGTACATATTTTTACTAATAAAATTTTATACTATTTAGACTGATGTTTTGCCGCACAGGTGGCGGGCTCTCGATGGTCGAGAGCGAGCATTATTGATGCTGCTGCATCACCATTATTTACGTGAACATTTCAATAAAACGCGTGGAATGCAGTCAAAAACAAAGGGAGCGGCCAAAGCAGAGGCGGGCCTGGGGGCCTCCATCATCCCCGCATCATTAACTGGACGAGGGAAACAAAACACCGCGAACAGCGAACCGTCCTTATTGACGGCACGAAGATAATAACCATCACATTGACGATATACATATGTATAATATACATACATATGTATGCAGATTGACTTTGGCGAACAGCTTATTAAATTGAATTCTCCGATCCCACCCATCGATATGAGTGATCGAATATTAGCGGTGGAGGATTTGACACTCGAATCGTCAAGTTGATTGATATTGTCGGGGATTTCACCGACCGGAAGTGGCGTTTTCATTTGATTTTCACGTTTTCAAGTTTTTCCAATCAGACGACCCTAGTTGTATTTTGAGCGATGTTTAATGATCGTGCAGCACGTGCTGTACTATTGTGCGTGGCTGTATAATGTGCGGGCACACCTGGGTGGTGTCCGCATTCCCCGCCACCGGCCGCGGGATCCACTGAGACCTACTGGGGACCCTATTCCCTCTCTGCACACGCGCTCATCATCATCCCCGCATACACACTAATCACGTCTACAACCGAAACCCATACTATCTTGTTAACCGATTTAACACCGACGAGGCTTAAAACAAATACCCACTCCTTTCAAAAATAAATTTTCCACATTGATATTTATTTACATATGTATATGCAGATAGCAGCGGCGTTCGTCCACCAGCTTCGCAGACTGCGAGGCTCCACATGTTCATATATGTATGTATGTATGTAGAATTAATAACTAAATACGCTTGGATTTGGATGAGACTTTTCATCAGAACGATTAGCATAGGCCCGGCAGGGGTCGGCAAACTCCCGAGTCCAAAGGTGTCAAATATGAGCATCAACAACGATTTAGAATTTTTTCGAGAGCCACAAAAATATTTTTACGAGGAAAATTGATTCAAATGAATTGATAGCACGTTAAAATTGTTTATTTATTATGTGAAGAAGATTTCCTGAATAAAATTAAAGTAAATCTTTTCATTGTTGAAATTGTAAATGTATTTATACGTACATATCGTCACTGTACAAGCCACTTTTCACCAAAGTGACATTTTGATGGAAATGGATTTATTGCATACTAGGTACATGAACTAATCAAGTATCATAAATACGGTGACCATACGTCCTTTATTTAAGAGGACAGTCCTTTATTTCACTGCTCTGTCCTTTAGATTTATTTATTTTCTAAAATGACCATTTTGTCCTTTATTTTGTAAATTGAATATTGGCGCATACAATAATTGTATAAGCACAAGTGTCGATTGTCTTCCGGTAGATATTAAAGTGATATTAGTAAAAATTTATTCACATTTTTACATCAACACAATCAGAGTGAAAAAATTAAAAGAATTTTGTGATGATGTATGTACATAGATGTTCAATATATAAAACAACTGGGTTACAGCAAAACGCGATGGGTAACATTTCTACCAGCTTTAGAGAGAATATTAAAACTACTCAAGTCACTAAAATCGTACTTTTTGAAACTGAAAAAATGTTCCACGATTCTGAAAAACTTTTTTAATGATGTGTTTGCTGAGGTATGATTATTTTTTATTCACAGCCAAGCATTAATATTTCAACAATATTGTACATACATACATATATACATATTAAAGTTAATTGAACGAAAAAATCAAGGGTTTTTAGATTTTGAAAAAATCCAATATGTACATGTTAAAAGATGCAACAAAATCGAGGAAAGCGTTTTGTTAATTTCCAGTCACTGGAACTTTAATATAATTGATGGTGAACTATTTCATGAAATTTCGTGTTTTAAAAGTTATGTCACCAATGTAAAGATCGAAGAATGACGACAAAATGACGAGTTCTGCCAACGTAGATTGGTTTAAATTTTTAAATGTTTCACAGATAAACACGTATCTTTTACCAGTGAAAAATCCCAATTGAAAATCGAAACATTGGAAGCATGCATTTATACCAAACGCAACTTTGACATGAATTGTATACAGTTTTATGAATTCTTACAACACAAACCGGAGCTATTAAAAAGAGTTAATTCTTGTGAAAAGTATCCAAATTAATTTTTTTTAAAGTAATAATATAATCATTTAAAATGCTATTTTTATATTTTATAATAAATATTATAAAGCTCTTTAGTTTTATTGAAACAAAAAAACGCTACCTATTTTTTTTTATTATGATACAATTTCTGATTTGTCATTTATTTTATACAAAAAAATATGGTCACCGTAATCATAAATCCCAAAAATTATTTCATACCAAAATAATTCAAAAATAGTTTTTAAGCCATTTGTAACATGACAAAAAATATTCCAGACAAATACTGTAACCCTCTAAGCGTATGCTATCACTATGTAGGTATGTAGAAAAAATAATTAAACTTGTTGTAGTTTTTTTTTAATTATTTTGATTTTTTGCACATTACTACATATTACAAAGTGCTTAGCGTAACCCGCATTGCGAAATTTTTAACAGAGCTTTAAAGTCCGTTTTCAATCAAATATGATTGATAATTTTACTATATTAATATAATAATACAATTCACATGCATTCCTTAAAACTAGTGTAAATAATGACCTTGCATTTCTTCAGAAAGTTTCGGTATGTTTGGTAAGTAACTTGTAGTTCTAAGTTATTTGACTTCTCAGTGTGTTCTTTATATGGTTCATGCTTGAAAATGTTTGTTTACATACATATGTATGTATGTATGTACATATAGACCCGAAGATAGTAAGAACAGCAAATGCAATTTTTTTCAATTGGTCATATGAGTTCGGAAGGCTAATTGGCAACCCACTTTTGTTGCGAAATTAGATTGCACTTTAATTTTTCCGGATTTTCAATTTCTGAAATAAGACGTACAAATTTGGAGCTCAACAACTCTTTGCTCGTTAAGTCCACCAATTGTAGTTCGAAAGTGCTCGTGTCAATACCAAATGGCAAAAAATTGAATTTGTTAATATTGGTAATAATTTATAAACGGTAGCATTTTTATTTGTATTTTTACATTCAATATTATTGAAGAGCCGCACGCGCATACCCAAAGAGCCGCATGTGGCTCACAAGCCGCGGTTTGCCGACCCCTGCGGCATAGGGCACTGTTAAGGGCCGTATTAAGTGTTGGTGTTTTAGACTAACCGGATCATGACGTGGTGTAGGATCCACTGCCTATGAATTAAACTTGATTTGCAGTTTATCGAAGTGCTTTATTTTAACGACTTTACATTGTACTACATGTTATTACAGGCTTACGAAGTAATTATAATATAAGTTTAAGAAGAAGTATGCATGAGCGTAGATGGAACATGGAATACTGAAGAACAGTGTTTCCCAAATTTATAACATGCGCGTACATTGATTTTATCGGCATACCCCACATTTGAAAAAAATAATTGGTGATAGGTATTACAATACATTTGTAATTTGTATAATCTGGGTGAAAATTTTGTTTTCGGTGTTTTAAATTTAGTTGTACATATATTTTTTGTACAATTAAAAAAAATTACTTTCTTACTTTACTGTACATAAAAACATTTTGTATTTAAATTTCACAGAAACATCATTAGATTTTGTTTTAAAATTCTAAAAAAATGTGCCGCAGGCAAGATTTTCTTTCCAAAACACAGCATATCGTTCGTAAAATTCGGTGAATTGAGTAAAATATGATTATTTACCAATTGGAATGACGGGTTTCTTTATTATTTCCTTCTGACTGGGTCAAAATTACAAACCTGGACGTATGGACCATACATCCAAGTATGCGCATGACAATCCTGGTCAAACCGGGACGTGTGGTAAGCCTAATTTGATATTAAAATTGTCAATATAAACAAACTGTTAAATGGGTGGGATGGAACTGCTCGTGGCCAGATATTAGCTGTTCTTAGCAGAGCTGTTCTTCTTCTGCACTTGAGAGATTACTTGGCAATGTATGAATACTGGTAGAGAAAGGATTTCTTATCCACTCAAAAGTGCAAAAAACCCCTTCGCGTACCATACTTTGGGAAACACCAGAACGAAAACTCTAGAACGATAGCGTGCGTTTAGTACCCATTTAAAGGGAGTATCCCCCACTCTGCGTTTCAGGATGTTGCTATATTGAAGAATAAGTAAGGAGAGAATTCCTACACTGTATAATAACAATACAAAAATTGATCTAATCTTTAGAAACAGTAAAAGTGTACCCCTCCTCCAAATAGATACATATGTATAACGACGTTTTTAAATTGAAAGTCACAAAATAAGCTGGCATAGCTTCCGGTCAATGGATTTGATTGTATGTATTTTGTGTTCGATAAAAGACGGCGCGTGGTACAAACGTTCGTGAAATGGCGTGTGAAAAAGGTGTCCCTGCGGCCCTGCACAGGTGAGGTCGTTCCTTGTGCTCTTTTATAGCCACGGAATATAATGCCACTTAAAATTGTTTTCTAATATGCCATCGGTAGGTACAGTGGAGAGCGAGCGCAGCTGGCCGACCCGGTAACTACCTACATATCTCTACCCATCTCTACCTACCCACTCCTATAACAAATAAAGTTGAAACAAAAAAAAACAAAACAAAAAGCCGAGGGAACGACTTCGTGGATAATTTAAACATTATAAAAGAATCAATATACCTGCAATACAGGGGTATCGTCGCGTCGGTTTGCGAAAACAGCTCTCCGTGCACGGGCGGAAAACTTGCACAATCCAACATTTTCTTTAAATTCTGGAAATAAATAGTTACAATTAATAGTAAAATAACGCTTATATTTTTTACGAATTTTTATTGATATACTAAAATAAAATAAAAATTCATATCTTCAGTATATTGGTAAGGAGATACCCTAGGTACACATTTCGCTTACATACTGTATATTTAACATAACTATAAAAACTTTTAATAAAAGGATAATATACAAAGGTTACAGCGATGTGCGTATTGCACGACCATTTAAAAATATAAAAAAAATAAACAAAATAAATTTTACGCGTTGTTCGGTCTGAGCACGACTGTGTGGTCGGGTCGGAATTCCGAAAGCTCTCACGGACTCCACCAAGATGGAGCTTTATTAATGGCTCGCATGGGAACAAGGACTCCCAAATCCCAACCACACTCATCAATACAGGGCCCTTATCACGACATCGGCGATATTGCATCACCCACCACAATAAGTTTCATACGTATTATTCGATTTTCACGCAATACGATTTTCACGTAAGCAATCTTCGAAGCGGTACAGTTTTTCAATAGGAAAAGGAAAAACTGGAAAATTGACGCGTCAAAGTTGCAAAGCTATTTAAAAATATTTTGAGAGTTTATATAAATATAAAAGTTTATTGAATCGTATACGTCTCTTATTGTTTTTTAATGTGTCATTAAATTTTCGTTGGTTTTATTTGTGATATGTCTTGGAATAAGCTTGGTTACGGAGCGGCTCGGCGCCCCAGACAAAGCGGCTACGTCTTGTTGATTTAAGGCCCTCTATCTAAATTCATTCATTGTTTCTACAACTTTTATACAGAATAATAACAAATAATATATTTAATTTAAAAAAAAATGATCAATGTTCAATATAATCATTGATGATTAAATAAAACTGTTCAATAATGCCTTAGGGCAGATTTAACGCATTACAGACTACATACATACGTCCGCTAACACATTACTCTGAGTATCTATATTGTATTCAAATCTGTATAATATGTCAGCTACGATATAATATAAATCTATACGCCCTATCAGGAATTATTTAATTTGGAAATTACCCATTTCAGAAATTGTTGATTTAACAATGAAAAATTTGAATGTACCTATAGCGTAGGATTCGTAGACAATTATTTATTCGTGTTAGAATAAATTGATGTAAAATTTTGAGAAGCACAGTTATACACTCTAATGCGCCTCCACATACAATAAATTCTATTATATTATATTATATACTATTCTCAAAAACCTATACTAATAAAGTTGTATTCTTCTACTGTATTGATACAACAGAATAACAAAGGTTTTTTGTGACATTTCAAATTCAAATCGCGGCCAAACAATTCCCAACTGCATATTTTCGTTTTTATCTCGCCGAAAACGTTGCGCAATAAATACATTGTACAAAATACCTGCATAAAAAATTTTTCGTCATTCAAAATACCACATTTCAATTCGAACGCGTGATACTGATCTATCAAAGGACTGACCAACTATACCCGATGACAAAAATCGTAAAATAGTCGATTTGAATGGTCGTTAAAGTGTTATATGGAACGAATTAAATTTATATTGTTTGATTAACCACGGCTATATTTAAAATGAGGTAAATTTGAATGAAAATTTGAATTTTTTACAAGTGTTATGTAGTTCAATGATATTTTTTTTCTATACACCTGAAACAACAACACACGTTAATACACGAGACTGTATATAATATTTATACATCAGTGTATATATAGAAGACGTGATTGCATCCAGCATCCCATGATTTGGAAATTGATTACAAGCCCTAACCATCCTTTGATACACCCGGCTGGTTAACCCTATTACGCGATTGGTCAAGAGGTGAACAGACTCCGCCTTCCGGCACCACCCCTCGTTTGTAATCTTTCTCTTTCTCTCTTCACGGCATTTATCAACAATTTTGAAATTATTTTTAAGGGAACACATTCCACATATACATAAATTCAAATATAAAACTTTGTACGAGATGCGCAAAAGCAAGCAAACAAAATTGGCGTTCAAAATATGCGAATTCTTTTGAACAAAAAACAAAATGTGATATTATATTCTATTTGTATAATGAATTTAATGCATTTTATATGTTACCCGTAATTTTCTCAATTGGCTCCAACAAATGTCGGTCAATTACGATGGGCAATAAAATGGTATGTTTTATTATGTTCCCCTAAATTCCTAATTTAAAATTGAGAACGCCACAAATTTCGATAGACAATAACGTCAAAGAACGATGATTGATTGATGCGCAACCGTCAATTTGAAAGGACAAAATCACAAGGTGCACGTCTCAGAAATGCACTGAAAAACTGTATATTATTAAACTATATGCGAGTTGCTCCAATTGCAGTGGTGAACAACTTTTATAAGATACTAAATAGAAAAAAAACAAGTTGTGGTACATATTTTGATTAGGAAAACTTTGAAATAAACAAACACCCATTTTCATAAGAGAATCCGATTTTAAAATCAGTATCATAATGGTGATTTGTAGAATTGCATCTAGATCCCTAGATGTGTGATTGGGTATGAGGGTATGAGGATACTAATTTTTTAACAAGTTGAAAATTTATAAGGAGGTATGTGATTTTTCCATTTTAATCTGAAGAATTGATTAATTTTTGATATCAATGTACAAAGTACTTGAATTGTCGGCTACTAAAAGTGGCTCGCCAACCGATGGTTGATCTTTTGGCGTGTGAATGGGGCAGAGAATCGAAGACGAATCGTTCCCATTCATAGAGCCGCAAAAGACACGGTCGTTATGTCCCACTTAGTGTTGCGATTGCCAACGCACCAGGTCGAGGGTTCCCTGTAATTAGGACATGGCCGTGCTAGCAGACAGGACGTCGGTCCTTATTAAATCATTACTCAAAAATGTTAACCGCCGTCAAGGATGATGATGATGTGACTGAATCCTCGCCGAATTAAACACGACCGTAAAAATGATACACATTAGTGTCAGGAATGGCTCAAAAGTACGATAGTACGACCGAATTTTTATTGTTAAACCACCATATTTCAAGCACATTGACGATCGCACTAATCGGTAAAATTAAATATTATAGTTCTTTTCTCCGGTAGGCGATGCAAATTGGATACCAATAAGAAAAATACGAATTTTAAGAATTTAAATGTATACTTTTATTAATTTAGGGGTTCAGCATGTCGTGTTTTGTTGATATTATAAAAAAATATATACTGAATACCTGTCACATTGAAACTATGTGAATTGTTGAAAAACAATCAATCGCGTGAAACACAATATTATTAATAATATAATTAGCATATAGCACGCGATAGGAAGAAGAACTAGATTTCAAGGTGCTTTAGAGGTGTAATAATTTATTTTAAGTTTACTATTTTTTAAGCATTATTTTACGCCGCATATTTATTTACATTTTATATTCAATCCACTAATTCTTCAAAATTATTTCAGAGAACGAATAAATTTAATATAAAATATAATTTTGAAAGGTATTGTTATTGAGTGAGTGCTAAATTTTTATTTTACATTAATTTATTTGTATTGAATCTACCGCGGAAAGAAAATTCTCAAGGAAGGAAAATTGCTTAGTTTCAATAGTTAAAAATTTTCCCAATAGATGGTGTTGTGGTGTATGTTTGAAATTGGGGATATTAATTTCTCAATGAGGTATTGTGCCAAATTTTTATTATATTTCATAGTTGATCTCTGGAAAATAATAAAGACAAAAATTTGAAATGTCATGAAGGATTAAGGATTGACTCAGAAGTCACAAGTATCTAGAACACTGCTCCTCAACCTTTTTCACTTAATGGCACACAAGAGTTTCATTTTAAAATCCACGGCACACCAAATATAACATTTAAATAAACAATGATTTCAAGAGTACGGAAAATTTATCTTTTAGAATTATTAAACGCTTTTCAGTCAAATCTAATATTTCTACTTTGTCGTTGATGGTAACTTTATTTATCCGCTGAAACATTTCTAAAGGCCCCGTTTAAGCTCTTCACACCATAATTCCAATTTATTTTTAAAACCATTTAATTTATCCGAACATGTCAAAATATTTCCCAGTGGACCGTACTAGCATCTTCTTATTAAGTTCACTAAGCTGTTCAAAAATATCCGCCATAAAGGAAAGCGGTGCTAGCCATAGGCTAATAACTAATTCATTCAATGTTCTCAAATTTATCTCATTTTGACTGGTCAGAAATTCTTTCACCTTATTTCGAAGTTCATACAGTCTCGCTAAAACTTTGCCTCTTGACAGTCATTGAACTTCTGCGAAGAAAAGTAAAGGATGGTGCTGTGATCACATCTCTTTGGATAGATATCACTTCAAATAAACGGGAATTGAGAGCCAATCAAATTAACAATCTTGATACATTGATACATTGACAGTGCGTGGATTTTGTTTTTTGACATGTGATACGAACCCTTTGACTCTCCTCCTCGTTCATAGCTGCGGCTCCATCACCATCGTACCGATGCAAACACTGATGCAACATTTCCATTCGATGCCATAGATTAGCATAGAATCGTCTGTTGCTAGAAGAAACTTTTCGCCGGTTTCAACTTGAAATATTGTTTATGAAATGGTAAAAAGTCCACCTGTGAGATTATATTGTTAAATAGTACAACATCGCAAATGTATATAATTAATTTAATTATATGACTTTTATTGCCACTCTAGTGTCACGGCACACCGGTTGCGGAGCACTGATCTAGAATAGGAGAATTTTGGGGTTCTAACAGGGACGTGAGTCCATCAGCGGCGATGGTGTTCAGTTAAGGTTGTCAGGAAGCCGACCTTCGTCAATTGTTTAACGTGAGCAGTCGATGTTATCTGGGACGGTGGGGTTTTTTCCTCCTCGTTTGGTCCTGGTCCCTTTTTTTGTGTAAGGGCGGCCTATCTTTTGGTTAACTGACAAAGATGGGCGGGACCCGATCTGCTCACCGACCTGCGAACAATTCCATCTCCAATTTTCGAGCAAAATAAATAAATATGCGCAACAAAAGGACGAGACGCGCTCACGGTGGTCCGCCAAAGACAATCGACGGTGGCCGCATAACATTCAGACTGCCGCCTTATTACAATAAACATTATTTGCGAATTCTTACTAATTGCACAAAAAACCATGCCCTTACTCGCGTACTTATTCAATTAATTAATCAATTTAAGACAATAGTAAATAATCATATAATTGTATAGGTACAAAAAAATTCTCATATGTATGTATGTATGTATGTACATACATATGTACATCTTAAGATTCCTGCAATTTTCCTATTGGAGATAACAAATTCCTTCCTTTTCGCATTGCCGACTTTAGGGCTTCTGAGAATATGTTAATCATTTTCCCTTCGGATAAATTCGAATCGACTTATGTTTCATTTTACCAATACCTACCTATGTATCTAAGCCGGATGCATTTCAGATAACTCCTTTCGGACATTCGATATTGCACCAGTATTCCATTCTAGAAAATGTCACCGTTGGCAGTGAGATTTTCCTTTTGTTTGTCAAGTGATGGGAAAAAAATTCAACCGAGAAAGTAGCGAGACTACTCGAAATTCTTTTGAAGTATTAACAGCTAGGTGGCGTGATGTCACCCGCGAGGAGCCCCCGCGGCTAATTGCTGAAGGAATTTCTGAAAAAATCCACTCTCGAGTTGCGATCGTTATCTCGCTTATTTATGGCATTTTGCGATAACAAGTGGAAACTTTTCTGTAATTTTTTTTTGTCATTCGGGATTAGGTTGTTGGCCAGCGGCCATTGCGATAACGTCAGACGCGTAACATCGTTCCGACAGGATCCGGTATTGAAAATAACATTGACTATTTTCACATTTGTCATGTACATTCGTGCGTAAACAATTGACATACGTTTAACGATACATTTTCCCATTACATTCCTGTTTCCTTTTCTTCTATGTATATTTATATTTTTAATAAAAATCAAAATAATTTTTTCTTAAAAGCTTTGTTATAGCCCATAACCTTAAAAGCTTCGCAAAATTCATATTCTCTAATGAGATACGATTAAAAAATTTCAGTGACCATTTTAAGTGACATTCAAACTTTTGGGGATTACATATTATTTTGGTGAATATGACTGGATGTAAAGAAGAAAAAATAAAACGAAGAATGAAACTAGGATGAAGTGCTTTTGGAAGAATGAACATAGTTTTTAAATCCAACATTCCGCTATGCTTAAAAAAGAAGGCATACGACCAATGCGTACAGCCAGTTATGACGTATGGATGTGAAACTTGGACGCTAAATTCAAGAATGTTACGTAAGATCCAGTGCACACAGAGAAGCATGGAAATATCTATGCTCGGTGTAACAAGAAGAGATCTTAAGAGGAATACATGGGTAAGAAGTATGACCAAAGTGGCAGATATACCTACATAGTAGAACGTGTGAAAATGTTGTGAACACATAGCGAGAAGAATGGATGGCAGATGGACGCGAGAAATACTGGAATTGTATCCGAGAATATGTGAAAGGAAGCAAGGTAGACCGAGTGGAAGATGGGCTGATGAATTGAGAAGAATGGGTGGAGTCAAGTGGATGCACATTGCTCAAGACAGACAGGAATGGAAAAGGATTGGAGAGGCTTTTATCCAGCAGTGGATGGTGAACGGCTGAATATGATGATGATATGATTTAAATTAATCTTATGGTTTTAATAGCAGATAATTATCAACTCGTCAAATCTTTTTGCACTTCATTAACTACATAGATTAGGTTTATCAGCATATTTTAAATATAAGTAACCGACTAAATCACCAGAAAAAAAAAATCACATTAGATAAGCAACGCACGAAAAACAATTCAGGTACGTTGCGGCGAGCTGGCGCTTTTTTTAAGCTCCCAAGCGTTGCGAAATGTGTACATGTTTATATGAAAAGTTTGGATTGGCTGTCTGAGCTGATTATATTGCGTTAATGTAATCAGCTCAGACACGACCGACCTCTGCTAAATTGTCTGTGTGATTGCTTGCGAGCAATCTACCGTTCAAATTCGAATTGAACAACGCACTGTGAGTGTTTTGCGGTAGTACCTACTACATAGAGAGCGGCATGTTGACACAAGAGCGGTACAGGGCTTGTCATTAGAGGCTGGCGGTCCATTAGCTGGTGGCCCAGGTAAAGCCCCCACGCAGCGCTTCCATTAACGAGGGTAGGCTGTCTTACCTCCCTTCCCTCCCCCCCCGACCACACACCATCCCCTCCGAACCCCCCCCAACTCTTCACTTGTTAATAATTGCCGCATACCCCATTGTTTCGTTTTTTTTGTGCCAGCTTTCTGCGTATCTACATAGATACGGACGTGAAATTTTAGCATTTTCACCTGTTGAAGAATTTCATTGAAAAAAATCAACCACCGCATCGTAGCGGTAGGTGTGTATAAATACGGTGTATCTTTATTCAATAAAGATAATATTGAATATTTGAAAAAATAAAGTAAAGGCTCCCGCATCTCAATCCCAAATCTCAAAGGTGGTATGGTGGGGAGTTGTATCGCATAGCCGCGATTTATTCAGTTAACAAGCCAAACAGAGCGCGCGACAGCAAAGTAGGCTTTAACCGCTAAATATTCGGGCATAACCACTTGGTGAAAACTTAAGTTTGCTTTTAAACGGGCGTAGGGGGTGGTAGGGGCGATTATATACGTCCATTATATATTTGTAAGCTGTTATAATAGGTGTATTACCTAAAGTAGTGCAAAAACAATTGATTATTAATAGAATTGAAAAAAAATCGCAATAAATAAAGTTAGATGCGCGTGTGTGGCATTAATGCATGAATGGAATAATTGAATACGCGTCTACACCAAGAAGGATTTCCGCAGATTTTTCAGTTCCGCAGACGTTTGTGGAAAAGTTGTATGTAAATAACTGTGACTTGAGAATCGTGAGTGAAATACAAACGTTCCGAATGCGAGGTGACAGATGGTAGTTTGATAGGTTATGTCAGAGTGACAGAAACCGACGCTTGCGCAGGCCGGTAGACTTGCGAAATTCGCCAGGTTTTCATACGCGATTTCGTAGCGGTGTGCGGGAGCCTTAAAAATGTGATAAGAATTCGACTGTTTCATGGTCGGTAGCATTTTCACACGTACTAAAATGTATCAAAGTCATGGTGTTTTTTTTTTGCACAATTTTACGATTTTTCTTTACGATACATTACTGGGATATACATATGTAGGAGCGTTGAAAAATTTTTGTAGAATTGTTTTGAAAAACTGTTATTATCATCATTATTAGAAAAATATAAATTGTGGGTCGTTAATGATCGCAAACCTGTCATTTAAGACGCAATCATTTTTTTTCCAAATTATACATTTGAAGAATTGGACCTCGCAGCCCTTTTGAGTGGTCTCTTCACTTAACATCGCGCTGTCAATGACGCGATCCGTGAGAAACTTTTAATAAAGACGAATGCCTCTCGTTTTAGATGAAAATACTTCGAATATACTTATTATTAAATGTATTTCGAAAGCTTGTGACACACGGCGATAGATTTTCGTTGATTTGTGGGAAATTGGTGTATAATTACGAACGAGGAAAGGCGATTGGTGAAAACGAAGAGAAGATAATACGGCCAGGGTCTTTGAAGTGAGCGCCGCAAACCGCATCCGGTTGTGACTCCTTCGAATATGCCCAAATTAAATTTTATTTGTTTCTTTTAATTTTCCGGCTATTTCGAATAAGCAAAAAAAAAAAAAAATTCGGCAAATGGCAGACCGGCAAGGCCGATTGACTTCGAAGAATCAATCCATTCAGAAAATAAATTGTTAAAAATGATAAAAAAAAAATGCCCCAGACCAAGATAAAGCAGATCAATTAGCGGTTCGCTAATTTACCGAGACAAAAAATGCACGAATTCATATAAAAACTTGATTTGACCGTACAAAAGGTTATAAATAAAATATTATTTAGTAATTTCAATCATGAGGATGACGATGGTTTATGATCAATAGAAAAATGTTAAGTATGTTTAAGTTGACGTTGAACAATCAAGTAATATATTTTTTTTTGTTTCAAGGTTCAGAGGTCCTCACTGCGATAGACTGTTGGGTGCCTGTACGTCTGCTTTGATCGTATGCTAAATTTTCTTTGTTTTATTTATAGATATTCTGATGAAACTTAATTCCCGGCACAGGCGCAGCCAACACCCAATCAATATTCGTATTGAATTTCATTTTCAGAAATGCCATATAAATATAATTTGAATGCTATTATGTAGGTATACAACAACCGGCCATATATAAATTTAAATTGAAAACAAATAGATATAATCAAAGGTGAGATTGTAAATATGTCAAAGCTTTATGTTTTATGAACAAATTTAAAATTTAAGGAAATATTACTCGAAAGAAAATAGAAAATTTAGTGATACATTTTCGACAATTTTCTAATGGATTTATACGGTTTGTATTAGTATTAGTTGCTTGGCAATTATACTATATATAATAAGGATCTACCTGGCTGGGTAATCGCGGAACGATCGCATGCACTCACGGCACGTACACATACGCACTCAAACATACAATCACGGTAAGGGTACTAGATTTTGAACTACTAAATGCCCATGACACTGTCGATGGGCATTGACTATTAATAATATATACATATGTAGATTAAATCAGCGGTCGCCAACCGGTGGTCCGCAGACCACTGATGGTCCGCATTTTTCATCATATTCAGCCGTTCACCATCCACTGCTGGATAAAAGCCTCTCCAATCCTTTTCCATTCCTGTCTGTCTCGAGCAATGTGCATCCACTTGACTCCACCCATTCTTCTCAATTCATCAGCCCATCTTCCACTCGGTCTACCTTGCTTCCTTTCACATATTCTCGGATACAATTCCAGTATTTCTCGCGTCCATCTGCCATCCATTCTTCTCGCTATGTGTTCACAACATTTTCACACGTTCTACTATATCTGCCACTTTGGTCATACTTCTTACTCATGTATTCCTCTTACGATCACTTCTTGTTATACCAAGCATACATCTCTCCATGCTTCTCTGTGTGCACTAGATCTTACGTAGCATTCTGAAATTAGCATCCAAGTTTCACATACATATATATGTACGTCATAACTGGCAGCTTTCATAATGAATATATCGTTGATTTATTATAATTTTTCTATCATTATAAGGTGATATCCAACTTTTTGCAAATACAAGTGTAATTAACATTTCATATTTAGAATGTTATTTTTATCGAAAAAATCATGGTAGTGGTCCGCGGGATTCGAGATTTTGATTTTAGTGGTCCGTGAGGTCCGAAAGCTTGGCGACCGCTGGCATTAAATAGTCAAAGCTAAATTATACGTATAAGTGGAAATTAGTCCAAAATTGTTCAAAATATATTCAGAGTTGATAATTGTCACGCAATATTGGCAAAGCGCTTAATCCCCGAAGGTGAAATTTTGGCACAATGCAACATTTGGCATACGGAAGGCTTTGCCGAGACGGTGACGGTGCGTCGATAAATCGGCAATTTGCAAACACGGTTAAATGTTATTTTTAAAGTTTGGTGGGCGCGAGTATCCCTCGCGAGCTCTCGAAGTGGGCCACGTTTGTTCATTGTTTTTTCGAAGGTTTCCGTTGGCCATAAATAAAATGCTAAGTGGGCTCATCGGGTGCGCCGCGGCTCAAAGGGCCCCGCCGAGTCCGGGGCCCCCGACGAGCTGAGGCCCCGCGGAAACAATACGTCGAAGTCGTTTTTTGCCTATGATTATGGGCCGCTGTCTGGAGCTGGCGTTGTTTATGGCTGCCACGTTATATCAACATAATATAGAGTCATCACACTTGAGGGCCTGCCGCCATGTTGGAGCGCGGCGAGGGCCTCCACCGAACCCCCCACGAACCCCACCGGTGGGCCCGAGAGCCGCTTCAATTGGACCATGATTGATCGAACCTTTTCACATATACATACAAATACCAACACTTTTTGTCCATTTTCAATATCACATGTCCCCGTTGACCTACCGATCCATTGTCCGAACGACCGATCGCTTTAATCGCTTTTCGCGGAACATTTCACTGGAAAATAGCAAATGTAGTCCTTCCTTTTTTGAGGAAGTCGCTGCGATCCGGCACACATTTCTTCAATGGGCTCGTTAATGCCGGGGAAGTCACTTTTAGCTCAGCTTAGCTCCGCTCGACTCGCAACGGGTAATTTGTATAGAGCCGGCTCCACCGCGAAAGAGGCGAGCGGAACGAGGCAAACGAGGAGGCGAAAGAGTTCATGGCAGCCTCGCTGTGTCTACCGATCGGTTACGAGTTTCATGCGGTGGAAAGCGATTACAATATTATGAAGATTAGTTCTTCTTCGATCGGTTTTTAACGTTTTGACGTGAAAACCGATGGAGTACGCGGACCAGTATGGAGTACCAGTTCGGAAACGGCGGTGTTACGTTTGGATGGGCAAACATTCCAACACTATAACTTCGTTATTAATAACACGATCGACATGAATGATGTTTTATTAGCTCGGGTATACGTCTACGATGTATTTATGATCTTGAGTTGGCACTGTGCATGTGCGAGGCGCGGAGGAGAGGGCGTATCTTCCAACGGCTATTTTGGACGTTTTTGGAAATTTCCAAGCAGTATATCTCACGCAGTGATTTTAAACGAAATATCTCTTCAAGATCTGTTGATTTAAGTCGTAAAAAATGAACGGTGTAAATTATTTGTATATCATCAGAAATAGGGTCTAATCATCTATCGATCAGTACTAAAATATCTGTGACAGAACGAGTGAGACGGTATTTGGAACATCAGAAAGTCGACGCGGCGCGCAGGGAAAACAAAGACGGGAGCACCTCGATGGCCACTGTTTACCATAGGCCAATGATAAATAAAATTGTAATCGATTACTAGTTAAGACTTTATTCGTTATACTAAATAAAAATATATTAATGTGTCCATTTCGATGCTTTCATTTCATTCTCATATTTCAAATAAAATATTAGCCGCTAACGCAGACGTATTCACGAAAACGGCCGTGTTCGACACAGTCACACCCCGAATTTTTTAAAGCTGCCTACTCATTAGCGAACGCGAACGTGTAATGCAACGCGCGCTCGCGTTCGCTAATGAGTACGCACACTGCGCGTCCCTTTGTGTTTGACCGACACCGACACCGAGTGGATCGCCACGAGCGTTGCAGAGCGCGCGCGCAGTGTGCGCGCGAACGCGTACACATTTACGAACTTTGTTTACGAACGTTCGCGTTCGCCGATGAGTACGCGGCTTAGCGTTTGTCTTCGCGACTGGATTATTAAGGTTACCTCATAATGTAAGTCTTAGCCATATTTTATCAATATGTACCTATGTACCTATGTATATTTAAAAAAAAACACGCGCGTACTATTGTTTCCAGTATTGTGTAGCGTGTGTCCAGCGTGTGGTCATGGAAGAATTTATTGAAGCAGTTCGTCAATACCCGTGTCCCACAATACCGCACCACACTAACCTCTTTATAAACCATTTTTCAGTGGAGCATCACTTCATTAATGCCATTTCTAGCACCGATCACCTCCTTATCGCTTACAATTCCGTTCGCGGTGAGGCCCCGGCATAAACGTTGAATTGCTTCGAATTTCCGGGCCACGCTTTGGGTTGAATACGAGTGCACGAACGGTTGTTGTCCTATTCAATTTATTAATAATTCTCGCTAACAATAGACACTTCGGAGGTCGCAATCGTTATCACCCTCGTCGCACATACCTGGGACACAAAAACAACATCTCGCATACATGTTTGAATAGTTTCATGCTCAGGTGTTGAATTATGGGTTGTCCTTTCTGGTCCCGCGTGCTTTTGAGTGTGTGTGTGTGCCCTCTGATCTCGGCCAAATTGTTGGGCCGCTTGTGATTCAGAGAAGTCGTGCTCGTTCTCAAACGCTGGCCGCAACTTAGCGACCACCCCGGGGGTCCTTTATTTTAGCAATGCTGGTGGCCAAGGAGGAGCCCCTGGGGGGCCCCTTCGAGATCCTCTCCCGCCCCTCCCCCTTCACAACAATGCCCTGGCGTGCTAGCACACCCACAATTTTGGGGAATCTCCGGCACGGCCATCAATTTCATATTACAAGTTATTTACAACGTTTAACGTCAAGCGTTGCACAAAAGTGAAGACGTCGACAATTATGCGATTTAATCGGAATTTGCAATGCGCGAGCCGTTGGGTTGTTGTCGACCGCTATCGTCGCGCTCGGGAGATAAGTGCCCCCCCGGGTCGTCGACCATGGGCTTTCTTCCCCGAAAATAAGAGATATTGGTAATAGTGAATGCTTGTAGCTGTCCACGCAGATAAATTGCCCTTCAAAGGAGCTGACATTCTTCCTGGCCGACGGGGGAGCCCTCCCACCAAGGACCTCGCGCGCTCGAATAGAGGAAAACCGATCGCACGAGAGTGAAAATATTTGCGGCAACCTGTTTCACGATAAATAATGCGTACGCTTGATAGTTATTTATACCTAGGACAATTGGTGAATATGACCGGTTGTAAAGAAGAAGAAATAAAACGAAGAATTAAACTAGGATGGAGTGCTTTTGAAGAATGAACATTGTTTTTAAATCCAAAATTCCGTTATGCTTAAAAAAGAAGGCATACGACCAATGCGTACTGCCAGTTATGACGTATGGATGTGAAACGTGGATGGTAAATTCAAGAATGTTACGCAAGATCCAGTGCACACAGAGAAGCATGGAAAGATGTATGCTTGGTATAACGAGAAGAGATCGGAAGAGGAATACATGGGCAAGAAATATGAACAAAGTGGCAGATATAGCGGAAAGTGTGAAAAAGTTGAAATGGCAATGGGTCGGACACATAGCGAGAAGAATGGATGGCAGATGGACGCGAGAAATACTGGAATGGTATCCGAGAGGATGCAAAAGAAAACAAGATAGACCGAGTAAACGATGGGCTGATGAATTGAGTAAAATGTGTGGAGTAAACTGGATGCAGATTGATCAAGACAGACAGGAATGGAAGAGGATTGGAGAGGCCTTCATCCAGCAGTGGATGGTGAACGGCTGAAAATGATGATGATGCTGATGAATACGTACACGTGTACTAATAAAATTTCACTTCAAATCACCGATATCAATTATGTATTCGGATTAATTTAAAATTTTGATCTCGCAAGAAAAACTGGCCATTTTTAATTATTGAAACGGGACAGGAAATACCTATGTACATATGTTCGTGCAAGTTGCAAGTGCGATTATTGAATCTGAATATACAAATACATTCCGCTTGGACTCATTCACAGGGGGAGAATTTTGAAAGTGAGCCATGGAATTTCGACGCGTTAAATGGAATCTTCGCAGTGAATCATCGAACAATTGGTGCCGTGACTGACTCACCTGACAATTATGTACCAGTGCGGTCCTTATCGTGTTGATCGACGCATCTCCATTATTTGCACGAGAGGGGTGCGTCTATTTGATAATTATGGAGTAGGCAGGTATATTATGAACACGTACACACATTAAACGAGACGTTAGAATTTCCTCAAATCATTAAAGCATATGTATGTATATGTATGTATGTGTGTATGGAGTAATTTATAATTATTTTGCGCAATTTTCTTGTATTTTCTAGCTTGACAGTAAACAAATCTATTGAAGCATCGGATGGAATTCCCGAAATAAAAAGTAGATAACTTAATTGATTGATTGGTAAAGCACATACTGTTTGAGCTTTCACGGATGACAGGTATGACAATGCACGTTTCTATTGTTTTACTACCCTATCGATTTAAAATTGAGCGTATGGATACGTTGTAAAATCAATCTGTTTATGGGTGAAACCCGGTAGAAATAAACAATCGTTAAAGTTGACAGTCGGAAAGCTTAAAGTTGATATAGTCTTCGCGTTACAGCAGTAGTGGCTGGCAGGTTAGTGCCTATACAAGTATGCACGCACCGTGGCTGCGATGTGTCCAGTTGTGTGTTGAGTACAGGTAGGTATGTCACAGGTAGGTTATAGCTATTTTATTTGTTGAAACAAGAAGATAAGGTTTTATGATTATTAGTGTGTTTCTGAACGTATGCAGCGGCCGGCTCCGGCTTCGGCCAGCGCGGCCATCTCGGGGCTTGGAATGCCATTAGGCCAGATAGCCGGACCCAGGCCCTGCGACACAAATGAATTTTTATTGCTGACTATTTGTTTCCCGTTGAGTGTTTTGGCCCACCTTGCATCTCACCTGTAATGTGTGCTTTTGTAAAATATTGTCGCTATCGTCATTAAGAAGGCTATCGCGCGTCTCCCAGATACAATCGGCGACGTAACTCACGTTGGACACACGGAACGTACAACATATACGAACACGTATTATCGAATTAATACGTTAAAATATGCCGTAACGAACACAAATTTCTGAATTCAAATATATTTTTGGAAAAAAATTTATCGATGAAACATATATGTATGTACCTATGTATGTACATATGTATGTATGTACGTACATACATATGTACAACAATTTCAGTGATAATCTTATATGTAGGTTGTGAATGGATATTTTGTAATGTCAATCAAAAGACAACTAAATGAATATGAATGTATTATAATTTTTAAGGTTTTAAAATTCCATAGGTCTACAATCAAAATATGGTATTTATACCAATGCTGTATATACCTATGTATGTATGTATATGTACAATGTAAGGAAGAGCTTTATAATTTTTTTTTTCGAATTTTGCGGTCGTTTGCAATACTTTTATTTCATTGTATGCCTTAATATATGGTCGGAGTAAATAAAAATGACAATACTTTGTTGAGTTCGATCCGCGGTGCCTTCGATGTGTGGTAAATATTTGTATAAGCGAACCCGTCCAGTCATTGTGGGACATCGTAAAAAAATGCAGAACAAAGATAAGCCATTTTCGATTGATCAATTAAGTCGTCGGAAAAAATGCGACATCAGGTTGTCCCTTTTATTTTATATATATTTTTTAATTTATTTTAGATAAAAGGTAGGTAGCCACTCGGAGAGGTTCACACAGGTGTAAATGCGTCGGAATGAGGTTGGAAGGAAAGTTCACACACGAAAACGCTAATTTGTCGATAATTATACTGAAAAAGGAAACGATCTTATCTCCGATTGTTAAAAGACGATGCGTGGACAAGTTAGGGTCTGTGCGGATTGATCGGCCTTTTTTAACATACCCTTGAATATTATTAATTTCTCTTAAAAATTTCTAAAAAATTTAAGTTTTAACAACGACAGTGATAAATTTGACTTCAATTCGCATTTTAAAGTACTGTATCCATAGAAAGCGAGAGAAACAAGTTGAATAAATGTGGATTTGAGTGTGTAATAAATTGAACACGAATACAGGGCGAGAGGCTTGATAGTCTCAGATGGAATGTCAGATAGCGCCTTACGGACGATATCAACCGATGTAAATGCATTGTTTGTGATTTAATTCCTCGTTTGTACAGGACATCAAGATGGCCGTTACAGTTTGTCACGCTGCCGAGTTGAATTCATCCACAACAAATTGCGGTAAAATTGAGATGTTTATACCGAGAAAACACGCATACATACTAAACTTATCGTAAGTACCTACGTACGCGATGGCGATTAAATTATAAAAGCCAACCCATTGGAATTTAATTTGGTCGTTTTCTCATTCGCTGACTCATTTATTTTATACGAATAATTAATTTAAAATTTTTACGTATGTACTATGTATGTACATATGTATCTATAATAACTTCATACAAACATTTTAAACACCCTTGTTTTCGTAGCATAAACGTCCACCAAAGTTATAGAGATTGATTTAGTTAATTAGAATTTTAGTATTGAATTTAGTTTTAAAAATAGCTGTAAAATAAATTTCATAAGTTTAAATGCTCCATGCACGAAGTTTAGGTCGATAAAATATATTTTTTCATGAAAACAATATTTTGATTGAGAGACATCGACTAGCGGGTACAGCGCAAACCCAAACTGTAATGTTCCGACAGTAGATACGATAAATGAATTATTAATTAGTGTTATATGAAGCAAATGAGAATAAAATTAATTTGAATATTAAAAATAAGTGTAACTTTAGTACAATAGCTGATATATTTGCAAGAAAAAATAATTGATAGTGTTTCTTAATGGCATGAGAAAATTGAAATTGGAAAAAATGTAAATTAAATTTTTTAGCAAACTGTCTTCGATCTTGTCTCACGGTTTGAGAGTCACACATATACATATATAACCTTTAAGCAGTTGTTTGAAAAGTTGTTTTAGAGAGTTGCGGTGTGCTGGCACCTATAATGACGCACATTACATGTTCGATGTTCTGTTGAGAAACTTTACGCCTTCATACACATAACACATTTTTTTCAGTCAAAAAGAACAAGAGGATGTACACAAAATTGAATGAGTGACTAACGATGTTAAATTCAGGAGCCATAGCTATTTTTAACATGCACGTAGTGTACAAATATTTTTTTAGGGTCAAAAGCACCTCATTATGAAATGTAAATATTTATAGGAAACCATATCTCTATTTTTCATCTTTCATTTCTAAAATAAGATAATCACCAATTCATATCCTCGTAAATGCAGTGTTATTAATTTTATGCAGATATGTATGTTCATGCTAAGATCTAAGATCAGTAAAATAACGAACTTGATATGAAATTAATTAAAATTTCATTTTTTGTTATTTAAAAAATGATGAATTCGTCAAACCATAGTAGGTACCTACAACTACATACAAGATACAAGTACACGAACAACTGTAAGAAAGCTAACGTGAATTGCTTCGAGTATTCAAGTATGAGCACTTCTTATTAACACGTCTAAATCATTTGAGCAAAAACAAGAAGAGGAACGGGTACAGATGAGATATAGGCAGTCGCCAGCTTGTCTCGCGATTCGAGTGTCTCGCGTATTGAAGCCGTCCATAAAAATACCAGTGCCTCTCGCGATCGAAGATCAACGTTCAATATGGATCCACACTGTCAATATTTTATTAGCACATTATTATTTATGGCTAACAACTGTTCGGATAATCAATCACCTTGTTAATTTGTCAAGGTTGAGACGCTACTCGCCTTGACAAAAAGTTTTACCACTTTAACAGGAAAATTTCCAAAAATACTATTCAAAAGTTTATAATCTAAATTAAACTATTACGAACAAAATGAAAACATTGAATTAGGTACCTACGTATTTTACGTAAATTATCTCATTGAAAAAATATTGACAAAGTATCGAACTCAATGAATATCTACATATATGTATTTTCAACTATGTTTGAATATACGAACGCAATGCAACGCTCCTGTTTATTCAAAGTTAAATCATAACGAAATATGAAAAAAAATAAAAGAAAAAACGTCATCAACGTTCACCTTGGAATGGCAAGAATAGAAGTGTATTGTTTTTGAGGAGATTGTTTACGATGCTATCGAAGTTACATAAGTTTTTCACTTAATGCGTTCTATCTATTCATTGTAAAGTTCAAGTGTTGCCTACCGCGGCGGCCGGCGCGCGTACGAGTCAATGTTTACGGAGATTTTCAATTTCAACGTTGAACGTTAAAATTAGAAGCATTTTAATTATACAGCAACTTTTTTTTTATTTTACATCCAATACCACCGTGCAAATACGAAACGCGAAAATTCAACACACCCGACACAAAGATGCGAGTGCTCAATTCAAGCGCGCGCACACGATAATAGCCACCGACCGACCAGAAGCTCATCCGTGCAACGTTAATGAATTCTTGAATATAATCAACGTTCGAGCGAATGTCAAAACAAAACATCTACATATCGTAAAAATTGCCGAAATATGGAAATCGGCAATGCGTCCAACATATTAAATCGCGCATACTTTACACACACACACACACACACACAGTGCTGCTATGTCGATCGTTTCGCTTCGAAGTTTTGACCTTTCGTTCCGGGGGTGACGTGATGCATTTCGCGTGCATTATCATCACAAAGGTGTGTCTCGCCTTGTTGTTTGCTCGGTCGCGTCGATGTTGTGATGCTCGATGCAATTGCGCGTCGGTGCATTTATGCTCTTCGTCGTCGTCGTCGAGATGGCTGTTGTGTGGTGTTTGTGTTACGTAAGTTTTGTTGGGTGGGGAGGAGAGTAACAAACCTGGCCGGGCGGCGAGGAGTCTCCGGGCCTCAAGGCTCCATCACACCTGGGTGTGGACAACCGGTCGACCCCGATGCCGATGGGCTCTTCCTACAAGGTGAACTGTCATCACACCATGGACATGGACATGGGCAGGTGCATCCCTCCTAGACGTAGACAGTAGACGAGTGGACACCCCTCGCCGAACCGCGACGCGCTTATCTGATCTGATATCTTTGAAAGTCACATCTTCGGTTGAAGACATCGCAGCTTCGATTGGATACAAACGATCCGCATTGTTTGTGTGTTGTTAGCCAACAGGTTTAAGGCTGATATTACACTTGGCCACTCCACCAACACCCGATTTTTTTTGAACCTCGACTACCAGATAGATGTTTAAATGGCACGTATTACACTGGTGTCTAAAAATTTCTTGGAAATCAAAGGTTCGCAGTACAAATCGACACCAAATCCCCTTTCGACCGTTTTTTTTTGCGTCGTCCTACTCGAATGCAATTGTTTCGAGAACGCGTGCATTTTTTATAACCAAAATGGTTTCGAAAACGATGATAATTAATTAGCTGAAAATCGTCTTGCAGTTTTTTTTTACACTAAACTACACAGAGTAGTTTTCGAATAGCTTCGTAGCCCTATTTTTTTGTATGAAGATGAGCAGGTAGCTGGTGACTTTAAAAGTGGTGAAATGTAATAAGATGCTGGCCACCGTCAAAAAAAAATCGGGTGTTGGTGGAGTGGCCAAGTGTAATATCAGCCTAAGGGCACAAGGATCCAGACCCGATAACAGGTTAACATTAGGAATAATGCCAATTTTTTGGTGGAACCGTCTCGCAACTACGTATGTACATAGGTAAGTTGAGGTGTCTACACACTATCCATCGCTCGATCGGCCAATTGCGCTAGATATCGCTCCTGTGTAGGGATATCGTCGAGCAATCCGATGGATCGTCGGTCGCTCCGAATATTGGGCAGATCCGTCGCCGTCGCCGACGATCGATCGTTATGACGTCATCGCACGTGTGTAGCAATATCGGCCGATCGATTGTCGTGTTTGTAGGCAAGGTTGAAATCAAGCCGGATTGGCCGATCGGTCGTCGCAATCCATCGCGACGATTGGTCGCTCGTGTGTAGGGCCCTTTTATATGTAGATACATTGGCAAATTCTAACAGTAGATTTCGATGTGGAATGTCCAGATCTTGCCAGTAACGATAATTAAAGTAGTAATAATCGTAAGTTTCTTTTGGGCATGACGGGCATGAAATCGCTCGAGGTTCGAAGGAGCATGTTGTTGTAGCGGCACATGTGCCTTGTATACAGAGGCGATGTATGGAATCCTCCAGTGCTTGAAAGACTTAGTCAGCTTGCGCCCGAAAATTACATTCGTTTGCGCTCTCCTCATCTCTTCCAACCACCCTTAAGACCCGGAACACACCGGGCGACTAGTCGGCCGATTATTTAGTTGCGCGACCAGACCAAATGTATGCAGAGTTACAAGGCCCGCAACACACCGGGCAACTTTGGTCGCGCGACTTCACTGCATACATTTCGCACACCGGCGAGAATAACGTCACAACTCAAATTTTAGCGAATTTGAGTTAATTCACTATTCAGAACAACAAAATTTTGCTCTTCAACTCACGAATAGTGACATTTCTGTACTTACAATAATCGATATAGCAGACAGCCATTTGAAGCCAAAAATGAAGTTTACTTTCGTTATACTGTAAATTTAGGTATTTTGAGTTGTGACGTTATTGTCGCCGGTGTGCGATTTGTCTGGTCGCGCAATTAGTCGACCGACTAGTCGTGCAATAAGTCGCCTGGTGTGACCCGGGCTTAAGGTGCTCAAACTGACGCCCCTTATCGTCGTCTCATTCGCACCGATATATTTCGCATTGGTGCGAATCAACGACGATAGAGGACGAAAACTTGACGCAGCGATATTGCTCAGGTTTGTGAGGGCCTTTAGTTAAGACTGTCACGGGGGTTACGTCTCCCGTTTTTGAAGCCATCCATCCGCCTATTTAATGCCCCGGTCGCCGATGGTTTTGTGACCTATCTGAAGTTACATTTAGCTAGGGAACTTAACCGGGATGGGGTTTCATAATGATAATTTTACTGTGTCTTTATGTTTTTATGTATAAACTTTGGGTTTAAACCTGTAAAATACTATATGTACCTTCGCTCAAATGACTAACGCTCTCACCATGTACAGATCTCAATCGCGATTTGTATTATTTTTTCAAATCAAAGCACTACCGCATAAAAATGTAATCCTTTATGGAATAAGTTATAGATAACGACCTAACTACATGTGTATGTATGTATGTATGTACATATAGACGCAAGAGTCTAGTGTGCTAAAACTATTTTGCGCCTGTACCTTACCACTACTGTAGTAAGTCATTCAGTTTCTGTATGGTGAAATAAATTAAGTGCGGAATGAATTTGAATCACCAATAGTGAGAATCGGCTACATCTTTCGCGCGAAATAGAGAACACGTACGTACGCTTTTTATTTATCGCGAACGATAGCCGTCGGTCAACGTAACTGGAAGGTCAAAATGACTTTATACGACATCCATCGGCGATAGCCTCTACTGAATTTTAATTTTCAAGCGATTGTCATGATTTAATTTAACTTTAATATATTCCATTTTGGCAAAGGTCAAGCGAAATGTCGATAACCAAGATCGAAATTAGCGTTATATTACGATTTTCACGGTGCGTGTTGTACGATACTGTGTATTGTGTATTGTGTTGTACGATATCGTTTATCAAAAAAAAAAAAAAAATCGTACCCGTCTTGAGTAGGTACGTATTACGTACGTACGCAAACACGCATTCATTCGACAATGTAATTATCATAAAAGAGACCGATTTTAATTAAAATAAAGACTGTTATTAATGGAGTTAAAGTGATTTGTAAATTACAGTTTGTTTATAATATAATTGTGATGTAATAAAACAGTGTGAAAACTTGTTTATAATTTTCTTGTCTCGTTATTTAGCCAGGTGATTGATCATTTACTAATCATGAAATATCTATTAAAGGGCGTTTTATAATAACGTTATATCAAAGCGTTGTACTGTCGCAGAATATATGAGGAAAATGATGTAATCATTATGCAATTTTATTTATGCCATTTTCATGTGTAATTCTTATATAAATATGTGCATAAAATCATTATTTATGTGAAAAATGCCATCGCAAATTTATTCTGGCGGTTGTTTGCACAATATTTGTCCATATTATTCAATTATCTTTTTATTGACGTAAAAAATTGTCGTAACGACATTTCATAATTAACGCGAAAAAATGGTAACTTCTCGGTAATCGATAATTGTATTTTATTGTATTCTTCTTTTAGTAAAACATTATCAATGTTTGCTAGTATTTTACGAATGTGTAAAGAAGTTTTAGAGAATCTAGGCATGCAAAGTATGAGGCAGTGACCTTGCCACGTACGCCACGGTGGCGATCTTAAGAATGTGGTAAAAAAACACACATTAGATCTTAACGAAAAAATTGTTTACTTCTTTGATTTCGTCGGAAATTTCATTCAAGTGTATTTCGAGTGCGTTTCAACAATTCTTTGCCATTAATTAATTAGACAACGATTTCGACAGTATGTAGCAACATTTTCACTACTCAAGAGTATACTGGTTCACTTGTCATTTTCATCCCTTGGTTAACCACTTATAAAAACGAATTAAGTATATTGTATAGAAGTCTCTGAAGTTTTCTGAATATTTTCGAACGAAAAAATGATTAAATAAAATTTTTTCAAACATTCACACACTTTCATAAAAGTCAAATTAGGCGAATGAAAAGTAAGTACACACTGGTATATGTACTGTATAGTATTTGTACTGTATAGTATATGTACTGTATAGTATTTGTACTGTATAGTATTTGTACTGTATAGTATATGTACTGTATAGGTATGTATAGTATTTGAATATTTCATTTTTTCTAAATGTAATTATTCTATTTTAACGTAGTATAATTATTGTACATACCTACTGATAAAAATGTTAGTTTAATTGGTCTTTCAGAATCACATGTTCGCATTGTTAGCGCTTCTCGTCTAAAAAAAGAACACGACGATAATACAAAAAGTTTCATTTGTTGTAACTGCTATTTTTATCATAGAATTTTTTCGACAGTCATAGCACGTACGGATCGTTAATGTTTCGATTTAAATATTCAATAGAGGCGCTTCGAATAATTTAACCGACTATATTCTATATTTAAACGAAAACATTTTATTGCACACTCAATCGATCGGGGGACATATAAAAAAAAATACTACAGAGTGTTTATAAATACCTTTATGCAGTTTATAAATAAACTTTACTGAAAAAATTTGGATCGTAGAATTTTTTTACGATGCCAGAAAACTTGATCACAATGAAATCAAATTCATAAATGGAACCAAAGATTCCGCCTAAAACTACGCATGTTCAAAATACATTTTGAAAGTTTTCCCCAAAAATGCTGATAATTTTTAGAATAGTTTTCAATCACTTACTATAAAGAAAATTTATGGACATCCAGTATTTTAAGTGTATATAAAATTTAAAAACATATTTCTATGCGACTTTCTTGGATAAATACAAATGTATGTATCTTTCTTTTTCGACCTACTTTTAAAATAAAAATCTAAAAATATTATTTAAGTGTTTTAAAAACACTCGAACGTGTCTAGTTCTTTACCACGACAAAACACTCATCCCTCAACAAATAACGCATGGGTTTTAGTTGTGACCGCTCGTTGAAGTCTCTCGGCGCATCGAGCAGTTTTCCAATCTGGATGCTTTTACTTGCATTTTTGCCATTGCACATCGAAATAATATTGCACAGTGGTCCAATGTATGTATGTATGTATGTATGTTGAACTTTGCGATACAAAAACAAATTATTAACGATTCTGGAATAAATAAATGGTTAAAGTTGTCCGTGATTAGAGTGCACGAGTTGCAGTAGCCGGGCTGTACCGCTTTTTGTTTGGCCTGTAAACAGTCGGCGGGCAGCATCTATAGACTCGTACCATTGAGAGTACATACAAACACACACACACACAAGCACATTTATGTGCATTAAAATGTTTACCTGATACATTCCTGCCAGGTGGGCGAGATGCCACCGATCTTCGTGGCATGCCACGGCGCGGTACCGCAACGCCAAAATCAAACCTCATTCATTCCGCGCACGAAAGTAGTTCACTCCAATTTCTAGATTTAAATACAGTTACAAATAACACGTTGCAATTCCTTTAATCATAAGCAGTGCACATAAACGATGATTACGCGCGGCCGCGTAATGTAACACACCGCTTAGGCGTCCGCTAAACACCGCGTCGACAGTTATTTTCGATTAGACTTTCCTCGTTTTTCCCCCCCAGCAGCAGCGTGCGGAAATTTCAAATTTTCAATCGGATGATCTCAGTTTGTGCGCCGCGTGTATGTCTATATTCGTTAGTGATACTATAGCCGTGGTATTCGGTTATCCAATGACGGGGGGGGGTTCATTAATTAAGATGGCAGTCAAAACAGGCCAATTAGCTAATTATTAAAATATTTTCACTGTTATCAAGCTGTCTATAGTCGTGACTGGTTTTTTTTTTTTAGCATTTTGATGACTCATCGACGAAAATTTTTTTAAAAAAACTTTCCACAAATATTCAACATTAAATTTGTCAATGTGGTCGTTTGCAATCGTTAACGCCAAATTAATCAGCACTCTTTGTCGTTTTTTATATGAAATTTGAGCTCTATTGTATATTTACCATAAATATTTTAAACAAATTAGCTATGAATATTAATTTTAAACACATTGTATGACGCAATTTGTTGAACCAACTATTGTATTTGTAGTTTAATGTTAAACGCAAACTATGTACAGCAGCGTTCCCCCATAGTGGAATTTGGACTTTGAAATTGTACAGAGTCCGTTAGTGATTACACCATTCCTCGTTTCAGGTCGTAGGTTCAAAATCTGAAAACATTTTTGATCGTTTGAGGTGATTTTTTTTCATAAATTTTGATTATTATCCGAAGCACATTTAGAACATTTAAAGTAGGTATGGTGTACATATATATGCACATCGGTATGCGTTCTTGGCAACTAATGAACGTATGAAGTGTGTTCGTTTTGCGTGTCCCGTAAGTTGTCCTGAATGCGTGTTGCGCTTATTCTACGTCGATGGTAATCGCGAGCCACGTTTTGAGATGCACTGGTGCAGCCGAGCGGTCTGGCTGGGCCGCGGCCTCTGGCGTCGAGTCGTCTGCGATCTCAGTCGCATCAGCTCGCAACACACCTGCACTTATTTACACACCTTGACACGCACATACGCGCACACAATCATAAACATGCGTGTTGAAGTACACGACCGAGGCTCGTCCGAGACTTTTCACTGGAAAAATCGGACGAAAACACAGACCGAAGCCTATCTACAGTAGTTTCAGATACTACACATCGACGGGTTAGTGCACAGATATTGTATGTCCAGTTTTGTTTTAAAATATTTCAAGTGACATACATACATCTCTTTTGCATGAAAACTATGGACGAAATGGACATATTATATATTTGAATAAGGCAACATCTCAAATATACTATTTGGACATACAATACTTAAAAAAAAATGAAGGTTTGATGCAGAGGAACGTTTTGTGTATGATAATTCAATTTTTTTTTTAAACTGGACATACAATATCTGTGCACTAACCCATCAATATATACATACATACGACCCGATTCGTATAAAATTTTCCATATAGATTTTCAATTGCATCAATCAATGGCGTATTGAATATTTATTAATTGGATATGCGACTAGTTTTTGCCGACTCTACAATGCAACCTTAATGGGCGACGTTAGAAATCGCCGCGACGTTTTTATATGAAATTAATCTCGTTAATATTCTTAAAATGACTTAATTGAAACGGATTTAAATGTCATAATTGCCTATTGTTTATGCTCTTATATGGAGAGAATAATAGTGGTTTCACTTGAGTTCATTTATTTGCATAAATTCAAGCTAGAGCAAAGTTGCAAAGACGCTGGGACTCGCGAGTCAACGATTCTGTATGCGAATTTCAGATTTATTTATTTATTTAATATAATATTAGCTAATTAGCTAATTTAACTTACATCTATTTCATGTTTATAACAACTACATGAATCTATATTGTAGTACACATTATATGTACACTATACTTATACATATCTACTATCCCTCACACTTTGCAAGAATGCATCTATGGTCTATAAGCCTATGTATAAGTCTATACGTCTAGATATAATTGCACATTGTTACATTGCACAAGTATCAAAAATAGTGCATTGCTTATACACTTTTGTAATATTGTATACCTACATATACACATGGGACTATCGAGCCAATTTGTATGTGATGGATGCAGTTAGTCACATGGGACATGCGAGAGCTTTTGTTTTGGTATTGACGAGTATTGACGCGGACCATCTTTGGCCGCTCCCAGAGACCAGCAACAACAGCATCAGCAGCAGCAGCAGCAAAAGCAGCATCCTTCCTATGAAATGCACCACGTCGAATTCAGGTTTTTTCCCCCGAGGCATGCGTTGCGAGCACGCACACCGGCGCATTACGTGCGTTCCCCGGCGATTGGGTTACACACAAGCTGTGTATATTTACTTTATAAGTTACGATGCACCCGATGCACTTGCGACTGGCACTGAGAATACCCACGGCAAAAACCAACTCGAGTCAGCGCCGTCGAAACCGAAAGAAAATGCGAGTTATTCAAATTGAAAATTCGTGATTGAGAATCGGTCACAAATTTCGACAAGCGTCGAAAAAAAAAGATAAAAATAAGCGTCTTTATAATGATATATAAAACGAACAAGATTTAAATAAAATAGACCGATCAAAGTCCCCGTGGAATTGGGATACTTGGCGATTGCCTTATATGCCCGCCGGTAGATCTATCACTGTCTATGGCGAGTTAAGTATCATCACTGCCACACGACTCGACAGATAAAATGTAACAAGACGACGGCAAATAAAAGAATAGTACCTACATACATTGGACTGAGATCATTAAAGTCGAAAAGCCTACTGTACAAAAATTCAGTTGAATATAATTTTTCGTACAATACAACTACTCGCGCACTGTCTTGTTTGTTTATATTGTGCAACGTAAAAGATATAGCGCATATCGACGGATATTTCAATAGCAATCGTCAACAACGTAGTGGTCCATTATGGCGCGGCCGTTTCCTCGTGTATACCCGTACCTTATAAGATTAATATTTAGATTGAACGAGTGGTAATTTAGATCCTCATACACCGAAGGTTGTGTCTTAATGATGAGCGAGTGGCGGCCATACAAGGCATGGGAAACGGCAGACGACGAGACGCCGGCTAGCGCGACTTACATACTTTCGACACCGACACCATAGAAAGCACATTCGTGTGTATATTCGGCCTTCGGGGTACATTATGTGTGTGTTTGAGTGTATGGGTGTGTGGATGTGTCCTGCTAGTGTGTGCGTAACATTGGCTAGAAAGTTATTGCGTGGTGTAATTAAAGAAAAGTACATAACGGTCCATTCGTATTGGGATGTACGAGTGTAAAAAATGATTATCACATACCTGAGTAAAAAACAGACACGAAGTTGTTTATCAGCTCTAAAATTCGATTAGTGTTCCGATTTAACAACGGCAATGTACAAATTCAACGATTCCAATTCGGCAGGCTAAAATATAAATTTTTAATAGAAATTCATATTCAAATACAATATCTTTCCTATTGAATACCTACATACATATTTTATCAGCTTGACTTCAATCTGAGAAATGGGTGGCTATCATACATCAGCATACCGAACCTGTAACCAAAACGAGGACAAAATAAATAATCATAATATAGAACCAAAATCAGTGCGATGTTTTTAATGTATTGAAATAATAATTTTAAATGACCGTACTTATTAATAGAGCTACATACGTACCTTTGTAAACGTGATGAGCGTATTGATTTTGTTTTGTATCTCGAGTATTTAGGATGGGTCATGTCTAATAAATTATAAATAAGGGTTTCACGTTTCTACGGAGTAATGACTCTATAGACCCCACATGTTTTCAATAGCTTTGGGCGAGTGCGTATGTGAACCCTATAATTTATATTCAATAGCTTAATTTGATCGCACTATTATCATAACGGCAACGCACAAACTCTCTGAAACAATATAATTTAACAATACAACTGAATAATAAAAACAATGTCAAAAAGCATTCCAATACATTCAAAAAATTAAAACGATTGAACGATTGGAATATTTTTTTCGATCGAATAAAAACAATATAACCTTTGGGTCATTTTTTACGATTTGACGATGCACAAAAAATAATGCACAGGTATGTATACCTATATATATATATATATATATATATATATATATACATATATATGTATATAGATGTATAATGTGTATATTAATACTACCTGTTATTGTGGTCTGCGTGCCTCACAAGAAGTCGAACCTTATCTTACGAAAGAAACACAAAACGGCAAAAAAGAGTCGTTCGGGCCCTGATGATGTTGTTAATAAATTATACACATAAAATGCCTCGCGCACACATGGAAAATATAATTTGAAAAGTTTACACATGCACAACAATAACATTGTGACAATTTGCAATGCAATATAATAAAATATACTTAATGTATGCGATATTGAAATCTTGAGAGACGAGCGCGAAACGAATAACAATCAACAAACGAAGAAATATAATTATAATATAATACGCGCGCATACTTTAAGTTTTCATTTGTTTTGTTGCAGATTACAATAAGAATAGTATGCATTTGAATGACTGAATCACTCGAAATTTTAATTGCATCTATTCATATTGGTATAAAACTTTTTACCAAACTGTTTTTACATATTTGAAGGGGGGTAGTATTACACATTTTGGTGGCAGTCAGTAGGCGTGGTGGGTGCGGCCAGGTGTGCGTAACCTGACACCAGGTTCAGGTCCAGATCAAGACGTTCGGAGCTGGTGATTAACGCGTGCAGGAGCCACCACGGGCGGTTCTGATACCATCTGGAATTGTAGCCCAGCTGTCTGCTAGAATCGTCAGGGTCCATTGTCAAGACATGTCCTTGCACTCGTATGTATATGTGAGTTTGACAGTTTCGTTTTCAAACTTTATGGTGGAAAATTTTGTGCACGGTCAAAGATTTTAGTTTGGTATTCTTAGATTTATGCTGTTTAGTGTTCTCGTTATGGTAAATTTATTTTTTAGTTAACTGTAGCAGTAGAACGATATACCGTTTCTACAAATTTGATTGGGGAAAAAGGAATATGGCCTCCTTTGGATTTAATGTACTTTTTGCATTCCTATGTACATAGTACTTTTTGGACATACTTGGAATTTGACTATACATACCTCTACAATTCGTTCTTTTAAATATTGCATTTGAGCGAGAATTATGTTAACAGGATTGATGAGGAAAACTTATTTAAAAAATAAAAATTTGTAGCAGTTATTATTAAGTTGATACGCCATAAGAACTTTATCACAAATTTTTAAATCATATTTATTTATATTTAAAAATCAATATAACAAAATGACATTTAAAATTGTTAATTTGAACGAAAAATTTCTCTAGTTTTAACGACTGTTTAGAACGATTAAATTATATATTAAAATAAAAATAATTTTCGATTTCGCAGAAAAAAAAGAAGATAATAAGCAAATCATTCAGATTTCGGCAATTTATTTTCATTTATGTGCATTTGAAAAAAATCGATAGGTAGTTCGAAAGAATTTGGGTATTAGATTTTGATGGCGATGACGCAAATAAGAAATTTGCATTAGCAAATTTATGAAACGAGCGTATTTTAAATAAAGTCTTCGTCGGTTGACATTTTGGCTAACAACGCTTAAAACATCAAGATAAAAATATGCAATGCGTTGTTAAAAAAAAAAAGAAAAAAGTTAAATAAATAAATAAGTTTTATGTATTTCGTTTTAGATCGGCATACAAGTATATCAACGTTTTGAAACATCACTTTGCATTATCATAAAAATTAATTTATCTAAATATTGTTGACTTTGAATAGTTTTTTATTTTTTATGAAAATGGCTAAACAGGTGCGTGGATATCATGTTACTTTCCGTCATAATAATATTGAAAATTGCTAAATGGCGATTTTCCTCAAAACGACGGCCATTTGTCATTCGACAACGATTGTGAATAGATTAAAAGCGTGACTGTATTGAACCATCACATTACAAATATTGAATAATTTATTAATTTTTCACGTTTAATAAAAACGACGTGTTTGTAATGGTCATAATTTATTTTATTAATCGTACGTTCATATTCATTCGTCACATTGTGCAATTACAATATTATATGCGCATCAAAAAAACGATAATTCCCGACAGCAATTCAGTGTTCTTCATTCTACAATACAATAATACCAGTGTATGATTTTTAAATTAATATACCTATTATCATTGTACGTAAGTTTTCTAAATATTATATCCTGAAAATTATACCACATTCTTACAATAAAAAAAAAAAAAAAAAACGAATGTAGAGAAATGGAAAATTGGTGTTGGTCGTATTTGATTTTGTCTCGTGATTTAATGACAAATTTTTATAGAAGCAATAAAAATCCCGTTTGACGCTAGTCAGTTTGACCCAAGGACCTTCCGTTCAAAAGTTAACGACAGCTAATAGCCTTTACTCCTCCATTGTTATTTAAATTGATCAATAAAACCAAAAACAGGTGTTTCGCTTATCGGGTTACCGTTAATATACTATTCATAATCGATTCGTCACACGTTCATATACAATATATAAATAAATCATAAATGGAATGTTGAGGCTGCACCCGATTGAGAGTAGGTAGATATAACTATGTATGTATTTATACAACGTAGACATGGTTTTATATATATATCACCATATCACCGAAGACATGGTTTTAGTAATTAGTAGTTCACCAATTCGAGACGCTATTGATGAGATCATGTGGGTTGCACACATCTCGTCGTGGCGTTGACCATCGCTGGCAGTTTGGTCGGTTTGAATGCACTCTGTTTGTGTGCATATATGCATGTGTGTGTTTGTATGCAGGAGATGCAGGAGGAGCAGGGAGGCTGCTCGATTACTGCGGCATCATCCATTATTTATAACTGCAGCGAGAGTCGAACACCTGGCCATTGCAAGTTGCGGCTGCTGCACCACCGCCATTGCAATAAGAACGATGACGCTTTTTCTGCACTCGGACAGAACCACCTGTCAAGAGCTTTGCAATTTAGTAACGACGCTCTCCTAACTCCTACTGGTACGGTCCGATGTTATTTTAGTCCATAGGTCATCGTTATGCGGGTATTAAATTTCGGTAGGTGTGTCTATGTACATATGTATGTACGATATTGGATGTGTTTGCCATTATTGTGCATGAATTTAATTCAAGCGCAACTTTACATTGTGAGACGTGATTTCTCGATCGGTAAGAAGTCGATCAAGTTTCTTCATTCACTCCGGTCCCCAACAGGTTAAAATGTCGATCCCATTTACAGCAAAAACAAAGCCAGATGTTTCCCATAAAACAATTCACTTTGCCGGCCATTATGGATGAACGAGTAGGTATCTACCTAATATGTAGGAATACAAATGCTGCAAGCAAAACTACATCCAGTGATTCGACACATTTTCTAATTTAATTAAATTTTTATCTGCACCCAGAATTAAAATACGCAGAGACGCTGAAGGAATGGTTGACCGTCTCAGGTAAGCCAAACACGATCAGCATACACGATGAGGTTGAGACAGGTGCTTCGTCCGATACGACCGACTGCAAGAGTTGATTTAAAATATAAAGCTTAATGGTAAAAAAAAATGATGAAATCGAGAAGTTCTCACGGAATGATTAATATAAACTTGAATGACATTTATGGTAGGTTAAATAATAATAAAGTTATAAGCTTGTTCAATCATTTTTGTATTCTTATTTTATACATTTTGAGAAGGTAGTATATACAAATACATCGACTATATTTACAATTCCGAGGAAACCGATAATCTATGACTTAAATTTTTGTACATATACACAATCTATAATTATAAAAAAATAAATATCCTTAGCAGGTACTAATTACACAATTGTTTACATTCTAAAAGTTAGTCATGGTTTGGCAATAGACTTATGGCAGCACAGAGTGAAACGTTGTTTACGACATACCCTCGTATTAGTGGTGTACATCTCGTCGGCACTCGATTATTTGTGCATACGTAAAGATATATTAATACATACATATATATTTAAAATTTCAGCTATTTAATTATTGCTGAGGCAAAATAAAAAATATAAATATATTTTTTCACACGTCCCTCGCGTGAATAATCGACGGCGGTTTTCGTCGAATGCATTCTCGTGGAAACAATTTCTATTTTAAACATATTAAACAATACATAATTGAATTCAAACATTTGACCGTGCAAAATAATACATTTGCCGCATACAATACGATACATTCAAATATATAACTACATATATAGTATGCACATACATTTTTAATTGACTAATGTAATATTAATTATAGAACAACAGTTTTCATTTATAAATTAACAATAGCTTGAGATGATATTACACAGACCACTCTTTTAAAAAACATACTTTCATGCAAAAAATATTGGATTTAAAATAAAATGGCACGATTCACTTAGTGTGGATTGATTGAGCTTTTGTCACCTTTTTTTTATTGACTCATTTTAGGTAGGTACATAGGTACACAGATGTTGATTTCAATTGACAAGATGAATATTTTAATTAACAACCGACATGCGGAATTTTAAACGAAATCACTTTGATTTTACTATTATATATGTATGTATGTGCATTACTTTTCATGTTTTTAATCAATTCTTAGTAGTTCCAATCGTAAATATAAAATAATGCAATGAATACAATTTATTATATAAGAACTTTAAACCAACCATTTCTAAAATTATACAGAGGCGCTCTTTTCATTTGATATTTGAATAAGATTATTACATTTGAAGATGGATCTACAATCAAAACTGGCTAATTCCATAATATATAACTAAAAAAATGATCAAAGAAGGAGTGAAAACGCCACTGTACGTCGGAGCACTTTTGAAACAAAGCGCCCAGACTTATCGTCCGTTTTTTGAGACGCGAGAGTATTACATACATACATACATATGTATGTAGGTCCACTGTGGAAAACTACATTTCCATTTTTGTCTTTGTTTAACGCACTCGCGATTAGATGAAACAGCTCGATACTCTCTTGTTTCGAAAAACAGACTCATACAGTTAGAAAATACGCCGATTTAAAAATCGTCACGATGATACAAAAATCTAAGCAATGCTCGAGTTTCGAAAGGAACATTAAAAAAATGAAGACTCGGCCACGATAGGGATGACGACAGCGCAACGGTTCGCGCCGGGGATTTAATTACCGGTACCACACCCAACGTGGGCAGAGTAAAAACGAAGTCTCGTCGAAATCACAGCAAAGATGATGCCCCAGGGCGCGTTCGGCGCTCGAGACGGGGCAGTCGGCAGCAGGGGGCGGCAAAAGCGACCGTTGGCTTCCTCACCGGCAGCCGCACCCTTCCACCGCCATTTCCTGGTAGTTTTTCAACACCACTTTGTGATCTTCGTCCAAGTACAGCATCGATATCGAGGAGAGCGTCGTCGGCACGCAGCACGCTTTCGGCACAGCCGTCGGGGTCACCGAGTTGACTAGCGTTTGCACGATGGCGTGGTTGGTCGAGTTGAAATGATCGGCGAGCGGGAATGGACAGTCGCCATGGCAGTAGTAGGCTTCGTAGCCACTGGGTGCTACGATCCAATCGGTCCAGCCGACTTCCGCAAAGTCCACGTAGAGGGTTCGCCTCTGGCAGGAGTCGCGTCCGTCCTTGCGTCGATGGGGGCGGCGCGATAGGCGGGGAGCTGCCCTCGTCTGCCTGCCGCCCTTTTGCTCCTTTGAAGGTGTCTCCAGACGAGCTCGACCATCGTCGGTGTAGGCCAAGAGGACGGGCTGTCGAGCCTGCCAGGAACGGTTCGAGTCGGTCGCCGATCGGCGCAGACGCACGTGAGCGCGCAACTTCTCCGAGTTTGCGCTTCCGGCTTTTTGCACGTGCACGAGCAGGCCGTGATTTTGCCCCGATTGCCACATCCAACGTTCCGCGGCTTCGGTTACGTCCAATCGCACTGAGCCGGCGCGCGCTGTGCGCAACCACTTCGAGTCCAACAGTCTCAGCACGGGCTGGGACACTCCCTTGACGCCAGGTTTCACTATATCGTACACGAGCACCTGGTGTTTCTGTTCGTCGTCTTGCATCCCGGCGGGCAGCCGTACACTGTCTCTGTTGAGCACCAGCTCGGCCGCTTTCAGCGACTCGTCGTCGGGCACGCTCACGTTGAAGGCCAGCCGGAATCTATGGTGACCTTTGAACCGTTCGTCGATGGCACTCTCTGCAACGATAAATTGGATTGTGAATTTTTGGTTTTGATTTTTTGTGGGGATCGTTGTGGGGGTGTCGTTTGGGATACCTACCTTGGTGTGTGAAACTCCTGACCGTGTTGGCGGTGCGGTGGTGCAAGGGTGTGTCGTGATGGAAGGGCGGTGGCAAGGGGTGAGCCATTTGTTGGTAGAGCGTGCGCATGGCCTCTGGTACGAGGGCGCGCGCCCTCGACAGTCGCGGTCGTCGTCGCATCCCCAGCAGGGTTAAGAGGGTGCGTTCCACTTGAGCCACTTGAGCCACTTGAGCCACTTGATTCGTTGGCTGGACGCCCCCAGGGACTCCTCCAGCGCCCCCTGCGATCCCCGCTGCCGCCGCTAGCGACAACGCCGCCAGCGCCGCGCGCCACCACTGCATGCTCCTCACCACTCTGTCGACAAAAATAAAACCACATTTTATTATCAATGGACATTGTATATCTTGTTTTTAAATTGCACATATATTTCACATCAAGGTCCCTACTAACAACCCGTGATTGGAGGGCCTCCACTCTGAATTTCACCCCATCGGGTTGGACTCCCTCGGGGTAGCCTCATTAACTTTGTTTTTGCTTAACACACACGAGAATCACCTATCACGAATGATTCTCGCGTGTGTTAAAAAATAATTACTTGTAAGAGCCTTCCCCGTTAGAGTGACCTCTTTCAGGCACTATAGAGGAGAAGGGGTGTTTGGTGGAGGCGAAACTCCCGGGACCGAGACTATCAATGGACAAACTTTACACAATAAACAATTTCTACTTCGCATTCTTATATTATAATTTTTTCCTTCGATTGTCCTTCCAGAACATTCCCCAATCCTAATCCGTTCCGTCTAAATTCCTCAACTTTAAACTTTAATTCATTTATAGAACATGTAATGTTAACATTGTAAGCTCTATCGATACATTGTTTTCCAATCTTTAAACATTTAAAATCTCTGTATACAAACACATTTTCAATACCTAATCCCATTCGCACCTACAATTTCCACCTAAATTTTCCTCTTACCTTGTATTATTATTCTATATTTACTACCGACATGTCATATTTAATTATAGAAACTATTTGTTTTTGTTTTATACGGTATGTTTCTTTCTCATAAACAAACATTATACATATATGCTTGTCTTGAGAAGACACCTCCAACTTCTTCCTCCTCAAGGCCTTCAAATGAGGCCACCAACCCCCTAACAAATATAGTCTATTGACCTTTACGTTGAAGACTGTAATACCGGAACAACCGCGCATTTACTGCTTTTAAATTTGATTACAAAATTTTTTTTATTTAATGTAGTTAAATTGGTAAAAAAATTCCAATAAATAAATAAAACAAAATGAATTTAATTCGGAAGCGAAATTTATTTCTTTCGTGCGCTCGAACCAAATAAATAAATAACATTCAAATGCTCTCGCACTCTCAATCAGTCGATGATATTTCAACACAAATAATAAATGTTTAAAAATTGTTGAGGCTGGCCAGGTATACACAATTGGCGATAAAGGTAAATTTACCTGTTGGATTTCGGTTTCTAAATTTACAAATAACGGCAACTTTTCACTCTGTCACTTAAAGGTACTCTACTGAAATACGATTTGCCATTTAAGATTACGTCGCTATCGTAAAAAAAAGTGTAATGGATATCTCTAAATGACATTTTAAAAAGGTTCCAAAAATAATTTAAAAATAATAAACACGAAAATAAATGTACATATTGGATATTGTTGGACGAGGAACGATGTCAAAAGTTTAATTTATAAAAACCGCGAAAATTTACATATAACAATTGTGGTTTCCGTCGTTCCATTCGCACATTATCGATTTCGTTTGAAATGTGAAAAATGTTACAAAGTGTAAGATTTTATAAAACAAAATAATTTACAAGCGTGCGTTTCTCGAAAAGTGCAATCTACCTATCGCGAGATTAGTTTCTCAGGAAAATTGCAAGTAAAACCATTAATGGAAGAAAAAGGAGTGCCTATCACGCGCTTAATCTTTTACAAATTGTGTTTCTTAACAAATCCTTCCTGTTTTCTCAGATCTTACACTTGCTCCATTCATAAATTATCCCCCAGGTAAGCCGAAACACTTATAGAAAAACATTTTTAACGCATTTTGACCTAAAAATCTACGGTTACTTAACTTTTATGACTCTATTCTCTCGATTCGTACGTGAATAGCGACAGAAAAAGTTGGCGCCTACGACCGTCGAAAAAAAAAAAAAAAAAAAAAAATTAAACCTACCCATCCACAGTCACACTTTATTCAACAGTCGTAAACTATACAGAACGCAAAACGAACTTTACATAATTTAATAAAAAAAAAAAAACTGCAATCGCGTTGTGTTGTGTGACCTAGCGCACTCACTGACATGTTTATAATAATAAATTAACCGCGCCCGGGCGGAATCGGATGTGGCTTTTCTGGAAAGATTTTTATCTCGCTCACATTCACAATACATTCAAATGACGCTCTCGGCTCAGCACCGTACAAAGCGGAAAATATCGAAACAACAAACGAACCAAATTAAAATTCAATTCGCGCAAACGAACGCGATTATTTATCAACACACGCACCTTACGAAAGTAAGCGCTTGATCGCTCGAGTGGAGTTTCACGCGTAAATAAATATAGCGCAAAAATAGATAACCGAAGACGGATCGATCGGAAGGATGGCACACACACAGTGAACATTTTCATTTACAAAACGACCAGGTCGATGGGGGTTTGGGGGGGGCTGCTGTGCACAGCAGCCCCTGAAATGTTCACTGTGTGTGCCATCCTTCCGATCGATCCGTCTTCGGTTATCTATTTTGCGCTATATTTTTTTTTAAATATATTTTATATATAAAAAAATATATTATTATATAAAAAATATATTTGGTTTGGCGTATCTTACCCGGTGTAAGTATGCGGCGCACGTGCGAGACGCGCATGGCGCCTTCGCGCGCCGCCACTGCTCGGGCACTTGTGCGCTTTTGACTCTGTGGCTCTCTACCGATCACCGATCAGGCTGTAGGAGGCTATAGAAGGCTGTAGGAGGGGGCAGAACCGCTTCCGCCCTCTACGGGGACCCGCCCTAACCTAACCCCACCTCTATCCTCCTCGGAAAGCGATATTTCATCTGTGGACGCGGACCTGAAAGTTAGCCACGACTGACCCGACGCTTTTCCTTTTCTCTCTCGGTGGTGATTCATCCGCGTCTAGGAAAAAAAGCGGTCCGTATTGATTGGTGATTTTGGAATTCGGTATGACTGCCGCCAGTCGTCGTGACCTGTCTCTTTAGTTTTATCGTTGTGAGACGCTTTTCACGACGAGGAAATGCGACACGGTTCTCGGAAAATTCTATTTGGAAAATTTCATAAACAGAACATTTTCATCATAATGTAACGAAGTAGTGGGCCCGTAACGCACCAGGCAGCCACAACGATGTTAGAAAATGTATGTGGCTGCCTGTTTGATAATGCACTAGGCAGCCACAACTACCTACGAGCTCCGATAGGCAGCAGTCAGACGGCCAACGCGAGATGTATTTGGCAACATTTTCATAATAATGTAACGAAGTAGTGTTAGGCCCGTAATGCACCAGGCAGCCATAACGATGTTAGAAAATGTATGCGGCTGCCTGTTTCATAACGCACTAGGCAGCCACAAGTACCTACGAGCTCCGATACGCAGCAGCCAGACGGCCAACACGAGATGTATTTGGGAACATTTTCATCGTAATGTAACGAAGTAGTGTTAGGCCCGTAACGCACTAGGCAGCCACAACGATGTTAGAAAATGTATGTGGCTGCCTGTTTGATAACGCACTAGGCAGCCAGGAAACTCTGGCTGCGGCAGCCACAAGTACGGGCTCCGATACGCAGCAGCCAGACGGCCAACACGAGATGTATTTGGCAAAGCAAATGTATGTGGCTGCCTGTGTGATGCACGCACTAGCAGCCAGTCGATTCACCTTTGCCATTTCAGATTTTCAGCAGCTCACCAATTATTTTATAAACAATTTACTACGCACTAAGTTCAACGGATAAGATCAAAATATTTAAAAAAAAAAATCTCGCCAATGTTGCGCGCTGGAAACAATTTATATGAAACTATTTTCAGCAAATTATTTGCATCTATGTACATATGTATGTACATACAGTACAAAAGGATCCGAGATCAGAGATTACGAACCAAATATTGCATTGAAAACATGTTGTATCTATGTACAATGTTATCGCTGACCATTTGTGAGTGTTCTCTTCGTTCTGGCTGCCACTTTGGCTGCTTGAACTGGGTGCACGTTTTCTGACTGCCGCAGCTAGGCTGCCCAGTGCGTTACGGGCCTTATGGCCAAACACGAATCGGACGTTAAGCTGCTAAACATCCTCGGGACGGTAGTCAAGATAAGAAAAGGGACTAAAAATAGTCGTCGTCATCTTGAGTTCGGAAGGGAAGCATCTACATGTTGTGAAAGCTTGGTGATAGGGTTGAGAGGATTTGGATACCAGTTCGCGTTGACCTGTCGAAGAATTGGAGCCGTTGGTTGTTGTTTAAGTTTCTTAGGGAAGGACCTGAAACTGTTAGGATACAGTCGGTCATTTTCCTTTGGATTGGCCTAAACTCTTTTATCATTATGTACATATATACCTATTGTGTATTTTACGGAGTATATGTAGATTTAATTAAAATAGCTTAAGAAGCTAATTACAAACAAAAAGTAACTTTAACAAAATAAACTTAATTATCTTTTACAGAGATGTTGTTTTGAGGCTGCCAGGAATCAATTTTGTTAATATTTCTAAGACCATCTAGCAGTCCATTATGTTCAATAACAAGATACAAGATACTTTTCTTAGATCTACTGGCATGTACACATACTCATACATATACTCCCGGTAGTTGAAAAAAAGCAAATATTGCTTTTCTAAGAGTAAAAACGCGCTCTTTAGACGTTCACGGTTTGGGCAATTCGCTCGTCAGATTCAAAATATTTTTCTTAATAAATTACCATCGCCTATTATGTATGTACTAGTGTAAGCCCGTTGAATATCAACGGACGTTTTTGACGTAATTGATTACATAACATTTTAGCAAAGTCACGAACCTACTAAGGATTAATATATTCAAATTATAGGAGGCCTCCCATCACCGGTGTTGGGTGAACGCATTAGCGCTAACTCACCTAACCTGGTGATCGCGACGTTCGTGTTTTTTCAATTTTACCGAGGCGAGCGTTATCAGCAGACAGACAGACCGACGGAACTGGGCTATTATATATATGTATAACTAGTGTAAGCCCGTTGAATATCAACGGAGCGGTTTCTCATCACCCGTACTGAAAAATAATATTAAATTTAATAGTTTTTGCGTACATAGATGGCGCGTTATAATACAACAACGTAACAATTTAGCAAAGTCGCGAGCCTATTGAGAATTAATATTGTCATATTGTAGCAGGCTCGTCATCGCCACCGTTTGGATCATAGCGTGAACGCTCACTGCTCCGAACTGGTGATCTCGGGTTCAAATATAGAATTTCGATGAACACACTGCAAATACATAGTGTATTTTTCGAACGTGCTTGAACATGAAGCTGTTTGCAAGCGGTAGGTATCTTTACACATTTAAGGGAATTCGCTCGGTGGTTTGGGGCGATGAAAAGCTTTTTTAGTTGTGGTTAGTTGCGTACGCACCTTTTTGGCGACAAGTCTCGTATGCGCCGCATGAAAAAAAAAATTTCCCTTCCCGCCGAGACTTTTCACGTGAAACTTTTCACGCTACGCGTCCGTTGCAACGCGCACACGGTGTATTTATAGACATTGGCGAAAGTTTTGTCGGCCGGAAGTGTTCCGGCAAGTGTTAAGTGTCGGTGCGACCTTGCCGCCGCGTATGCCAAATCTCAATAACGAGTTGACTTCGAAGGCCGCATTTTTATCGTTACATTTGATCAAACGGAACTCTCACTACGCGGACAGCGGCTGCGGCTCGCGCACCTGATGTAACTACCATAGGTATCGTTACGTAAACCGGGCGACCGGTTCCGACGAATTCGGCCAACTCTCGTCGACAATAGATTTTTTCCCTTGGAAATGCTAGATGATGGGCAAATGGCCGATGGCCGATTCGGCGCCTCTCGGCACGCCATCAAATTTTTTAACGGAACAAGGTCGCTGAGCGCTCACCTGTGATGGGAGCGCGAATCAATTTACACGTGAAAAAATGGCCGCGTACGCACCACACTCGGGACCGTCTCGTTTATTGCCCATCATCACGCTATATACCGTTCAACAAAACCGACTTTCAAAACTACAATTCTAAATTTGAAGCGGCTGGGTATTCGGCAGCCTCGCAACATCACACCCGACGACAATAGGCTCAAAGTTTCATTAAAGGCTCTCGGACACCGCTACGAAATTGCGTATGAAAACCTAGCTAGCGTCAGCTTCTGTCACTCTGACATAAACTATCAAACTACCATCTATCACCTCGCATTCGGAACGTTTTCAAGTCAGAATTATTAACATACAATTTTTCCACAAACGTTATCGAAATCGCCGGAATTCGGCGGAAATCCTTTTTGGTGTAGTACCTATTCAGTCATTCTATTCTCTCATTAATGCCACACACGCGCATCTAACTTTATTTATTGCGAATTTGTTTCAATTCTATTAAAAATCAATTATTTTTGCACTACTTTACGTAATATATCTATTATAACAACTAACAAATACATATATAATGGACGTATATAATATAATTATATAATAATTATAATATAATATAATTATCGGCAGTCTCCTATTCCTAGGTTGATTGGGACTGGCAATAAGTATGGGAATTTATTGGACTATTTCTGTAATAACCTTAATTTAGTAAAGTCTAAACTGTTGCTTTCTTTACGAAGTTCCTCTTCTTAGTTTAATTTAAATTATATGTATATTTTACTCCTGTATTGATATCTTCTCTATTTGTATAAAAGCTTTTTTAGGCGTGAAATAAGTAATAAATAAATAATCGTCCCCGCCACCCCCTACGCCCGTTTCAAGGCAAACTAAAGATTTTACCGCGTGGTTATGCCCGAATATTTAGCGGTTAAAGCCAACTTTGCTGTCGTGCGCTCTGTTTGGCTTAGTGACTGAATAAATCGCGGCTATGCGATACAACTCCCCAGCATACCACCCTTGAGATTTTCTAACCTGTTCGCAGCAGTGTGCGGAAGCCTTAACAAAAATAAACATCGCCGTCTTTCGCATTTTGCGTAGTCCAAAGGTGTAAGTTTTACAAATAATCAATAATATGAACGCGATAATAAATAGTACGTGTGTCATTGAGTCGACGTAGTAGTAAAAAAAAAAAAGGTAAAATAATAATTAACACGTTACGGCGATTTGTGGTCAGCTACTGTTTGTCATGCATACATAATCATTGTGATCCCTACGATGCGTTGTTTAAACTCTCGATTTACCGCAAAAGTGTCATTTACGTCCGCGATGAATCACACACGACTATGTAGTTCGAGTGGGTGTACATATACATATAAAAAAAAATTGAATCGTCATTAATTTATCAATCGCGTTGTGTGATTCAAAAGAAATTAATTTTTTCAGAAGGTTCTAAAAATTCGAGTGACGGCGATGTTCTATTCTCGAATTCGGATGCTAATTCGGACGATTCGCTTGCAAAAGTTTCGAGTTTGTTGTTAAGTCAATTAGCCGAATAAGCGATTCTCGTGGATCGAGCTCGTTAACGTACTACGACGAAAAATCGCGATTAATAACCTGTTACGTGTTCCAGGAAGCGAGCGAATGATTCGGCCGTTGATTGATTAGTAACAGAACAGTGTTTGAAAATTATCTGTATTAATAACAAACAAAGCCTTCAAAGCGTATCGTCAGTTTATTTATTGATAATGTTACATTAACAACACCCAATCGTAACAAATACAAAAAAAAATGTAAAATTTTTTACTTTTTTTCCTTCCTAAAATGTGGAAAACGTCGAACCGTATTTTAAATTTTTGAACGAGGGACACATGCGTTTGTAATTTACCATCTGACTCACTTTGCGATAACACAATTGGTGGAGTTGAAATCGCACTTGTGGTTAACGGAGTCCAGTGGTTCTTCTAATTTTTTATTTATTTAAAAGTTTCTTAATTATATTTATCACAAAATATAGAATATATAATTAAACAAATACGCCGGAAAAATCGAATGCAAACTTTTAATTATTAGTTTGACAAAATATCTCACGCAAGCTTGACTAAAGTTTAGTCAGTATCATTTCCATACATGTATCCAGTTAATAAAATGTATAAATTAACAATACTATTTTGTATTCGGTATATATTTAGGTATAGGTGTAATATGTACATGACTAAAAAATTTAAAAATCTCATTTATGGAATCGATGACGTATTTAAATAAACAATTGACACAAGTCAAAAATAAAAATGCTTAAAAACGGTTTGAATATACGAAATTACAAAAAAAAAATAGAAACAACTTGGGAAACTGTGAAACCATCCTACGTTCTATTGCCTCTGCATTCTCGTGTTAATAAGGAACTATATTAATAAAGCCCCCGGGAGCTGATGATGATGACGACGAGAAGTGGAGATGGGGACAATAAAAGCTCCCAATAAGACATAATTAAGCGGTCGCCGTAGGCACAGAGCCGGCCGAGCAACGAGGAAGCCATTTAGGCCCCGCAGAAACATACACGAGATGCCCCTGACGAATTCAAACACACACTTTTAATTATTATTCACACAGAAAGAGAGATAGGGACAAGTTACCGTCGTACGCCACCAGCTTCGCGCCGTAATTCATTTTAATTTCGTATTGCGCTGTCACATTGGTCGACCGCACGCGACAATCTATCTCACATTTACATTGTACATTGTATATAAAAATGCAGCAATATCATTCGCTTTTGACCGTGTCGATTGTTATAAACAAACAAACACGTGTACGAATGACCGGAGTGGAGTGTGCTCGCGTCTCGTACATATGTATGTACATATGTAAGTTCCGTAGACAGTTTGGCGGCGGAGTCACAGCGCACAGACAGGAAAATCCCACGCCTTTTGACACAAAACGACACAAGTGACGAGCCGACGACAGCTTTATGCGTTCGACAGTGTCGACAGTTGACCGAGGCGAAAAATTTAATTGAAACCAGAAAAAATTGGCGCGATTCGTCAAAGTATAGGGCCCTTTGATATAATATGTAGTAAAGCTGCCTCACGGAATGGTGTAGTGGGTACTAAACGTCAAATAGAGCAGCGGTCGCCAACTGGTGGTCCGCATTTTTCATAATCATCATCATATTCAGCCGTTCACCCTCTACTGCCGGATATAGGCCTCTCCAATCCTATCTGTCTTGAGCAATCTGCATGCACTTGACTCCACTCATTCTACTCAATTCATCAGCCCATCTTCCACTCGGTCTACCTTGCTTTCTTTCACATCCTCTCAGATACCATTCTAGTATTTCTTGCGTCCATCTGCCATTCATTCTTCTCGCTAGGTACCACTTCAACTTTTTACACGTTCTGCTATGTACATATATCTGCCACTTTAGTCATACTTCTTACCCATGTATTCCTCTTACGATCTCTTCTTGTTATACCAAGCATACATCTTTAAATGCTTCTCTGTGTACACTGGATCTTACCTAGCATTCTTGAATTTAGCATCCAAGTTTCACATCCATACGTCATAACTGGCAGTTTTCATAATGAATAATGAATATATCGTTTATTTATTATAATTTTTCTATCATTATAAGGTGTTATCCTTATCTTTTTTCAAATAACTTGGTGTGCAAATACAAGTGTAATTACCATTTCATATTTAGAATGTTATTTTTATGGAAAAAAATCATGGTAGTGGTCCGCGGGATTCGAGATTTTGAGCTTAGTGGTCCGTGAGGTCCGAAAGATTGGCGACTGCTGAAATAGAGGTTGAATACGTCAGTTGCTGGTGAATTTACGACATTATCGTCCACGAAGGCGTGCAAAGGTCGCACCGTCGTTAATCGACAGTATTCGTGTTGTATTGGTGTGTGTTTTTAAATAATTTTTTTTTATGAAATTACTGTGGCACGCGTGTTTGTATGTGTTGGCGCGACAGGCAACGGACAACAGAGTCGGCTTGTCTTTATTTGGTGCGGCCGTCGATGTGGCTGCTCAGACTGCTTGGCGGCAGCGGCTGTCGCCAGCGAAGCACCACCAGTGGCGTATGTTACCATCGTCTTATGGTCATCTGAAGAAACCAACCCCCTGGCCACCACCTGAAGGGAAGCTGCGTCGCGGTCGACGGCCTCGTCGAGGTCGGTGTGGCTTCAGACCGTTCGATCTCGTATCGAAGTGTTGAGCTGGTCTGCGATCGGTGAGGAGACGTGGCAGGATGTCCACCCACCCACCCACACGTTACCCATAATCTGCGCATCGAGGTAAAATGGCACTTACGGCCGGGCGGGCACGTACTGGGCTCGTTACCCACCGACCAACCGCTCGCGACTTTGCGTTTTCACTCGCCGATCTTGTTACAGCAATGTTGGTATTGCGACGGGAGTGAACGAGAGGATTACTGGGATTCCTCTCCGAAAGGAAAATCCTCCAAGTACACGTCGGGAGGATGTGTGAGGGATTTCAGCATCGTTATGGCGAATCGAAACTATCGTTGGTGACAATGAATAAATTAAATAGATAAATTATAATCAATCGGGGCTCACTTATCGGACAATGAAAATGGTTCATTTTTCTGTGAAACGAACCAAATGATAGGAAATTTTATGTTGGTGAGACATAACATAATAGACTGCCGGATGGAATTAGAAGTTCCAAAACTATTGATAAATTCCTGGCATTCTTAAAAAACATCTCCGTAATTGGTGCTTATTTAAGGATTGTGTAATTAGCTTTTAGCTACTATATTCTATAAATAAATAAAATAAATAAGTAAATGACAATGAACTCTAAGAAGAAGAAAGACGCCTAAAATTTTCCATTTTCTAGAGCGATATACTAAAAAATTCACAATTTTCACAAGTTTTCTGTATCTAAGAAACGAGCGCTGTCTGTAATACAAAGAACGAAAATTTGGAAAAAATATTTACGAAAGTTAATTTAATTAAGAATAAAATCTATACTTTGCTTAAACGGAAAATTATATATTTTCTAGTAATTTTTCAGCAATTATACTATGTATGTATAAAATCGTATTCTAGTGTAAATGTGCACTTGGCAGATACTTCAATTTATATTTCAGGGAAGCGTTTTGTTTCCAACGAAATTCACTGTGAGAAATTCCATGTACTACATATGTATTTTCAGTACAAGTGCGAACAGAATATTTTCAAATTTCTCAGAACATTTTCGATTTGAATTTACTCCAGCATTAGTTAGTCATCGTTTTAACAATCGACTCACGGGAATTGTTTACACTACGAAGAATAACAACGAGATCGGCTCCAACGACTTCGTCGAAAAATCAAAACCATACCGAGAAAAAAAAACTTGCCGGAAAATTCGCGGCTTTCGCGAGAGTTCGAGAACGGATTGCAGCGAAATTCAAGCCGTGTAATTGCGATGAAATTTCATACAAAATGAATACACATACCTGTGTGTGTGTTTATGTGATATTTTTTAAACACATGCATGTTTACTGTTACACACACACAGAGGCGCACTTGCGCGCGCGAGTATACATATAGCGAATATTGGATAAAAACTGGCCGGGCCACATTCCTACCAATTCAGTCGGTAACACCGTAGCAAAAAAGCTCTCGGAGTGTGTATCAGTTGGCGAGGTGGCCGCTAATGACCGTATCAGATTTCCATTTAATGTTTTCATTTCGAATGTGGCGTTTGTCGGTTGTGCGCAGCACACGGAAGTGCCCCCTCACCCACGACATCCGGCACCGGGCTGGACCTCAATCAGACACGACACAACTTTAAAATCATCTTGGAAAACCCTTTATGGAAATGCTTAGCCAATAACAATTGTATCAGTCAAATTACTCAAGTATCAGAAAGCTTTATTGGGCTTTCAATCGTGTCCCGATCAAATTTCCAATAAAGTGCACAAGTACATAGATATAGTTATAGTAAAAGTCGAAGAAAACAATAAAAAAAATTTAAAACACTAACAAGGAACACAATACAATGACTATTGTAGTAAATTAAAAATCAAATACAATGTAACAAAGGATCGTTTCTGGTTAGTGGAAATTCATTAGAAATTTTTATCAATTGTAAACAGCTACATATATGTATAGTATGCTAAACGAATATGACATACTTGCAATCGTATCAATCAATCATAAAATACACTAAATGTATGTTTTCCTTACTCTAATGCTAAAAAGTTATTTTCGTAACTACATATGTGTATGGTAGTTCAATATTACAATTTGTTTATTTGTATGATCCGGTCAACCAACTAGACTGCAAATACATACATAAACACGAATGTGTAAAAACGCTTGCATTTCCCATTCGGTTGAAGTATCGAAGAGGAAAAATTCAACAAACCGTCCGGAATGGAGCGGCAACAGTTAGCGTTGAGCAATTCCACGTTTGCCAGTGAAACCACAGAAGCACAAGTAGACAATATTTTATTTTTATCCACTCGACAGATATATGTGTGCTATTATTGTTCATATCATATTTCTATGGCCTTCGTCGTCGACTCGTTCACCTGCTCGAGCCCTAGTCCGTTCGTCGTTTCAAGGCGATTGCAAAGTCCCGACTGTCGTCGACCACCAACACCGGATGATCGCACACATCTCTATCTACCCATTCACGGCTCGAGTGCAAAACGGCGAAATTTCCAGAGCATTATTTATAGTCGAAAGTGCGGTAGCGGTGAGGTGTCAGTGGCCAATGGCAGCAAGCAAGCGACGCCGGAAGTGCTTGAATTGAGGGATCAGCCACTGGTGGCCCAATTCTGATGCTGCGCGGCCTTGCCTCTTGCCTCATGCCTCTTGTCTCCTGCCAGATGCCCCTCTCTTCTCGTCGGTGAATACTTTCACGTGACTGCTGACGCTCTCTCGCTGACCACTTTGCATTGTGTCCAATGTGTGGCTATTTCATCCGAGTTTCCACCCTGAGCATGAAGTATTCTATCAACCAATCAATTCCATAAATGTCCTTTTCTCACACGAAATAAATACACTCGAGTGTTTAAGACACGAAAATGGAATATTCATAATGCCCACGGTATTGGTACATGTAGCCGAATGGACGCCGAAGAAGAAGCGGCAAAGGAAATGTGTAGAAAGCGAGGGAAGCATTTCGTTTCCGTGTTTTGGTCGTTATTTACAATTTGCGTGATACGCGCGATCTCCTTTACATTTCGTTTTTCATGTGCGGTGTTGAAATTTAGAACGAGGATAGATAGGTATATTGTCCACAATACTTGTGTTTATAAATAGCGAGTACTGCTGACCTTTCGTGAATAAATTATTAGATGCTATTGTATATTTACATTTGCAAAGTGTTTCACGTTCGATCGATTGTGCCGCGTCGATTCATTCGTGTGAAATTTGGTTTAATGGTCGATTGTTTCACTGTAGGGTGTGCGTAGGAATGAGTTAGCAAGTAATATTTTTATATGGGAATGCACTTTTGGGTCAAGTCGAAAATGCAGTGAGCAGTGCAGTGCAGAATGCGACGTAGAGGCAAAATTGAGAACAGTTCGAAAAGAAATAGCGTCAAATACATCGCACATATAAAAAGCTGTCCGTATGCAGATAGTGCTAGTTGTACGACGGCATTCCATCGGTCGTACTGTAACGCAGGGACTTTAAACCTTATGGCCCGCATGACTCCGGATCCTCTCAAACGTCAACGGAATACGTTTTTTTTTTTCAAACATTAAAATGTTAAACTGGAGTCACGTTGAATTTGAACTATATAAAGATATCAACTTTAAAAGTAAATTTATTTGATGTAAATGTAGCTCTATAAATCGTTAGGCATATTGATAAAAGTTAACAACACGCCCAATTTACATGTAAATAATTGTGTTTCGCCATTGATCTAATTTTAGCTTTGTTATTCAACCATAAATCCAGTTTAAAACGTATTATAATTGTTTATAATCTATTTGAAGCAGTCGTGATATTATTTTAAATAAACCAGTTTAGCGAGTGACGAACGATCCGATTCGATTTTAATATAATTATTTAAGAGACTTGCACAAATCGACACGTTCAGCAATTTCACAATTATTTTTGAATTTCAAGTATCCACACAGTTCGTAATGTCAATGATACTTTCAGAGTGTAATAATCGACGTTGAATTTGTGTACGAAACACACATATGTAGACCCACGAGCTCAGGTTTTACATTAATAAACGTTGCTGTCGCAATCATAACAGACAATTATTTGGTCAAGTACGCAGATGCAATGGGTAATAATCGTGATGACTTACCGTGGGTCATGTCTCCAGTTTCACTGAACAATCTCACTCGGGGTAGACCCCCTTCGGACACATCCCTTCACTAGTTCTTTCGTTCGACATCCTCACTTTTAAAACTTTTATATCACAATATACAATTACACTCACTAGAAAATAATTTTTTATTCACTTTAAACTACGTCAACGTCAAATGTGTGTGTGTTTGTGTGTGAATTTGTGTGCGGCTGTTTACGTACACATTCCATAACCTAATGAAAAAAATTAATTCAATCAATTTAAGGATAGAAACAAATTCACCAATCACTTTTGGCTAATTTTAACTTAATTTGTTTTAAAATATATTTATATAAAAGGATAGTTTATATTAAAATTATTTTCACACGAGCAAGACACGATTATATGGAGAAATTTAATTTAAGAAGTTGTAAATGTGTTCCGGGTTTGTTTTCAATTATGTTTTTGCCGTTAAGTAATGCGGAGTAACCGACGCTCTCACTGATGAAATTTAATTGAGTTTCAAAACTTTAAATCTCGAATTTTACAAAATATGTACACACGTCAAATAAACAAAAAATCAGACAAGCTAAAATATTACATCGAATGAAGACTTCATCTACCTATTTGGAATTAGATACTAAAGTATTTACATTATGTCAAAATTAAGTTTATATTATATTGAGTAATCGACCCCAATTCAGATGACTTTCAATATACTCCTAATATATATACATAAACATATACATATATTGACATAATGAAAAGCATCAAATTGGTTTAAGCCGCGAAATTTATTAGGCTATTCATTGCGCAATTATAGATGTAAGCGGGTCACTATTTTTTTGCGACAAAATTACATTATTTATTTGAAAATAATCAACTACAAATTTAGGTAGCTGACACACATTAAGTCCACTCGTCGCGTTCTAATATTAATCGTTTATTTTGTAAAACGTATATTTAATTAATTGCACTTTATAAATTGATCAAAATATTATACATTCACTTATAATAAAACGAAATATTTTCCGGTAAGCGTTAAATCAACATTTACCTCAGTGCGAAGTTTATAAATTACATTTATCACTTATTTAACATTCCGCATTAATGTTAATCGCGTATGCTAATTTAATCTGCACATATTTTCAATACATATTGATTTTTAATAACGCAATAAAACACACGTTCGTCTTGTCAATTTTTAAACATCGCCAATTCAAATTTAAAACAATTTTCAATCACACACCCGGCGAAACGAAACTTCCACAAGTATAAAAAAAAAAAAAAAAAAAAAAAAACCACGAGCTCAATTTAACTTTTTTTTCTGTAGACCTCACCGTGGAATGTCGACCTTCGTGAAAACGAAACGACAATAAAGTACGATCTACGACTGAAGCTCTTATCGGTGCGTCATCAATTAAATGCAATCATATAAGTTATCATCAAATTATGCAAACTGTGTATAAATAAAATCCTTGATCATATTCTATAGGTGTAGGTACACACCTATACACATTACACACGCGGCGCGCTCGTCGACTCGTCGCTTATCCGGTCTAAAAAATACGCACGATCAGAAAACGAACATTTTAATCAAACATGTCATAAAGTCCAGCGATGCTGCATGTTAGCATCTCAATCGATATGGAATTCAATTGTAAATCGATCGCAAATTGCGATGCCGGGGCGAGGGGTGGGGACCGGGAAAATTCGAGCTGGCGTGGCGCGTAGCATTGCGCACTCTTGGCGCACTGCAGACTGCACTATAGTGCAACGCGCGTGGTGCACTTTTACAAAGGTTCTCAAAATTAATCTATGGAATCGATCGAACGGTGCGTATGTGCGATAATTTTCAAATCGAAAGCCAGCATCGTTGCGGTGTGCAACGACCGCGAAAAGCGCGGCTTTCGAAACTGCGGGACCCATTGTGTCGCAAGAGGTCGTCTCTACAAGTGTTGGCGCTGCTACCGGAATCTCGGCGAGGTTCGGCACCTGAACAACACCTGGTGAAGAAGGCCCCCTCCAGAGCCGGTGCACAAACGGGTTTAAGTGCCAACCAGCTGGTTTCTTACGTAAATTCGTACAGCAGCGGCGGCGCGCGTATTTCATGTGCATGTGTAGGATATATGCCCTGCCGCCTTTGTGTGCACCCCGGCGGCTTGCGACGTTACAATTAAACACAGATAAACAAACAGTGTACTCGTTAATTGACGCTACAGTGCGCTGATTGATCAAACGGCGAAAAAATAGCCGTCCGTCGGCGGAGAGCACGCGCGCTCGGCGTGTCACACTTTAGAAGCGAAAGGGTTAACAGAGCGACACGCACTACTAATGCGGCCGCTGTTGTGCGCCAACCAGTTTGGTGAGATTCTTCAGGTGACGTCGGAAAAATGTCAAACGGAGTGAGGGACCGGGACAGCAGGAAAACGGAGCCGAGCGACGAGCGTCCCAGGACGCCCGAGGATGATGGTGGACCACGGGAGCACCGGCGCTCTGGGGAAGAAGGGGGACAATCACCATCGGCGAACTGGCCGCAACCAGCTAACGGGGAAATCCCGGTGAGCCGGAGGCTTGAGGTCGCGAGGCTGGTGCACTGCTTTTAGGACTTGAACCCACCTCCATTTATTCACCGACGAATCTATGTAAAGCTGAAAAGGGCGAAAGCTTCACTTTCAACCCGGTCAAAATTTTAAGTTCCGTCGACGCGTCCCGGCTCATTCGTGCGAATTCCATCGACGCGACGATTTAATCGAGACATAGGTACATACATACATACATAGGTAGGGACTGCACGTTTATTACCACGCCGGGATGGTATATCCTCGCAAGTTTACAACCATCTAGTTTGCACGGTTAAATATAAATCGACAATAAAGTGTGTTTTAACATAGGCGCGTCGGCATTTCGCGTGGGAGCACGGGGTTTTATGCAGCGCAGTTGCAACCCGCGGCGCTCGAGACGATCTCTCCGAACCCACTGCGAATTTTATTCGCGCACGGAGAAATTCAATCGCGAATCGAACACGGGCCCGAAAGCTTCGCAGGGGAATGAAAAGAAAAAAGAAAAAAAAAAAAAAAAAAAAAAAAAAAACGGCGAAACTTTGACGCGTCGAAAGTGATCAACAATAAATAAATTTTCAACGGCTCAACATTCGGCGCGCGCTTACGTATGTACATACATACATACATACGTATAATTGTATATGCACGCTCAATTCCGTCTATTCGAGCGCACATATCTTTCACCTTCGCTTGAACAGTTTTTAAACTTTCACAGATAAGACACATTACGCTTTTAGACCGAAAATACCGGTAGCCTCACAAAAAACACACACACACACACACACACATACAAAACTTGTCGCGATAACGATCGAACGGTTCCGTGCGTGTGTATTTATTTATTATTTGTATTAATATTATTTTTGAGTAATAATAAAAAATGAACCTCACCGACCAGCTGGAGCGGCCTTTCATCGAGCGAACGGTGCGAGCGAATTGTAAAAGTTGTGTTGCTCGTGTTGGGGGTTGGTGTTGGGCGGGTTTGAAAGCGCGCGGGCGCGCGCAAACTGTCCGGTAAAGCGCGTTTAGGAGTTAACGAGTTGCAAGCGCGTGCGTGTGCGATGACGGTGGCACGAGCACTGGCCAACAGAATACTGGCCAATGTTGGACAGTCTCAGTCGAGCCGACCAACCGCTCCATCTTGCTCCATCTCGCTATAATAATATCTGTATATACATACACCTGCGGGCCCTTCTCCGCAAACGGCCGACACCATCTTGTCCGTCATTTTCACACCTGCTCGGAAAATTGGTGTGAAAATGGTGCGGTTTTTCACGAATTTCCGTGCGTGCGCGCGACTTCTTCCAGCTTCCGCCTTGACCTCTCCGCCGCTGCAGCCTCTTCAGGAGCGCGCTTAAAACTTTGCGCATGGTTCGAAATTTGGTCATGAAATCGCCGATGGCAAGGTGAGCGGAAATTTCATTCGAATGACCAACTTATGAGCGGTTTGCTAAAAACAAAACAAAAAAAAACAACCGACCAACGCATTTATTACGTATTGAGAGCGAGTGAGGAAATTTATTTACAAACGTCACAAAACCGTTGTTGCCATAGGAGTGGATTTAAGTTGAAACCTGAATCTGTTTTAATAAAATTAACGATCTCACACGGAAACAACCGGTCGCTACGAATCTAATCAGTCTTGTCAAAGAAATAAATTGACCGTATCGAAGTTTGACAAAATAGTCAACATCATTTTCAGCCGTTCACCATCCACTGCTGGATGATGATGATCCACTTGACCCCACACATTATTCAGCCCATAGTTCACTCAGTCTACCTTGCTTTCTTTCACATCCTCTCGGATACCATTCCATTCTTCTCGCTGTGTGTCCAACCCATTGCCACTTCAACTTGTTCATATGTTCCGCTATATCTGTCACTTAGGTCACGCTTCTTACCCATGTATTCCTCTTACGATCTTGTTATACCGAGCGTACATATGTAGTTATATGCTTCTCTGTGTGCACTGGATCTTAAGTAACATTCTTGAATTCAGCATCCACGTTTCACAACCATACGTCATAACTGGCAGTACGCATTGGTCGTATGCCTTATTTTTGAAGCATAGCGGAATGTTGGATTCAAAAACTATGTTCATTCTTCCAAAAGCGCTCCATCCTAGTTTCATTCTTCATTTTATTTATTTTTCTTTACATTCAGTCATATTCACCAATTATATAATAACTATCAACGATCTCTACAATATGATTATCTACTGTGACTAATAAGGTAATAAGGTTTCATTGGTAAGATTTCACGATGGAAAAAATTTGGTGTAAAAATGAAAAATTATTCCCGATTTCCGAATCGGAGCTGCGCAATATACTCGATGCGTAATTTACATTCGACCTATTTGTTTATTGGAATTTTTTTTTTTAAATAGATGCTAAAATAATGTGAAATACTTATTTATTTATGTACATCAGTGGAGCATTTAAGTTAATCAACCGCATCTAAATTCAATGTGTAATAATCGAGCAATTCGCATTTATCGTCATTGTCTATCGATTTAATTGGAATAACCAAATGCTTATAAACAATAATTGGTGAAAAGTTCATTAAAAAAATATTAGCACGTAAATTAATTTAACAAGCGTAAAACGATAAGGTAATTTGCAAATCAAATAATTTCAATTAAACTGTAAAAATTCTCATTCGAAGTTGATTGACTGCACGATGTGGCATATTATTCGATTGAGCGTATAATAATTATGTATATATTTTTGTGTATTTAATTCAATTTGTATACAAACGCGCTTCGGCTTTTAGAACTGACCTATGGCAGTATCAACCCAAATAACTTAGAGAAATGACGCAAATGTAAATCGAGCTAGTCCAAATTTTAAAACAAACTTTCTAATTAAAACAACAATTTTTTATTTGTTTTGATTGACAATGAGCGTCATTTATAATGTTTTATAATATGCCATTTATAGAAATCTTACGGGGACACCACGCGACTTTCTCCAAATCCAAAACCATTTTCATCAATAATATTGGTATAATGTATTCAAATGAGGCGACGATGTATAAATGATAATAAAGAAAAAACAAAAGTAATCAAATGCGATACAAAGTAATTGCTTCCGGCTATCAAGGAAAGACTCAATTTACCTAATGGTTGCCGAAAAAAGTTATCACATACACTCATAAGTAGCGCTGGTTCAAAAAACTACACATGATAATTAAGATATAATCAAAAGCGAATGTATTAAAATGTTTACGATGCAAATTTGTTGCATTGCACGTGGAAACATTTATATTGAACATGTAATCAGCATTATATTTTTGTCGAACATCGTTTAGACTGGAACGCAGGACTTTGCACCGATATATATGAATTATAAACAGTAGAGGCGGTTTCTTTCGTCTACATTATATGTAAAGTCGTAAATCTGGCATCGCCAATTTACTCAACTCAACTTCGGTGAGTGTGTATAACGTGTAATATGTGTGTGTGTGTGTGTCGATAAATATTGCTTTACCGAGAAGAGCCGACTCCAGAAGAGCAGAAGCCCGCCGAAACAAAACAAACAAACGCGATGTTCCCGATTCTGCGGAAAATCGACACAAATAACGTCATTGCATCACCGAATTCAACGCCAATTAAACGCAATTCGCCAAATTGGATCATTTAGGTACACGTGTGTAAGGATGGAGTGATCTAAACAAGGTGATTCACTCACCTCAACACCAGACTTGTCTCAAAATCCGTCTGAGCGCTTGAATAGTTAGTTTGCCCTGTAAATAAATTTGTGAAAATTTCATGTAAAAGTGGTTCTATATTTTCTTTTCTCTAAATAGTAAATATCAAAATATCATTACCTGAATAAATTATTAAGCTTGGACACTTAAATTCAAAATATGTATTCCAGATCTTCTTCTTTTGTAATAAGGATTGGATTCTTGTTTCTGAGCTTTCATGGCTCTATTAAGGATGGGCAGTGTGTTGGTTTCCCATTGCCTTTCATGTCGCTGTACAAACGCCGTTTAGTAGTTTCTACTCCGCCATTTGTTGTCCGATTCACAACCGTTTCAAAGCCAGTTGCTACTTTTTAACATTTGACTTTGGGGTAGGTCTCATAGATGAGCTGCTTCCTATTCTGTTGTGCTCATCATTTATCAGAATTTTTTGATGATTTTCAACAAAAAGATCACGAGCAAAAAGTCTAACGTGTTCGTCGTTTGCCGGTTATTAGGTAAAAGATCCATTTGTATGAAATAATCAAATAAAATAAAATAATTTCAAACGGAAAGAGTTATATGTATGATGATGTAAAACGCAATAGTGCTGTTTGTATGATTTTACTAAGGATGAGTGATGTGGTGGTTTCCCGTTGTTTATAAGATTTTCATATTTTATTTTCAATTATTTAAAATATTTGGCAAATTTTTAAAAAAAAAATTCCACAATAAGTATAAATTTATTAAGTTAACACTAAACTTTAAAAAATAAAAAAACAAAAATGTAAAAGAGTAAAGTACAAATCTACTATTTTTTGAATTAGGTATTGTTTTGCTATAAATTTGTTGAATACTGATTGTTTTTGTATATATGTAGGTATATGTACCATATAATACAAGTTAAAAAATTCAGTTGTTGAATAATGAAGCGTTAAAAACAACCGATATTCCACTTTGGTCTGAAACCGTAAAAGGTGTTTTAATTAATTTTTACGACTTTAAATAAATCTTTCGAGTGAGGCACGAATTAACTGCAATCACGCTCAAGTCAGTTTCATTGAGTTGAAAATAATAAAAAAGTAAATAAGGTAATCAAAATTGAATTCGACTTTCATATTATACATAGGTGTATGTCTCAATTTAGTGTACAGCACATATGTACAAGCGCTTGTATTAATTATCTTAAAGTATTTGTTTGGCAACCCTACTCACCACAATGCTTCTGTCTGTCATCTTGCGGATACAACGCATTTCGAAACACCCGGCTCGGGAAACAGTTCTTAAATAACGTCAATGGTTCGCAGAATTATAAATGTATACATCTATTCTCTTTTGAAAAGAGTTTGCGTTATGATTTTTTTGTTTACGTTGATTCACACGCTTACTTTAAATTTTTTTTTATTATAAATAAGAAAAAAAATTAGAATAAATTGAAAATAAATGAAAGCATAGGTCATTTATTTTTTAAGGCTTTGTTTCGCATGTGGCCACGGCCTGGCAGACTGGCCGATGTGGCTGTTGTGGCCGCGGTCGCTTTTCATCCATCTGTCAAATTCTATACAAGTAAACCAAACGTCTGGCCGTTGTGGCCGTTTCCCCGCACCCCTCTTAGAAGGCCTACCTCGTGTGGCGTCCGCCACAATGACCTTAAAGTTGGGTTTTTTTGTATAGAATTTGACAGATGGATGGAAAGTGGCCACGACCACAACAGTCATATCGGCCAAGTCTGCCAGGTCGCGGCCACTTGCGAAACCAAACCTTTAAAATACTGAAATAAAATATTTTTTCATAGTCGATGTATTCTCTGTTACGGCCAACAAAATTACGTAGAAAGGTTATGTCACATTAAAACATGGAGCTTCGATGACAGTTGCTTTAAAATAAAAAAAAACTATTTAATTAAAATAAGAAATCAAAATGTATATCAACTTATCAAAAATTAACTGGTAAACGAATCCAGATTTTCAGTATTTCTATGCATTTGAGCTATGTTAAATTACAAACTTTGAGCATTGACAGTTCATCTGTCAATTTGACATGACTGTTTTGTTGAAAGTTTCAAATATCAGCAAATTTTTTATTTAGTGCTAGTGATCTTTAAACTTTTTCTTTTTTTTTAAGTCTGCTATGTATGTATGCATGTTTTAGGATTTTGTGTCGTCATCTAAGTACTGCTGAGGTTTCAACTGCACTTAGACCATTTTATTTTTCTGTACATCCAGATCTATTCGGAAGATATCCAGAACAACGGGTATTATAATATTATAATATATTATTGTATAGTTATTCTATTGTGTGCTATATTATTTGATGCTCTGTATTACAGACAGTTAATGAGAATTCTTTGAAGCAATTGAGTGCCCTTTTAGAAGCACAACAAACTAAAACGTTGTTACCATCTACGATTTTGTCGTTTTATCTCAGAGAAAAATCTCAACCTAAAGGTATGTGACGTTTATAAAGTCCTTGCTAAATCTGTAATTGTCTGTATGATTTTAAATGCACTCTGTTTTATGTTAGGAAATTTTAAATTAATAAAAATAATACTATCCGGCAACAACATTCGACAGTCCGTTCTAGTTATACTAAAAGCATGTCAATTACCTACTGAATATGTCGATAAAATATCCAAGCCCATTTCACAAAGCAACAATTCCAGGTATTTTCACTTTTTAAAAAAAAAATATTTATGATTATTTTATGTTATTAGGATAATCTAATCATTTGACAATTTTGAAACCGAAATATTTTAATTTCACTATAATATTTATGTTTTTAGAACATTTGGCTACAATACTCCTTTTGATGAAAATGATCCTTTTTATACCAGCTTTATAATGAAAGAACAAGTAAACAGAGCTCAGGATTTAAATTCATTAAAGTGAGTAGGTATCAAACCTAAGTGACGATTTTCAATAAAATATTGTTATGAAATTTATTTTTATAAACTAAATAATTCAAGTCAGGTCAAATGTGTAAAATTATTGTTGAAATTTAATTTCAGCTCATGGATTAAAAAAAACTACTCTAGTGCACGCACAAAGTATGATTCAACAAAAGCAACCAGAGATCATATTTCGGAACTACAAAATTCATTAAGAGAAAAATATTTACTTACAGAGGTACCGGCTTTATTATTTTTAACAAATATACAATAATTAGATTTTGTTGAATATACAAATTTATATATTTCATATTCAGATAAAATGGGACTATGGATGGAATGTCAGTCACATACGAGGCAGTTTACAAAGTTTCAATGCGCTTGCTACGCAACATCCTTCAGAAATGCAAAACCTCAAAGGTATGGATTATGTGAACAGTATAACGTGCCCTTCAAATATTATTGAAATTACATTACTTTTATAAATAATATATACAGGTCGAACTCTAGTCTTTGGACAGTTTACTGGAGTTAGTTTAGATGGCGATGTATATTTGGGTAACACCGAAGTTAGACACAATTGGCTCGATGTTAGTATTTACATACATAGATTAATTTGAAAATTTATAAATAAATAAATAAGTATAAATAAATATTAAATGTTGCAGTCAATAAAAAAAGTCAAACAACACGACGAAGCGCTAATATCTATTCCTACCTACGAAAAGACATTATCTACCGTTTTACGTAACATACACATTAAAAGAAGGTATGTAAAACAAACCAAGTTATCAGGTACATTTTGTAAATTTTACATTTTTTTAAAATGGGTTTCCAGAAAATATATGCCAAAGATACAAGCAGCTGAATATTGCAAACAATTACGTCACTTGACAACGTCACTCGAAGATACACATACATCGGGTAGCGGTTTTCCCAAATCTGTTCCAAAATCGTTATCTAATTACGAAATTGTTGTTGAACCGTAAGTGAGAAACATATTTTGCATTAAAAACATTAAGGATATATAATGAGTTTTATGTATGTATATATTCAGGGAAGCGGGACCTCTAATGATTTCACCAACAGGTCAAATTATAACACCTTCGTCGTGTCCAGGAGATCAATTGGTTAGTTTCATATCAGCTCATCTGGACGAAGCGATGGAAGGCCTCACACAATATAAAATGTTGTTACAGATTTGAATAATTTTTATTTTCTGTATACATTAATTTGTCAAATCAAATAATCATGCAATATTTCTAGAAATAAACACACTGAACGGTCTCTTCATAAGGAATGTGTATCTCGATTGGGTCTTTTGGAACTCATGAAAGATGATTGTGTTACACCTGATCGTATGATACAATGCTGCCAACGTTTACTACAACGCGCTTCCGAATTACAAAATGTAATATAAATTATTTTTATATATATATATATTTATAATAATTAAAATTATTATTATAGAAAAACAAAATCATATATTAATTGTTATTATTTTTTAAATTAATTATATTTTTAGAAAAAATTTTATATATTTATAATATTATAGATTTATAATTATTTTATTATTATATAAATTAATAATATTTATATAAGATATTAATATTTCTTTATTATTAATAATATAATTCGAATAATAACTGATATATTGACAAAATTTATGATTTTCAATTAAGGAGAGTTTGGTTTCATTCGGTAATATCTATAATATTTAGTTGCTTAATTAAATTACGTATTATAAAAATTGATCATTTAATTTGTTTTCAGGATTTCCAAGGAATAAGCTTGTGGGTGACGAGTTACTATTCGGTACTTTCAGATGGTGTGATGTGTATACCTTGGGACTGGAAATGGTGAAACGGTTTATGAAAGAATGTAATTTTACTCAGGATATTCACACACTTGTCGTGAATTTTCTAAAAACTCATTCTGATTATACCAATTTGACAAATATTTGATTTTACATAATACACATATGTATGTATTATGTATCTGCTATGATTCCAATAGTTAAATTTCGCATCGATAGATGTAAAAATGTTTTTGTTCTGTACGATAAATATAAATTAATTTTTTCACAATAATTTAGATCTTGTATATTTTTAAATACTTTTATTTTTATATTGTAAAATATGTACATTCGAGTATATGCCATTTGAATTGAGCCATAGCATAAATAGCGAATATAAATGTATAATTATAATAAGTACATAGATAATTATTCTATTAAGAACAGCTATTAATTTAAATAGATACAATATTTAACCAATAATAAATTATTATATTTTTGAATCACAATATGCAGATTGAAATGTAAAGGATATTTTTTTAATAAATAGATACATTCTTACTCATTTTACGAATACATACGTAGTAAGTAGTGATTGTTTGTTAATTTCATTTTAAATAGATTTCTTCACTTTTTTGGCTTATCTTCTTGAATGATAACTAACTTATTTTTTTGACGAGTAACTTTTGTGGTAGGATCACTATTGACGGGTTGTAACTGCCTTAAATTTTGACTGGGGATGCCACTCTGAAAAAATGTAGTAATAACAAAAAAATAATATTATTTATGTTAATATTGATATTAAAAAACAATTTTAATAGTTGTTGTAAACAAATCACCTGATGAAATCTTGCCACTTGTTCTATTTTGTTTAAAATTCGTGTATTTCCTTCAACTGTATCATCTTTAACTTTAAACTTGGCAGTTGTGGCAGCAATGTGACTATGTTGTGTTAAAATTTTGTTAACATTAGATCCATTTTCATGGGATTTTATCCTGGGTGGATATTCCAAAGGAAATGGAATTCTGTTACACATCCCATTGTAAATAGTGCTATCACTTTCTGTATCTCCAGCCATCTCTCGCATTAATTGATTCAGAGTGTGGTAGTGCCTAAAAACAACAATGTATGTACATAGTTTATACATATATTGAAATAATTTTAAAATGATCAGAATTAAGATTATTACCTGGCAGTGAGTGTAGTGGTACGACGAGCATGAGTCAAACGAGCATGTTGTAAGGCAGCCCAAGCATCGGCGCAACGACGTCTCCAGCCACCAGCTTCTTGCTGTGCTGCACTAGCAGTAGCTTCAAGATTAACACACGTGCCTCTCAAATCGATTACCTATGTTCAAATTAAAATATTTTTAGTTAAATATACATATGTAGATCATGTAAAAATACAGCAAGTTAAGAAAATAGTGTTTTAAATTTTTTACGGTGAATAAATATGAATTACTTTTTGGAAATATTTGTAAAGTAAAGTTCTCATTTCATTAAGGGATAATTTATTAAGACGGGCCATTAATAATTCTTCTCCTCGTTCACGATGACCTTTCACTTCAACTAAAGAATGTCCCCTGCCACAAATCAATTCATTTTTATATTCTATTGCAGTATCAATAGCTTCCACTGCCTCTTCATATTCCATTAATTTTCTTTCCTACAAAAAAGGTGCGAGTTTATTTCATTTTAATGGAAATATTATTTTGTATTCGAAAGAAAAGTATGTAGTAGTGACTAACCTCAGTATCGGAGAGAGATTTTTGGGTTTTACGTTTATGTCCTAAAATGCATTGTTGGTCAAGCAAGCATTCCCTAGTTTTTCTTAAATTCCTAATTTCACGACGAAGCATAGATTCCTTGTCTTCTGATAATTCACACTTTTGTAGGTCAGATGCTTTTTCTTTCAGAATGTGATCCAAATGAGATAATCGTGAGCTAACTTGTTTTAAAGTTGGCTGTTTTTTAGATTTTGCTTTTGATTCGGTAGAATGATCAAGAATATCTTGATTATAGATTTCATCTAATTTAGTTTTATCCTTAATTAACTCCAATTCTAAAGTATTCTTGCGTTTTTCGTCCCGTTTTATTTGTTTTTTAATTTGTTCAATCCGTTTCTTGTAGGATTTCAATTTATTTTCATGCTTTTTAACTTCTTTGTTACTATCACTATTGATATGTTTACCTAATTCTTGGTCTAACAAACGTCTTTCGTAATGATCGACGATAGCCTTACATTTTTGTACTTGATGACTATGCTTGGTGTTCCCGTCTCCACTAATGAACTTTTCCTGGGCGGACACTAAGTCCGCTTTAGCCTTTTCAAATTCTTCTTTAACATTTGCGTGTTTGGCAGTATATTGCCTTTTTACAATCTTCGATAGATCTTGTATTAATTGTTCTTTTGCAATGCACAAGCTTAACAATTCTTTTAATTGCAATTCACTGTCTTGTACTGCTTTTGTTAACTTGGTTATAAGATTTTGTTTGAATGTGTATTTTTGCAACTGTGCTTTATATTTTTTACAAGATTCACTAGGGACTGGGGAATCGATAATTTTTAATAATTCTCTTTCAACCAATTTTGGCTCTGGGTCTTCGTACGCTTTATGAGATTCTATTATAATTTTTTGAGATTCGGGTGATATTGCTTTGGCAGCTGCGCGCCTCAATAATTCTAGTTCACTTCCACTTAAACTTTCACCGGGTTGAATTGTTTTTCTTCGCCCCGTTTGAACAGAAGGTGTCGACGATACATAGTTATCGGAAGTTTCAACATCTGCTGTTCCACCACAGTGGAGATATTCTTCACATCTATCCGATGCGAGCTCGTCAGTTTTTTCTCTAAAATACTCCATATACTTACAAAGCTTATCGGTGAACAAAAAGTCATCATGCTGAACACTAGTGTCGGAATCAACATCAGAATCGCTCGGTTCACTCGGTTCAGTATCTTCCGCTATTCGAGGCAAGGCATTTTTATTTTCTGCAAAGTGCTCGCCGCCATTGTCTCCCAAATCGAGCAATGCGGGATTGAGACAATCGTCACATTCGGCTTTTAAAAAAAGCCATTCATTCACCTGAGCGACCTCACATTTAGACAGCAGATTACTTTGCAAGATTTTTTGAAAGAGACCTTCGGCGTTAGCTACCAATTTTATCCATTGTTGAGCGGCAAATTGTAAACCGAAATATTGTTCAGGACATTGGTTCAAATCTTTTTCGACGTTTATTGCAGTGTTATTGTCGGCAAATCCATTCACCGTTACAAAATTACGAATGCCTCTACAGCACCAGCAAAGCTCCAACGTTTTCAAAGATAATTCCAACTGTAAAGGATCACTATTGAGACAGCAAATAATCCAAGTCAAAGCGCGTCCGCCGAACGAGTCCCTTAACATAGCCGTCAGGAGTGACTGTTCATAGTTGACTAATTTCGGATCAGTCATTTGAAGTAAATTCCTAATCACATCTTCCACCGAATGCAGACTCGGTTCGGGGTACGCAGCTAGCTCACAAAAACTAGCGGTCGACAATCTATGATGTAAAATTCCACTAGCGTCGATCCATTTCTGTTCTATACTTATTGTAAAGACGGTATGACTGGGCTCGTAGCACTTGTTAGAATAACCTTTGACTAGATACTGAAACGCTTCCGCTAGATTAGTGCACCTTGCCAAACCGCAGCCCAAAAGATCCGTAACACCTCCATTCACCAATCGCATCCAAGTCAGGTGAATCACGTAGCTCCTTTCTGGCATTTGGCTCAATCTATGAAAGGTGTCGTATAAGAAACGTGGAATGATACCCCGCTCTTGATCATTGTATATAGCGTCGACATCTGAAAAAAATTACATACGCAATGTAATGTAACTCGACTGAGATGATATATAGGCGACATGGAAGTGAACGAACCTGGCCCGATGAGCGTGTAAGTCTTGCCGGAGCCCCGTTGTCCAAACGTGACAACTGAAACGTCACATCCATCTAGGAAGCAAGATAGCTGTGCCCCAGTGAGAGTGGCGTACACTTGGGATTGTGGGGCTGATGGACCTAAAGCTGCCTCCAAAGGCCAGACACGCCCCCCATAAGAAACGAGACGGCCGTCAACTGCCTCGAGAACGCATCCGCCATCGGAGCCCCTTTCGGAGGCTGAGCCCCCACGAAGTCGCGCCCCCACCTGCAAGGGGACCTCCATTCCAATTCCAATTCGCTAAACGATATTCGCCAATATATACCACACATACACACTCCCACTGACAGCTACACCTGCACAGTAAACAAACCACTTCATTGACTTAACACGCTCATAGACGACCATTAACCGGTTCACAAAATTGTTTATTTTTCAAAAATAAATTTCGACTTTAAGGTAAAGTACTCGGTAGTTGGCCCTTTTAACTTTTATTCGAAAAAATAAACAACGTACAAATAGGTATGAACTTATATTTCTGGTTAAGTCATGATCATTTTCAGCCATTCACCATCCACTACTGGAGGAAGGCCTTTCCAATCTTCCTCCATTTCTGTTTGTCTTGAGCAATCTGCATCCACTTGACTTCTTCTCAATTCATTAGCCCCTCGTCCACTCAGTCTGCCTTGCTTTCTTTCACATCCTCTCAGATATTTAAAAGTTCAATATACTTGTTAATCAAAATAAAAGACAATACGAAAAATAGAAAACTGAATAATGAAAAACAATAATTTTATTCCATTAAAATGAATAGATAAATAAGTCAGTAGTACATCAGAGTTATCAATTAAAGTCACTCAGTTGCAATAAAATATAAAATATTACATTAAGATTAAGGTAAGGTAACTATAAAAAAATTGAATTTTTATTTATTGTCAAATATCTTGTATATTATCATAATACTGTAACACAAAAATTTAGAGTGATTAAAAGCACTTGAATAAAACTATAAGTAAAATAATTAAAGTGTAAATACATATAATTCAAACGACATATACATATGTATATAAGATTACGTGATTAAGTCTAACATCAAATTTTGTTATTCAACATTTAACAATTAAATCAATTTACGTGCAACAGTATACGAAGAATTATTAATTTGTGCATAATTTAATAATATATATTGGAAAGTAAGATAAAAATTTTAGGTTCATCTAACACACATTACAAACTTGTACATACATACATATTACTATAGTTTCACAAAATAAAATCTAATATTTCAAGTTGTGTACACTTAAAGCATATTTTTACTAATAATTAAAATCACACAAAACTGGCCCGATGAGAAAACATTTTAAAACACATTATTTTAATTCATAGTGTAAAAATAAAAATCCTATACATATAAGTGTTGTACATTTAAAAGGAATGTTACTTAAGCCAGTCATGATTTTTGAAAATAGTTCTCGTGCCTTGCTATGTTTAAATTGGGCGATATCCAAACTGAAGTCATTTCTCTATAAAAAAAAAAAAAATAAGTTATAAAATGTGAATGTTTGTATGTAATTAATTTAATCAAGAAATAATATTTTTGTTTGTGTACCGAGTTGATTCTGGAGATAAAGTTATAGCTTTGTACCACAAGTAAATATTTAAAATTATAGACCAGCTTCTTAAAGGTCCAATAAATAATGCCATATTGCCGTAAGCTAACCAGAAGAAATATGCTAACACCATTTGTACTGTTATTATAAGTATGAATGGTATTTGTTTAAAAATTTTCAAGCATAAAGAAGAATTAGATATTTTGTTCATATGGTGTTCACAAAATCTGCAACAGAAATTAAAATGGTCAAAACTAAAAAATTACAAAATATTATTTTTAACCTTTCTGATTATATCTTATGCATATAGAAAATGTGCAAAATACCTCTCATCCGCACAGTTCGCTAGTACAAATGTTAAAGGTAGCTGACACAAAAACATTTGTATGAAACCATACACATACGTAAAGAGTCCTGGTATATAGGCACCATTGACAATAATACCCCACGAAAATATCGCTCCAATGTGTCCCTCCAATACTTCTCCAACAAACCAGGGACCGATGATTAAATAAACTTCATATATTATCAATGGGTAAAAGAGACTATTGATGTTAGATAGCAGCCATAATTTCCGTAACCATTTATAGAAAAAATTTCGTTTCAAATTCACTTTTGAGGATTTTCCCAATAAAATTTGATGATGCATGTATCGTAGAATAAGTAGAGGAATAATAGAGATTATAATCATTGTTCCAAACATACTTTGAAACTGAAAAAAAGATACATGCCTTTCAGGTCATACACATCAAAAAATTAAGAAAAAATAATACAAGACGATATAATAATATTCTTACAATTGTAGTAGCATTCAACATTAAAATAGTCTTTGGTAGAATCTTGAAACTCGTCTTTGACCCATCAAATGAGAAAGGTTGTTGTACTATACGTTCTCTACCTTCCGTATCACGCACTTTTGCATAAATTATATGCATTCCTGAAAAGTATTTGGAAGGATTCCAAGAATGTGTGTAAAGAGGACCTTTAATATGTTCACAAATCACCCATTTTCCTTTGTCAATTTTAACATGAACCGTATGAATGGGAGATATCGAAAAAGTTATTAATCTTATATGAGTAGAGTTTTTTGATCTTGACAATGGTTCTCTTGATGGCATCATAAACATATTATGTTTTGGATTAGTTATCAATGTGAGAGGCCAGTTTCCATGCGCATTATCAATGAAAGAAAATAGCCCATGATCAATTGCAAGTAATCGAAACCTATAAACAAATGTGTTTAAAATTTACAAGATGAATAAAAACGTCCAATAGGCAAAATTGTTAATAAACACAAACATTCTATTGTCTTTCCAATCGCCCAATTCTAGCTCTAGATATCCTTGACGTTGAATAGTATACATTTCAGTGGCTAAACCGCCCAATGTATGAAGATGTCCACAAAGGTAAACTTTGGAAGATTTAGTGCTTCCGATAACATCTCTTAATGAATTATCATCAAGAGAAAAAACACAAGACGAAGGATAATGTCCAAACCTGTAAAAATTTACCTTATAAAAACATTTTTTTGAATTACAATTACAAATGTATAACAAAATATGAACAATTACCATATAATGTGATCAACTTTTAATTCATTGGCTTTTTTAACAAAGTTTTGAATGCGCTTTATTTCAATGCTGGTTAGCATTCCCATAAAATTGAAAGGTCTACGTGGACCAGGCTCTAAGCAAGCATCTACAGCAATAAATGCAAACTTTTCTTTCCCTTGTTGGATAATTTGCATATAGGAACGTTCATTGGTAGAACCTTGCATAGAATAATGCTTAAAATAGTTTTGACTAGAATTCCAATTTGGTACGTTAAAATTATCTGAAATTTAAACAATTAACATTGTATACCTATAAAAATTGACTTTTTCAAAGAACGGTTTAAGAAAGAAAAGTGTTATAACCATGATTTCCTCTTATATCAAACCAAACTGTCTTATTTTTTATATCACATTTACTTAAAACATCGTTATAAATAATCCATTCTTCTTCGAATTGGGCCGAACCCATGTTTTTTTTATGTTTGGCATCTGTCAAATCTCCAGATGCTAGCACAACTTTAGGTTTTATAGCATCTACAGTTCTGGAGCAAAAATCTTTCAACTCCGTTACTCGAGAAGGATCGTGGAATATACTAATATGTATATCTGAAATCTGAACAAAAATACCAAAATGTAACAAATACATTTATACAAAATAATATAAAGGTAAAAATAAAAGTAAAACCTGTAAAAACCACATCAAGTGCTCCGATGTATTTGATATTTCTATACTCTTTTCATGTGTATCATCACTCGTTTCATCATTTTTATTCGAACTCACATTAACATCCAATTGATGAGCCAAATTGGCGAAAATAATAGACAACGCAATAATAGTAATGAGAATGGTTATCGTAACTTTGAAAAAAATCATTTTTTTTAAATATTTAATTTGGATATTCTTTCAACCATGTAGTTTCACCACATTCAACTGATCACAATTCAAAAAATACGACAAGTTTGCGTCAAAGAGGTAAGATGTTTCACCAGATACTGTCTAAGTATCATTATGCATCGCTCGACGACGCTAATTAAAATGTAACATCACGCTTACGAAAGCGACAAATGAAGTGTCGGAATTTTGACATAAATGTCACTGTAGTCACTCATTGTTCGTTGATGATGGGCATGCTCGAAATTTGGCCACAATCTTAATCACATTATTACAATGACACATTACATATTGCGATGTAAACAATCCATTTGAGTGATTTAATTTTAGATCAATATATAGGCAATTTATAATTTTTTAGTAAAAGTAATTTTTTTTAGTAAGAGTAAAAGAGTAGAGCAAAATATTGAACGAGTAGAGCAATATAAATATCTAGAGTGTAGGTTCAATAACCAATGGGACCACTTACAAGAAATAAAAATAAGAATAGAGATAGCGTGGAACTGTTTCTTCAAAATGAAGGTATTTCATTTCAAAATGATCTGCTGCAGTTAATTGCAGCCAGTCAAGCCTAGAGAGGAAAATGAGGGGTGCAGAAATCGTGCGTCGTCACATGCGTACCGGTTTTTTTTTTTGTATAAAATTTGAAAGATGAATGGATAGCTCCTCACAATCATCCCTCCCTTGTGGCTGCGGTCAACTATCCATCCATAAATTGTATATATGTCTTACATTCGTAAGTGACCGACCTGGCTGTTGTGGCCGTGGCCTCTTTCCAGGCATCTGTTGAATTTTACACAAAAAAAACCAGACGTCTTGTCCGTTTTCCCGCTTCCCACGTGTGACAACGGACAAGATATTTGATTTTTGTATAGAATTTGATAGATTATTGGAAAGCGGCTGCGGCTACAACAAGCTAAGTCGGCCAGGGCGCTGTCAATTGCGAAACCGAACCTTTAAAAGAACTTGCGTGATTGGTTCTGTGAAGTGCGAGGGAAAGGCTCATGTGAAAAACCCGCAGTGGATGTTTTGGTAGTCTTTATTTATTGAGCGACGGATACCGAGTGGAAGTATCCTGTGTAAGAGCGGTTTCACAGGGCACGGTTTAACGGCACGGTTTGTCCAGGCTCCTTTGTCGGCGCCTGTTTTACGGCGCGGTCGACAGAGGAGCCTGGACAAACCGTGCCGTAAAACCGTGCCCTGTGAAACTGGCCTAACACTCGGTCACCGGTGCTAGGGTTGCCAACCATCAGAGAGACAGTGGTGCCAACCCCAACCCATTGGTTCACCGAGCACCCACAGTTCTATTGCAGCACACGGTTATTGTTCCGTGACAGCAGCATGTAAGTGAAAATAGCAGTGATAATTTCCAACTTCCAAGGAGAATAGCCTTGTTCCCAGGAGTTTCGCCTCCACCACACACCGTTTCTCCTCTATAGTGCCCAAAATGAGTCACTCTAATGGAGAAGGCTCTTGCAAGTAATTATTTTTACACACGAGGATCATGAGTAGGTATCACCCGTGATACCTGAACGGCGATACCTGCAAGTTAATGAGGCTACCCGGAGGGAGTCCAGTCTGAAGGGGTGACATTCAGAGTGGAGGCTCTCCAGTCACGGGTTATTAGTGGGGACATTGGTGCAAAATTATTATATAAATAAAGATAATAGTAAAAATAAAATATGTTTATCCGATTGAAGTGCATTTAGTGCAAATTTGATTTTATTTAGTTATTATGCATTGATATATTGTCGCTTTTGAATATTGTGGATGATTCTAGAAAAGGAATAATTTATGGCCAAGGGCAGGATGATGAGCATTTGGACGTAATCAGACGAAGTTTCTGGAAACGAGTAGACGGGCGTTCGAGTCGCTCAGTCGCGTACCGGCGTTTGGTTCGCGCGTTTCTTCCCGTTGTCTCTGATCGTGTCATAGTCAGCTTTCCAGTCTCTCCATCTTTGCAATTTTGCTCGTCATCATGGAGCAGGTGATGATCGAAAACGACCAACGAATACTCCCAAACCCTCATTATTCATTCTCCATTCTCCCTCGCCTTTTCCTTTCCTTTCCTGTATGCACGCGTCTATACGTATAATACATCTGCAATCAACACGCGTTCTATCAATACTTACTTATCATCACGCTTTCCTCACATTACTCACTGCCCAATTTATGTACCAACACAAACACAGAGACACCACTGTTGTGTATAAGTTCGCCGTTGCTTATTTATTTACTTCCATTATGCGTATAAATAAACGAGTGGGTCAATATTCCTTAACCCAAAAAAAAAAGGAGTAATGAAATCATGTAGTATGTATATATTGAACCTCTTGGAATTGGTTGATTGTTAAGAAAGTCGTCTAGTGTCCTATTTGCACCTATGAATACGATACTGAACTTTAACCCCGAGAGGTTCGGTATACTATTATTGTTAGCGGTGCAGATTTGGCCACGGTTAATGCGTCGTTCCGAATATCACCTTATAGGTTATGTCACAAAGAATTTAAGCGAATGCCGTTATCGCTATTATTGCTAGAGCGCGCGAGTTGGTCGCACTATCGTTTAGAATGAATAGAGGGGCAAACCGGCTGACAGGACCGCATGGGAAATTTTTGTAATATTTAATGCAATCGTTTGGAAAATTGAAACAAAAGATTCCTTTTAGGAATTTGGCCCGGCTGCCGTAAAAAAATTTACACGTCTAAAATGAGCCTGTCTTTTGAAATGTTCTCAAATCTCAAATAATTGATTATTCGTTAAATGAAAATATGAACATGATCAGATATTTCCTGTATTTTAACTTTTCACCTGTAACCTCGGTTAATGTTGAACGATCAATTTCCAATTTGAAATGGATATTTAGTGAACGATGACAAAGTATGACTATATAACATCTATTACAGTATATAATAGTGCATTGTGCAACTCTAAAATGTAATTTTTTTTTCATTCGTGGATTGCGCCTCAGGGGAGTCCACGGAAAAATTAAATGCACTGAAATTCTACTTCCTGGGTTGTGTGGAAATGAAATTTGAATATCTATTAGAGACAAATTCCTGGTAGGAACATTTTGTTTCAATTTACCAATTGACTACATTACAATTTAAATACTTATTAAATATTGCGAAAATTTCCCATGAGGCCCTGCCAGTCGAGCCGGTTTTGGGCATAGTGCGACCAACTCGCGTGCTCTAATTATTACATTATCTGTTATTATCAACACTGGGAATATGTACATACTCGAAACCAGTGAATGCAATTCGAAATGGCAACAATGGCCGTCGTGGTATTCCAGACCTTGGGGCTAAATTCCTGCAATATAACCCAACAATAATTGAAAAGAATGAATGTTATATTTGGATTGAATATACTGGTTTGTCTGGAGACGAAATTCTTTAATCAGAGTATGTGGGTACAATGTATGTATGTAAAGCGTGGAATGTAGTATAATTTGAATAGTCTTAATACCAATACTTGGGTAAGAAGTATGTCTAGTATGGACATGATGATTCCTCAAATGCTAACCGAAAGAATGCAAAAGGATACAAATGAAGGTCACAAGTGTGCTGGGTTGTTGAAATTTGGAAAGTGTGTAGATCCCAGTGAATTCGCGAAGTAGTAGATGGTGCATGGTTGAGAACAATATTGATGTTTCTTTTAAAATTCAATGTATCATTTGCAGGTATCAGTTTTAAAAGATAAGGGTAATGCCGCACTTTCCAATGGAGACTACGATGAAGCCATCGAATTTTACACTCAAGCCATTGAACTAGATCCAAACAATCATGTGCTTTATAGCAACAGATCTGCCGCCAATGCGACCAAGGGAAATTATGAAGAATCCCTGGAAGATGCTAACAAATGCATTGAACTGAATCCCAAATGGGTCAAGGGTTATTGTCGCCAAGGCACCACGCTTTCATTCTTAGGCAGGCACGAAGATGCAGTAGCCGCTTACAAGAAAGGCTTAGAAATTGAACCCAGTAATCCCCAGTGTGTTAACGGTTTAAGTGAAGCTGTCAAGCAAGCTCGTTCCAATAAAACTGGAATGCCTTTAAAGCCTGAAATACTAGAGAAACTTCGAAATAATCCCAAGACAAAAGCTTGGCTGGAAGATCCATCGTATCTCGAACTTGTAATGGTGAGTACATACATATTTTGTTCTTATCTATGTATTGTGAAATTTTAAGTGAAGCTTATTTATTAAGTTTTATTATTCTAGAAACTGTATACAAATCCTAATTTATTGTTGAGTCATTTGAATGATGAGCGAATATTGACAACGCTCAATGTCATCAGCGGTCTCAATCTCGGTGAAATGATGGATATAGACTCTCCCAGTGATTTCAACAAAAAATTTTCATCACCACCTTCGTCTTCAAAACCACCTCCCGAGCCCGAGGAAGATATTCCTCAGAATATAATGGATGCCAGAGCACAAAAAGAACTCGGCAATGAGGCATACAAAAAGAAAGTCTTTGACACAGCTTTGGAGCATTACAACAATGCTGTTACTTTGGATCCTACTGATATAACCTATTACAACAATATTGCCGCTGTGTATTTTGAACAAAAAGAGTTTGATAAATGTATCGAACAATGTCAAAAGGCTATTGAAATAGGCCGTGAAAACAGAGCAGATTATAAACTAATTGCTAAGGCTTTTACTCGCATAGGTAATATTTTAGTCTTTTTTTTATCAAAGTTAAATAATATTTAGTTTTACATTCATCTGACTTTGCATACCTAAAATTGAAACGGGTTATAAGAAATTATATAGTTAAAAATTTTTGTTTGTAGGTAACTCGCAAAAAAAGAAAGAAGAATGGAGGTTAGCCAAAACTTTTTATGAAAAGTCCATGTCAGAACATAGAACACCCGAAATCAAAACATTGCTTAGTGATATTGAAAAGAAAATTAGAGATGTAGAGCGCAAGGCTTATATTGACCCAGAAAAAGCAGAACAAGAAAAAGAATTGGGAAATCAATTTTTTAAAGATGGTGAGCCATTTGTAGTATAAATTAATAAATTGAGTATTATGCGAAATGTAACATTATACCAGCTAACCCAGTATTAATAGTATTAACATAATATTTCAATTATTACAGGCGACTATGGTTCAGCTGTAAAACACTATTCCGAAGCAATCAAAAGAAATCCAGATGATCCAAAATTGTATAGTAATAGAGCAGCGTGTTACACCAAACTTGCTGCTTTTGATCTTGGGTTGAAAGATTGTGAAAAATGTTGCGAGCTTGATGGAAAATTCATCAAGGGATGGATTAGAAAAGGAAAGATATTGCAGGTAAATAAATTTTAGTCTTGTAAGTTTGTGTAGAATTAAATAATAATAAACCAATTAAATTCATCGATAATGTTTTCTAGGGTATGCAACAACATACGAAGGCTACATCTGCCTATCAGCATGCACTCTCTTTAGATCCAACCAATGCTGAAGCGCTCGAGGGGTATCGTTCTTGTACCATGCAAATCAATACTAATCCAGAGGAAGTCTCAAAGAGGGCTATGTCTGACCCAGAAGTGCAGACTATTCTCCGTGATCCTGCAATGAGAATTATACTAGACCAAATGCAGCAAGATCCCAACGCGCTGCGTGACCATCTTCAAAATCCTGATATTGCATCAAAAATACAAAAATTGCTAGAAGCGGGACTGATTGCTATTCATTAAATTGCAATAATCTTATTTATAAATAATTTTTGTACTGAAACTTACCTTACATGTCTAACTTTAAAGGATTACACTATATAAACTTCTTGCAGTTTATTGGTATTTACAGATATTGCCGCCTACATAGCGATAGTTTTAAACATAATGTTAGATTACGTTTTTAATTTCATATATTTATTATATGAATTTATAGTTTCGGTGATGCATCATAAATGGTCAGCACATTCGTTCTAAAATAAGTTAATTTTTAACCAATTTTGTCAGTATACATATTCGTTTCATTATTGGAAGACATTTTTCCAGGTATGATGACTATTCTTTTCAACTTTTTCCATAAGGGACTTGTTATATTTTTTTATCGAACCAAAAAGTCGTTAAGTGATTCTGAAGGAATTTTTTTTTTGCATATTTGTATTTTGTTGCTAAATAGTAATTATGAAGTAATAAAGATAATTCTAAAAAAACATTGTTTTATTTCCCTGGAATCTGTGTGGTTTAAGAACAGGATGTTTACGTGTGTGGATATGATAAAACTGTTTATTCGCCATACATTTTTATTTTTTGAAATAACAAGATTCTCCGATATGAATTGAGGGTCAATTGACTGAACCACATGTATTAATCCCAGTTTAGCTGCGATGTCTGGGGCGCCAAATGTCATTAGCAAACGCTACCAAAGTAAACTCGCAGAGCGAATGGTATTTTGTGCGGTTTATTTTGTCGCCGATGTACAAGCAGCCTGTGCCTTGGTTTCGCGCGCGACGACCGCTGCCGTAACTCAATAGCAGTTGCACGCCGCGACAGCAACATCACGATTATCCTAAGCTTCGACGGCGTTCGGGTACAATAAAGGCTTGATTTCGCGCATGTGACAGATGGAAGGGGGAAACGACCGACCCGCTCCCGCACCCCTTCTTCCCCCTTTTATCTGTCACAGAAGCTGCAGCGTACACCGTAGCAAGCTGCAGAACGCGCGAAACCAAGCCTAGGTCTTCGTCCACCGAATACGTTAATATACGTTAAGTCGACGCACGACATCCACGCACCAATTGTAGCACGGTTTTTTTGTTCGACTCGTTAGCCGTTTTGTCGTAAACATGTCGTCGTTCGACATTTTGCCCGTAGACATTTTGTCGTGATACCGTATAACAAGAAGATATCGTAAGAGGAATACATGGTTAAGAAGCATGATCAAAGTGACAGATATAGCGGAACGTGTGAAAAAGTTGAAGTGGCAATGAGCTGGACACAGCGAAAATAATGGATGGCAGATGGACGCGAGAAATACTGAAATGGCATCCGAGAGAATGTGAAAGAAAGCAATAAAAAGAAAGAAAGAATAGACCGAGTGGACGATGGGCTAATGAATTGAAAAGAATGTTTGCAGTCAAGTGAATGCAGATTACGCAAGACGGACAGGAATGGAAGAGGATCGGAAAGGCCTTCCTTCAGCAGTGAATGGTGAACGGCTGAAAATGACTATGACTTTGTATGAAATATGAACGTTACACATACACATTGTGGAGTGCGAGGGGGAAAGGCTGAATGTGAAACACTTAGCGTAGGGGCACACGTGCCGGGTGGATTCGCCCGGCACCGGCCCGGTGCCGCGTAGTAGGGGTGAGTATGGGTTGTGTTGTATGGGTGAGTACTGATGGTCTCACACGTGCCGGATGAAAGCGGCCGGCGCCGGCTACCGGCTAAATTGCGGTGGGATATGGAATTGAATGGAATTGTATGGAATTGCACACACGCTGGCCCGGCAGCCGTCCGGTGTGATCGAAGTAGGTGTGTAGATACTACAGTTTTCAACTATTCGACTTCCTCAATTATCCGAATCATCATCATCATCATCATTTTCAGCCATCCACTGCTGGATGAAGGCCTCTCCAATCCTCTTCCATTCCTGTCTGTCTTGAACAATCTGCATCCAGTTTACTCCTCACATTATTCTCAATTCATCAGCCCATCGTTTGCTCGGTCTACCTTGTTTTCTTTCGCATCCTCTCGAATACCATTCCAGTATTTCTCGCGTCCATCTGCCATCCATTCTTCTCGCTATATGTATGCCCAGCCCATTGCCATTTCAACTTTTTCACACTCTCCGCTATATCCGCCACCCTGGTCATGCTTCTTACCCATATATTTCTTTTCCGATCTCTTCTCGTTATACCGAGCATATGTACATCTTTTCATGCTTTTTTGTGTGCACTGGATCTTGCGTAACATTCTTGAATTCAGCATCCACGTTTCACATCCATACGTCATAACTGGCAGTACGCATTGGTCGTATGCCTTCTTTTTTAAGCTTAGCAAAATGTTGGATTTAAAAACAATGTTCATTCTTCCAAAAGCACTCCATCCTAGTTTCATTCTTCGTTTTATTTCTTCTTTTTTACAACCAGTCATATTCACCAATTGTCCTAGGTATAAATAACTATCAACTATCTCTATCATATGGTTATCTAGTGCCGGGCGGATCCACCCGGCACGTGTGCCCCTAGCCTTAGTGGACGTTTTGGTAGTGTTTATTTCGTGAGCGATGGATGACGAGTGGGAGTGACCCGTGTAACACTCGGTCGCCGGTACTAGTATTGCCAACCGTCGGGGAGACAGTGATGCCACCCCCAGCCCGTCGGTTCACCGAGTACCCACAACATAAATCAGCGTTCCTATAACTAGTGACCACAACGTGTACTACAATTATAACGAAGGCGATCGCAAAAGATCATCTGTAGAATAGAAAATACGACCGGAGAAAAAGGGAAAAATACATTCGGGAATCGCGAACAGGAGCGGAGTTCGCGATTACGCGGCGGTTCGTGACGGCGGCGATGGCGGGCGCGCCGCCCAACCGCAAACAACCCGATTTACCGGAGCTTCCTCGCCAAATCCACGCCATTCAGGTACCTTCATCGACCCTAACCTGTGAACCCCTCAACCCCATCATCCACAACCCCTAACCCCTTCGCAGCCCAACTCTGAACGCTGACGACGCCCCGCACCCCTTACCCTCCACTTCCCCTCGAAACCCTTCTTTCCCCATCGTTGCACTTCATGTCATCATCATTACCGTTGCCTGTCAAACAATCGCGCTTTACTTCCCCACAGGTGAGCATTGCATCCCCATTGCAATATAACACACTGGAACTGACTCACCTTTCCTTTCAATCTATACGCGATTCCAAGAACTCCCCCACACTCCTTGTCGCATCATTCCACGTATGTTTATCGTATCGCGATGTACTCGTTCATTTGAAAGTCGCACTTCGTTATGACGAGTCTCTATCAATGTTCAATTGGGCTATCGAGCGATCTGTGCTAGCATTGGAAATTTTTGTACCTTGACATAACCTCAATCAGTGCGTCCAATGTACTTTTTGTCTTGTTTGTTTAGTCGTCTCCGGTGGCGATACTTGAATTTTTCTGAACGCCGCCCATTTGGACCGAGTACACAATTCAGACATCTAGAGACAAAGTGTAATAAATGCATAGCAGGCGAAATTTTTTTACATGAAAATTTTTTTGCAAAATTGAAATTCTCACCCGGTCTATCTGGGATAACCTCGAGTAACGCTGTAATGTTAGTGTATTGCCCGTTGAATGTCGACGACAGTGTGTGCATTTTACTCCCGATGCATTTTTTGATTAAAATTTTGAGTGTTGATTTTGTTGATTTGAGTGTACAGTGAATTGATTCGTTTGCGTGTGGTGTTTTCAGTAATACAAAGCCGCCAAGATGGATATGGACACCGATGATGTGGAGTCCTCCAGCAGCGGACCCATGTCCAGTCTGAACAGTCTGTTCTCGTTTACGAGTCCGGCTGTAAAAAAGTTACTCGGCTGGAAACAGGTTTATAAGATTACTTAAATATTCGCATTTTGTAGTTTGATATATAAATTTTATGTATATGTGCGTAATAAATAGGGCGACGAAGAAGAAAAATGGGCGGAAAAGGCTGTCGATAGTCTCGTAAAGAAGTTGAAGAAAAGGAAAGGAGCTATCGAAGAATTAGAAAGAGCTCTATCCTGTCCCGGAACACCTTCCAAATGTGTTACCATTCCCAGATCTCTAGATGGAAGATTACAAGTGATTTTTTTTACAATACATAATTGTTTAATATGTAATGTATTAGCGATGAATCTTTACTCATTTGTATGTGTTTCGTTTTTAGGTCTCCCATCGAAAAGGCTTGCCACACGTTATATACTGCAGAGTTTGGCGGTGGCCGGATCTCCAAAGTCACCACGAATTGAAACCTTTAGAGTTATGTCAGTATCCATTTAGTGCTAAACAGAAAGAAGTGTGTATCAACCCGTACCATTATAAACGAGTAGAAAGTCCAGTGCTACCCCCAGTGTTAGTGCCACGTCATTCTGAATTTGCTCCCGGCCATTCTCTGCTGCCCTTCCAACAAGTGGCTGAGCCTACTATGCCACACAATGTGAGCTATTCGGGGTCCGGCTTCAACTTGTCCTCGCCATCGGTTTCCCTTTCGGGCACAACGTCTCCGACTGGTTCTTCGCCTAGTCCAGTCAGTCCATTTGGAACTCTCACAGAGACCCCTCCTCCTGCTTATAGTCCACCTGCATCTTCCGATGATGCCGATGGCCCCGGAGAAGTTGCACCAGTCAGCTATCAAGAACCGCCTTACTGGGCATCGATCGCTTATTACGAACTGAACTGCCGTGTTGGCGAAGTCTTTCATTGTAATTCCCACTCTGTTACGGTTGACGGTTTTACCAATCCGTCGAATAATAGCGATCGTTTCTGTCTCGGACAGCTGAGTAATGTGAATCGCAACAGCACAATTGAAAATACACGTCGCCATATTGGAAGAGGGGTACATTTATATTACGTTGGCGGAGAAGTCTACGCTGAATGCTTGTCTGATTCCGCTATATTTGTTCAGAGTCGTAACTGCAACCATCACCATGGATTTCATCCATCGACTGTATGTAAAATTCCCCCGTCTTGCTCTCTAAAAATATTTAATAATCAAGAATTTGCTCAATTGTTGAGTCAAAGTGTTAATCATGGCTTTGAAGCAGTGTATGAACTTACAAAAATGTGTACTATTCGGATGTCTTTTGTGAAAGGTTGGGGAGCAGAATATCACCGTCAAGATGTAACATCAACTCCATGTTGGATAGAAATTCATTTGCATGGACCTTTACAGTGGCTCGACAAAGTCCTAACGCAAATGGGATCTCCGCACAATGCTATTAGTTCCGTTTCATGAATGTCACTGTATTTTTTAGAACTTATTTGCCTTACATGGTTGGATAATATTATTGTTGTATTATGACTTAATTACCATTGCCACCGAATTTACAGATGTATGTGGAGCTTTGTGTGAGAGATAGCTTTAATCGAAGCTCGCGAGAATATATGTTGATCTGTTTTTTGTCCGAAGGTGTGCTTGCCTTGTCTTGTGTAATGTTTTGGTGGTTGCTCGCTGCCTTATTTTTTAGGAAAATTTGTTGGACACTTACCGATGCAAAACTGCCTAACTTTATAGGCATATAATATTTTTGGTCATGCTGATAGTTTTTGTGCATGTGATAATTGCATCAAAGATAATTATACATTTTAACTATATGTTATGCCATTGAATTATGTGGACACACAAGCCTTATAGTTAGTAGTCAGATTTATTATGCAAAGTTATCGACTATTTTTGAGGCTCATAGATTAAGTGTAACATACTAAATGGAGCCATAAAATCATGCCATGATTATTCATCTACATATTTTATTTACAGACAATTTCATATTGTAAAATTTTTTTTTGAAAGCTTAAATGTTAAATAAGAATATTTTAAAGATGTGTGTCATTTCATTACCCAATCTTCCAAACACTAACACTTTCAAATTTCCTACATTTCTTGGTTGCACGAAAATTAAATGCATCAAATTGTTTACAATGAAAAATCCACGGTGCATATTCGGAAACAGCTATTTACAAATGTGAATTTGTTTCATAGATTCAATTCTAGACTGACATATATATATATAATATAAAACAATTGTACATACACATTGGTTCTCATGAAGATATAAGAAATTGAATTGCTAATATACAAGATACAGTGAGTCAAGTGTATTTTACAGAAATTGTATGTTAACTAGATATAAAAGGTTCACTATAGTTAGCAACTGCATTTTTAATGGCAAATGTCGGTCATTGGCAAATGCGGCATTGCCGTGAACGCGAAGGTTAATGGTACTTTATCGAATACGGATATACTTTTATTGACTTGTTATTTATTAGTTAAAAAGTTACAAAGTAAAGAAGTCATGTAATTATTTTAATAGAGATATTGAGAACATCTGACAATTATATTGCGGGAGAGCGAGTTGCGTGACGAAATAAGACTACAAGCGTGATAAAAGAGAAGAACGATGATGATGAAATACACACGTTGCAGGGTCTGTACACGTGAAATGACCATTTCGAAGTGTACAGGTGACGAAATGAGCGTGGGCTTGACTAGTCTTTGGAAAACTATCACCAACATATATAAGCTGTAGCTGATTTTTCATTGAGTCTTCTTAAAAAAGTACGAATTAATTTCAAGCGTAATTTAAAAATGAAAGCAAATGAATGCAGCTACTTACGTAAAACGCAAAAAGAATTATCTTTTGGAGTATTTATTTAACTTTTAGATAAGCAATTTAAATATTTTATTGCATTTCCTATTACCATACGTTCTGTTTTGTTTGTATGTAACGTCTACAATTTTGAATCAAAAAATGAAATGAATAGAAATGCTTTTATAATGCTTGAATAATTATTTTAAGCATTTAAACCACAAAAAGAACAGATGTGAATACCAGCTCTTTTGTGAAACAAAGAAACAATAAAAAAAGGTTTCATATGTAATTGAATTTTCCTGACGCTTTTCCGAGTTAAGAAATACGCTACGCTTGTACATACGTACATATATTCTATTACCTTTCCTTCAAAGTTCACTTAAACTTTGAATTATAAACGATAGATTTAAAATGGCGTAGCGATATACCGGTCAGTGCATGCATAAATAAAATGCCACTTTGGACCGGAAAATGTCAAAGTCTGTACACGCGAATTGCCAACGGTTCAAAGCACCCAAAGAATATTATGATTATGGTTTCCTTCTTACAATCAATACCGTAAAACTCGACTGTGCATGCTCAAAACTTATCGCTAGTACATACATATTTATTTATTCACTAGCAATAATAAATATCGATTTTTATGACAAAGATGTTTTTTTTTTAAATTTATTTTCTTATATTTCAACATAGCACAAAGTCGTGAGAATGACAAGTGAATAATCAATAATTTGTTTGTACAACAGTACAATCGACGATTTGTGTTTATTGTTACACATATGATATTTATTTAATTTTAGTTTGTGAAACTAAAGATCGTCAAGATGTTCGAAAAATGATTCGACTTTAACTCGAGGCGCATCCTTGCAAAAAAAAAGCCATATTTTTTAAATTCATTAATTATAGAAATACACAATTATATCAACAGATAATTATGTTCTGAAATAGTGCAGAAATGTATGTATGTACATATATAATACGGCACAAAAAAAACTCCGTAGTTGACTGTGCTTATTAGCGGAACGCTGCAGTATGGGAAACACTCGACACACAGTCAACGTCAACCTTTTTGACTTAATCTATCAATATTCCGAGAGTTCATATAAGATTTTTTGAATCATTTGTACGAATTTTTAATCATCGGCATATTCTTACGCAAGTATTTAATAATAATAAGACTTCTATATAATAATATAATACTTCTAATAAGTCATCTTTTATAACGAAGTATGTATGTATAGGTGAATGGTAGTAGTGTTCGTCACGAGTAGATACATAAGGTTTTGTGTTAATTGTTAGGTGAGGGCTAATAAAAAAAATTATGTTATCAAGAAAACGGTAAGCAGGACTCTCGCTTCAGATGAATAAAAAGACAATCTGTATATATTTAATATGTTACTACAATTTTCACTTTGTAGCCCAATTAACGTTCAGTGTTTAAGTGTTAAAGTTAAATATGACTGTTTAGTGCCGAAGGCGCTCTAGCCATAATAATGTTGTTTTGAGATAATGCGACTCAAAGTAGTAGATATGTATGTCCGGGAAGGTTTTGTGTGGAGCTACCAAATGTCATGATGGTGGCATGGCGGTGCGATAGCAATGATAATTTTAAATACCACGATGACTTGTTTATGATAAGACACTTAACTAAAATTAATTTTTTATTTTGTACGTTAGGTAACTTTTTACTTTCGCACTGAGCCACACATCAGCTACAAACTACAGGGCCGATTGTAATAAATTGGAATTATTTTTTTTCCATTTCAGGATTCTAACCACGATCTTTGTCTAATCGTTTTTGTAAAAAAGCACCGAAGTTTTCCGAAAATCTAAGAAAACTGGTGGAATCCAACTGGATTTTTGTCCAATTCAAAAGAAAATTCAAATTCGGTATTAAATCTTTACAACCGAACTTAGTGTTTTCGTAGCTTTCCCAATTAACAAAATTCACATGAAAACTGCTGAACGGATCATTGTAGTTTGGGATCCACTGCCTATGAATTAAATTGAAGCACTTTATATTGTACATGCTATAACAGGTTTTACGAAGTAATTATAATATAAATTGAAGAACACTGTGCAAGCGTATATGGAATGCTCTGAAACAATGGTGCGCGTTAGTATTTAAAGGGAGAGTTCCTCCACTATGTTGTCAGTGTGCGTTTCTGCGTTTGGATATGTTGTGTTATATGATGGTGGATTCTCAGTACCCCAAATGTACGTCGAACAACACCAATAACGTACGGGTGTCGTACGTCGACTTAACGCATGTCAACGTACTCAGTGGGTGATTGGAGCTGCTTCTGCAGCACGAGTCGGTGCACGCTGCAGCTACAGGGGAGATGCGATTGAATGCGTTTTTGCTCGAACATGTACTGCAGATTGCGGCAGCACGCGTTCGAGCGAGATGCGCTTCTCCCTTGTAGCTGCAACGTAAACCGGTGTGTGCTGCAGAAAGCTGCAGTACGCTCGAAACCAATCCTTTAAGGCTCTCACCCACCGAGTACGTTGAGATGTGCTAAGTCGATATACGACACCGCGCACCAATTGCAGCACAGGCTTTCTTGCTCTTTGGTGCGCGGACGACGTACATCGACTTAACGCACGTCAACGTACTCGATGGACGAAGACCTTAAGCGACTTGCGACTTGGCCGTGACTAATGACTGGAAACGCAGTCGCTCACTCACATACACACACACACGACACGGGTTGCCAAACACCCGATGACACCGTCAACGGGCAGTTACTAATATATGTACAGGAACGTTGTGATCACCAGTTATAGGAACGGGTGACGGTGTGTGTGTAACGTTCATATTATCATACAAGGTGGAGTTTTGTATTTTACTTATTTATCGAAGTACAGCCGGTTATATGTATATACAGAAGGGTAAACGACTAAGTAGTCGCGTGCGATGTATCAATTGCGGTGGTGCAGGGTACGCAAGTACGTATTGGCGAGGCAGTGGCGTGATGACTGGCTTCGTGTGCCTGGGTCGGGATCCGTGCGCAGTGTATGCTATCTGTGGTGTGCCATGTTGAGGCAGTGTTTTTTGGGCAGCGTGAGTCCAGCTGACGAGCGCCTCTCCCATCTGGTCCGAAGCCGGTGTGAGGTAGCCGGGGCGTTGTCGCCACGGTGAGAGCGTTGGGAGTACTGTGTCAGTGAGGCTTTTTATAACCCTCAATTGCGCGATTGCATTAGATTTGTTTGGGGGGGATCTCACGTGTTAAGACCCACGTTTATTGTGTTTACTCTACATCGCTTGTAACGCATGTTTATACATGTACGTGATTCCTAGATCTGTCGTAAAATTGCCCCTCATGGCCGCGACAGACCGTGCTATGTTGAGGTAGTTTGTTCTGGGCAGCGTGAGTTCATTTGACGAGCGTCTATCCGTCCGGTCCAAAGCTGGTGTGAGAGAGCTGCCGGTGCGGTGAGAGCGCGGGGCGTACCGACTGTGTGAGCATGAGGCTTTTATAGCCCTCTATTGCGCGTTTGTATTGGGGGATCTCCCGTACTTAATACACGCATTGTGTGTTCACTCTACGTCGTTTTATATAGGTATATTTGCGTGTATTGACGACAGTCGTTATTCATAAATAAATTTCAGCATTCGGCGATCCATAGTCTACAATGTGCTCCACTGACCGCCACTGGGATCGTCTACGAGGCGAAGTGGGTGAGTGGCGCGGCCGAGGCCTTTGTCCACACATACCCACTAACATCGCGAGGCACTAGGCACCGGGGGGGAGGGGGTGAGAGCATTGATAAAAGTTTGAGAGCCACTGGTTTGCGAGACATGTGCGTAGTGCGCCTGTGCGGTCTGCGCGCTCATCGCCACTTTACCTTATCGGGCAGTATTGATTGTAGAGGACGTGCGGCCGGCCGCCGTCACTTGGCCTTTTCTCCTCGGTTTCTGATGACGCTCGCGGGGGCAGCCACTGCACCCTTACCACTATTACAAACCCTCCATTCTTCACCACAACTACCCCTAGTAATTCTATCGACACTTTCGAGCTCGCGCCATGGCCAAGGTGAGCCGCAAAACCCCACTTGTGCACCCTCTATCGCTTGCCGCCTTTTTTATTTCAAAAACCAAATAAACCCCCCCCCCCCCCAACACACCCCCACCGACTTTTTAATCGGCGAACGATCGAGATCGTTAATTCATAAGACCGCATTAATTCAATATAATGTATGCGAATTAATTATGAGCCGTGTGCGCGTCGCGAAGATCACAAGCGCCGTAATCCGATCGGGTAATGCAAATATTTCGAACGGTTACGGCGGGGTGCACATGTATGCCTCGTTTCCCCCATTGTTTTGACTATTTATCGTTTTATATTATTTGTCATTTCGAAAGAATGCGTTAGAGTTTGCGCTCCGTCGCAAAATATTCCAATGCAAATTCTAGCTTATTAAAAAAAAAATACATAAAAATAGTCGAATTTTTGTATATTACGCGTTGTTTTTTTTTTTTGACGAAAAGTGAAATTTTAACAATGATGAAGAACGTTTCTCGCGTACAGTACTAGTGTGGCGTTGCGCATTAGGTAATCTATTTACGTCATTGTGTTTGTTTTTCTTCTATACATGGGCGTTTCGGTGTTAAAAAGCGCGTCGGTTTACTGGGAAGCTTCGTTTTAACTCGTTCCGGTCGAGTGAGCTTGAATTTTATGCGTACATCGACACCTCAACTTGGTTGGTAATGTCCAATTTTTGGTTTGAAACGACTGTTTAAATTTAAGTTTGACGCATCGTTGATGTTGCACAATATCGATTTTGCCACGTAAAGCTGTATCACACTATTCATACATATGTATGTAGCTTACAAAGAAATTTTTTCTATTGTTCGTTTCGAGATATGGATCGTGTGTGTCTGCTTAAAAATTATCCCAGCGATTGTAGTTCCAGTTCGTACTTTTATACGTTTATAATACTAATAATCTGTAGAAGGGTAGTTTCGACGAATTGGTGCATAGTGGCCACGAGGATTACAATCACGAACCTGTTTATAAATTTACTGGGGATATGTCTGGGTTAACCTTCAGAACTGGTTTCTTTCACATTGTGGCAAATTTTCCTTGCATTTGATTCGGTGATCTAATGTGGCGGTCTTCAAACATTTTATTAAATACCATTAATCAAAAATATTGTCTCGGTATATTCAAATTAGCTGATTTTTGAAATGACGTGTCTTCAGTTGACTAAATAATAATATTTTACAATAAATTATCTTGAAAAATTCTAGATTTTTGAGCAAGTACATACGCAAGTTTCACGTTGGGGGCAATTGTTGAAATGTTACAAGGTTGATTGTTTCAATGATAATGTAATTTTTCCTTGCGCGTTAGACAATTTAGCAAATATTCCCAGTGCTATGATAGTACGCATATGGTGGTAATTGCCTAAAATGGCGATGATGTCGCGTTTGTTTTGTAAATTATTGTATCTCCTTTAAAAATATTCTAAATGTGTATGCCCCCAACGAAATATCAACGATTATACATATGCGTGTTAGATTTTTGCGAAAGTTTTCTCGTTGAAAATTTTAAACCGGCAATGATTATCAGTTTTGAATTGGTTTATTTTCGCCCGTGAAATGAAAGCGATCGTGGATTGATATAAAGCACGTGCGCCTTTTATAATCGAAAGTTGTTTTTTGGTATAGAAAAAATAGCCTAAAATTGTATCGTATGAACGTACATATGTACATACGTTTAATTGCGTAGTATTCCTGTTGAAAGTCTCCAATTATTTTGTCCTTTTTGATGAAGTGCAACGATGACGATAATGAAGGGTCGTGACCCCTTTGTCATCGTTTATGTAATTTAACCGACTCATGGGCGTTCGAATGTAATTGCAAGTTAAAAATAATTATTTTAGACTTTTGAATTATAGCCGCACACAAAAATTTTACAAAGAGATCTGTTGAGTCAGTAGAAATGTTTTTAGCTTATACATATGTATGTATGTATGTAGCATGCTATTACGTTTTTCAATGTCGACAATTTCTCTTATGTATATCAATACAGCTGACGCATGGGCCAACTTTTTTATAGCGCCCATAATATTTCAAATACCTTTGCTATTTTTTTACACAGCAGTTATGTACCTAAATATGTTTATTTAGTTTTATAATAATTTTTGAGATTTTTAATCATAACGTTCCATTTTTAACGTTCATTTCAGGCACCCAGTGAGGCACGCGTCCCTTCGGGAGGAAAAATTCCAGTGCCAAAGGCGACAAAAGGTGCTGTGCGACGAACAATTCAGGGTGGTCTTTCTGCTGGATCTAGACTGCTACCTACAAAAATCAAGCTTCCACTCTTGAAGTGTAAATTAGTCGACACGAACAAAAAATTAATCGAGAATTTTAACGAAAACGAAAGCAAAATATGCAGCGACGTAACCCCGGAGAAAATACCAGTCATAGCTGGAGCACACTCCAGGGGTACAACGCCCATCAAAGATACAACATTTTCGATGTGCGATAAAATCGATCCCGAAAAAACGATCGACATTCTTCCCGATCTCGTCAACAAAACCTTCGACACCAACACAAACGACGCGAAGAAAGTTGGCGATGTGAAACTGAAGAAAGAAGTCGACGAGAACAAACGCGATCTGTGTATCAGAGAAGCAAACTCAATCAGCCTAGAAGTAAGTAAACTTAAGGGGAGTATCGGTAGCAAGGTAACTGCTATAATCCCCGAGGATTCGGCAGCTGTTCGCACATTATCAGGAGTTTTGCGATACGTTGGTCGCGTGCAGATTGACGACGATATCTGGTGTGGCATCGAGACTGATGGACCGTCGTCTGAACTTCACGATGGATCTTTGAACGGTGTCAAATATTTTAGCTGTAAAAAGGGGCATGGATTGCTTGTTCCGTGTACGTATGTTTTACTACAATATCAGAATCAGTTCGTACCTGATCCAAAAATTTTAGAACTGAGAAAGAGATTGCAATACATTAAGTCGAAAGCCTCAAAGTCGCTCGACGACAATTTCAGGCCGAACGTGATCGATATAACTCAGCAATTGGTAAATTACGATGATCATCAATCTGATTCGGGACCTTACAGTTTACTAGTGGGATTGAATACCACAGTTACGAAATCGTTTGATCAACTCCAACCTGATATTCGAAGCGAGGATTTCATGAGTGGAAATCAAAGATTCCCGGCGGCATGTAACAGTCCGAACTTTCAAAATTTGAATTCTCAGCTGCCAAATTTATTATTGAATTACTCTCAATGTAATAAGAGTGTTGCGCTAATAGAAGACGAGAGTGTATTAGAATTCCCGAGCTATAGCATGGATTCGATAATAGATTCTTCTCTGCGCGACTCGCGTAGAAAATCGTCAATTGTAAGTCAACCGCGTAATGCTGATCAGCTTTACGATACCCCAGACTCTAACAGAATCATGGAAATTACCAAGTCTACACCGTTGCATGAAGAAACTTTGCAGTCCAATACAACTCAAAACGATCGATCGACGGAGTTTGAAATGAGTAAAAAGTGCATTAGAATAGCGCATCAATATGATAATAGACAATTCAAACTGAATCAACCGGCAAGAAAACAAAATACTAAACCACCTACAAGTCACAATGTAACTATTATAGCTAGTGATATCAATAGATCATCACCTTTGCAATTATCAGATTTTAGAATAAGTAAAGGTGCAGTAGCGGGAATTGGACTGTTAAGTCCGACAGTTTCTGACAATTCCAATCAAGAGTTGAGCAAACAGAATTCGTTCGAGGAAAGTTTGGGTATTCTTACTCCGGAGCAGATGGAATCATTGTCATTTTTAGAAAATATTTTTTCTCCATCAACAGATGATTTCGTCGGGTTATTGGGCAGCGAAAAAGGTACTGAAAAAACAGAATCAAGTTCAACTCAAACTCCAACAGAAAATATAAAATCTTTGACTCCTGATGCTCTAAAGTTACTTTTAAATCCTAAAGACACCACTAGGATTATTGAAGAAGATGCTAATGACTCTGGTGGTAATAGAACATTGGATAAAACAATGATATATTCGCAATCAGACTCGACATTCATTAACGGGGATCAAGACAATTTACAAAATGAATCGTACGAAGCTTTCATTCAAAGACCTTTTAAACAAAGTACAGCAGAAAATTTAGCTCATCTTAATGATCTATGTTCTACACATGCAAGTCAAACAATCGACGATGAATTATTACCATCCGTGCATAGTAGCATATTGGACGCACTTAGTTCTATCGTAGATACTACTAGATTTGACAACATACAACATAATGTACGAATGGATCAAACACCATCGCCAGAAGAGCTCCCTCTCGATCCCGTAGATATAAAATCTGAGTTATCTGCTGATCCTAAAACCGACACGTCAAAATCGGTTACTTATAGTATTACGAGTATTACTAGTCTTGATGGATATCAAGGCGATGGAGAAATGTCTAGACCGGTAAGCAGAGGGGCGGATCAGTCACCAACTATCGGACACAGAGGAGTCAATAATATTCAAAATTGGCAAAATATACCCATCAATCGTAGACCTGATCCTATGACTGATTCAGATTTCTTTACGGAGAGTGATGCAGATGGACACGACGAACAAGTACATAGAGGTGATAGAAGGGCACAGGTAATCGATGGGGCACTTTATGGTGGCGGCAAAGCTTCCAACCCTCCTGTACTAGTCAGTAGAAATGGCAATTCGAACGACGATTCTTGTATGGAATCAAGTGGGGTGTTTACTGACATGGAAACTCATCGATGTTCACCTCTGCTTTTAAATGTAATTGATGATTTATCTCCGGAAGGTTCTTCTCCTTCGACCAGATCAGATTTGAGTCAAAATAATAATTCAGAAATGTATCACGCTGCGTTTAACGACACACTGAACAACACAGTAGTCGCCGCAAATTCAACTTCAAATATGCTGGCGGGCGACGAAGACGACAAAGAAAACTCTCCGAAGCAGTTGAAATCTTCGAATTGTGAAAATAAAAACAACAGCGGCAATATGTCGCCATCAAATTCACCCAATGAAAAAATGAGCAAGGAAGACAAGAATATGGCTTTGAAAAAGTACAAAATGCCCCGCAGAGATGTGGCGAGCAAAGTGAAATCGATGATGTCGTCGTCAAGTAAATCTCTTGCGGACAACCAAGAGAAGCAGAATATCCCGAAGAAAGAGGGCCGCTGGGATGCCGTAATGAATAAAATATCGGTAAACAAAACCGAATCGAAGTCGAAATTTTATCTGAAAGAGGTGAAACCCAAAGTCAACTCTTCGCAGTCATCTGAAAAGACGAGCTTCTGCGAAGAAAATTCGTCGATGGGCAAGCCGAAGGTGAAAGCATCGCTAACAAAATTGAAGAGGTAAATCTATTTTAACTTACACTTCGAGCTTATTTATTGAAAATTTATTTTACCTGAAGATTTACATTTAACAGTCGCCGTGTGAAGAGTAGCCGGATGCCTAAGATCAGCATGCTTGACAGCAGCAGTCGCAGCACTCCTCACAGCTCCCAGAGCGATCTAAGCGTCAGCTGTAGTGCACCCTCCAAAATTGCTTCAGCCAAGCACGCAGCAGCAAGTAAGTCGATTATTTTATTTCTAGACCAACACACATACGACACACAGCCGAACAATCATTCGCAAATTACAATACAAAGTCGGTCGCTTATCGATTTAAGATTTGGTGAGACGTTGACCTATATCGGGAGACAGTCCAACGACCTCCTATGCCACTGATTTATTTTCAACGATGCAGCTTCCCACACAATACTGTTTTCATTTTCCTGTCGCGTGCATTTGTACGTGTATTTGCATGTGTACGATTTTCTAAACAAATTTGCGCCTCTAAATTACTGCGGCGCAATAAATATTCAATTAAAATTATTACGTCTCATGTGAGGATTTTAGGGTCATCGTGCATCTTCCACCAATTCCACTAAGTTCGAATTGTTGAAACCGGTTTCAAAACGGATTTCCCGCGACGCTTATCTCTAATATACACGTACATATATACCATTTTTTTGTGATTTTTGATTGCTCCACGTGCTTTTAAAGCGCAGATAGATGAAGATGCTGCCTAACGTTCAACTTCATCAGTTTTTTCCCAACCATGTCCGGCCTTGGTGGGAGTTGGATGAACTTGAAAGTTACACCTACGTTGAATTTTAGACGAAAAAATTGATTCGATCTTTTCCGTTTGGACGGTGAGGCGAGACTTTTAATATTGTAACTTGTAATATTTTCTCACAGTGAATATCGATATTTTTTCCTGTCGATAATATTCCTTTATTGCAATTTAGTAGTAGGTACCTTTTTTCATTGTTAATGTAGGTATATAAGTAGTATGTTTACAAAAGTTATTATTCACGAAATATAATAAATATAACAACTTGATTGTTTTGCATCTTTGCTTTGGTTTATGATGAGTGGTTTCATGGGAAAATATTTTATTTTATTTTATTTGAGAAAAAAAACATACAGTCATTAAAGAAATACAAAATAAAGATGAAAAAAGTTATGACATAAACCAAAGTAGTTTCTATAAATAAATTTGATATAACATAGGTGAAGAAATAGAAAGATAATAGATATAGTTTCTATAAGTAAAATTAGATATAAATGATTAGATATAATATGATCAGTTTGGTAAGAATCATACTCCAAAGTGCAAAGTACATATGTATTCACCATGTGTAGGTACATATGTATATGTAAGTAGGTACTACATACTACGACTGAACTAAAATAATTTTTTCGCGAATTTTGCCACCGTGTATGTGTACAATTTTGAATCAAATGCTACTTTTATGTGAAGTTCGTGAAATATAAATTTCATTTTAATATCGAAAATTTGTTTACGATCGACACACGAGTTTTTGCTTATGCTTTGTTAGATTATTTTTAACCTAAGGCTATATTGGCACAAACAAGAAAAAAAAACGCAGATGAATCTCGATACATGATTTTTGATTTCACACTGCTGTATTATTATGGGTGCTTTCCATTTTCATACATCGCATTGATTTTTTTTCTTGTACGGCTTCAAGCTCGCACGCTGCGTTTTTACACAAACACATTACGGCAAGGTAGTGAATGTGGAACGCTGTACTCCGCGCAAATATACATATGTATGTACGTATGTAGATATGTACATGTGGGAGAGATGCCTTTTCGAACAGTATTGCGGAAATGGTTTTTCAATTTTCGTATGTATACGAAAATGCATTTTTCGCGATGCATAGGAGTGCAAGCGTGCTATTTGCGTCACTGTGTTGCGGCGCGTCCCGTTAGCCGGCGTCTTTGCCGCAGTATACGACGCGTCGCGACGCTGTGCACACCTTCACACGTTCGCTATCACTCTCAAATACCACTTTTGTATCAAATTCTCATCCCTGATAAGAATAAGAATCACCGAAGCGTTAATTCATTGAAGAATCAAAGTTTTGGTTACAGTGTGTCTCAAAGTTGATTTAACGCTTAGTGATAGCGGATTGTGTCACTTAATGTTAGTGGTTCATGTGATAAGAGGATCTTCATTTTGAATTCAGTACGATCTATTTTAATAATCGCAATTATAACACTTTTTTTCAACCCAATTAGGAACGGACTAGTAAGTTTTGAATTGAAAGCAAATAGGGAAAGAGAAAGTGATGTTTCTATGATTGAGCCTTGCTTAGATTGTTTTCGGCGTTTCGATGATTTGTGACACGTAGTTACGCCATTGAATTTCCGATCAATTTATATTATCTAGGTATATCTCAATAAGAGGTGGACATACACACGTAGGCGAATCAATTTTAAAAGATATGATAGCCGTGCAGCGTTTGAATCCATTTGACCCTTCTCATTGTCGAGTCGGAGCGTGGTCCTGTCTGATCGTTTCGTATAAATCTGCATCCGATTATCCGCTCCCAGTGGGGTCGTCAAGTTCTGACCGCTCCTGGGGGTAATCAAGAGGTGGTAGGTGGGTCTAATCGCATCCAGGTTTTTTGTCATACCTGTGGACAACGAGAATCATAACCTCGGGGTATTTTCGTGTGGTGCGGATTCGTTGACCCCGCCATGTCTTGGCCGCCTCTCGGCTTTACCGCTAATTATTAGGAGAAGCTAACCTGTCCGATGGGTTCGACGACGGTGATGATGATGATGACGACGATAGTCGTCGCATTTCGGTCAAAATAGTTGGACGGATCGCGGATGTATTCCGGTCACGTCATTACCACCTAAGATGACGTTATTATTCTGGTAACAAGATTATATGCAGACGGATGACAGGTCTTGTTATACTATTTATATAGTACATGCGGTACCAAATTTCAAGGATATAATTCTGATTGAAAGACTTACTTTGGAAAAAAGAGGTTTGTTAAGCGGTTAACATGTAGGGAGGGTAACAAAGATTCTAAGATCTCAATTGCTTCCATAGAGATGAAGTCATCTATAAACCTTTGAATTTAAATACTGTATCTCTGATATACTGAGCGGAAATTCAAAATATAGAAAGCATCATTTCCAAGGTTGAAGTTCAAAGAACAAACGCAACCGTCACAAAAAATGTAGTCTCTGTGTATTTATTCTAAAAATCTTCATAGAGATCTGCTCATAATTGAATTTCGTCGAATTATTGACAGAAGCGCCGGATTCGTCAGATCGAACGCAAAAAATGTCAAAAACGTACACTTTCCTTCGAAGCAATGAATCTAACGAATTTCTATTCTATTCACGCTAGTGAAAATGTAAATATTTATTGTGTGAGCTTTTTACTTGCAATTTTATTATTTTCGTCTTGTAAAATGAAAGAATTTCATAAAAAAAAATTGTTTTAAATTTGAAATTGCATGCACGTCGCATCTTAGCACGATGCCAGATGTATAATTTTTTATGTGATATAAAAACGCAACCAAACTAGTCGATGTCTGTAAATTCCACACTTGGTCTCTGTATTTTTATATGAATTATGCCAATTAGTTATTAATCATACAAACTTTATGTGTTTGTAATAAAAATTCCATTTTGAAAAAGCTACAGTAATCAAAAGAGCAAAAGAGCAAAAGAGCATGAAAATATTGTGTGGTAGTTTGCGTTATGTTTTGTGTTCAGCACAGGGCATGTTTGCTTTCAGTTCATTTTACTTGACAGGCAGACGCAACGACCGCTGAGGTAATAATCTTTTAATGTTATCATTATTGGTGTGCGGCAATAAACCATTGTTAGTCGAATCCCGTTACGCCCACCAACAATTCAGAGATTGTAATCTCAGAAAATAGAATCAAACGTTAATACGTAACGTGAATCGAATCGCTTCCTCTTTCCATTCACGAACGCGCAATCGTTCAATTTCGTCCAATTTAGACGTTGAATCAAATCGACCGAACGCACAATTAAAACATCATACGTACATGTTAAATTTACGAATACTTTTAATTTTAACGGAAGCCAATTTCCTCGTTTCGAAGATTGTTATTGTGAACTTGATTGGGGCAAATTGATCGGTGTGTTTGATCGTATGTGTTGCGTGTGTGTGTAGTTGCGGATTTACTACAGTGCCAATTTAGTCAACTTGTCACATTGAGATTGGATACACTTCACGATGATTGAATAGGTGCGTGCACCTATTGAGGATGTTCACAATGAAAAGTGAACGATTATATTGCAAATAAAGTGAATTGCGCAAATGCTTTTTCTTGATATACTCGTCCATTTTCTATGTATTTCCCACGCGTTAGCGAAAACTGTGTGTGTGGTTTGTATCGGATGGATTAAAAACTACGTATTGTTTAGTTTTTTGTTCATTTGAGAAATTCCCGTGTGACCTTTTAACTTCTATGCAAAATTGGACAATATACTTGCTATTACACGTTTGTTAGATTATCTTATTATCTTTTAAAGTCTTGATTTCGAGATTTTAACATATTTATTTGCACTAGTAAGCGTGCTTGATAATTCAACCATATTTATAAGTTTGGCTACGGTCGATGAAGTTTATTTGTAATTTTCTGTCAACTTGAAACAGAATTTTTTAGGTTGGTTGTGAAATCATTTTTATTGAAATGTAAAAAAAATGCAATATTTTTTGGTGGCCTACTTTTAGACCGAACCTATCTGGAGGTAGAATATGTACATCAAAAAGGTCAAATTCTAAAATATGTTTTTCGTGTTCGATAGCACGAAACCTATAATAAATTTCATTGATTGATATCATCATTTTTTTTATTAGTAGGTAATATTTTACTATTATCAAATCTCCTCGAACAAAAACATAATTTTTACGTAATATCATACCTATTGACGTTTATTTTGATCGATACGCGTGTTCCAACTTTGGAGTTTTTATTCGTGCCTATGACGATATAGCACCCAACCCCTCCTCTGGATCTCCTCGTACGCTGTCGGCAATTATTGGCGGAAGTTTGTAGCGAATTTGAATTATGCGTTCGCGTCCTTCGAGTACCTTATTCGTGGTCCCCCTTGAGTTGGAGCTACGCCCCCACGAGCACCTGGTTGTACCAGTTGTCAGAATCCCTCGAGCTGTCGTTTCAGTTGCTCCGTCTCCGTCGGATCGGATGCAGCGTGTCATGTATCCGACATCTGTCCGAAAAGAGGTCAATTTTCGCGAATTTCCATGAAAAATTTTACCAAACTCTCGTGTGTCTCGTGTGTGAAGTCTCGAATACTCCAAACTTCCAGTGCAAACACATTTGTTGTGCTTACAATTATGTAGTACTAACTACACACAGTTTTGATCTCAACAGTCTTAAAGTTAACCCATCTACATATGTAAGATTTAATTGAGCTAGTAATATAATTTATTATTTGACAATTCAATATCAAGAAACAAAACGACGAAATCCTTTTATACGAAAATTCGATTAGTTCAGTTTTAATGATATTATTTTAAGTTGATCCATTAATTTTAACGTGGTAAATTATCTGTATCTTATCAGCACGACAGTTTTATTTGAAGGAGCACTCGATGAAATTGATTACAAATGCGAGACCGCATTTCTCGCGACTGTGTCTCAATGCATTCGGATTAAAATCGCGCGTTGCAAATACTGTCCAGGTGTGTTGCGGAAAAAATTGCGAAACGACCAGTTTTAAAGTCGGAATTTGGAATGGAATCGACCGCTTACTTCGTTATTCCCCTTAAAAGGCTTCCGCACACTGCTGCGAACAGGTAGGAAAATAGGAAAATCTTAAGAGTGGTATGGGGGGGGGGGGGAGTTGTATCGCATAGCCGCGATTTATTCAGTTAATAAGTCAAGCAGAGCGCGTGACAGCAAAGTTGGCTTTAACCGCTGAATATTCGGGCATAACCACGTGGTGAAAACTTTAGTTTGCCTTGAAACGGGCGTAGGGGGTGGCGGGGGCGATTATATATTTGTTAGCTGTTATAATAGATATATTACGTAAAGTAGTGCAAAAACAATTGATTATTAATAGAATTGAAACAAATTTACAATAAATAAAGTTAGATGCGCGTGTGTGGCATTAATGAGAGAATGAATAACTGAATACGCGTCTACACCAAGAAGGGTTTCCGCCGAATTCCGGCGATTTCACCGATTTCGATGACGTTTGTGGAAAAGTTGTATGTAAATAACTCTGACTTGAGAATCATGAGTGAAATACAAACGTTCCGAATGCGTGGTGACAGATGGTAGTTTTATAGCTTATGTCAGAGTGACAGGAACCGTCGCTTGCGCAGGCCGGTAGACTCGCGAAATTCGCTAGGTTTGCCTAGCTAGGTTTTCATACGCGATTTCGTAGCGGTGTGCGGGAGCCTCAAGTTTTATTTTTGTCGTCGATTCGACGCTGCTTAAACTATGTACACAGCGTGTATTCGATGGTATCAGTGTCACCCAATTGATGAGCACGAACGCGTGAAATGGGTGTTGGGTGTCGACGTATAGACACGTGTCACGGTGGGAACGCATCTATAATGGAGGTAAACCGGAAGTGCGTAAGGAGAGTGGCGAATAGCTTCGCGTCTATCATACAAAAGGTTGTTAGCCCCTGAGTTCACGAGGGCGCAAGTCTCGACAAAAAGGTCATAAAGCGATGAATTGCGCTTCGCAGTCGCGACGGCGACAGGATATCGAGCTTTTGTTCATTTTATAAGACCCAAACCACTTGTTCAAAATAGCTCTCATCACTGACACACACACACACAACTACATATGTATATAATTTAATTAATAACAATGCAGCATTTAGTTTGTGGATATTTCGCTATAGCATAGTTGTGCGCGCCACAGCAGGTTTTGACACTTATGTAGGTTCCAAGTTTGATACTTTGTTCTAAATCTAATTTCCGCTGTACAATCCGCAGTTCATTGTATCGTCGAGCGATTGAAGCACACCAGTGTTCATCCTCGATCTTACTACTTCCTTTTAGGCTAAATGTATTTAATTATTTGGCGTATAAAATTTGATTCAATAATGCGGTGGCAATCAGCGTAAGTATTAATTGTTTGATATGCACGCGATCCGATAAAATCAAAACACTGCGCTGGAATGTCAAAATTGCATAATTTATTTAAATCAATCGAACAGGTTTATTGACCCAACTAGCGGTTAGCATTAAATTTACGAACGCTGCTTTGTAGATCTATCGATTAGCTTATAGAGGTAGTGAGAGATAGTATTGTTTATAAACGTGTTGCAAATTTAAGGAATGTATTCAATCGTTGTATGTAAGTTTAGCTACTTCATGGTGGTGGTGTTTTATTTAGATTTAGCTTTGGAATCTAGATCGCGTGTTTGATTATTCAGTAAAGAGACCATCTTAGCATACAGTCGGATGGAGGCTTTTCCAACACGTTTCCCCTGTCCTCAACTCTCACGATTTTCAATGCCCGAAGTTGATTGCTTCACCTTGATGTTTCCATCTCATGATCGACTATTATTATATCCATCCGCGAATACCATATACGTACGTGCGTATCCAACTTAATTTTTCACGAGAGCAAATTGTACAACAGGTAATGCTTTTAACCGTGGATCGCTTCGCACTCATTAGCATAACCCACGAGACCTGACTTATAAGCCAAGGCTGTTTTACGGCTTTGTTTACGTTGTCGCTTTTCTGTGCATTCGAAACGGCTCTGGCGCACACTTTTTGGCTCGTTTCTACACATTGCATTGTGATCGTAGCCAGGGTTAACTGAATGGGGGGCCGCAGTCACAGTTGTTGCTACAGTTCCGCATTGGTGAACCAGGAGGGGGACACCAGTCTTGTCTAATATGGATAATGCTTTTTTAAAACTTAATACACACTACACTACTCACGTCCACATGGTGGTAACCCACGCAGGTGTGTAGAGCATGAATGGAAGTGCCGTACTCTTGGCTGTTGCCGTTGAATGGCAAACCAGTTGTCCGCGCCAAGTTCAATGTGCAATAGAGCCAATGTGCGTGGATACCATTTTTTGGCGCCCTAACGATTGGATTAATTGCATGAAATTGTTGACTGGTGCTTATTGATAGCCCCCATGCTTCCATTTAAAACAATAATCCATTTCATCTCCAATTATCCATTAACATTATAAAGAAATCGTAAATTTAAAATCGGTTGTCTATACCAGTGGTCGCCAACCGGTGGTCACAGAATTTTGATGGTCCGCAGAGTAATTTGAAATAGAAATAGAAATAGGAGAAGCATCTTGTACAGAGGTGTTTTGGAGTATAATAGACTGCCGGATGGAATTAGAAGTTCCAAAACTATTGAAAAATTCCTGGCAGTCTTAAAAAAACATCTCTGAACAGATGCTTAGTTAAGGATTATAATTAATTAGCTTAAGCTACTGTATTATATAAATAAATAAATAAATATTTGCAATTTTCGTGTTTATTAAAATGTTTCTGTATATTCTGATTCTACTTTTTTTTACAATTTTGGCCTTATTTACGTTTGTAGGATTGTCTATAAACTATTTCGCAATACGAACTGTAGACGTATTTATTTTAATTTTTCTATCATTGTAACATTAATGATGTCCATTTTCTTGCAAATAACTTGCAGTGCAAAAACAAGTGTAATTACCATTTCATATTTAGGATGCTACTTTTTTGAAAAAAATCATGGTAGTGGTCCGCAGGATTCAAGATTTTGAGTTTAGTGGTCTGTAAGGTTGGCGACCGCTAGTTAATAGTCTAATGTGTCTATATCTAAATTTGCATTTAAATTGAAAAACCCTGTCATAAATTATCGCAAAACCAATTTTATGAATATACATACATATAATCACAATCTGATGTAAATTTAATGCGAAATTCTCCAAATGACAGTCGAGATATGTACATATGTAAATATTTATCGAACGATCATGTTAGCGAATGTGCAAGTATCGCGCAGATCTGATTTTGTTTACGCATATTCGGTAGCAGACGTCTAGACAGTTGTGCACGATTCTTTTTATTCATTGTGTAAATTTTAGTTGAAAAAAAAATCGTATAAAAGCCCTTTTCGTCGGCGTGGTTTTGTAATGAAAATTTGTTGAAACGATGTGGTCTCATATCAAAATTGAATGTACGGCGTCTTCGTGGCAATTTATAGAATTCGTTAGATTTTCCGACGTGTACCATAAAACGCTTAGTGATTTTTGTTGTTGTTCGTAGTTGTCACGGTTCAAATAATCGATTGCCATTCACCTTCTGCTTTTTGTGATTCAATTCAGGGCTCCCATTCCATTCGTGGTATGTAATTCTAAACGGTCGTCGAAATGATGTCCTTAATCGACGGTTTTCGAATAGAATAGTATTTTGTGAAGTTTTGATTGTATCTTATCATTAGTTAGTGCCTGCTATCGCACAGTTCCACTTTTACAATATGTATATTTTCTAAATACATATGTCTCATGAACAAGACCTTAATCTTGTATTTTAATCTTCTTATCTTTCAATGCATTCTTCCTATAGTCTATTGAAGTATTAAATACTGCTGACGTATGTATACATATGTATGTATGTATGTAGATACGCTGCATTAATATACTATTTTTCTCTTTAAGCAATGTCTTCTTTAATAGTTTCGTCATAATTTCAACTTGTGTATTATCTTTCTAGTAAAAAAGTCTTAATGGGTAATAAAAATATTGATTATTTCTGTACAATTTTTTATTGTGAAGTAGCGTAGTGATTTTACCCTGCCACTCTTTTGTTACACTCGATTGTCACTATTCAAAAATGACTATCGAATTTTAAGTGTTCTGAAGTGACGCAACAGCCATAACTGTGACTTTTTGCTGAAGTAAAAATATGTCGTCGACCGACATCAACAATGCGAAATTTCAGCTTCGTAATATTTTCGAAACAATAACTTTAATATTTATGCAAAAAAATTCCTCAGAAAGAACGTTTCTTATCTGATAATTTTTGTATAGAAACGGCTTCAAACTTGATTCATATTGATTTTAACTGGCGTTTTAAATCCGCGGTCTGCGGTCCCGCTATTCTAGCGGTTCAATAGACGCCGATCAAATTGGTCTTAGCTGAACACTGATCGGGTATGTAATGTTGAAAAGCCGTTTTCTTTACGGTCAACATTTCAAATTTGCGTCAGTTAGTAATACTGCAACAAAACATTAAGCAATAGCACACATTTTCATCGGTTGTTTATTACGCATATAAAACTATGTGTATTTAAAGTGGACATTGTTTATCATAAGGAAATTTATTTATGACATGATAGTAAATGTTTGATTTACGATACTTTAAAATCGTTCACCATCCGTGTCCATTTCCTGAATGCGAAAATAAATGGCGCAACGGTTGCGCAACCACTGCGGAGTATCGCACGCCACAAAAGTGTAACACTTTCTTTGGCTTGCAGATCATCGAGTGCATACATGATAATTCTTTACCGTCTGACAATCATTTAGCGTGCGAATAGGGGCCAAATTGGGGTCTACACTTTCGTTGTCGATTTACACCGGTTGCTCTTATCGAGGTTAAATGAATATTAAACGCGTACTTTGTCGTCCAAACAACACGTACATACATGTGCCTCGTTCGTATTTCAATGTGTATTATAAATGTCGATTTTGGTATTTGGAAGTAAGTACCTATCTTGACTTATTTCAGGTATTACGTAAAGTTTTATCAGTCCAATGCCCTCCGATGTGTGTAATAAAGCCAACATCTCATGCATGCACTTTTTATTCATGCTTGAGGTGATACGTTTATATTAAACGCAAAAAAAAAACCACTTTGATAAATAATCGGAAACTACGCTTTTTTGTGCATATTAAATAAATATAGTTATCATTTATTGATTTAAGGAGTAAATATTGATAGGTGGAAAAATCTAAAAGTAAATAATTATCAAAAGTGTTATAAATCCAAATAATACCCCATGATGATGTTCTATAAGTTAAATAAATATTGTTTATCGTTTCCACTTATTAATTCGTTACAATATGAAAATGTTCATTGGGCAGGAAATTGTTTTTCACGGATTATCTTTGGTTAGTCGATTATTATGTTCAAAAGTGTTTGCACACATTTCATTCGTTACGTGTGTCCCTGAACTAATGTTCAAATAAACGTTTTACTCGCACAAAAATGTTTCTTTCGTCTTTTGGTCGATACGGTTATTGAAAATGTAAATATCAAACGGCGTGTACAAGTGTGTAGAGATATATTTAAGACGCGAGGCAAAAGGAAATGTCTGAAACCTGTTATTTCTGCGTTTTTGTTCAGCAATTTTATTAACGTACTACGAGTTTTGTTAGATTTATAATTAAATTTACGTGAAAGTTCAGTCGCGTCTTATTTTACAAGCCCCGTGTCTTTGATGTTTGCCTTCAGCATACACTTCTATCTTGAGCAATTTTAGTTTACCAAAACCGTTATATGTCTTCCAATGGGCTATTATTTTCACTTCGCGACCATTTTGCCCTGAAATTATTGCTTTCGTCGAATAAATTTCCTGCGCAAAACTGACGTTTACGAGTTTTACAAGCTGTCGCTGTTTTTATTATTTATGCACGCGTTTGTTTTTGTCGCCTTATTAGTTTCGCGGGCGATAAATATTCCGATTCGGTTTTCAGCGCGAGATTTACCGTCCGTAAAAAGAAAAACCTGAAAACGTTCAGCCGTGAGACACTTTCGAGCCCTTTGTTGAGCTTCGTTCTGCGACTATTTTCGACCATGGTGACCTCACACGACCCACAGTTGACGAACTTTATCCCCAAGCGGTTTTGTCCAATTTATTTTTTCGGTTGAATATATTGATTTCATGATTCTATGATATATGTAGAGCCATTTTACGACCGCATGTCAAAGGTAATCATTCACTTTGATGCTATCTTTCAGTTCACATTGTTGAAATCGACCATCGTTACCTGTTATATTGGATTTTAAAATGGAAAAACGTGTACAATTTTTTTTTTCATTTCGGTGTATGTAATTGCATGACTGCATCGTTTTGGTTTAAATTGCGTGAAAGCGAGTTGCACTTTGTGCGACAATTAAAAAACCCACTGTGCACAAAGGGCCGGAAACGTAATTTAGCGTGAATGCAATCGCTAGTACTGAACATCGCTTTTGTTTTCTTCAATAAAGTGACGAAAGCTCACATTAACCACTGAACACGATGCGATTTGATTAGTTGTAATGTTTTGTTAGTGAGGTGACACTGATTAATCTGTGACATTAGTGTGTGTGCAACGTTGTCTCGGCAATCAAATGTCAATTTTATCAAATTAGACATCAACATCAGCGATAAGCAAACGTCAATCAATACAAATGCTTTACGCTTTTACTCATTTTCCGCTTACCGTAAGCGTGCACGGTCCACGATGAGTTTGTTTTGTTAGATATTATGTAGCTGTGTAGGTGTTATTTTTCATATTTTTTTGCAAGTCTCCATTAAAATGTCGTTTATCACTGCGACGCGAAGTACGGATATGTGATTTCACCGTGTTCGAATCCCATTATGGACAACCCATTTGGTCAACCTTCCGTACATCCTCTCCTTGTACGCATTGCGGATTTTCTTGTGTATTATGTATACAATATATCATTGTGATAATAAATTTATAAATTTTCAACTTTCCCTGTGCTCTATTCCACTCTGGTTGATTTTACACCAGATTTTCGTATACGATTTGGGTCGATAGACCCATATTTCCTGCACGCGTATTCTGTAATATTAACGCGTTGCAAAACTTCATAGACCTGGACATCGGCCAGGGATATCGCACTTGTGTTGCTTTTCTTTGAAGTCAACTTTGGAAAGCGTTTCGAAAGACTACCGTGAATAATCGATACATTTTTAATTGCTGGAATATAATAGTTTCGAAATTATTTAAATTGTTAAGATCTTCACAGACTAATTAGTTTTCGCTTAAAAAATTACTATTAGTAATGATTTGGCGTAAAAGTTACACAGACTTTAACCTCTGCACTGGCGTTCAATCAATCTTTAAAGTTTACCTTTTATATCCCTTACATTTTATCTTATGATTAATAGTGGTAAGGTTTATGAATAGCTTGAATTGAATTGTTTTGCATAGACTGGTAGCCAAATCAACTAGAAAATTGTACTAGCCATCGTAAAAAAGCACATCTAAAATGACTCCGTGTGAAACAAATGTGTTTTAATTTCGAGCCCGGTTTACAAACATCTGAGATTTTATTTTGATTATTTGCACTGTGAGAGATGGATGTGCACGTGTCCCAGAGAAGTCGTGCACCAAACGCACTACGGAAATAGCCAACGTGACGCATACGACTATAAGAAGTGCATCTTTCTTTTTGGCCGTTAAATAAGAGACCCGCGAAAAAAATGTTACGCCCAGATTTTATATCATCATCATCGTAGTCGTCATCGTCAATTTGAAATTAAAGCTTTCATCGGCGCGTCGTCGTTAAAAGAAAATGTGAGGTTGGATCTATGTACATACATACATATATACATACATATGTACATATTAGATATGACGCAGGAAACTCTTTAAATTTTTTTTATGTACCGAAGACTTATACATACATACATACATATGTACATACGTAGATACAAAATTTTTGATACAAATTTAATATTTTGTATGGAAATTTTTTTTACCTCGTATGCTTACAGCGTATTGTTTTCACAGTGATCCTTTTGCATAATGCATATTACTTGAGCGACGTGCTCTCTTCGTCTTTTTTTCTAAATTTATTCAAGCGCAAATATATAAAGTTTGTATCCACATATCTACGTATCTATGTATAGTGTTGTAAGTCGAGAATATTCTCGGAGAACGAGAATATTCTCCAAAAGATTATTCTCCGAGAATATTCGAGAATTTTCTTTTTTCTTGGTTATAAAACATCTCTAGATAGTTTAATAGCTTTTTAGAGGATTCTAGGATATTTTCAGAACCAAATAGGAGTAATAGGACTTTCTAGAATGTCTGAGATCATTTTGAATGACATTTTTTCATTCTGACGACACTGAATGTGTCATTTCGTCATTTTAACATACGCACTGCCAGCATGCACGTTTTGCGCGAAATTCTCACAGGAATACAATGCTTAACTCTGGAAGGAATAAATTACTTATACATATTTTTATTGCTTTGATATTCCAGTGAAATTGTTCCAAGGTATGATTTAATCATTCATTTAAACTTAGCACAAAAGATCGTAAAAGATTAGATACATATACATACATAATGAGAGAGAGAAATATTATTTTGAAAGACAATGACAAGGACACGATTACAGTCTGCAACGTAAAAAAGTGAAGACTCTTAAACTCAAACAAAAATTACTACATACATACATATATATTTTTATAAGCCTATTTGTGCAATTCTGATGAAAACTAATATTATTCGTGTAATCCATATCACCTCTACCAAGTATTAGCCCGGATTAGAGGGAGTTTAGTGTGTATTTGAGCAGATACAGTAATATTTAGTATTTATTTATTAAAAATACATGGTAGCCGATGGAGCCCAGTGTACATTGCATTATGTACATATAAAATTTGCCCCTCAGATGCTCTAAAAAAGAAAATTCTCGGTTTGGAGAATATTCCCGAGAATATTCTCCAAAAGATTATTCTCGAGAATTTTACAGCACTATCTATGTATGTATGTATATGAAAAATATATTTTAATTATAATATATGAATATCGTACATCTTTAAAAGCGAATCGTTCGTCACCCTACTGAAATAACTGACCGGTTTACTTTAAAAGCTCAAGATATATAGCGCCGGTCAGTCGTATGTTAAATTTGACTTCTTTCATTATACTACTAGTTCCGTGACTAAATATTTATTTTAATCGATGGCGCAATTCTTACTATACCTAGTTGATTGGTTTTTTTTTAACATCGATAATCTTTTTCATCCATTTAACGATTCCCCGAACTTCCGTCATTTTGACAACAATTTTATTTATTGATCATGAAATTGTATAAATTTATAGTGAATACTAATACTGAAAAGCGGCAAATATATAAGTAAAACTACAGTGACATGTAATGAGTGATTCGTCAAAGTGAAGTGTAGTGGAATTTCAAAAGCTCCTGTACAAGCACGTGTACTCAGAGTCGTCTGACGTCGAATCGGGTGACCATGTGATACTTGGCAAACAACACCAGTCACATTTGGGGAGCGATGGGGGCGCACGGCTCTAAAGAGAGACTGTACCGATCGGCGTCTGAAAAATTCCCTGAAAAGTACCAGGAGAGGTTGCAGTCCAAGATCCAGCTGCCGCTCAAAGACAAGAAGTACAAACCGGCACTCAACAGAGAGCGATTCGGCAGTTTCGGAGTCAGAGGTACTTTTATCCCCATACCATTCATTCAACCGTACAAAACATATTGAGAGCTTTCGCCGATCGATATCGTTCAGAGACGAAGCTCTGCCGAAACTTGTATAAGCTTTTGGCGTGTATAAATGGACGTTTCACGCGCAATCTATCACTGCGCGTTACTTTTCAGCTGAAGACCCACACTCGCACACACTCTGCATTATTTATCGATCTTGTGATCCTGTAGTATTTTTATAAAAATTTATTATTCTATCAGCAATTGAATCAAAGTGAATATACATTTTAGATCTTTCACTTTTAAATTTCCTTTGGTCATTATTGCAAAGCAATTCTGTTGCTATGCGATACACACTATAATATGTATGTATGTATGTTAGGCGCGCCAGACGTATTACAGTAAGAAACGAGTTATTTCTTCATTTTTGTCTGAGTAAGGACACTGTGTGCATCATGTCCTTGGTGCCAGGAAATGACTTTTTGACGACTCTCCCGTTCCCGGTTTGCCTTGACAGAGCGTGATGATTTCGCACGAGATACAAAATGTTCGTGCGGCAGTATAAACCGACTTGGTTACCGCGTGAAACATGATCAACCTTCATTTACGCGAAGTGCAACATTATACCGCAAGCTATATAATGTATAAAAGGAAAAAAAAAATCAATACGGTTGAATAAACCAAGCGTGATAAGGATTCCTTCAAACACTCACACACTTAATAGATATTGTACATACATATATGTACTGTATATCGACGGCGTAATCGATTATTGCAATCCACAATGTAAAATGTGTGTACGTTGGAAAAATTATGTAATCTGTACCTTGAGCTAATAAAAACTGCATTCCATTGTGTATAAACATTTTTTTAAAACTATTTTCAGTTTACATATATCTATCTATGTTACATACAATATATTAAGAGCTGATAGAATTTGTTTACATATTACTCTCAATTACGAATTTGAAATTGAGACACAGATAGTTCTGATGAATCATTGTTGACCGCCGGGGAAGTTATATTCGTCCTTTGCAAAATAAAGGAACACCATGCGACGCTTTTGATCTGAATAATCCTCGAGAGGTGTACGCAACGTACATTTATTCTATCACTCACCGAGATGGCGTCAACTCGAGTTTTCCGAGAATCACATTTCTGGAACAAACAAGGGGACAACGCTCCTCTAGTCCCCAATGCACTACTCTAATTAGGTACTGTACGTTCGTTGCGCAAATTTTTCCGTATGTGACTTTAACGATTGCCGCATATGTACATAATATAATATATTCTACCTACACACACGTATGCAAAACGTACGTGTGAGAGTATGTATGTATGTATGTAGTACATAGAAATATGTGCGTATATTTTCCGAGACGTTTATTATTATATATGTATATATGTAGGTATTATATTATGTTGGCGATGTGACTGTGTGGAGAGATTCGAGGGTTGAGCACGCTCTCTACGGTCACTAGCATTTGTTGCCGTTGCCTGGCGATGAGCAGGATGGGGTTGTTTGCTATGACGTAATCGCAGCCTCCCCCTGGATGAATCATCCTGGCCTTGTTTGGCGCCGACGCCCTCCCTGTGGTCTCCTACACTCACCCTCCCATAGTCGAGACTCCTCTAGTCGCCACTCAGACAGACTTCAATAAAAAGTGTCGTCCTGTACGTAATAATTTTCGTAATGATACTCCGCTCTACTTTATAATAAAATTTTAAAAAGTATTCCCTTTGCTCTTTTTTGTTACAAAGTGTGAAATATTCAAATTCATTTTTTCAGGATTACAAAAATGCCATCTGAACTTCGATCACTATCCTCTATAATGAAAGGTTGAAGAAAATGAGTCTCACATCTTTGGAGACGAGAAGATTAAGATGCGATCTAATAGAAGTTTATAAAATAATATAAATGCCCAATAAAAAAATTCGGGGTGTGGCTGTATCGAACACGGCCGTAGGTTTTCCGTGAATACGACTGCGTCAGCGGCTAATATTTTATTTGGAATATGAGAATGAAATGAAAGCATCGAAATGGATACAGTAATATATTTTATCGATTTAATCGATTACAATTTTATTTATCATTGGCCTGTGGTAAGTAAGCAGTGGCCGTCGAGGTGCTCGCGCCGTTGTTTTCCCTACGTGCTGCGTAGAATTTCCGATGTTCCCGATACCGTCTCACTCATTCTGTCACAGACATGTTGGTACTGATCGATAGATGATTAAACCCTCTTTCTGACGATATGCGTTTTTTTGGCGAGTATGGGCCGACTTATTTTTGATTTTTCACCAACAAATAATTTACACAGTTCACTTTTTATGGCTTAAATCGACATATCTTGAGGAGATATTTTGTTTGTTTGGTAACGCAAGTACGTCAGAGTCGTCAGATATACTGCTTGGAATTTTCCAAAAACGTCCAAAACAGCTGTTGGAAGATACGCCCCCCTCCCCCGCGCCTCGCGCATGCACGGTGCGAACTTAAGGTTGGAAATTTATCGTAGACGTATAACCGAGCGAATAAAACAAAATTCATGTCAATCGTGTTATTAGTAACGAAGTTATAGTGTTGGAATGTATGCCCATCCAAACGTAACACCGCCGTTTCCGTACTGGTACCCCATACTGGTCCGCGTATAGACGTATTCACGTCAAAACCTCCTCACTTTCAATAAAAATGCACATCTCAAAGGTCATACACTGTGACTCCTAAAACACAAATCGAACAAAATTGTCAGAGACTCATTCCATTCAAATAGAGTGGTCGAAGTTTGGAACCGCCTGCCAAATCAGCTAGTAACTTCTGAAAATACAAATCTGTTTAAAAATCATCTCGATAAGTTTTTGAACATAAATGGATTTTTACAATCCTTCAAATATAAATAATTAAAAATTGTATGTACAAATTATAACAGACCCCTGGGTTCCATCGTTTATGCTTGATCATTTATTTTAAATAAATAAATAAAATTAATACATTTTTAATTCAGTGATAAAATGGGGGTATTACACAGGGATAGTTATACTCAACAGGATAGGGATACTAAATACGATCTCGCTGGTTTGCTGGTTTGCTGGTGAATAGCCGCGTGTAATAGGTGAAGTTAGTAAACTAGCATGTTTTTTCGACCGCGTGAGTGAAGTTCGAATGTTTGAACTTTACTCGCACTAGCAGGCTCGTGTGACGTCACTTCATTGACAGTTTGAGGTTAAGCGTTTCATTTTCAGCTCCCCACTTATTGAAAATTCAGCGGGCATTTTGACAGTGGGCGCAAAGCGCGCGCTGTCACGTTGACAACTCACAAGTTGATGACAGCGGCTCTAGCGGCAGCGAGTGGCAACATAAATTTGCGAGTGAACTTGACACGTGTAATAGGTTTACTAGCTACTCGCTACCAGCTCTACGTGCCGGTCAGTAAACCATCGAGATCGTCGCGAGTAAATTATCCACGTGTAATACCCGCTTAAGAGTCATAAGCTTAATGAGTATGTGAAAATGTATGGAATTTTTTCTTCTTTTTGCCCTGAAATTGAGTGATTGGTTACAGTTGGTTTTGAAATGGGGAGTGAAAAATTTAAATGTAAATTTGGGTTTCAATTAAAATGATAATTTATTGGCATTATTGTACGGTTAGTGTGAAAATAAATTATATCGCTTCTCATTTCTGAACGCGCAATGTTATATAATGCGGTGTTAAAAATTTGTATGAATTTAAAGGTGTGTTATTTTTTGTTAAAATAAAAAAAATTGTTTTGAAAAGTGAACGCACTTCTTTGATGAAAATTTTGAAGTAAAAAAATGACACAATTCTTTATAATTTTTTTTATTATTTAATACTAAGTAACGCTTACAGAGGAAGTTTACATTTTCAAGGTTATACCGTATCGTTGGTTTCACATTAATTACATTTACATTTTCATTATGTTTATAATAAATTAATATTCATAGAATATATTGTAATTCTGTGGTAATATTTCGTATAACAATGCGTTTTAATTATAATGATTTAATTTATTCGCAATCATTCTTTTGCTATGTTTTTAATACTTACTTGCATTATATAAAAAAAATAGATTTTAAGCATTTTGCTTTAAATTTTGCCGGGTTTCAGTATACATAACTGAATGGCTTTAGACTTTTATCGCATTTCAATCTCGATTGTGTCGAAATTTAATCCACTTTCGCAAAATTGATTTAATGCGCTCTTTAGTTGCCGAAAATTGAACGCTGAAATAGATCGACTATTAACACTTTAGTTCGTTCGACGGCCGTGTTTTACGGCTATCGTTTGCCATTAGTGGTTTACTATGTGTGCTCAAATCCCATTAGCTTTATACACAAATGGAAATCAAAGGGGTAATCGATACGATTTTATTCTTAAATTTAATTAAACATCATGGAATCTAAAACGTGCATTATTGCAACGCTGTCTTATCTTCACCGTGAACTTTGCGTCAATGTGCAATATGTTATCACAAAGATTACGATAACATTTTGAGATCGTTATTTTTTTATCAATATAGTTTATGTGTTATAATATAAGCTAAACATGAATATACATATAGCAGTCCCAAGGAATCTGCTTTTTTTGTAATTATTTTATATTTATATGTATTTGGAACAGAAAGTATGTCGTATTGTATCAAAAGATTAGTTTCAGCCGATAAATTTAAAATATAATAGAGCTGGCTGATTATTCTTTAATGGTTATTGTTTTACGCTTCGTGTTCTTGATTCTAAGTAGTGCAACAACCCAAAATTTTCTTATTCTTTATTCTTATCGTGGAATTTCAACTTTTTGGGTTAATTTGCCGCAATGTATGTACATACATATGTATGTATGTACGTATTATATGTATACATATGTATGTATTGTCGGTGATTCGGGTCGAATTTGAACTGAATTCTCATTTCGCGTGCGTTTCTATAGGTACACCCTCGATACAATGTATCGTTTCTGTTGTTGGGTCACTAAACGACCCACCCAGTACACACTCGGTTGCCAACCGTCTACCACTCTGTACCTATTTCGTCTTGGCTCGTTTGATTTAATGTAAACTTGGCTGCCGTTCAGGGGCTGTAGGGAATGGCGCTTAATTGGATTAAGGTCGTGATATTGATTGCGAACGATTCCGATGTATTGCCTTAATCTCAATCATTCCACAATGTTTTATTGATTGGTTCGTTGTGAAAGCTTTAGATTATTTGCTGTATACAAATTTTAATTAATATTAATTCATGTGGGTTTTCGACCCGCGCCTACCGCGGAACAACGCAATCTTCTTCAAGACCATGAAATTGGTTGCGTGTTTCAGACACACTCGTTTTTAATTTGCCGGTTATTCACCTTGATTATTATGCCCTCATAAGCGAATATTTTACTTTTCGTGTAACAAATAACAATGATAAGAAGTTTACGAAACTTATCAATATTTCATAACTATCTTTAAGGTGCCTGTAAACCAATGGTCTTTAACCTTTTTTCAGTCAGTGCCCAGTTATTTAACATTATTTAATTTGTAATATGTTAACCGCCCGCCTGCATATATGACCTAAAAAAATGAATACAGCAATGACGATGACCACCCATTCTGCTAGTCGAGATTATAGGAAAAACCATTAAAAAAAATCAAACCCAAATATTTTCAGTATCAAACATTTATTGAAGGATCTTTTATTGATAATACATATGTCTGGAAATTGATGAAATTCTTTCTGCAAGATATTTTACTTGAACAGTCCTAATTTATAGATAAATAAATATAGTCTTTTTACAATCAATAAGTGTCACTAGTTTACCCTGAAGACGTAGATAAATATCATTGAATTTTGAAAATATTCCAGCCAAGTAAAAAATGACGTTTTTCGCCCTCGGCGAAGTAGTTTCATTTCTTTCTTTTCGCTAAGGGGCGGACACGACACGAGTGTTGCCCTTTGGCGAATCTGGGCAATAATAAAACAGCAACCACTTGCCGGCAATCATCGAGCCACACATTACTGCGACACATATTGCGCATGTGATGCCGAAAATGTTACTGGATGGTTGACGAGCAATATTGCTGTCAATATTGCTGACAAATGTTGATCGTTTCTATGCGCGTTCATAGAGGTACCTACATGGTTCAAAGTGTGAATTGGTCGTTTTTGTTGTTTCAGGGGCGGCTAAGAAGCGTGACACCAGTGTCGCAGGTCCGGGACGACCCTTAAGCCCCCAAGGGCCCCCAGCACCCCAAAATAACCCCTCTGCACCCCACCTCGCACCCAGGAATCGCACCCCACCCGCAGCTAACGGGCGACCAGTGAACTCGCTCGGTAAGTAACACACACTATCACTAACCGAGGGTTCATGGTGAATTTCTAGGGCTTTGGACCCTTCCATGCCTCGAATTTAAAACACCCAAATCCATTAGAAGTGTTCAGTTTCACGTTTTAAAATCCACCTACGTACTCATTATTTACCGCTGGATATAATCCGCCATATAAATAGCGTGCTGTATTATGTATGTATGTACATACATACATATGTACGTACACGATAAATGAAAAGTTTTCTATGAGAAAAGTTTTCAATTCAACTTTATCGAGATACCCACCAACACACAGCCGTATTGTGATGTTAAAATATCGTTTTATACTTTGTGTACTTCATTACCTCGAAAAAAATTCTTTATCACGACTTTAAACCGCGGGTCAAACTTAAAATACAACGAATAACCTTTATCGCTTAGTCGTCGGTGAATTGATTTCTAACTATAGACCAGGGCTCGAAATGAAAATTTTCACGAATGGGAACGCTTGATAATTTTCAAAAAATGTCAAACGACTTTTTTTTATTTTATTTTGTATTACATACATATGGGTCGCCTAGTTCCAAATCCCGATAAGTCTATAAAACTCACTTGTTCGCAAACGCGGTTTTTCTGCTACAGACTTATTTGCTTGATGGCGTTTAAACTCATTTAAACTTAATTTTGTTGATATTGAACAAATGATTAGAAACATGGACTTATCGTTGTTTGTTTCTAAATATGGCTTTTATCAGCTTTTATCATAGTGCAATTGTCAGTTTTTGGAACTAACACTGATTTTCAATATTTTTTTACGGCGCGGTGGAATAATTCAAGTATAAGGCATCGTTTGAAAACATTCTTAGAACCAGAAAATATTTTATCCTCGTTTTTTATATATTGTGGACTTATCGGGATTTGGAACTAGGCGACTCATATGTATGTACATATGTACATACATACATATATTTACATATAATGTACATACAAATTTTTAGATTATTGTTGTTGACTCATCGATTAATAAAGCCTTATCCTTCGCCGAATACGAAATGTAAATTAAATTATAGAAAATGTGCGTACATTTATCTACATATATTACATATAACACCAAAAAACTTATGCATATGTATTTGTAAAATGTATTATATACATGCATAAAATGCATATATTTTAAATTTTAATAATTGTTAATATCACTATTTAGTTAGTCACGTTCAGTAATTATAATTCACACAACTTTTAAAAAGTGTTTGTAGTAATTAAGTGCAGAAATAAAAATAATCAAGTGATTCCCGATGATAGATTGAAATTGCCAATACGTTCGCTAAATTCAAGTTCTCTCATCAGAGGGCAAGTAAGACTGAAGAATTTTAAAATTTTGTGGTTCCTTAGTTCTTAGTAATTCAAAGGAAGATATGGTAAATCACCAAAATGGCCGATAAAAGGCTCATTGTCTTTCGAATAGCCATAAAAAAAAAATTTTTTGCTCAAAGCCGACATAAAAACATATTTTCAAGTAACCCGTGCACCCAGTTTGTTTAAACATAATAATAGTTTTAATGGCTTTCGGCTACAGATACATTGATGTCTTTCTCATAATTGAAATGTAAGCGATTGTGATTTACGAGTCATAAATGTAAAAAACATTCACCTTCTAACATTTTTTCGGCAATAATTATTTATTGAAATTTTTTCAAAATTATGAAAGGGTATGGAAATTTTGGCTTTTTAACGAATGGGAGCGCTAAGTTCACAGATTTCACGAAAGGGAGTGCTATTGTTACAGATTTCACGAAAGGGTGCTCTGCTCCTATGCGCTCCGCACATTTCGAGCCCTGCTATAGACCTATTAATTATATTGAAGTAAATGATTGAAAAAAATCATTAACTTCGGTTTGAATTCAATGTTCAAATCGATAAAAATATTGTGCTAGCAGCACGCAAACTCGGCAATGTGAAAGATTGTTCATTGAATACGATGAATTAATTGTGTCAGTGCATTACGCAATACATTTTCCGCCGATTTTTCCCATTTTCACGGCTCGAAAGTTTAGCATTTAAGCGTCAAACTCCCACGTGCGACATTTACACGAGTCGACACAATCCTTTTTGTTGTCCCGGCAGAATCTATCGCTGCAACGTGCCTATGAATAATTAATGTTCATATTGAATATATTAATTTCCGATCGATACAGAGGACGCCATATCCGAGAACTGCCGGCGGAGATGTCGTTTCACGATGTTACACATTGTTCTTGTATGGCACCTACGCGTAATACGGAATCTCGCTAGATTACGTTTTCGATTGACCTTATATGTTCATTTTTCCCCCCCTCCTTTGTCGTGATAATGGCTATTTCCATTGTGGTATCCCCTTGTAATTTTCACGTGAAAATGTAATAAATTCGCACAAACAGCCCACGTTTATATCGTACGATGATGTGTTCAAATTTGGAATTTTTGTTGTGTCGTAACGTATTATTTATCTAGTACAATCGATGGGGTTGCTATTGTGTTGGAAATTAGTTATGCGCCACTTTTCCGCTGGTACAAATTCATTTTCACTTGAAATCAATAGACGGAAAAATCTACTTAAAAGGTCGACAAACTCACCTATGCCAAATAGAGGAGCTCGCCAAAGTTGTACGCTGGTAATCCCATTACGGGCGATTTCAAGGCTTCTGCGGATTTTCCGCACAGACAAACTATCTATCGATCATAAAACCTATCAAATTTTATATTAAAAAAAATAATTTCCTTAGCGTATCGTAAACAGTGATTCATTTTTTTTTTACTAAAACACGCGACGAAAAATGTCGCGGAAAAGTTTCAATGTAAACGTCACGCATTTATCAAGCTCAATGCTCTCGTTGCCGAATGAATGAAAAACCGTTTTGTGGTTTTATTACAAAAGCAAATTATTATACAAATACTATAAATGATGATGATATATATATAAGTGATGTTCACTATTTTTTTCATAAGATCTATGTACATCTACCAAGTGCAAACCTAACTGCCTAACATTTAGTAAATATAAGTGTTAAAAAATATTAAAGCGTTTCTTGCACTATAATCACTTGGGATGGTAGCGTAATAAAATATTTTGATCAGCTGAGACATATCAACCACGTTAATGGATTCATCTACTTGCAAAGTAAAAGGTGAACAATCTTCAAGATCTTTCATACAGCTCTTATAAAACTACCTAATTTCCTCCACTCACCGTGTAACACTGTTTCTTGATAGCTATTATCTTATTTTAATTATTTTTCCTATTTTCAAAACATCGAAACTAAAACTCCAAAAATGTGTTTAAAAAAATTATTCCATCGCTAAACGACTATTTTTTTAGCAAGATTTTCAACACTCAAAAAGCAGCAATAGTTGCTGCTTTTGACTTTAATGTCTGTTTTGTAAAAATTGACTGCCGAGCTGAATGTCGTTTCACGTTTTCTTTCTATCGCAATGAAATGCTAGTATTACAAATTAAACAACAACGATCATTATAAAATGGTTTTCCCCATTATTCATGATAATCATAGGTCTTACCTCAAAACATATTTCATCTTGACATAATATTTTAAGTTGTGCGAGCCGTTACTTTTTACAAAATTTATCTATTTCTCTGAGAACTTGAGTAAACAAAATATCCCTTTAACATATTCACTGGCGATCGACTTTAAATCATTGCGCATTTCTACCTTATGGGCAACACTGCTATAAATGAATATATTTTGTATCAAAGAATGACTATAATTGGCGATTGCTAGTTTATCGTAATACATCTATGTATGCTATGGTTTAAAATTAACAATGAGTAGATTGAAGGTCTTCTTAAGTATACCATAATAACAATGGAGTCCATAAAAATATTATCACGGTTTAATTAGGGGCGGTGTATAGACAATGTCATATGCTAGTTATCGTAGATCAACCGAGACACTATTATGAATTTGCCTCACGAGTCTACTATAAATTTCCACTCGTCGACGCCACTGGCGCGCGACGCACGCGAGTTCCTCTGACTTCGCCAGTGGCGGTTCGCCTCGCCACGCCACTTTTTCATCTTATTTATTTATTTTTTTCTTCTATATTCATCACTCTTGTTTAGTTGGACGCTGCGAACCGGAACGCCGCAACGGAGTCACTCAATTTACCGGAGGTGCAATTTATGCCCCGTTCAGTGAAAAATCCGAAATCGCCCTCACACATCTTCACGATGACTGACTATCGTTCACGCTTCGGCAGTGAGGGATTTAAACCCGACATTTCTTGTTTGCTGACTGGCCAGTCTTCGTTCGGGCCGCGACGTGCACGTATATGAAATAATATGTTGGAAAATCTTTCGAAAACAGTGCCGATAACGTGCGGTCACCCTAAACATCCGAAAGTTTGGTCGTGGACGACGTGAAAAGAGAAATTTCCCTCGAAGAAAATTCACCGACGACTATGGAACATGCTACACAGAAAATGTATTATTTACATATGATTGATTCCCTACAAACATCGTACTTGGAACACACTGTATTGATTTCGCGAAAGTTTTTTTTCATAAGCGTGTGTGACTGAATTCATTGAATTCTGAAAATAAACGTTAGTCGAAAAGTCTCTATAATAGATAAAATATAAAAAGAATAAGGATATATAAATTTTAGAACATTGCAGTATCATTGATTCACTTTGCTAACATAAATATACAAATTAATAAGTGGTTTGTTTTAGTTTTGATTCATTTTGTTTCATCATATTGGTGCATCAACACAGATATGAAAATAAAGTTGCGTGTTAGTTACATTATGTACATATGTATATGTTTTTTGTTTATCGTTGTGCATACATAACATCACAGTGCAAATTGTATTGTTATAAGTATTACGTTCTATATTTTCAAATGTGAATTAGCACACAATCGATCGCTTATTTTATGTGTTCTTTGTGAATGCAATGTTGTCATTTTAACACTATAAATCAAAATGGATAGTGTGTTACGAGAAGATTAGCACTCGCGTAATTGTTTCGCTCGCATTACAAGGGGCCAGTATCTATGTACTTACCAACAATAATGAATAGTCGAAGAGTAAGTTATTACAGTCGCTGGTTAATTATTTATTATTATTGGCGCCTGTGCGTATAGCGTTTCATATCCGGATGCGGAGTGATTTAATTAAACGCACTGTTGCAATCATTATTGTATGTTGTAAGAGTGTACGTAGAATCTGATATGCCTTTTAACGTTTTACCTACGTTTCTACGCTTAATTATACCGGTGGACGTGGAAGATAGACGGTTGATCTTCAAAACCGGTCTGCGGTGAACGGAAAAAGATCTGTCGAGGTTGTAGATTTTTCCGGATTTTCCGCAACACTTGAATCTCCCTTCTAGTCAGGACTTCGTCTAATTGCGCGAAAGATAAGATAGTCACGCCGTTGCTTTTAGCCAGATTAGATACGCTACGAAGGAGTTTCAGTACAGATTCGCAACCTTTTCCGCATTTGTCGACTAAGGATCGTTAGATGTAGACGATTTTTTTTTGCAATTTTTGTGATATTCGATATGCATTTTCTGCATTTGCATTTGCGTTGCACACCTGGATATGTACATAGTTCTACATATTGTTGTGAATTAAAGTGTGTCATCGTGCTATAGTGAAAAGCGATTTGTACGTCGTGATAGTTCTATGGCGTCCAAAGGTCAGTACATTTACCATAAACATTACTGTAACGATTACGCAAAAGCTTTGCAATGGAAAAAGTGCAAAAAATAACTATTCGTAAATGTTAAAGGTATTCGAGGGTTCAACATAATTAAGCTGACGCCGTTTGAGAAATTGCGTCTAGGTGAAAATCTGCTTTTAATTTTCCAACATAATTTTCCGACGAAGCGTGTCTTATCGCGACGACGACCCCTAATCTCTTTAATAGTTAATTTGATTTTCCCGTGCTAGTAAGCACGAGTATATACGTAATATAAATTAACAAAGTAAACTCAGAAAATTTAATTCGCCAGGGTAAAACTTCGTTTCAATTCTAATTTTCTGTTTGTTTTTAGCTTTCGATTACATAGACGACTGTGTAAATATAGGTAAATCGGTATTTTATCTTTATTCGGTGTATCTACCACACGTTTAAATATAGTATTGAATTATATATAGAAGGAGAACTTTAAATTATTATTTATATTTGATACGGAATATAAATTGAGATATTGAACTTTGTAGAAAGGTGAGCACTGGAGTTTAAGACCGTTTTAATAATATATGTACTTCAAGTATCGCTGAGCGATATGTTGATATGGAATATTCCAACGTCGAAGATTTATGATGTTCGATACAAAATTTAGTTTAATCGAAACATTAATCAAACATTTTATAACAGCTATTCATATCGATGCGAAAATGGTATTATGGCTCGAAAATGATAGGTATATATTATAATATAACAAAGATTGACTTAGTGATGCAATCAAAGGCATTCAATGTTAGCCAATAGCGTGGAAACAATGCGGTTAAAATGGCAATAAAAGGTGTGTTCTTTTTAACAGTTTAGCACCTGTTCAAAGCCCAATCAACATAAATATAACGAAAAACAACGAGAATGTTTCTACAAAAAGTTGTTATTAATAGTGAAAATTTTCTGCATTGTCAACTCAACTTATGATGAATAGTCGCCTAGTATTGACGTAACATCCACATAGAAATGCGGTTACCAGGATCGATACCAAGCCACGTACAGTGTGTTTAGAAAATAATATTTCACTATATCCAAGTAATGAAAATAGCACTTTTTACTTGCTCCCTTTAATATTTTAATAACAAAGTTTTTAATTAAACGATATATGAGAACGTAATTCCTTCTCAAGTTTAATCGCAAGTTCAAATACAAATGACTCGTATGTATGTGATTCGAAATTCCGTTTTGATCAGATATATAGCTGTGAAATACATACACACATAGGAACAAACACGCGATCTCCAAAGTGTTTGCTCGGTCTTTTTGAATACATGGCAAAGTATTTGTTCCTCGACCTACCACACCTCGATTTTAGTCCAGCACACGCTTCTAAATTTCACTACGCAACAGGCGTACACATTTAGTCACGTCTCCGTCGCTTTTGAAGTGGGGAAAAAAGGGGTCATTCAATGTAGAAGTACTTTGAGTAGGTAAAGGTGACCGAATAACCTCATCTTCTTCGACTTTGTTCACACGTCGATCACACTTTTAATGTGGAGAAACGGACACCTCTGTGCTAGGCTGCATGCTTATGTACAATATAATCGATAATCGAGCTATGGATGGGAGCCATAGATTTGCACAATAAACATTTGCATATTAGATATGCTATGAGACGCCAAACTAATTACGCATCGGAGTCGTATTTGGGAGGCATTTGCCTCGAACGATTAGAATATTTGAATTCAAATATGTATTATTTCTTCATTCATATTTAGACCCGCAAAATTGTATTCCGTCATTTCAATTTGCATTATTGGATTGTTCTTGTTCAGCGACTGTAAATTTATGTCTTCAGTCCACATGCACTGTTTGTATTGTTTTAGTTATGTTACCCATGAATGCACATACAAAGGACATCATCGAAATGCATATTCTTATTTTAAATTGAGCTAACGGTAATTTCAGTACGATACGTCGTTGTTTTCCCTCTAGGAATTTGTGCAATTTATACTGTATTCGATTTTGTTATTATATGTACATATCTTAAAATGGTTGTAGAGCTAACACAATACGGTTATTCTATTCCGTTACGTGTCGTTTTATTATTTTTAGTTTTACAACGTATCATATTATTATATGTTGTGTTCTGTTCGTGTGACTGATACGCAAGCTTGAATTTTTTGCTTGAAAATGACCTGTGTCATATTCAAATGAAACAATAAAAACAACTTAAATATGAGTGATTATATGCTAATGCGAATTGTAGTCTGACTTCATGCGGGTCATATTATGAACTTCTCTACCAATTATGTATGTAGTTAGAACTACGTGATATCATTGTCACCTCTGAGGCTTTGTATTTTTAACAAAATTGGTCATCCCATTCGCAAATCATTTTTGATCAAATTAAGCACGTCCAGTATGCGGAGAATACTAGCTTATCAAATTCGAAATGAGAATATTTTATTACGATTGTAAAAACATTACAAAACATCTCTTTTGGGTATACATTGGGTTAGCGTGCCTTATAAAATATGTATGTATGTATATATTTTTTTCGTTCGCAAACGCTTTTCCCCTGATTGTTATCTTGTAATTTACGCACGCAACGTGTCCTTTCGAATTAAACTTTCGTACGAGTTAATTTCGTTTGATTCTAACGTTGTTATTATTACGCGTTATCTTTATTCCCTCTCGAAGCGAATCGTTTCAGTTATCCGACGCTTTAGTCCATCATTCGGCAAATTTAATATTTACAAACTGTGACGCGGAAGCGAACTTTATAAAAGCCATTTTGTCGCAGCAAATTGACTGGGGACTACCGGTTGTATGCGATGGGGATTTATGTGGAGATTTCTCGCAGACGACGCTCGATGAATGTTCATTTATTATAATCAACCGGGTATAGAGTGGCTCTTCGTCTCCGGATTTTCCGGAATCTCAACATCCGCCTCCATTCGAGTCGAACGGAAAAGAAACCTCTCGCATCCTTAATACACAATCATGTTGATTTATAATTTTTTAAATTTGTTTTTATAATAGTAAACAAGTGAATTGTGAATGATTATCGTTACGTAAATATGAGTTTTTCGGCTAGAGGTTATAGGGATATTTGCACCCGAATACCAATCTGTAAAATGCGCAATCTATGCATTTATAAGACTCGCCCAACTCCTCAATGATTTCATCTTAAATAATGTTGCTTTTTTTTTGTTAACAGTGAAAAAACCGATTGGTCTAACTTCTCCATCGGTATCACCATCGGCTGCTGCGGTCAACAATGTGGCTTCATCCAAAGGAATCATCCCTCAAAGGAAGCCTATTCCTCGGAGGGCTGCTACTCAACTCTCCGCTAGGACCACACCGCTCAAGGGTGAGTTTCGCATTTAATAAAACCATGACAGACTATATTGGGTATGTTATTTTGCACGAACCTCTGAAAAAGAGATCGTAAATTCTAACGTTAGAATAACATATGTTTTGTTTACATACATTGTAACTTGATGTCACATTGATATGCGTTTTAGTCAGATGCATCCTGTATTTACAGGTATTCCAAGCACGTTTCTCTTGGCAACGTACATTTATAAATTATTTATTATTTAGTTTCGCTGCAATTACTATATATAGTAGTGAAGGAATCTCCCTGGCTAATCGGCTGACCGACTGTCTGGGTATCCTCACGGTCGTATGTATACCGTGCACGTCACGCACACATAGGCTACAATTAGACCAGGAGACCACACAGACACTCCACCATGTTTTCATTATATTCATTATATTCAAGTAGGACAATGTAAAAAAAGATCATCTACCTACTCAAATACAATGAATTCTTGGTGTGGTGTTGGTATAGTCGCTGTAGTCTAATCTAGTCCATACTCTCACTCACTCACACGACACGAGTTGTGCGAAGCTTTCAAGCTACATAACCTCACCAACTCACACAAACACTCATGAGACGGTAACCACCCGAGGACACTGTTAACGGGCAGTTACTGGTGGATTTATATTCGTATTTATTATTGTGTACAATAAATTTGTTCACTACTGAATTATTGTGATTGTATTGAAATTGTACACAATAAAAAGGTAATGAACTGCTTGTGCCCCTTTTTTTACCATCGCCAGGTTGTGTGTGTGTTATGTGTACATATGTATGTATGTATGTATGTATGTATGTATGTATGTATGTACGTACATACATGTATGCGGGTGTATAAATATTTTTGCTCAGCCTAGATACGCACTATCTTCGTAGGTTGCTTATCTATTACAAGAGAAATTTGTCACTAATTTAAAGTATTTTTAGTGTTCGTTCATACTTTATTGTTTAATTTAGTTAATGATTGATGAGATCGTGTCTTCGGAATCGTGACTTGAATTTATCGAAGAAGTGCTATTTTATATTTTAAAATTTCATACGGGACAATTAGAAATTTTCGTTTTCCCGATCATGATTGTATAATTTTGTGGAATATCGTAGAAAGTTTATTTAATTTCTGTTGTTTAATAAAGTTTGTATGGTGAGGTTTTGTTTATACATATGTACATACAAAGATTCAGTAGTAAAATTGGCACCTCGACCATGAATCTCGACGGTGAAAAAAGGTATATTTTTAGTGACCTTTGATGAAAACGAAGCCTTCTCTTCTCCAAGGTCATGCTTTGTATCCAAAGGGACTTGAAGAGCGACGTAAAAGCTCGCAATGATTTATTACGACCCTTATTATAATAAATTTTAAGAACCTTCACTTTAATATACCTCTATGATAAAATGAGAATAAAGAATATCGTCGTATATGTACGTGAATGAGTATGCTTCACGCAAATACTGGGATTGTGGCGAATTGGACTGATAAGGTTTCACATCCATGCGAGTTTTTCAACGTGATCAATGGCCGTTTTTATATACCTATTGTATAACAACGCACACATTTGTTAACTCTTAACGGGCACACCTTTTGCATTTGCATGATTTTTTAAAATCATTATTTTTTGTACATATGTATGTATGTATGTACTGGTTAAATATTAACTAGAAGAAGTCGGTCTAACCCGAAAAACCAGTAATCGAAAGTCAATTATGATTGCATCATTGTGCGTTAGAAATATTTTCTCAATACACAGCATGCTTATCAACATATATAAATTGTTAATAAAAAAATAACTTGCAGATTATTTCGTGTTTTTTTTTTCTCCAAAACTTTCGCAGCGCCCTCTTTATTTGTGTTTATAAGCCTATCAAGGTTTCTCACCTTTTAAATTTTGTGATTTAAATACTTGGAAAATTTATCACTAGGTGTCGCTTTATAAAACTAATTAGGTTTTTTTAGGTTTTCCGGTAATATTTATAAAAATTAATTGTTTTATTTAAAGTGTGTTATTTTGTAACCGTTTTAATAAGTTAGCTACCATTTCCGCGTAATTATGATTGTATCCTCCCTTAGCGATAATAATCTAAACAACATTAAACGGGAAAACCACTAGATGTGTAAACACGTTATTTAGGTTCTCACATCCATCAAACGGCTTTCTCTGCAAATCGTATGACAACTGTGATATGAACTCAAGACTTTCAGTTCGGAGACCTCATAGTCACACAGGTCATTTATCACTCGTGTGTTTTTCCCTCCTATTGTTCGTTTGTTCTATTCGTCCTTTCAGTAAAACAGGGTTAATTGTAGATGATCTTTCTCATTTATCCGGATGAAACTTGACCTGTGAAATTATCGCGCCTTTCTCTGCGAAAATAAATCGTGAGATAAGAACTTTTTCGTCGCTATCTCTAATTCACAATATATTATAGTTATTATGACTTCCTCTCGAGAAGATGGCACAATAAAGAATGCTTGAAGTGTTTTTCCTTTTTAATAGATGGAAACCGGTTAGGTCACATATGTATCATATCTTACGTGATTGAATTTTGAAGAAGTTTTTTTGCAATAGTAATAGAAAGTATTGTATCTGTTAATTTGATAACAATTGAATGTTTCATTACTAAAAACATTTTTGTATTGCTATATTAAAATCATAAGAGAAGCTTTCGTGTATGATTGATGGTATTTCATGATTGATTTTATTTGTACAGAAGTGTTTGTAATGAGATAATGCTAAAACTATATAAATATGTTTTGGAATTCAATTAAATGTAGCGCATATTAATTAATATTTAAAGTGAACGTTGTTGTTATTGTCGGAAATAGTGTTCATTGTGTGGGAACAAATTACAATTCACGAGCTTATTAAATGTTATGTAGTTTGTATTATATGGACATATGTATACTATGAAATAACAATATAACAAGGCGACGTCTTCGTAAGCTGTTATAATTTATTTTCCAGTTTGCATAACCTTATTGCGGTTTTGCCCACACTTTCGACTTTCCAGTTTTGGCGATCGACCAAAATATTAATTGTATTTTTTTCGTTCACATTATCACGTCCATTATTCATTACGTATTCGAGGAAATTGAAAAAAAATTGTGGAAGGTGTATAATGTCAGCGTAGAAAGATAACATTGTCGATGATATATACGCGAACAGTCGGTGATTGTATCGCGAAAGCGATTCGGTATTGTTTGTACATACATACATACATACATAGGTATAAGATCATATCATACCGTATAGGTGTGATTGCGGTGAAATCTGTCTAGTCTCGAGCGGAAACAATTAGTCAATTAGTCCAACATTTTTAAATTCACTTCGCTCTATTTGTCGTACTGAAAAAAGTGAGAATCTTTAAGATGATGTGGAGAAAGGAATCTCTGCCACGCACAGCAAATAAATAAACCAGTAATAGAAAACCTTTTGCTGAAATTGTGTAATTTATTCGAATGAATTTCAAAATTAGTTAATGCTGATTTTATGTTATGTGTTATGATTTTATGTTTAAATAAAATGTGACAATTTAAAATAGGAATGCCATCGAGTTTACTTGTGAGACGACGTGTTTTCATTTTGTTAAGTGACAAAATATAATAATAATGCTTTTTCCCAGGATGTGACGAATTTTTAACGAACGATTACCAAATCAACTTTCACGATCACTTATACATACAAGTATGCATTATAAATAATAGATTAATAATGCATGTAGTATTCATTTGATTTATAATTACTATCAAACAAAAAGTTGAAACTATGTACGTACCGCGCCCAGTCTGAATGTTGAAGATCGCCGTTAGGCAAAACCGCAAAACATTAAAAGAAGGCGCGTGGTCATGGTAATTTTTCTTGAGTGGCAATTTAAAGAGTTTGATCGAAAAAAAAAGGAACTATTCGCATTCATTATAACACCATTTTGCTCTATGTAGATTGAATTTTTCTGTACGGAAAATTCGCATTGGTGAACATTATTAATTTATATACGTACATACATATGTTAAAATCTACAAGTTTTTATCATTATGTTAGGCAATATTTAAATGTTTTCTAAACGAGATCGCTTTTAATTTATAGTTGGTCGTGTCAATCTTTGTAATTAGCTGTCGGTGTCGTCGGAGTGAATGTGTAGTGATAAACTGAAACTTCTCGTCCAGTTTATGCTAAATACCTTTTGCATTCGTAAAACCGATTTCTCCTTTTGAAAAAGCTGCTATAAATTAATCTTTAAGTATCAAAGAAATACGAGGAGGACGATCCATTCAATCGAACAAATGGTAGGAGCTATTATTTGGAAATTAATTGAGATGGCGACTGTCGCTTGGGAAATTAAGAGAAAATCATTTTCGCTATGGACATAATATAATGCCTAAAACTTTTCTTGTGTCGATTACGACGTAATGATCAATCGTTACGACAAACCTCACAATCGCCAACACTCTGATAAATGGTAAAACTTTTTTAGGACCGCAGTCTCCTCTCATCTGCAATGCGTATTGTATGTATGTATGTACCCTCTCTGTTAGTAAATTATTTATGTGACCTTACACGTAAAAAATAATATTATTTTACATACACATGAGACAAAATTAATTAAACTTTTTATAGTGAAAATCAGATTTTCACATTGTATCGTTATCGTTTTAAGTGGCATTTTTTACGAGAAAATGTACTGATTTGTGATTAATCGGATTCGTTAACGGTCAATTTCAAAATACCGCATTGCGAACGGTATATGGAAGAGCGCAAAACGCTTTTCTATTATGTAGAACTAGATATCTAGATATCAAATCTTTTTTTCGGAGACCATGTTAAGATTTATATACATATTTTCATCGCAGTTTCGATTTCGTAACGTGACGCGAAATTTTGCAGTCACAGACCGTGATAGACAGACACATTATCATAATATACCACGAGGCCATTATTTTTCATTGGTAAAAGTGGAGAACGTACGTGGGAACGAAAATTTTACACATTCACGTCGGTTTTGCCGTGAAAGCACATTTAAGACAATGCAGTGTTCTTTGACCGAACTATGGGACTTTGCGAAATCTTAACTACGGGGTTATCTCGCTCTGTGCAGCGTATTTTGCAGAAATGTCGAGTTCTAGTTTTTTTTTTCATATTATTTATTGTGGCGTAAAATGAAGATGGTGCAAAAATTGTTTTAGCAAGCATGGGAAATATGAAATAGCTAATATTTCGAAAGTGATTGATTTTATTCAAAAAAATTTACCAATCACTGTTAATTCTATGGAATAAATTCTGTTCTATTGAGTGTATTTGAATAGGAGTTTTTCTATAGATATTTTCAGTTTTCCCCCAAGTTACATACGACTATACGAGTACATCCCTGCATTGAAGTTCACAATGCGCTCTTTTTGGGTAGTGCCCACTTACTATTGCGCACGAATTGGATATTTACGAATTATGCTTTATGGAGCGTGAATAAGGAATGAAACTATAATAGTTGTCCACTAATTGCCCAGTATGCAAATATAATTGGCCGTGTTATAACAAATGACGGTTATCGAATAGAATTAGGGTTCAACAGCCACCGAGGTTCTGCGCTGTTAGCGTGCGGTTCTCCGTTACTTTTCGCCTCGCAAGATCGAAAGTCGACCAAAAAGAAAGTCCCGCGAGCGTACTGTTATGGCGGGGAAAAAACTGAATTGCTTCACTTGCTCCATTCAGTGCGTTTTAGTGCTCGTATCGCGATGGTCATGTTCTTTGTCGAGTAGTGTCGTCTTCGTCGTTGAATTCGGACATGGACCACCGGCCCACGTCTAATCTTCCATCAACGAAAACCCCATTGACTGAACTAATCCACGGACACGTAGTAGTACCAAAACAGGCGATGCAGTGACTATGTGTACGTGCACGTTGGATTCGCTCGCGTAGTGCAATGAATGTAAATTTTCCGATGTCGAGAAAATGAATACTTCTGTACAGAAATATCCGAAAATGAGTCCTCTCAATAGACTAGTGTCTTTCTTCCACGGTGACAGCAACAACAACAACAATAACAACTGCCCAAAAAAGAGTCTACACTATCCGAAGACTTATACTAGTGATTTGAACATATACGGAGATGCCGAAAAGCTCAAGAAACACTATCTGTGGGCGTCTTTGCGGAAGCCTTACAAGAAAAAAGGTTTGGTTGTACATTTTATTATTTCGCTTCGACTCTAATGCGGTACAAATTTATTTAATTGATGTACTATGTATAATGCATCATGCGCAAATGGATAAAACGTGATCTTCTTAAAAATTTTATTCAAGCACTAATGAGTTTAGTTAATTGTCTGATTTTATATCACGAAAACGATTATCTTCGCTAGTTATGAATTAGTTCTAATGCGAGGTAGTCTAACTCGAAGTTTGTTTATCTATTTTTTAATCGTCCTCGTTGGAATTAGCTACGATCGTTTTTTTTTTTTGCAACAATCGATTGTGTAAATTTTCATTGTGTTCACAGTGGCACACAGCATTGTTCTTCCCGATCGCCTCATTTCGCATTCAATACTGGACACATTCGATGTTGGTTATGTCCTCACGTATCCTTTACCATTACAGAATACTGAAGTACTGAAGAGAGTCGAGTTTATCCGGTTTAAGTACCGAAACAAGAGGTCACTGTATCCTTTTGACTATCGGCATTCAGTCGAGAAGACATTATCTATCACTCGCTATGGCTCTCTTCCCGGGTTACTGAGAAGTGAATAACGCTGGTTAGTTAGATCAATTTGATGTTGAGATTGCATTGTCGTGAACGGCTCCGATTGTAAATCACGACATACAAATTACATCCTCAGATAAACACCGTTTTCATCGCATTAGAGTAGTGTGTCGGCGCCGCTTAAATTGCATTCTCACTGTGATTATTTTGCATGTTTTGAACGAGCGTTTTAATTAGAAGAGTTTTCCGTTATTCAGCGACACCATTTTCGCGATTTTTTCGCAACGATGAATCCGGAAAAACTACCTCGCTCGGAATGTTTGCGCTCGCGATTATGCACGGGGGTAAGAATATCGAGTTCAAATGTATGTACATATGTATGTACACTCGACTCGCTCAGAACAACCAGATGTCCGTGTTCCATTTGGTGAGCATGCTATCGATAAGTATCTTTTGGGTGCTTGCAGTAGGGCCGTTGTGTGTTTGCCAATTAAATTGAACCTATTTAGGTCACTCGAGTACCTAATAATGTTCCGAATCGTGTACGTTGCATTCATCATCTGTTTGATGCACCGCTCCATGAGTGTATTCTAATTACATTTCGGCTTCAAATTGCTTTTTGTGTCCGTATAGAGAGTTTTTGCAATCGTTTACTATGTAAATGGTATGCTGAAACAATTGTGTTGCGAAACGGGTCACATTTCAGGGGGAAAGAATGGGTCGATAATTGTGAGAAACGGACAAGCAGTTCGCCTGCAATACTTTTGCTACAACGAATAGTTTCCTTTCTAAACGATACAAGATTTGCGATAGAAAGTTTCGCAATTTTTCTGTTTTCGACAAAGCAAATTGACCCGCACGCTTCTTAGCAAACAAACGAGCGAATTTTTTTGCAAAATTTCGGCAAAAAGGAAGTTGTGGAATATGCGATTAAAGCTGACTGGGCTGGAATACTTGTGTGCATCGTCGCGATGACGGTCTCGTCACTTGGACCGTGCCATGTGAGTCAATTAGTGTAACAGATTGACCCATTCAAGAAGAAAACTAACCGAAGTTAGTGACGGCGCCCACGTCGGTTACTTTCATCAATCAAACCGCAAAACGGCTCTTCGTTCGTGTCACTGTCTTTTATTAGTGCTAGATTGCGTCCCATTACGAAATTTCAAACTAGAATTAACATTCGCTGATGCAAAAATAGGAAAAAACAACTGTTAGTTTGTTCAGGTGGTAATTGTTTTATGTTCATGTAGCGTTCATAGTGTGTGGATAAATTATCCGTAACGTGAATTATTATATCGAGTGTTGACGCGTGGAAAACCATTCGAGCGTTTTCCTCGATGGCCACACTTTCTAAAGAAGTGCGAATTCGTTCAAAACAATACGATTTTATCATCGAATGTCACAGACATGGTGGTTTCGTGTGCGATAAAGAGAAAATTCTGAAAATATCGTTCGCTTTTCCTTTCTCAGAATGTGTGATATAAAAGAGCGGAAACGAACGACCATTGTGACATCTTCACACGGGTTCATAAAATCGTATTTCGCACACGACTCCGTTCGTTTCTTTTTGAAGTGCACTTTTTTTGTGACTTAAATATGATTTTGGAATGTTGGAATATACTCAAGTTTGCAATAATATCATTCGCCTAAAGCTAAATTCAAAAAAAAAACCTGGTGTATCACTCATCCAAAATGATGAAAAATCTTACTGCAGTGTATACATTAAAAAATGATTTTGTAAATATTTTTGGAATCCATCAAATGGTTTTACTCAAAATTATGATGGAATATGTACAGGTAAAATATAAAACCTCGATTCAGTTTAGTATAAACTATCTCGCTAATCTCACGCGTGTGTTTGTTTGCACATGGTGTTTTCCTCGAATTACTTTCATAAATTAACAAATTGTAATTTTGTACCGCTTCAGTGTAACAAAATCGAAAGTCATGATCGTATTCTGAATAATGCGACGCCGCGCGTGTGCAAATTTATCTAGAATTTGTCGGATTGGCCTATTTGGCGTTTTCTTTGAAGTGCAATTTTCTAAAAACTGTACCACTTGCTTGCGTGTTTCGCTCGTATTTTGTACATATGTATTATACTCGTACATAGTTTGTCGCACTGACACACATGTTCCAACTTCGATTTCTCCCCTCGGTCGCCTCGTCTTCACTTTGCGCATGTTTAATCTTTTCGTTCCGCTTTGGAAGTTCGTATATTCGTCCTGTGTCTATTTTTCGACGCATTTTACATACTTCACATCCTGCCGAGGCGTTTTGTGGAGGCGTATGAAAAATTTTGCGCACATTTATGATGTACGTGTTTGTCAGAGAGACAATTATTTTGATCACATATTGGTATTAAGGTGTACTTACCTGGTATAAACTATTTTTTAATTCATCCTGACAATAGGCAGGCGCTGCATTACGGAACTGTTGTGCACATGTTTAAATCGCGTGAGTGTATTGGAATGTGTGCCAAAATATTTGCGCATTTGCATGTATCAAATGGTGAAACGCTACCGTTAAATATTTTCCTACGTGATACAACATTGATTTCGTTTAAATTAGTTTTTCGTCCGATCGTTAATTCGGCTAAGAACTTTAGCGTCTGCTTTTAAAATAAAATTGACTATACAATTTGAAATATCTATGAACAGTAAAAATTCCTCAGTGAAATTCTTAGTTAGTGAAAGATTAAATTTTGACGTTAGTGCAAATAATTTGAAATTAATTTATAGATGTTGATCATACGGAGTTAGACTTTAACGCTGTTGAATTTTTGCACGAGAGAGTTGTGTTTTGAACGCAAAGTATTTTTCCAAATTAATACTGAAGCTTACAATTTCAATTCTAGCTTTTTCTTCCTTACGAATGATTTGTACCTTACTTTGATAACTCGAGTGCACACTAATGCGTTTGCTCTTAACGAATTTGGGTATCGACGATTAATTCTCTACTGTGGAAGAAGAAAAGTGAGGAGCATATCTTTAGTTGTTACATTATTATAATTTTTTTTTATTAATAACTTTTTAATTTTAGAGTTTAAAATCAAATAATATCGTAATACAGTAAATTAGGGAGTATTTTAAGCAATTTTATGAAGTTTTTCATTTACGAGCAACTGTTTAAATTCCTCCTCGCATCGTAATTATTTCGCTGCAGCTAAATCTATCAAGTGGGTTGTTATCTATAGAAACCCGAAAACCAGAAGCGAGTTCGTACTTCACATCATTTTAAATGCGTATATCTTTGCGCATTTTATTATTATTATTATTATTATACATAACGTACTTTGGAGTGGTTCATAAGTAAATTGCCGATTTACCGCGCTAGCGATTTCTTTTTGTTTGTACATAAATGTATAAGACAGCGAACATCTCAATTAACCTCGTGAAATGTGTGTAGAATTTCGTTATTGTCTTGAATAATTGGTGGAATTTTGAGTAGACTGGTTATCTTCAACAATGGGTTTAATTTGGGATTGCTCTATCTATCCCTCTCTTTCTCTCACTCTTCCATTTTATACGGATTAAATTCCACTAACTGTTTTCTGATGGTGTTTCAGCCTCAATTCATCCTCATTTACGTCGGATTCGGAATCGATTTACTCCAAATAAACCTTTTAAAATGCCCGTTGTTTGTCTGAGAAAACAGACACGGTGAAAGTTTTTGGATGGTTTAAATTAGAATTTTTTTATTTGATAATCATTTGTTTGGTATATACATACATACATACATACATAGGTACAATATATTTATTGATCGAGATCGTTCAAGGCAAACGTGCTATTTACCTTGTCTTTATCTTACCGTACATAACTGTAACTGTAACGTGTTGTGATTTCCCATTTATGGAAAATCATGAGTATCGACCATTTTCGTACACTTTTTCTCCGTAATAATAGTATCGCTATCGCATAACACAAACAAACATTCAACTCAACTTTCATTTACATTAACGTAAACAGTTTGGCAACCCGCTTGAATTACAAATGAAATAAATTTTTCCTTTAGGCATATATTTTCCCAGTTGGTTTTGTTAGTCCCTTGATATCAACATGATATAGCTTGACTTTAATTGTAAATGCGAGAGAAGTTTATTACGTTGTTGTGCGAACGGACAAGCGCAAGGGGTTGCGACTGCCATGTCGGCCGAAATGCAATAAAACGTTAATGAGCCAAAATTGCATTTATATAAACGACGTACACGAATGAGAGGCGCACTTACCAGATGATGCCGTATGTCAAATTCACTTATGGTGTTTTTTAAACGATCTGCTGTCAGATTAGGAGTGAGCTTGTGTATGTGCATTGTCGTTTGTGGTGGTGGTGCAGTGTGGGTGTGGAGGTGGAGACGCCGCTGCATCTATTTCGGCTTCAGCGTTGGTCTGATGAGGACTATGTCCGCTTCATCATCAGGCAACGAACGTCGAGATGCGTTCTTACGCAACTGAAGCAACCACTACCGAAGATAAGGAAGGAGAAGGAGCCTCCTCCCCCTGTTGCTGCACTCGCTGTACTTGTACGCGCCACTCTCAACATGTCCATCTCGTCTACATACCCATGGAGATCGACTTCGAGTTGACACGCTTCAAGCGCAAAGGTCTAGTTACTATTATCAGATTATCACACACAATGCTCTCGTCGAAAATAATTACGTGTAACATCTTCTCACGTGTGTGTTTATTATGATGATAATATTTGTTCCGATGAAGCTTTCCGCTGTTTGTAATGATCTTCGATTGGCGGTGAGCTGCTAATCGTCGATTGGAGGACGACATATTTATCAGATCAATTATTATACATATGTCGTACTCTTAAATCTAAGTTCGGGATCTAATAATTGTGGTTTTAAAATAATGTGGGCAATGTGTGCTTTTGTTTAAATCTCAATTCGACTTTTTCGTACCTATACATATTTGGAAATTAAACTTCGTTCGTATGGTTTGAAGTATCTTCTGGTAAAAGTATTGTGTGTCAACGTTTACTATTCATCAGAACAGTTGATATGTAGTAGGTTGTTACTCTTTGTTGCTCGTACACTTTGATCTCGGCGACTGTGATAATCTCTCCTCTCTCTATCTCTTCAGACGTGTAATTTTCGTTCTCTCCATTAGATCCCACCAGTGCCGTAGGCGTCAACAAATTTATTACAAAGAACTCGAGTGCGTTTTGCAAAATTCCGACTTTTGAACGTCTCGGCGAGAGGCTGTTTATTTTTGGCGTCAATTTTGTCAATTCAGAGATCGTTACACTGAAAATAAAGCGCAATCTCGCTGAATTCAGCCAATTGTATTCGATGTGACCGAGTCGTTTTGTGTTTCGCTCGACCCGGCATGAGAAATTTTGCGGTGACATCGTCGTTGCGGTCACAATTTCAATTGAATTTTTTTTTTCATACTTGCAAAAAAAAATTACGTAGCGTCATTATTCGTTTTGAAATTTTTTAACCCCGTGAGTGTCATGTCGTAATCCAATACAACGTATTCATTTCATAGATATATTGCACTAAATGTATATTACATTGTATGTAAGAGTTTACACGGTATTGTTTTTAATTTGTTCGAATGTTTACGCTCCGACTTCGGCTTTGATATTTTATTTACTTATATTATAAATACATGGATGGTAATTTAAATTTTCTAAATGAAGGTGATTTCCTAGAACATACAGGGTGTAGTGAATGTTATCGAGTGGGTTAATTACGTTTGACTTGCCCTTCCGGCTGGTGTCGTTTGTCAGTCTCGCCGCACCTTTTTTTGTTTCTTACGTTTTAAGTTCATCTTCCATCCACGATTTCCCGCTGAAGTCTGGGTTTAAGCTTTTATTTCATTTTACTTTTTAAATTGTTTACAAATTTAAAAAATTTTAAGTTTTATTACTAAGCATTGGCTGTACCGCTTTTTGTTTAAACGTCAACGAAGATATGGTGTGCTTCCGTCAAAGTCCAAAAAAGTTTGAGTGGATCAGCACCTATTTCAGTATTGGCGCGTGCTCGGCGGATGTGCAGCGTCTCGTTAATTAATGCACGACCACTGACACAATTGTTGTCATTCGTTAACATTTATAGTCAACCTTTTTTCTGTAGAATTAATTTTATATTTTTCACCAAAATCGTTTAAATATTTTTATAATTTTTTTTCCTTCATATGTTTCCCATTTGTTCGTTTGTTGATTTTGGTTTTTTATGAGCTTTTTAAAGTCCAGAAGCACACTTACATACCTCTATAAGAAGAATATTTTTATTACATTATAAGTATGTTCTTGATGCTGCTGGCAAACGGACGCATATGGTACAAATGTGTGTTTCGCTTTTTTGAGTTTTAATATGTTTTCTTTTGCACTATCGTTTCTCAACTGTCGCGTCCGGTGATTTACATATTCTTTAAAAGCCCACCCTAAACATAGTTGTGTTTACGTAAGGATGCATGCTTTTGAATTAAAAATAAAGCATAAAAACTAAGCGTTACGCGAACCGACGATGGTTTCTCTCTGTCTTGACCTTTTATTGGTGAACAATGATAATTCTATCGGAATTATATAGCATTGTCGTGACGTTATTGAATCAATTTGTTCCCATTTCATTATTCATTATACAATACATTGTATGTATGTATGTATGTATGTACTCATTTTATAGTTCGATTGTGTATGGATGCTGTTTCTCTACAATTATCCAGTAAGTTTGGAAGTGCACAGCATTTTTCGATGGGATTTTGAATAATTAAAAATAAATAACCGCTATTAACAATTACATTTCCGATCACGTTGTTGTTGGTGTATAACTGTTAGTACGTAGTACGTACTATAGTTATACGTACAGTTATACGTACTTCGCGGTTAGTAGTGTTATACCATGTTCAGAATCACCACGTGCGATATTCAAGTTCATTGAGAAGGCTAATTCCGAACGTTCCAGTTACATTTTTTTTTGTAATTGAAAATAATTATGCGAATTCAAGTTTCAAGTGCTTTTGTACGCTCTGTATTTAATTGATACAATTTTCCGTTGAATATTCTATTGTGTACCTACTCGGAAAGTTTCATGAATTTACGTGAAACTTTGCTTTCGAGTGCATATTTAAATTGAACATTTTCTCTTTAATTATAGTGGTAAAAATTTACGACGCTAATTATTTATTTATTATTATATATGTAGATATACATTGACGATGAGTTTTCTTGGAGCGTAACGGAAAATTTCACAATGCGAATAAAATTCACACGTTTAATGAATGCAAGTTTATCGTGAAAAATCCTTGTGTGAATCTGTATGTTTTAAAAAGCTTATCTTACTAACTGTTACAATAAATTAGCCTCGGAGTAATCTCCAGCAGCTATATACTGCGTCACAATGTTACACTTTTAGAATAGTTTTTTGCGTGTGTAAACGAATCAGGAAAAAGTGCGAGTGGGAGATGTTCCGGTTGCGTCAATTCCGGCGGGAAAACTCTCCCTGAAATAGCGGTGAGTGATTGTGCGGATTACGCTCGTTACGAAACTTACTGGCAGATGCTCAAGGGCGTCTAATCATAGCCGGAAAGACGCCGGCGTCCCGGTCCACCGACATGGACCTGACATGAGGCTGGACCGAGAAAATAGTGCTGAAAAACGAGTCGGAACGTTTTGATACGTATTGCTTTTTTTTCGTAAAATTTGTTGATCGGTGTGTGAAATACTTGTTTCTGGTGATATTGAAACGATATGGGCGAGGGTAAAGTGTGCAAGTTGCTACAAATCCTCAATACGCACACATACTTTGATATTCGTATAAATATTTGTTCAATTGTATATGTAGAATGACTTTGAAAGTATACTTTGACGATCATGGTTGAGCAATCGACTTGAGCGGAAACGCGTGTGGGATTCTTTGATCTCACCGAGATGTATAGTTAAACATTGTAAACAGTTTAAAGTGTATTATTATTATTTTTAAATGTTCTACCTAATTTAATTTACATTTAACCGTGCTAGAGATATTATGTATGTGTATTATTTGTAAAATACATTCGTGCATATTAAGATTTACAGTTCTGTTACAGACGTCGTCATCAGCACCCACTCTTCATTAAGTCAACCCTAGTTTATCGTACATAACAACTTGTTCACTTATTCAAATCAACTACGACACTGTTATCGTTTTCGACGTCCATCATCTTATTGTGTCCATATGTGAACGACGTACGCATGTATCATTATCATTTTGAAGCAATGTATTTCATTTTAATGTGATACGCAGATGAAGCAATAAAACTTCATAAGCAAACGCAATGAAGCTTTCAACAATGTTTCAATTTGACGTTGGTGATATTGAAATCTTTTTCAAATAAAATATGTACTATTGAAATGAAAGTATTGATGGACCAATATTTTGAAAATATTAAAAAGTGAAATAAAAATCTGCTATTGACGTCTGTAGCGATTTCTTCTTATGAATTCACTTTAAATTTAACTCAACGTAAACACGCGATCTAAAAGCAGCGCCGCACAACACCAAGCGCCATCAATGTTTGATTATTTTTAGTGTGCAATATTAACTTATCTTGGTTTATTTATTCGTGTTTGCAATTCTTTAGACATGAAACTAATGTGAATTTCTCTTTTTTTTTTAGATCAAAACAGAGCTTCAAGCCCTGCAAGTGTATTGAAGGCGCCCCAGGGAGCTGGGGCTGCGCCCCCATTGCCCCCAGCCCCCCAAACCCCGCCAACAAAAGGAGTCGAAGCACTAGCAGTCCTCGTACAATACCTCGTATTTCAGGTACATATGCAAATATGCTACATAATTTTGGTATGATATGATTGATTTTTATATGATTTGAGTCTTGAAATTTTGGGTCACGAGTCCAGTGCCCTACAAACCGTTAAAACATTTTCATCGATCGATGTATGTATGTATTTTTTAAATAGTTTCGTTGAATGTACTACTTTACTATAAGTTTCGTGTTACCGCAAGCGTTTAAGCAGCAGGGTGGTGAATATTTATTCGTGGGGTGAGTTGTGTGGCGATCAACAGCGTGATTCAGTGAAAATGACGTGTTTTTCCTGGAAATTCAAATGATCCACAACACCTCCCCCCAGAGTGGATGACGCCATACATGACCTACCCTCTCGCACGAAGGCTTTTGAGCCAACCCGTTTAACGTTGTTCGTTTCGCTAAAATTGAAATTAAAATTATTTTGTTCTTACATACATACGTACATATATTCGCCATCTAAAACCAATTTGCATTTTAAGCGTTGCCTATTGAATTTAAAAAATAACCACTTGGCCTGGCGTTAGCTCAGTGGTTAGAGTGTCAGTCGTTTAAGCGAAAGTCCATCCCCGTATCACAGAATGATTTTCTCCGCAATTTTTTAGACTTTAATCATCGTCATTGGTAAAATCTGGATGTTACTGAATTCAGATAGGCCGTCTCCTGCTGGAATTTTCCAATGTATCTGACTTGGTGTGAGACGGTTCCACTAAAAATTTGCACCTCCTATCCATTATTCCTAAGTTAACCTGTTATTGGGTCTGGGTTGGTCAACTTTCCTCACAAAAAAAACCAAATCATTTTCACTGTTTACTATGAATTAAATTTAACTCGATTTACTTTTTTAGTATTATTATTTGTTTTATCTATAAATTTGATTTCAATTTGATTGGATTGAGATGGGCTAGTGTTAGTTTAATTTTGTTTGGTAGTGAATATTTTGGGAAAGACAGTCCAGTAATTTTCTGTTTACTATCTAAAAGGAAATGAATTTTATACATGGAATTATTGATATGAAGAATCTTAGATTTGAAAGGAATCGTGTGGAATTTTGATTCAAATAAACGTATAACAGCATCCAAATATTGATAGTTATATTAGGTAAAACGGAAAGAAATGTCTTTTTTTTAAAGGAACAAAAAATTTATTAAAAAAAACCATACATAATTATTCTGTTAAATATTTTCCATTATTTATCTATGATTAGGCTTACCATACGTCCCGTTTTGACCGGGACTGTCACGGTTTAAGCCCAGTGTCCCAGCGTCCCGGCCAGTTTGTCATTTTGTCGCGGTCATTTGGAAAAAAAATTAATAAACAAACGGTATCGCGCAAATTCGTCAGTTCCTAAGCCACCACGCATGCGCAATTTTGTGCAACGGTTTGCGCATGCAAATTTTTTCAGATTGTGTATGTAATTTGCTCGAGTCAGTGTTTGTATTTGGCGTGTTGTTGCGATTATTTTTACTGTAAATTAAATTAATTTAACTCCCAATATGCCAAAAAGTATTGTATTTTCTGGTGAATTAAGCCGGGATTATCCGTTTTTGAAAAAAATTCGTGGTCATATTGACAAAGTGAAATGTGATTCGTGTGATGTGTGTGATGTGATGTGATGTGAATTTTCGGTGGATCGTGGTGGGCGTTCGGACATCAAAAGTCACTTGAAATGTGCGAGACATAAGGCTAGTCTAGCAATGGCAGGAACTTCCTCAAAAGTAGTGTCATATTTTAAACATGCTGATCCAGGTGACAAATAATTTTTAATAGCTGCTAAAGAAGCAACTTTTGAATTTCATGTTGCAATTCATAATCTCAGTTTCAAGTCTGCCGATTGTTCATCTATATTTTTTTTTCGTTTTCGTTTTCGTCGCAACACTCGTTTTCTTTCGCTATTTCCGGCTATCGATAGAATACATACTTGAAATCTTTGAGGGACTGAAGTCGTACTTTTTTCACAAAGAACACTGTCCAGTGTTGATAAAAGAGTTCTTTGAAAATAATTGTGGTGAAATATATTTGCGGTTTGTGCAAGGTCAACTTACATACATTGTTTAACAAATCTACCTTAATTATGGAAAGTACAAAAGCAAGTGCAGCTGATATTGTCATTGAACTTCGAAAATTTAAAAGAAAAATCTTGAGGAAAGGCGTCAAAATAAATGTATACCATAAGAAGCAAAAAAGCTTTTTAGAATACGGGAAAATAATGGAAATATTATATTAATACAATCCTACAAGAGTTTACAAAATTTTATGATCGATGTCTTTCTTACATTGAATTATGGGAAAATAGTTTTGGTGGAGCAGAATCGTTTATTTGGATAAACAACAATGAATTAACATGGTCTGAAATTGAAGCATCAGGTGAAAAAATTAATGAGACTCTTGCAAATAGTGCAATAAACATGGATGAACTGTTTGATGAAGTGGTGATTGCAAAAGGTTTTGGAAAAAATGCAAGTTGCGAAGAAAAATGGATAAAACTATTCGGTCATTTCAAAGAAAAGAACATTTCGTTGCCCAATCTTGTCCAAATTATAGAATACATTTTCAGCATGCTAGGCACATCTGCACCGGTTGAAAGGATTTTTTCAATAATGAATAAATAACATATGGTCTGAAGAAAGAGGTAAAATGGTTTTATCTACTGTAAAAGCTTTATTGCGCTGCAAAGTTAATTGTGAACTAAATTGTAGTGAATTTTTCGACGCGATTAAAAATAACAAAGAATTTTTAAAAAAGTTCACGCTGGTGATAAATATTGTTAACTTTTTTTAATAATAAGTTATGTTCAATTAAGAGTAATTAAAAATTATTACTAAATAATTTATTTTTTTTGTCAACCAATTCATTACTTGGCCCTTTTTGAATCGTAAATATGTACTTAGCTGAATATACTTCTCTCAATCTCAAAATGTGAGGCGCCGACAAAGGAGCCTGGACAAACCGTGCCCTGTGAAACCGGCCTTAGGGTTGTTGACTTATTTTTCAGGAATTGTATTTTCGTCGATGAATGTTCGAGGTGCGTTTGAGAGTCGCTGGTGTATATTCTGTGAATCAATTGCGTGAGGGCTGTATTGTAGGGTGAGTGAGCATGAGCATGAGCACTGAGCATGCCTACGCTTCTCAACAGTTGGTATTGACCGGTCGCGGGGAGCGGTCGATCCTGGTGGCGCACTTGTCTGCGGTGCTTTTCGCACCCTCATCCCCCATAAGCTTTTAGACTATCGAACTGTTTGAACCTTCTTCGGGGTTGACCTTCAACCCTTAACTGATCACCGCAACACGTTTATCTGAAATTTGCGCAACACTTTCGAGGGGTTGAATTGCGCCATTGTAAAGGCCCCTGTTATTATTGAATAAAAAATACATGAAATTTTTAAAAATGCTTTCAGAACCGCTTCAGGTGAGAGTCGATTTTCGAACGAGAGTTATCATTTGAATTTTTATAAATCGTAAATGTTTTTACTACAATATTGATTTTATATTTAAAAATATCCACACTTGTTTTTCAGTTGGATGCTTTGAATGCACCACGATGGAGGGCACAAGCGGCAGGTGCAAAAGCTCAACTAGCGGAGGCAGCCGGTCGTCTTCAAAGAGCGATAACATCACAGAGGACCGACCACAATACATGTAATTTATTTTCAATTATTTCATATTATGATTGTATGCAAATATAATCGCATTAAAATTTGATTAAAAAAATAATAAAAATATTCAGTGACTCAAAGCTTGGCCAAAATTTCGCAACTTGAAGCTGAACTTAGATCGAAGGAAGCTGAACATAATGCGAAAATTCTTACTACTACTACTGAAGCAGAGAACAAATATAGGTCTGCCTTGGAAGAAAGCTCTGCATTGTCTGCTGAAATTAGAAATTTAAAGGTTTGTTGTGAAACTGTATTTTTTAATTAATACGTATTGAAATTATTGAATCTTCTATGTAATTTTTCATTATTTATCGTAGAGCACGTTATCTGAATTAAAACACGACGTAGCGGAAAGTAGAACGCGTGTTGTTAGGGCCGAAGATGCTACTAGGAAGCACAATGCTGAAAAGGCAGCTCTGTTACACGATTTAAAACTTGCCAATGAGGAAGCCGAGAGGTTGCGATTTATGAATGTCGAGGTAGAAAAGACTCTAGAGACAGAGAGACAGGAAGCAGAACTATATAGACTAGCTAAGTTACAAGAAATTAAAGAGACTCCTCACTCGAAATCATATTCTGAGGACACCAATCTCTCACCACCGAGAACAAAAGTACGTTGAAATTTACGTCAATACGCTTTTTATGTCTTGGTTAATACATTCAAGTTTCTTTACAAAGCTTATTTTTATTTACTCGTTTGATTCTTGTTTTTTAGGAAAGTAAAATGGCAGCTGAAATCGAATCTTTGAAATCTGTGCTTGATATGAAAATGGAAGAATTAAGTGAGCTTCGTAAAAAGCACGAAGATTACAAAAATGCAGCTGAACTACTTCCTTCTACTCTTCAACGAGTAGCTACTCTATCAACAACGGTTGAAGATCTTCGCACACAGTTAAATCGTAAACTGCAGGATGAAATGTAAGTCAAATCTTCCTCAAATATGTGTATAATGTGTTCAGCAGTCTATTACATAATGCATAATATTTTCTTTATTAAATACTATTGTTTTCTTTTTAGAAACCTCGTCCAACAAAACAAACAACTTCAAGAATTATTTTCTAGGGAATCCGCTGTAAAAAATCGTTTATCTCTACATAATGAAGAACTTCAATATAAATTGAAACAAAATACAGAGGTTGTAAACCTTCTAGCTGCACATTCTGTATTACGCTGCGAACAAAATACTACAACAAATCAACGTAGAATTGGCATAGCTATTCCTGAAACAGTTCAAAATCAAACTTTCCCTGGAGATACTTTTGTTCGAGGTCAAGTGAGGACGACGGCTAGTTTCAATGAAAAACATCTACACTCTACTAGTCTGCAAGATCGCCGTGGCGAATGGCGCACAAATTTGCGAAGAGCGACTCGCTCGGAATGTTGTGACAATAAAATTAGTTTATCTGATAAAAATAAATCATCAGAATATTTCCTCAGTGATGATTTGTCTCCTCCGAACTCTCCCAAAGTTAAAGGCGTCGTTGAAAAGAATGATTCTGTCAGTTGGGTGCTTGAAATTGAAACACCAGAAGAAATGGTGTCACGAATAGTGCGTCGTGCTGGTTCATTTCGTGTAACTACTTCACCCCCAACGCGCGAAGCTACCAAAAGGCAACGTTCACGACCTAAAGGTGCTTCCACATCGACATCGCCTCATTCACTTGCTCAGTCAGCTTCAGCGTCTTGTCTCGAGCCCACAGCTTTGCGAGGGTCGAATCATTGTAAATTATTTAGGTCTAATTCGATCGAACATAATCAATATATTCCATCACGGCCGATGCGAACAAGCACACCGAGTAAGAATTCTGGAAGACAGGATATACACTCACCCAGCACGCGTACAGCATCCTTATCATTTGATAGTGTGCCACTTAGTAATAGGGAAACTTTTATTGAAAACCAAAATGATAATATTTTAGATGATTCCATTCAAGTTCAAAATAATTTTGACGATAACGCTTCGATTACAAATGGCGAATTGGTACTTCTTCCTGAATGTGAATCTGTACCCAAGGAATCTGCGGGAGAAGCATTGATATCCGGAGCCAATTCTGAAGATGATTCTTCTTTGGATGAACCATCACACAGCTCTAGTGATAGTGAAAGTGGGTCAGAATGTGGATCTGACAAGTATTTAGAAATGAATGGAGCCGGAGAAAGATTGGCCGATCCGGTATTACAAAAAATAGCCGAAACTATGGATCAGAATTTATCTGCGACACCCATGGATGTTAGCTGGTCAGAGGATGGCGTTGTGGGTGTATCAGAAAGTGACATATGAAATTGGGACTTTTAATGGACTTGTTTGTCCATTTGAAGACTATGAAAAAAGTTTTACCAATTTGAAACATTGCTTTGGCCAATTTTTATAAACTGAAATTTATTTTGTACAAATAGTGTTTTGCGATATACATATGAATGTTTCTGGTTGTTGAACCGACATACGTGAAGTGCGACTTGAGTGTTTATTGAAAATAGAAGTTTATATTGCTTATTATGTTGATGTTATCGGAACTGTCTTTTTTTCAATTATTTATTAGTTTATCTGTACCTGAAGTAATAATATTATTTATTTCCATTAATATTATCGGTATAAATAGCATTGAATTTTTTTGCAACAAATTTTCTATAAAATAAAATTTTAAATTTGATTTAGGAAATTATTCAATTTGCATCAATACTAAATTATTTTTTTTCCGATAAATTAATGTTAAGGCCTCAGCACACCGAAATGAAATCTCCTTGTCAAACTTTCGCGCTCTATCGTCATTGATTCGCATTGGTGCGAATCAACGACAATAGAGCGCGAAAGTTTGACGAAGCAATTTCGCTTAGGTGTGTTCGGGCCTTAACACAAGGAAATATGTAAGTGATATCAAGTAATGTGTTACTAACGTAACGTGATGTATAGGTTACTAATTAGGTTTTATAATTTGGTTTAAAATGATAATTGTATAAATAGAAGAGATATATTGACAAAAACGGGTATTATGTTTTTTTTATTATTATTTTATTCGATTCAAATACATGTTAAAAGTTACTTGGCAAGATTATATTAAACACATATTTCCCTTATTCAAAAGAAACCAATCTTTTTTTCATTGCAAAGAATCTTTATCATGTATTATTCAAATTCACCTACAAACTATTTTATTCTAATTTAGAATCTAAATCAATAAATTATCACATCAATCGCTAAATTCTTTGTAGGTATATGTGTGTGTGTGTGTGCGAATGCATATGAAACTATAAAACCGCATGAAATATGCAAATCCATCTTTTTATATTGTTTTCTTCAAATATGATATAAATTTGCGATAAGCATTAACGCTTGTACATAATTTTTTGTCACCAATGATAGCATTGCATAAGATGTGGATTTAGCTCTAAATATTTTTTATTCACGATAATTACTTGAAAAATTGTAGTCATTTTGTAATATTTTATATGCATGAAATGATACCAGTCAGTAATCAATTTGTGAAAGTCAACCAGACTAGATTTATAAGTAAGAACAGTCATTGTTTCTGACTGTCGTTAGTCATATATGTAATATTATAGAATAGATACATAGTCATTGTTTCTTATATTTAACTTCTTTCGTTAATTAGATTCATTGACTAAAGTGTAAGTGTACAGTCTCGTAACGTGTGAGTTTTCATATTGAAATCACATTGTTGAGTTTTCAAGTTTATTGCCTATATAAAACACCTATGATAATTAATATCGTAATGTAAATTTTAATTAGTACTAAATTATTTATTTTGTCAGTCATTAAATGGAATAATTGATTTGATATGCAATTGAAAATATGCTATTTAAGTTTGTTGCATGTACAAATTTTAGAATGACTTTTTTAACTATATCGAATTATTCAATGAATACTATTTCAATCATTATGTACATAAAAAATTGAATTTTAGTGGTGTTTAATTATTAGCAGTTTTTTCTTATATCACATACTAAAAGTATGACAAGGAAAGATTTTGTTTTGGCATTCTGAGAGAGAGATGCAATTTTTTAATTGTAAATTGAACAATGGTCGTGTGTTATTTTGAATGGTATCCAAATTAAATTTGAACACTTATGCTTATGTTGTTTTTATTTATTAATTATTATGAATACTCATTTTGTAAAGAATTGTAAGTAATAAATATCGCTTTATGAGTGAATCTATAATGATAATTAAGTGTACTATAAACTTCATTCCACTACTCTGTTATTAAATATGTTTTTGTTACAATTTTGCAAATCTTTGTGTATTATCTTGTCTATAAAATGTAATTTTATCATAGAAAAGTAAAGAAAATTATATACACACATGTTAAATATTTTATTTTATTTTGATCCCAATATAATTTGTTTTTTTTTCTTTAGAATTTTAAAAAATATATTAATAAAAATAATATTTATTTGTTTAAAATTAAATATTTTATTTAAAACAATTGGAAATGCAAAAAAATATTTCGCGTATTCTTCTTATTTAAAAAAATACTGAATTTAATTTAGTCTTAATATATTCCTTAATATTATCATACACTTAACAACTAAATTTTTAAACTATTCATATTGTACCACTCTCTACCATTTCTTTTAATTTGAATTTTTGAATTTTACCTGTAGCAGTTTTTGGAAAGTCATCAACAATTTTAAGATATTTAGGTACTTTAAAATGCGCTATTGTGCCTTTGCAGTACATTTTCAATTGATTATAATCAAACACAGAACCTTCCTTTACTCGAACACTGGCACATATTTCTTCACCTAATCGATCGTCTTTTATACCAAATACCTATTAAATCATTTCATCAATTAAAATACAACAAATAATAGCTAAATGCAAAAAATTACATTAAATTGAAATACCTGTGTTTCTAACACATCCGGGTGGGTATTGAGAAAGTCTTCTATTTCCTTTGGTAAAATGTTTTCTCCCCCTCTTATTATTATGTCTTTCAAACGACCTGATACTCTGCCATAACCGTTCTCTTCCAATATAAACTGGTCACTGAATGTAAACAAAATATATATTTTTTGACATATTTCTTTCTTAAAAATAGATACGTATGTATATAAAAAATTTTCATGAATTTATTTTAAATCTACCCAGTTTTCAACCAATTATCTGAAGTAATAGCATCATTTGTTTTATTGTCATCACCCCAATAACCAGTCATATTAGAATAACTCCTTATATGTAATTCTCCAGGCGTTCCCATTGGTACTATGTTGCCTTCCGTATCAACTACCTACAATTAGATAATTATCATAAACAAATATACTTTTTATTAATTAAATTTTCTACAATATATTTTACCTTCACTTCCATATGATCCATCAATCTTCCAACAGTTTCAGTAGCTCTGTAAATATCTTCATTAGGCATAGATTGGAATGCTGAACATACTTCAGTCATTCCATAAACAGACTAAAATTAAGACCATTTTTAAAACATAAATATCAATTATAATTAATTCAAATTAAAACAAAAAATTATTAACCCGTATATGTGACACGCCAAAGTCTTGTTTAATTCTATTAAATAATTGAGGTGAGCATGGAGCTCCCCCTGTGATGGCCATTTCTGGTGAATCCAATATAATTCCATGTTCCTGTTTTTTTTTCAGCATATCAACGTACATTGTTGGAGTACCAGTCAATGCCGTACACCTAAATTATTAGAATACTCATTTAAGTTTTGAATGACGTTTTTTAAGAACAAAATTTTGACTTTAATACATTATCAAAAAAAAACCATGTTTACTTGTGTTTAATTATTGTTTTTATTGAGTCTTCTGCTTTAAATGCAAGAGATGGAATTATCAAAGTGGATCCATGGTGAAGAGCTGTCAAACCGATTAAAAGTCCAAAGGCGTGGAAAAATGGAATCTATAAATTGTAAAAATATTAAATTTTTGTAGCATTTGAGGTGGATTCGCCATTATGTAATAATCACGTATTTATATAAATTTAATATGATACCTGAATACATATTTTGTGGTCTTTTTTATCTAATTCAATGCGGTAGCCAACATCTATACTATTATTCATGTAGCTAAAGTGGGATTGTATAGCTGCTTTCGGTAAACCTTAAACAGTTAATCATTCACAGAATTCAATTAATGTGTAAGATATGTATACTGATTTTTTAAAATTATATTATGAACTCACCAGTAGTTCCCGAAGTAAATAAGATGGAAAAACTCGAGTCTGGAGGTATGGAAGATTGAAGGGAAGATATTTCATTACCATTACCCATCGTTATTACATCTTTGTATGTAAAAACCCCACTAAAATTTTAATTATATAGACATAAAATTCAAATTCAACAGAAAAGTTCTAAAAAAAAATTAAACTAACTCAAATTTGGTGTCATCTATTGTTATTATTGTCTTCAAAGATGGCACTATTGAACTGTCTAGCTCACCAGGAGCAGTCTGACCAAGTTCGGGTAACATTTCTCTAAGCATATTATAATAATTTTGGGTTTTTGTGCTTGAAGGAATAACCAGTGCTTTAACACCCACTTTATTAAGACAATATTTTAATTCTCTTGTTTGATTTGCTGGATTAATAGCTACCTGTTTTAATTGTGTAATATCACATTCATGAAAATAAAATTTATATCAAAATAGTATTTATTAAAAATTTATTAGATATATTTTACCAAAATAAGACCTATTCTTGAAGCTGCCATTATTGTCAAGAAATATCTTGCCGAGTTGGGAGAACAAATGGCTATTCTGTCATTAGGTTTCAAACCACATTTCAAAAATCCAGAAGCCAGTCTATCGGCCTTTAATGTAATAAATAGTGTTTATTATTCGTTTGCATGTAATAGTATAATACAATAAATAATATAATAGAGCACAGACCTCTACTAAAGTTTCTTCAAACGTTAATGTCTGATTTTCGTAATTGGAGATAATAAGTTTTTTGCCTGGCCAAGTATCTGCTGCCTTTTCTAAAGATTGTCCGATTGTTGAATTACATAATGGTCTTGCACCTATATTATGCATATAGCTATTCAGAGATGGTGAGGACCTATTGATTTTCACGTAAAATAAAATAATAAGTCAATATGGAAATTTTATAAAAATTATTATAAAGATGTTTTAGATGTTGACATGCTTCCAATAATAAATGTATGCATTGTTAATTTTATTAATGTTATAAAAAATTAAAATTTAAACTAAGCATGCCTCCAAAATTATGATAAATAATATTGAGTTTTATGTATAAATAAATTTTTAACATACCAGAACAAAATTGATGAAATCCACGTGCAATCAATATGTAAAATCATATACGTATCTACTGTTGATATTATTTCGTGAAATCTTACCATTAATTAAATTTTATTTTTTTCTTTTCTTTTCAGAATCCCCAATTCATAAGCACATCGTGCTATGGTGAAATTGAAAAATGACATGCATAAAAGTAAATAAAAAATGAAAATCCTTGAGGTTGGAATTAGTGAACTTTATATAGATGCCATTTCAATCTTAAAATATACATGCTGCTATAATTATGTATTTGCATAATATAGGTAGAAATTTCGAGTGAACTTATATACACAAATATTGGCACATAGTTTTTTTATCCCATAATTGTCATTCTGGTGTTTGAATTACGTATGTATGTATAGTTACATAATACATATGTAGATTATAAATAAAGTATGAAATAATGACAATATGGTTATAAAATATAGATTAAGTATATGTATATATGTAGCATTGCATCACATGAATTGATGTTCGGTTTTCATGCAGAACAATCACTTTTGATCATTCTCAAACATTTCCCTCAGTTTGAATTTCTGAATTTTCCCCGATGCAGTTTTTGGAAAATCGTCCACTAATTTAAGATACCTTGGTATTTTGAAATGGGATATTTTGCCTTGGCAATATTTTTTCATTTGATCATAATCAAAATTAGAGCCCTCTTTTGTCCTAATACTGGCACATATTTCTTCACCCAATCGTTCATCCTTCACCCAAAAAACCTTGAATAAAAATGAATTTTTTTTTGTTGCAAGTATAATATACCTATATTGCTGAATCAATAAGAAACTACATGCTTATTTGTCATACTTACGTGACATTCAACAACTTCTGGATGAGTGCTAAGATATTCTTCTATTTCTTTAGGAAAAACATTTTCACCACCTCGTATAATCATATCTTTCAGTCTGCCTACTATTTTTCCATACCCGTCTTTTTGGAGTATGAACTGATCTCTAAAATAATTTCACATTTTACTAAAATGATAAAACGTATAAAAATCTTTATAATATATCATATTTACCCAGTCTTTAACCATTTATCGGGGCTAATCATTTCTTTAGTTTTTTCTGAATCTTGCCAATAACCTAACATATTGCAATATCCCCTGATCCAAAGTTCTCCAGGAGTTCCAAATGGTACGACTTCTCCATTTGCATCGACAACCTAAATATTAAAACAAAAATGCCTATAACATTTGATTTTAGAAAATTTTTCAAAAATATTACTTTAAAACAGACATATGTAATTATTATTTTAATTAAACACAAACCTTGGCTTCTGTGTGTTCTTGAATATGACCAACAGTTTCTGTAACTTGGTGAATGTTTTCACTTTGTAAAGACTGAAATACTACTGCTGATGTTTCTGTCATTCCGTATACCGACTATTTCAAAAATAAAAATTAGCACCATCACAATATAAAACTAATATTAGGGTTTCATTAAAATTTTACCTTCATTTTTGATACATTTAAAACTTTTTTAGCTTGCTCGAATAGTGCTGGTGAGCATAGTGAACCACCGACAAGAGCAATCTCTGGAAATTCCAAATCAATGCTGCTTTTTTTTTTCTTATGAACCAAGTCTACATACATTGTCGGAGTGCCAGTAATGAAAGTACATCTAAAAAATTACATTTTAATATTACATACAAATGTAAAAAAAAATAATTATGATTTAAGTAGATTTATTACTTTTCATTGACGATACTTTTCAATGATTCGTTTGGACTATATAATGGTGATGGCAATACCATGGTTGAACCATGCTGTAGAGATGCCATTAATACTATTACAGTGCCATATGCATGGAATAGAGGTACCTAAAAATAACGAAAGTAATCAAATAAACATTGAATTGATTATCCAAATTTTTTTTGTGTTAATATGTAAATCAGCATATCAGCTTAGTACCTGAACACATATTTTGTGATATTTATCTGATAGTTCATTTCTTTTACCAATTAGATAACTATTATTCACAAAATTGTAATGTGATAATAATGCACCTTTGGGTTTACCTTAAAGTACAAATAACATTAGAATTATAACTTATTATGATTGAAGATTTATAACTTTTGAAAATATGCACCAGTTGTTCCTGATGTGAACTGAATATTGCAACCACTATCTGGTTGTATAATTTTTTGTAATTCTGAAACATTTTTCATTGTTGTAGAATTTGCCATTGATTGTATATCATCGTATGTATAAGCTCCCCTGTGATGGAAAATTTTATGATTATGACATGACAATGCTGAATATATGTATAAAGATCATGCAATTAACTTACGGTAATTTATGATTATCCAAAATTACTACGAGTTTAAGGTCGGGAAGTCGAGAACTATTTAATGACCCAGGCTTACCACGATCTAGTTCTGGTGATATGTTTCTGATCATTTCATAATATTTGTGATTTTTATATTCTTTCGGAATTATCAATCCTTTTACACCGACTTTCTTCAATGAAAATTCTAGTTCACTTTCAGTGTAAACAGGATTAATCGCTACCTACAGAAATTTCATAGGCAATGAAATCACATTGTTTTTCACATTTCATATACATGTACATACAATACAATATTGTGATTGTTTATGACTTATCAATATATTGTTGAAAAATTCTCAAATATTAAATTAATTGTTTTTTAATATGGTACGATTATATAATTTATTTCACAAGAGACACAATCTATATTTTTCTAGATTTGTTTATAACAATATGTCAAACAATACATCAAAATTTAAATAAAATTTTGCGTGCGAAAGATATAAATTAAGTGAAATGATAATAAGAAATAGTTACATAACATATTCTTTGTCTGTGTTAAATGTCAAATAATAAAACATTCCAAAATTGGAAATTTTTACGGTATTAGGTGTTCTAAACGAATTAAGAATTGTTAATATATAATTGAAATACAGTTTTTAAAATATTATATAACTGTACATATGTACATATGTATGTGTGTAACCAGGTGTAGATATGCCAAACCAAGATAACTAATCTTAAACCGGTAATTGAAACTTACAAGGATAAGACCAGCTCTGGCTGCAGCCATCATAGAAATAATCCATTTTGAATAATTAGGAGATGCAATACCAATCCTATCACCAGGTTGAAATCCACATTCAATCAGACCTGCGGCGAGCATGTCCGCCTGAATCAGTCAAACAAAATAACTATTTGCACGTGCACGCTTGAAACATTCATTTACGTATTGTAAATATTTAATTTGCATGTCTCACTTGTTCCAAGACTTGACTGAAGGTATAACTGATACCCTCATGGCATGAAGTAATCCATGGTCTGTCGGGCCAAATGCTTGCCGCTTCTTCAAGACACTGCCCTATAGTTTTATATTTCAATGGTTGCTCTCCAACGTGATGTATATAACTTAGATCGTTATTATTTGACAAGATATTTGATGAACTAAATACTCGTTTTGAAATCCAGTCATTCCTGAAAATTGAAACGTTGAAAGTAATCGTTGTAAAGTAATATAGGTACATAACTACATATGTATATTTAAAAAAATAAATAAGTTAATATAATTATAAATAAAATTATTTGTCCCATATGTATTATTTATCGACAGCAGTTACGATTTGGTGAATGGATTCAATTTGTAGTACATATGTACATATATAACTGGCACTTAAAATTGAAGATAAAAGTGTATTTATTTATGTACACAGATAGTAACATTTATTTGTGTTATTTTATCAAAAGTAATATGCTCTCATTTTGGAAATCGTTAATTAGAAATATATGTTTTGAACCAAAACTAAAAATGAATAAATATGTATGTATGTAGATTTTGTACTTCTTTTGTAAAAAAATTACACAAAATTTAAAAACTTGTTTCATAAGCAATTTTATAAATAAATTCGTGAATTATTTATAAAAACATTTGGCATTTCTGATAAATTTACTATTGAAGTATATCAACTTATAATTGCATTTCTAAATCAGTATAAACATAATTTTTTGATCATAATCATGTAATAAACCTTCTGTAAATTATAAATGCGTGAAATTGAAATTATTTTATTTATTTATTTATTTTATATAATATTAGCTAATTTAACTTACATCTATTACATATTATTATTTGTATTACAATAAAAAAATATTATTTGTATTACAATTACATGATGTAAAATTTAACACACTATGCTATTATTAAATTATATTATATAATAAATCATTATTAATGAGAAAGTGAGTGTCATTTTACTTTGTACTGATGGTGCGTTGACCAAGGAGCGACCTGAAGATGACAGATATCCTTGGGGAAGTCATTATAGACGAGATAACGAAACCAATACCAGCACAGAACTGTTAAAACAACTACTTTTTAAGTGTAACGTGGACACGTGTGTCCCTTGCCGTGTCGCTACAACCACTGACCGTTATCACTTTTATATTAGCATTATACAAAAAATGTTAGTAACTGTTTTATTTTACATTCAGTGTGAAGTAGATAAACAATCTGTGTGTATTATTTGATTAACATCTCCGAAGTTAAATAATTGACAAATTTTAATTAACAACATGATATTTACCTACATATATTATACAAACTGGTTCCACCAGGCTTTCACGATGAAACTATTTAACCATCGCAACAACATTTTCTAAATATAGAAAAGGTATGAGATTTCACATTTTAAAATTTATCTTGTGAATAACTTTATAATATAAATAATTAACATGGAGGTATTGTAAGATTCCGTGGCATTTTAAATAATGCTGAAAATGGCCAGGTAAAGTGCAAAATGTAATACGCTTCTTAAATTGAAATAGAAATGACACATATAAACAATTAAAGTTTGAGAAAAATCATATGAAATAAACTGGTTCGTTTGTTCTTCAGCATCAGCTGGTCAGATTGGTGAGATAAAAAATGATACCAACAGCAAAATTCGTTTATCAACGCTTAAGGCATTGTATACAAAGCGGGGATTTTAGAGTTTGCCTGTAATATACAGGGTGGACGTAAAAAAACGATACTAAATAGTTATTCGTCTGGAAAAAGCTACAATATCATTAGATAGACGATTGAGTGAATTTCAAAGTGATTTATATTTTAGCACCGTAGTTTTATTTGTCTCGGAAACATAAATTGTTAAACATGAATTTGTTTTTCGTGTCCATTCTGTACATAATAGAAGTATAAATGATTAAATTAAAACAGCACACGTAGCGTAGATTTAATTTACATGCGCTATCCAAATTTACATATCGCATTCTCGATAGATCAGACAGTATGCATTGAAGACTACTTATCCGCAAAAATGCCAGTCAAATTTTACTTTAATATTTTTTTTATCTCCACACCGTCATTAATTGAGTAGTAGAAATGGAAAGATATGCAATTACTTCCAAAAGAAAATACAGTAAAATTTTCATTTTTCCGATTGAATTATTAAAAAAGAATCAAATCAATATATGTACATATTTAAACGGTTCTTAAAAAAAAAACAAAAATTAGATCTTTTTACTATTATGTACATTAGCTTGCCTTGCATTAAAGATTAGACGATTAGACGAACAAACTATTTATGTAGATATGACTTTTTTATTGTGGTACTTGCAGCCTTTTCCGTTTCAACTTAGAATAAATAATTCATTGTCTCGTAAAAAGGTCACGGTCAAAATTTTCACATTCGATAGAAAATGTTTCTGGTTTGCGATCATTTTTGTGCATAGCGAAGAATCGAAGGTCTTGGGTAAGTCAGAGGTTATCTCTTTCGGTCGCCTTAACGTGAAACACTCTCATCCAAACTTCAGAATGGGTCTTTTTTCCGTGCCGTAAAGAAACAAATAAACAAATAGTTTTTCCTTATTTACATACATACAAACTATATATAAAAACTTTTAACCGTCGTACTATCTAGCGAATTGTCGAATAAATCCCGAACGAACACGCCGTGCAATTTATGAATAGTTTCCTTGCTATATACATACTGAGTGGCTTGTTGCAGTTTACATAATGTAGCGGAAATGGCGTGTTCGCCGGGACTTCTTGCTATTTTCAAGTTTTCCCGACAAACATTTGCAACCTAGAATCCCTTTACGTCGATGCACGAAAGAATTATTAGCGTGTAAAAATAAATAAAAACAATTAATAACATCTATATGTACATATGTACATGATAGTATTAGCCATATACTGTCTCGTGCAACGTTTTAAAAATATTTTAACAACGGAAACAGGAAAAATCTATGAGTTTTTGAATTCGTTTCCGTAAATAAAAATTGTTCATCCATACATAAAATCGGTCGAAAAATGTCGAACGTTTCAAGGTTGAACATTTGTCACGATAAGAAATACTGGGCGTAAGAAAATGAAGGAAATTAAATTTTGGGACAGTGAAAGGGTCAAAATTAAAATGAAGCACGACACACGCCAATGCGTATACTTTTAAAACCAAAAAGTGTGTCAGTGTTTTTAAAACAAACATACACACACATACACATGGTAGGTACATATTTTGCATAAGCGCGGTTCACATACGTGTACATAAATTTAATTGTAAGGGCCTATCCTGCATATCACTCACTATATTTAACATACGTTAGGAAATTTAAATAATTTGCGTATCGCGTGACAAGCATGATTTCTAAGAACGTCCGCTTCACAGAAAAACAGCACTTTTGTCAGATTCGCCGATGGAGAAATACTGTCACATTCCGCGTAAGCACAGACTATGTGACGTGACAACTGGCCTATTTCTTCAGAAGTTCAATTCAAACTTTGTATTCGCACAAGTCACACGTTCTCTGTGGCATAAATAGTCCTAGAACTATAGTAGACATTGGGAAAATGTAAAGTCGACATTTTTGCGCATATTATCAAGATCGATAGCATAATCGTCGAAGTAATTAAGATTTTGTATGTTTGAATAAAATGTTAAATATGTATTAATTTTCAGCATTGTCTAAATAGGATTAATTTGTAACTGTCTTGAAAACTATTCCATACGTGTACTTGAAAAGTAAAATATGTTAACCCCGATAGAGCTGTAACATGTATTTTTACGTAATTCTTCCAAATATTGTATAAAAAATATAATGGATAATTTAATTTACCATTTAGGAAAACTCAAAACAAACATTTCAATACAAAAAATATTAAAATTAAATTTCAATTACATACATATGTATGTATAATATTAATCAATAAATCCAGATATGAAATTATATTTCTTTATTTCGGATAGATAGGGTAATTCTGGGGCAAACCAACTTAAAGTAAACAGACACTTCGAAACAATTGCTAAACAGCTATAGCAATAAGCCGTTTGCCTCGGATCTGCCCTATTTGCAATTAATGTTTAATTATTGCTATTGGATAATGTTAATTAGTTTATAGTAATACTTTTAGGGTAATTCCAACAACAATGAGCTGAATACTTAATGTTCAATGGTTATTTCAAAAAATATAAATTCAGTGCATTGAAGCTAGAACAACACGCTACAATTAGACACGTGTGAGGAAAGTTCTTATCTTATCAAAATATATTATTTGTTTATCATCTTTTTATAAATAAGCACACTTGTACACGCGAATTTATGTACATATGAGTACTGCACAATCTAGTTTAAAATTTTTATTAACAATTTTTATGTACATATATAATATATTCATCTGAATACTAGTCGGTTTTCCCGTCATATGACGGGGGATACTCACCCCAACTCCTCACCACCCCCCAACCTTTACCCATACACGCTGGTTTATTTAGCCCGTTTGACAGAACGTAAAACAATTTTATAGTGCACCGTTGATTGAGTGGGTGTATGGCCATAAAATCGCGTTTTCGACTCAAACCAACATGATAGATACAGCTTGTTGCAAATATACGACTGCAAATGCTAACGTATCAACAACGCATCACACATGTAGACGGGCATATTTTACGCTATCATATTTAGTTTACCCGTCATATGAGGGTAGATTCTAACCCCAACCCCCACCCGCTAGTTTGTACAATAACAGTACAGCCCTAAGTCCACTTTACAGTAGGTCAAACAATTGGTGTACGCGTACGAACGAACGTGGTGACACCTTTGATTACTTCTGACGTCACATGTGCTCCTGGTAGAATATTAATGCCAGCGTGACCGCAACGACCTAAGTAGGGAGGCAGGCAAATTTTACGCTAATACGTATGTATAGTATAAATTCAAGAATGCTACGTAAAATCCAGTGCACACAGAGAAGCATGGAAAGTTATATGCTTGGTATAACAAGATCGTAAGAGGAATACATGGGTAAGAAGTATGGCCAAAGTGGCAGATATGGCAGAACGTGTGAAAAATTTGAAGTGGCAATGGGCTGGACATATCATCATCATCATCATCATAAAACGTCACAGTAGATAATCATATTGTAGAGATACACTTATCTATACCTAGGACAATTGGTGAATATGACCGGATGTAAAGAAGAAGAAATAAAGCGAAGAATGAAACTAGGATGGAATGCTTTTGGAAGAATGAACATAGTTTTTAAATCCAACATTCCGCTATGCTTAAAAAATAAGGCATAGGTACGACTAATGCGTACTGCCAGTTATAACGTATGGATGTGAAACGTGGATGCTAAATTCAAGAATGTTACGTAAGATCCAGTGCACACAGAGAAGCATGGAAGGATGTATGCTCATTATGACAAGAAGAGATTGTAAGAGGAATACATGGGCTTAAGCATGACCAAAGTGGCAGATATAGCGGAACGTGTGAAAAAGTTGGAGTGGACACATAGCGATAAGAAGGGATGGCAGATGGATGCGAGAAATACTGCAAGAAAGCAAGGTCGACCGAGTGGAAGATGCTCAAGATTGCTCAAGACAGACAGGAATGGAAGAGGATTGGAGAGGCCTTCATTAAGTAGTGGATGGTGAACGGCTGAAAATAATATATAGTATATGAATATATGTAGAAATAATATAAGAACGTAGACTGATAATTTTCCGACTTTTCCACACTTTGTTGTTGTCACAAAATTTCAGTCAAAATCAGTTACATATATCTTAGTCCAGGAGGAATCCTTGAGGCAAAAAAAAACAAAGCAGGGGTAGCGTTAGCGTTTCACGTCGCCATTGTGTTAAGGTATGGCTTAGATGCAAATGGGCGGTTCTGGCGAATCTGGGGTGAGAGAGCGTGCGGCCGCCACGGAGCCCCCAACCCTTGGGAGAAACCCTCTACCCTCCACCCTCTACCCTCAAACCTCCGAACCTCCACAAACCCCCTCGACTCGACCACCCCGTCGATCCTAGCCGCGGCCAGTCTGCCCGTTGAGTTCGCGCGAGCGCCACTCGACCATCGCGCCCGGCCACAAAGCGCGACAACAACAATACGCGCGCGAAAAAACCACCACACGGCTCAACGGATAGCCCCCTAAAATAAGCACCCATGTACGCGAGGTAGCACAATGGATTCGGTCGCATCCAACAATAGAAACGGGTACGCCGATGCGTGACCATGTCGACGTCGGGGAAAAGGGGCACCGGCAAGGGACCGCCTAAGAAAGTCGTCGTCGCAGCCGCAGACGCCGACGACAAAAATGCGGCGGCGTCGAAGGCGGCCGCCGAAAAGGAACCTGACTCCAAGGATGACTCCTCGGCCAACAATGGCGACAAAAAGGATACGGCGAAGGGCGATGGAGCGGAAGCGGCTCCGAAGCCGCAGAGCGCCGGAGCGAGCACGAGGGATGCTGCACAGAAGATACTCTCCCTGGCGATAAAGGGCGAGTGGTCGGCTGTGGAGCAGAACCTCAAGGGTCTCGAGAAGCTGGTGGCAGGAGGTGGCGACGATGTCAACACGGTGCCACTGGCCGGTATCATCGACATGGTATGTCACTGTTTATTCGGTGAGATCCACCAATATAATCCTCACAGTGCGTATATATACATAGTGCGTCGAAGTAGGGCAGTTCTGATTATAAAATAAAATTGTGCAATTTCTTTTTCTCAAGTACTACTAGCCTAGTTGAGGACGATTCGTACTGGGTTCAATTAAAATGATATGTTGCAATTCGTTGGATACGTTTACTCCCCTCCCCTTAGGAATTGGCTTACTTAGGGCCACCCTGCTTAGAGCGATTGAGGTCAATTTCAAGTCGATCAGATAAAAACGAGTGAGAATGAATGAATAACACAAGTGTTAAAAATAATTTTGCACGATAGCTTAAATTAATTATTTCTGTGCAAGAATTGGATTGCATAGGTGAGATAGCTTTCGGTTTGAGATAGCTTAAACAAAATTTGTCGTCTTATCATAATTCGCACACTTAGATCTAAACAGTATCAACTCAAAAAAACACCTTTTTCAAGAACGACGAAAAACTTGTGATAGGAGTTTACTGTTTTTTTTTTTTTTAATGAAAACAAGCATATTAAAGAAAGTTCAACTAAAAAATCTTAATTTTTGAGTTGATACTGTTTTGATCTATGTATGTAGGTGTACGATATGTATGTACATACATATATAAATATAGTTAGCAAATGTATCTTGAAAAACTGAATGAAGTAATATTTAACTTTTTTAAGTTGAAAAAGTCGTATTGTATTATCTAAAGAATCATATGAAAAATTCCTACAAAGATTATCATTCAGATTTAAAATTGGAAAAAATTGTATGAAAAACATCTGTAGTTCTGCTCCGAATGATAATTAATTGAAATTCGTCAGATTAATATGCCGCACTCTATGTATACGTTTGACGTACGATAAACACACGCACCGCTCAACGAGTTTGGTTGGCCTAATATTGAAATATATCGTGATTTGAAATAATTAAAAAAAATTTAACATAAAAAATGTAATATTTTTGAGACGAAACAATGCTTACCTACATTGAGTCAAGCTTCGTATTTATAAAATACATTTGTATAATCTTAGAGCGATTCGTCACATACGTACGTACGTATATAAAAATCAAATTTTAAAACTTGCTTCATTATCATTATACGTGTATAATAACGATTATTGTGGTTTGGATATGGTTTGCGTGCAGACTGTGTTCTTGTAGTAGTTTTGGTGCCCTGGCACACGTGCTACCCTTCATTCCTTTCCACGTGATGGGCCATTTCGGAGCATATCGTACCAACTTCATAATCGGCTCCCTCCCTCCTGTTGTTCCTCTCTTTTTTGCGAATTCCACGACTTGTCAAACAGTACCACCGCGTATTTAATTTATGTCAACAGAAACGATCCATAAAAATTTAATACTGACAACAAATATTGCCCCACGATTCGAACAACCCATTTATAGTTAGGATGAATCAACTGTCACACTGTGATTTCCCATTAATTTATTTTATTTTCTATATGTGAATAGGAAAAGAAGACAATTTGTATTAACTAATTTCGTGTGCAGGCACGTTATGAAGTGCAATCGAATAAACGATAAATCGAGAAATCGTGTGTATGTATTATATGTAATATGTGCTATTATTTATTATAATATGTGCTATATGTGCAATAGCAAATTAATTATTGCACGTGTCCACAATAGATAATTGCTTTTAAAAGTTTTAATTACATATAATATTTTGCAAATAATGATAATTCACTATTTATTTCCTGATAAAATCGGGATGGAACCGTTGTAAGTTTTGCTATAAATAATACTAAAAATAAACGAATATTATAACTATTATATTAGATTGGGGTTGCGATGGAAATGGCTTTTATATTTCTTATACAATGAAAATTTGAATTCAATAAAGTGTGTTAACATTTAGCACTTAGCACAAAGTGATTCTTCCAAATATCTATGTAGAATGCAATGATCTTATCTCTGTATGAATACTTATATCTCAAATTTATAAATGACTAATGGGAGTTCATTGAGAAGTGAAAGCTGGTTGTTTTGTGTCGGTTGTACGTAGTTGTACCATTTAGTGGGTTAGCACGTGTGCCCCGGCCCTGCTTTTCCCTATACGAGTATACGATATCTTTATCTTGATTTCTAGCCGGCGATTGCCTATTGGGCCAACATTCTGCACGCTATCGCATCGACATAACAATCCTCTCTTCCACCCCTTGCCCTTCCCAGCCCTCTTGGAGAGGGCTGTACCATTTTTTCGGTCGCATTAATTCAACCAAAGTAGCCACGCTTCGTCTCCGTTTACCGAAGACATCAATTCCCTTTTTTTACAACTACCGTCGTTATCGATTGCCGCCAACAACCGACCACTTTTATGTATGCAAACATATATTTTAAAAAAATATATAAAAGGCGAAGATTCGTTGTCATTTTGTGGTATGTCGTGATTAAGGCACATAAAGCTCGAATCTCGACGAATGGAATAAAAGTTTTCAGTCTCGGTCGCTGAAACGTGTGCAGTCGTAGCAAGTTGTTTTATTGATCATTGCCGTATTCGAATCGCTCGACGAAATATTATCTTGTGCTTTATGTATCCGCCCTGAAAAAATACATTAATAACAATATATTCGGACTTTGTGATTTAATATTAAATTGACTTCATTCCACGAAAAACAGTTTCAAAGGAATTCATTTCAATGAAAATGATATTCATCGAGAATTTTCTCACAATTTAGTTGCACACATTAAGGGTTTTCTTGAAAAAACTTTTTTTTTTAAAAGAGACTACGACTTTCTTGTAAAACTCTCGAGAAGCTTTTCCACGAAAAGCATTACGCACAAAGGCACAAATCATGTCGAATGCGAAAATTCTCATTATGGCCATTCTGAGTAGCGTCATAGTTAACGACCGCGTGAAAAAACTCGCCCATTCGATCGTTTCAGATCGTTTCAGCAGCGGTGAGTGCGTTCACTTTTTCAGAAGGGGTGACGTGATCCATTGCCACAACAAAAGAGAGAATTACCTCATTTCTCGAAAACTTTGCATGATCAAACTTCGGCGTGTATTTTCAGGCGTTACAAAGTTTCAAAACGCGCAAAATAAATAGCTAATACGGCGAACGATTCGACACGGTTTCGATGGTGAAAAATTGTTTTCATGCGCGAAACACCAAACAGTAATTATGTTTCGCGAAGTATATAGGATTTTCGTGCTCTAAATTAATTTTAATACAAATAATATTTCTGACGGTAAATAAGGTAATGCAGTGCCTTTCAATATATTATATACATACAATATAACAGAAAAAATTGAAAGGGAAAGATAGTGATGTCGTTACTATATTAATATAGGTATATTTATTAGCGTAAGCTTCTGTCTACTGCCTCGATCGTTACGGTCACGCTAGCATTGCCAATATAATAAGCAAAAATTTTTATCAGTGTGTTGGCAACAAGCCGCATTCTGTCAAAGCTGGTTAGAGTCAACAACGCGATTTTATGGCCATTCAATCAACGGTATACTATACAATTGTTTCACATACTGTCAAACGGACTATGGGCTGTACTGTTATTGTACAAACCAGCGCACACGGGTGGCGGTTGGGGTTAGAATTCATATGACCGGTAAACCAGCTGGTAATTAAAGGAAACTATTACAAGCATCGTTCTGCAAGGATTGACGTAACGAAAATAAAATGCTATTTTACTAAGATTAAGTTTGATATATTTATTATATCCGATGATCTAATCTCAAGAAAAAATGTGTTAAATGAATAATTAAAAATTGGAAATTTTTTAGAATAAACTACAAGTATAAATTTCAAAATTAAGTGTATTTATTTTATTTTCAAATTAAAACTTAATTGATTTGCAATGGTCGTTATTCATAAAATTTTAATTAAAATTAATTAACACCAGTAAACAAAACGTTTGCATTTAAAAATAGTACACCTTTGATGACCCTGCATAATTGTGTTATACATAGATATCAACGCTAGATAATTTATTTCCATTTTTAAATATTCGTAATTAACATGTCGATAATATAAAATAAATACGCGCTGAACTTAAGATAAGCGAAATCGTTAGAAAATTAATATAAGCGACCGTGAACCGAGCGACGACAACCCCTGTCTAGATTTTTCCCTGCATAAAGATTCATTATTAGGAGTCCCGTTCCAAGTTTCTTGGGTGCGAATTTGACTCATAGGGCAGGAGGTGATAAGGTCTAATGTCGCGTGGCCATTAACCTGTAATGAGCAGCGCGTACGTCACCCCTCGGAAGGTTGGATATTTAACAGCAGTGAAGGTTAACTGTTTATTTATTGTTGCGATTGCCGTATTTCCGAATAAGCGTATGCGATTATAACGCCAAATGCGGCCTTCACTGCCAAATTCTATTTTTTTAACATCCCAAAAGCGGAAACGTGTAAATATCTGGTTTAAACGTTATCAAAACTGTTAAGCTTAAATGATGAAATTAAAAATTTAATAGCTCGTTCCTAACAAATCTCAAATAACAGTTTTGACGAAAAATATTTAGCTGAAGAATTGGCCGTTGAATTGAAAATTTAAATTTTTACAAGATGACCTCGTGCTCGCCATTAAATGTGCCAATCATCGTGATTCACTTTCTTTAACAATTTCACTAAAATGTGGATGATTTGATATTCATTTAACACTTTGCGTCAAAATATGTAAATAAATACGCTTGTAAGTAATTTATTTACAAATACATTTTAATATTCAAATTAGGAAACGTAAAAAATTAACAATCACAATATACGAATACATTATCCACGTATTGTTATTTGATTAATGACTACAATTGTTTTGAACAATAATGTATCACATACGCCATTAAATGATATTAAGATATACATTTCACTCTTTCAGATTAGAAAAAAGTTGGCCTCTAGATTTTAATTAAAAATATTTAATTCCATATTTTAAATGCTTAAAATATCGTACTGAACAATCTTCTTGTTAATATGCTGAAAGCTGTTCACATTTTGAAAATAAATATTATTGCTTAGTATCTAAAATCTTGTTTTTATTAACATAATTTTTTCTCATGAAATTTTAAAATTTATAAAAAGTTGTTTTTTTTTGTTGGGGGGAAAGTAACAAACAAGTCTAAGAACACAAGTCAGACCCAATAACAGTTTAAGATAATGGATAGAAGGTGCCAATTTTTGGTGGAGCCGTTTCACGACTAAGTTGGCCGATCTGGATTCAGTAATGTCCAGATCCTGCCAATGACGATAATTAAGGTCGAGAAAATCATTCAACGTGTGGGAATCGAACCCCGGATCTTCGCTCAAGAGGCTAACGCTCTAATCACTAAGCTATCGTCTAGTTTTCAATCCGAATTGATTGTGCATTTTTGGTCCTTTGAAAAATCCTTGCATTAATAATAATTCCCCTGTACTATAGATTCTCTCAAATTTCAATATAATAGGTTGATTATTTCATTATAACAATAATTGACACAATGAGTTCATTACCTTTGCTTGTTCCCTATTCTTTACTTGTCAAAATATCACATTAAAATTTGTTTTACAAAATGATAAACAAAAATAGCCCCACTCAGACTCGAACATAAAACAAAATCAACATCACCCAACAATTTGTCGAGTCACTAAATCATTTCTAGCATATTATTAAATATGGCGAGAACTCCTTTAACTGTGAAAATTTACTATCGTCGTTAGTTCACGTTCTGAAAAATTAGTTTGAAAGTTATGTTGGTGGTATCACGAGGACAAGTCGGGTGCGTAAACAGTGTCGTATCCTTAGTCGAAACACAAGCCGGGCCAAATAAGGGATCGTAAAAAGTTATCAGGTGGTTGAGCACGGAAAAGGGTGGTGTGGTGATAAAGGGTGAGGGCTCTGCGCCCTTGACACGGATTTGCACCCATTGCGCTACCAAAAACAACCAACCACCCCCTCAACAACCACGTGCTCGACAACAACACTTGCATACCCTTACCGTATCACTCCATCCACCCCAAACTTCTTTAAATGAATATTTATAGAAACGGTGACCACTCGATTCAGATACAAAATTAGCGTATATCGATTTGATGCAGATTTTTTAAATTAAATCAACTAGCATTCGCATTGGGTTCAAGGCGGGCTCAAACAGCTGCGACCTTGAAATTTGTGGATTTTTCCATTCTAGATCAGTGTGGCAACGGGGCAAATTTTGAAATGTCTTTATGGTGTAGGAATGTACGTATTTATTTAACTGCCGACTGAATATTTTCGTAAGCTTTTGAATTTCAGTGTCAACACATTTATATCAACCAGTGGTTGTTCTATTAATATCATCGTAATGTTACGAATTCACGTCGTAAAATATTGAATTTATTTTTGATGTTAAACGACGATAATACAGCTCAACAATCAGTTAACGAATGTGACAGTTTCGTCTTGTGAAATATGTCAGTGTGTTCACATTTTTTACATTGTTTTATTTATGTACGTGTATTTAAAAATATTTTTGCTACTGTACTTTTTCATAAAATCCGTAGCTTAAAGATGAGGTATTAAAAATCCGTGATATTAGGGTCAAAAGCGAAAAGGTCAAAGAGTAAAGGCACATTTGCCCACAATAAGGTCTACAAATTTTCTATTGTTTAAGAAATTGCGCGAAAATAAAATTCAGCATTTAAATGCTGAATTTAAGTTAACTTCCTTGGTGTAATTTTATTCGTTAAAATAATTGTATTACTTGTACGAGTTTAGTATTAAAATGAATTTAAGTCTACAAACAATCATTTATAAATACGGATTTTGGCGTATAAAAATGCTCAATCATATTATGTTAATTTTGAATGTAGCAATACGTTTCGAAATTAATTCGAGAAAAATATCGCACTTTTAACTTTTGCGCAAATCAAACGCTGCGCTACAACATACATACATACTTATTGATTAGAAAAACTTTTTTGCTAATCAGCTTGTTTAGCGAAATTTTCAATTTCTCAAGTGAGTACGGTCAAAATGGAACTAACCGTACGGTAGTGTTTGTCCTTGAAATGTGTGCTCAAAAGTGGAATGTGTTCTTAGGGGGCGGCGATGGAATAGTTAAAAGAGGGTAGATGACCCTTCGAAGAGAAAGATAATATGCTAATTAGATTTACGCGATGACACTCACCTTGGCCTGGATTCATCCGAGGACGCTTTGTAAGATTCGGTGATGAATTCAAATTAGATAAACTGACGTTCTGTAATTTATAAAGATCGTGCATAAAAAATGTATTGTACTTCCTACGCGGTGCTATAATCATTTTCTTCAACATTTGAAACATTTTATATTGAAATTACATTATTCAAAATTTTGTCTAAATAGAAACAAATCGATTAACTTTGAAACTAAACAATTCAACCACCGCACCGTTACATTCTTCCGAAAGTTGTTTGTGTCACATAACTTTTCTGATTATTATTTTCCAAGTTTCATTTATCATTGATCTACATTATATTTGTAGATAAAAAGACACACGAAGGTCGCATCGTCGACCAAATATGAATTTCGTATAGATGAAACAGTCAAATTTGCTCGTTGAAAGCGCAAACGATTCATCCTTGAAATGCGAAAATTTACCGTTCGACACAAAAGCTCTATTCTCCGTATTAAATCATTATCGAAAAAGCTTTTTTTTTCGCGTGTAGTGATTAATTGGAGATGGATCAGCGATGGCTTTACAGGAAATTAAAGTTTCCCGCAAACTGCCGGCTTTTTTCATCGTTAGGAAAGCAAAACGTGTGCCAGATTCGCGCCTGTTAGTCATGCAAAGTATACTTTTTTTGGAAATGAAAAATAAAAATATATAGGTACGATATTAGGGCGGACGTGGGGGAGGAGATCGTAGCTCAACAGTTTAATAAGGGTTTGCTTAGCTTGTGACCCCCTGATTTATGCATCCATAGACCTGAAATTAATCTGCGTTATGATAACATTATAAATTGGATACTTTCCTAAATGAAATTTGTTAAAATGAAAATGGTTCAATTTACATCGTACGTAATCGCTAATCATATTAGAAAGCATTACGATATATAATGGATGTTGCATCAAATTTATGGTCTACGAAAACAATAGGTTTTACAAAATAACAGTTCATTTTCGAAACACCATCACAAATTCGATGTACATAGTTTATTTTACTATATAAAAATTACGCCATAATCTTTCGTCATATACATATTTCTTTCGATTTTTATTACAAATGTTTTCTTGTTGCCGTTAATGTGAATTTTCAATCATTAGAATGATGTTAATAATAATTGGCTAATTGTTAACATTTCAACGTGTCTGTCAAAATGATTTGCTTAGTCACAATTTAACCTTGATTTTGATAGTATTTTATAATATACATACATATATGTATATACATATTATTATAATTCTAAAAATGAAATGTGTTATGCAAATTTGACAATTGGAAAATTCAACACTCCAGTGAAATATTAATGAGAATCTACTACGCCCGTTTGCGTGATTTGAAACTTACATAGAAATTTTATTATTTAATTGAATAAATTATTAATATTTTAATGGTTATAACATATTGTATATATATATATATATATATAACATTGGAAGGGTTATATTAACTCGTTTTGATATCGATATCATATACATCCCCGTGTGATACATTAAGTGGAACGAGCTGCTTTTTCAGTATCGAGATTTCGTGTGTGCGATTAGTATGGCGGCGCTAAAGCTCCCCTCGCTCTCAAATCAAGATCGCTCCGTTTCAGTTTCGACGTTTGCTCTACATATTCGCGCTTTGGACCGAAATAGGCTGTAACCAATCAATAAGAGCCACTTTGTAATTTAATAAATTGCGAAAATGCCGCAGGGACAAATCTGCGATAAGTCCTTCACGCTGGATGAAGCCGCACTGCTAATTAGGAACGTTTCGAACTACATACATATGGACAGGTCTCGCACCCAGAGTTGAGGTGAACCAACACACTCAAATTGTGTGTCTGTGAATAGTGAATAATATGAATTTTCACTAAATGTAACAATAAAAACGCTCTGTCTCTTTCGCGCGCGTAAATGTTACGAGTGTAACAGAGACAACATTGTTTTGTATATTTTTATTTTGTGAAATACAGCATGTTTATTCAGTCTTCGATTTTTATATCGTTTGTTGGTTTAATTAGAGTAGTTAGTTTAATAGTTTAGTTAGAGTTTAGTTTGAATATACCGTATGCAGAGAAAAACACAAAACCCATTTTATATGACATAATACTAAAGAATAAGCCAAATTACCAAAAATTTGTAAGTATTTGAAAACATCCTGGAAGATCACGGACATAGTGTACTGCACCTACCACCCTTCCACCCAGAACAAAACCCTATAGAGTTACCGTGGGGTATTATTAGGGATAAAGTTAAAATTAAATGTTAAAAAAAAAATTTGCATCAGCCTGTATACTAAAAATGCATATGTGTGTGTGTGTGGTTCACGTCAACTTTGGCTGCGCGGCCTATACAGTAAATGCTTTACACTTTTCGACACAACAAAAAAAACTAAATATAGAGAAGACATTAGGTAATATTAGAATTCAACCCAAGTTTATATAATGGCAGTATAAACTGATCAACGACACATTGATCCGATTGCAATCTCGCTTTTCCTATATGATAAGCGTACGCTGCCTCATTATGAGTTACACAAATGTTTTATAATATATGTACCTACCTATGTATAATACATATATAAAGTTTACCTCAAATCAAAACTCTATTTTGGAGCAATAAAACGTAGTGTTCAACAACCAAACTCATTGCGTAATGAAAAAAAATTGAATTTATACTCTTTTGATTGATAAAGTGATATTTATAACTATGTATAGTAATTTTTCATTACTATTGTAACGAGTGGTGATATCTGTAGTATTTTGCTCAATGAGATTTGAATAGCTAGGAAAACAATATTGAACTAGCGTGTAAATGAAAATAATCGGTTACTAAGATAAACGGAAAGAAAAATGTTACCACGTTTATTTTTATTTTGGACTGTAATAGTGAAAATCTACATAATTATGTACATAGAATGAGTGGTGGCCGAGGAAATAAAGAGCAGTTGATGAGCGTGGAGATAAACTTGAAGAAGAGGAGTCTCGAATCTTGTGACGTAACTTTGGGTTAATCCTGAGCTGCAATAAAATTTATAAGTCCACCATTGCTCTTTAAGACCAATCTTAACCCCCCCTTACATGTAACAATATAAACATTCATAGCTTCAATCTACATACATATGTATTTACTTCAGTTTTAGAAATTTTCATCTAAGTCCTACTAAAAAGCTCCAATAGTTCTTTAGATATGATTAACACGTTAAAAGGAATACACCATTTTCCGCCATACATATATAAATGTATTTTGGCAATCGATGATCTATTCTAGGTGTAGTTGAACTTCCCGATTATTTTCGACTTTGCATGTGTACAGGTCAGAGGAACCCGCCTATTCATTTTTAATTTCCCTAAAAGCTGGCGGTGAGCTTTTGTTGCGATTTTGCCTCACATCGCACCATCATTATTTACCCGGCGTTCTTCTGGTGCTGCTCCCTTTTGATTACCGTTGCACAAAACCATTAATCGAGCCAAATGGGGTGGGTGGGTGGGTGGGTTAGTTACATCCACCGCAATATCCACACCGTCCATCATTCTCACGGCTTTGTTGGAAACTTCCCAGAAAAGTAGCTCGACCTAGCCCACCGCAATCTATCGTAGATACATATGTATGTATATCTATCTACCTGCCGTTTTGCTAAATTTCATACGAAAGCACATGAAACGGGCGTAACTGTTGCCGCTTCATGCACATTTGCAACGCGTGTCAGAATTCTTTGATATATGTATGTACATACATACATAGCAGTGACGTGCGCATACAATGACTAAGCGTTTGATTAAAAATACACCGTGATAAACAGTAATATTCTAGAAATTGTTAATATAAATGAATGAAAAATTTAATAATATGGAAAATATGAACAGAAATGAAAAAGTATATAACACAATAAAATTATATGAAGGGTTTACAATTTTTACTGGCGGAATTTTCCCGATTGTGACGCTTAGCGATGTGTGGCATTTGGCGAATCTGATCAAATAAATTATTTGATTAAAATTACATTAATCTATGTAGTTATTTATTACACTAGTCCTCCAATTACTTATTGTTAACTGTCATTTTGAATTTTTTGAACGCGAAAACAACAATAAATTACATTGAAGAGTGTAATGCGTGTATTTATTTTAAAATCGCGAAATTATACGGGTTATGTATGTATTATAAATAAATAACAATAAAAAAAGTCGTAATATAAAATACAGCAAATTTTAATTTCACCGAATGTGTTTATTTCGCTTTAGAAATTGTGTCATAACTTATTGATAAATGTATTTTTTCATTATTAACTTATAATCAATATTTTCTTTTTCACTGTCAAAAATTAAAAAAAACAACACGCACAATTAATCACATTTTTTATTGCATAATTGATAAGGTTGCGCTGTATGTATGTCAAACATTTTAAACAAATCTGCATTCACCCAATATATGATAATACAAACCCGTACGCGTATGACTTTTGATTAAAACGTCACATCCAATCTACAGTTAAAAATAGCCCATTTAACATCAAAAAGACTTACATAACACCATTGTTTAAGACGATTTATGAAATCTTATCCGCATACTATTATAACTTTACCGTTGTAAGAATGGCGCTCATCGCTTTTCCGGGCATTTTCCGACTCCGCTTGCGCTCCCACGCGACACTGACCATCACAAGAGTCAACTCACGCATCATATTCGCATTTATATACGTACATATATAATGTACACATACATACGTATATACGGGGACAATGTGTGTGTGTGTGTATGTGTGTAATTGACAAGTGGTCAAGTTGTGAAGGTGGTGCAGGCGATATGGATTTTTGTAAGGAATGTGGGCCAAATTTCTTACACGCTCCCCCGCAGACCGGAAGTGTGGTGTGGAGGGCGCGTGACCCGCGCGATAAGGGTTTGCGCCCCCTGGCACACTTACCATCGGCCTTGGGCCCCCAAAAGAGGGGCGCCGCCCCCCATTTTCCCGCCTACTAAACGGGGGCAGCGCCCTCCGTCCGAAAAATAGACGCCGGAGCTCGGAGGCTGCGACCAGCGCTCCTCAAAGTCTGACCAAACTATTCCATAGGCCCAATCATCTTTTAGGTTGTACAATGGCACCCGCACACCGCTGCGAAAACCTAGCGAATTTCGCAAGTCTACCTGCCTGCGCAAGCGCCGGTTTCTGTCACTCTGACATAACCTATCAAACTACCATCTATCACCTCGCTTTCGGAACGTTTGTATTTTTCTCACTTCACCATCGCGCGAATGTTCGTGAAATATTCCCCTTAGCATTGTGGTCACCTGCCGCTACTCGCCCATCCTGAGCGCTGCGATCGTATCGCTAGTGGCGCAACTCTAGTGTCAACTAGCAAGCGGCAGCGAACGCGTACAGAAATGTCAAGCGTTCAAGACTTCGCAGTAACCTATGCGACCATCTTGTGTGCAATAAGCACATACAATTACTATCTGGCAGTGTGCAATGCCTGGAAGATAAAAAAACTTGTCCACATGATTGCGCAGTAAGCTCACAGACAACACAGAATGTGGAGGGGGAAGGGTTTGTCACCTTGCTCTTTTCGCCGTCGCTCGCCTTCGCTCAACTTTTGCGGATACTGCGCGAATGTTTATAAAGTACGTTGGCGTTATCGCGAATTAGCTCGAGCACATACCCACACCTTGGCGCTCGGCACCGCTCGTCAGCGCTCGTCCGATATGAAGAGCCGGCATGGCATGGACTCAAGTCAGAATTAATTACATACAACTTTTCCATCGAAACGAGCGAAACTTTGCGGACGCGGAAATCCTTCTTGGTGTAGGTAGCGCCACGCGTATTCAGTTAAGCTAAACAGACCGCCCGATAACTCTCTATATTAGCGTTTTCGCTGGTATAGAGAGCTATTTATGCATTAATGCCACACACGCGCATCTCACATTATTTATTGCGAATTTGTTTCAATTCTATTAATAATCAATTTTTTTTGCACTACTTAACGTAATATATTATAACATCTAACAAATATGTAATGAATGTATATAATCGTCCCCGCCACCCCCTACGCCCGTTTTAAGGCAAACTATAGTTCACCACGTGGTTATGCCCGAATATTTAGCGGTTAAAGCCAACTTTGCTGTCGTTTGCGCTTTCGCGCGTTCTGTTTAGCTTAACTGAATAAATCGCGGCTATGCGATACAACTCCCCACCATACCAACCTTGAGATTTTCCTACATATTCGCAGCGGTGTGCGGGCGCCTTTGTTGTCATTATAATACTGGTATTGACTGTTGACGATTTTGAATGTTTTTTTTTTAATATTCTTTATTTAATTTCTAGATTTACAAAGCGTTCAATTATCAATTTATTTTTTTTTTATCGGAAATAATAAATCTCCGACGTGCATGCCGTGTAGGTACCTACTGAATTGGAATAACACGCAAAGAAAAATTTTAGTGTCTGCACTGAATTATGGGGTAGTTCAAATATAGCGAATTTTCGTTTTGTTTATATATTTGTTTGATTTTATCGTTGATAAATGTGAGTTCTAAAAATGCATCGTTTTAAATATAAATTTTTAATTACATCACGTTTTTCCTTTGCGCGATAGGTCCTCGACGATTGGCGACTTCTATATGTAAATATGTACATTCGAGTCCGCTTAATTGGACCACCGGTTTTTCAGGACAGCCGGTTATTTGGGACAAATCCCAAGGAACAGAAACCAAATGAAGAAACTAATAGTAATTTACTTCGGTTATCCGGTACACCATTCCGTTTAATTGGGACAATATTTTAGATATTAGTGCTAAAATTAGCTTCCTACAAGCGATACAGTTTATCACTGATAACACTGTTCGACAAATGACGACTTTTTTTTTTGCTTCAGAGACGAGATATAACTTTTCTCATAGATCTATGCCCAGTGAACACGAATCTGGTAATAAAAAATGTTGATTGGCTCGAGATTCGGAGATATATGTGTTTTTTAAATCACGCGATTTTTCTATTTCTTGGTGTTGTTCGTTCGATGTCTCAAAATCTGTCAATTGCTTGTTCAAAATGAATATTGGAATCTATAGTCGGATATTTTATCTTTCATTTGTAGTATTTTTTAGCTTGCAGATCTTTCTAAGTAGTCGTCCAGTTCAAATCAAAAGTCAAAAGTATGTATTTTCACTTGGGATTTTTTCCCACTGTTAATATTTTTTTATATTGAGTATTTTCTATTGAAACATGTTTATTGGGATAGTGTTCTGGCCACATTATTTTTTGTTTTCGTTTAAAATGGTTAATTGGAAGTGTGCTAAACTTTAAATCGGTAAAATAGCGAGCTTAAATCGCGTACTAGTAAGACCAGAATTGTGTTGTACATATATGGTAGCTCTTGGGCGTCAAATGCATGCGTGTGTGTATAGTGCGTCATTGAATACAACAAATAGAGCAGTGCAGTGGTTTGAAATATTCTTCAATTTGCTTTTAAATAATTTTGTAATGAAGTAATTAGAAGGCTTTGAATCTATAGAAGGTGTAGTTGGCGAGCTGTAAAAACTAAGACCATGCAGAATTGCTTTGTTACTTGGGCTTTAAACGTTTGGAGATGCAAGAAAATTCGAGCGATACGGAAAGTTATTTTACATGTTCCAATTGTAAATTATCTAGAATTTTATACAAAGATAACAATCTAGCATGTTACGATGAAAATGAAAACTGTGTAGATGCAATTGTTGAAGTCATTAAATCAAACATTAAACGAAGACGACGACAAGTACATATATGTAGTATAAAAAATATATATTTTTTAATTTTTCCTTTAACTTCGCTTATTTGGGACAAAATGTTTGGGGCCCGATGTGTCCCAATTAAGCGGAATCGACTGTATAATATAATATTTTAATTGACTGGACGATTTGAATACCAAATATTTAAATTCAGTCTCAAAAGTTGATTTCCTGTAAAATTGAAAACTTTGGTGAAAGGCCGCATTTAATTTTTTTTACTAAAATATAACAAAGTTTTTCACTTATTTTGGTATTTCTGTATGAATGTAGGCATGTTTTTATATTAGTACCTACCTAATGTAAAATTGATGAGCATAGCGAATTTATGTTCTTATAATGACGTAACTTTCACGTTTTCTTTGGTTGAAAATCATACCTATAATCCAGGAAAATAATTATTTATTTTGGACTATTGAATATTACAAATATAGAAAAATTATATTTCAATATTCGACTAAATTCATTTTTACATTTGAATGATTTATCTTTTGAGCGATTCTGACACGTGGCAAAAATTAAATTCAATTGAAATCGCACGCCGTATAACTAATTTGGGTAGCATTGCGGTGTCGCGTATATCTGATGATTGTTGAAGGTGAATTAATAATAATCACACGGTGACTGTAAACAAATATAGGCTTAAACCTTTTCTGAGCACAGATCAAGGATAGATTGCTTAACTTCAACTTTTGACATAACTAAGTACTGCCATGCCGGTGTTATTCTAAAAGTTTATTAGGGCAAACGTATCGCCGAGGAATGCGGCGACTTGCAATGTATACAAATTAAACTGTTGTGCGAAATAATTGTGTAAATTCAAATAAGAGGTGTTCTAGGCGTACAATTGGAGCCGAAAAATCATAACAAGTTTTATTGAAACATTCGATAACAGCAACAAGTTTTGACGCTCCTATGTAACGTTAAGAAATACAGATAATTTATGTAACTGAAAAATAATTTCAATGACTTAAATCTCGCTTTATTATTTATTTGCTTTTTATATTATATCAAATTTAATATAAATCTTATTACGACTATAGAGATTATGGATTATGATAAATGTTGAATATTAAGTGGCTAAAGAGAACAAAAACCTCAATATTTCGGGAAAATATTAAATTAATGTGCTTGCTTAACTTACATATATGTAATACATTACCTATAGGTATATTCGTTTTCACTCATAACGTATTATTACCTTAGAGTGAAAATCTCGATTTTGACTGTACCAAGCTGTTCTCTATGGTAGATTTCGTACTGAGCGTCTCAAAATAACACCCAACCCAATACTTTCCTGGAAATATGATTACAATATCGGATTGTAATCTGCACAAGACGCGGGAAGGCTTTGCGTCACAAATAAATATAATTGAGTTTTGTCGTGTTCGCCGATACTTAAGACGTAGCTTTTTCTCGATCGTTTTCAATGCTATTCGCTAATTGGAGATTTTTCCAACGAAAAAAGCGTACCGAGAACGTTTGTGCGATAAGCGAGCTTTTCTTGCACCCCGAGTGCAGTATGCAGAATGCACCGGCACAGAGCCCCCCCCCTTTTTCACCACCCTCACCCCCCCTCTCCGTCACGCGATTTGCACAATTTAATGTGTTGACCTTGTCGGACACACCCCACACCATTTAATTGCACCCTCATTTACCGCCTGCAATTAGGCCGATTATTTTCGCATTCGTTCTATTCTACGTAAAGTCCGTGTATGATCGGATTTAAAATCCCACAGTGAGAGTCGAATCCTAAATTTTTATTATATGAATGTAAAATAACTATATTAATTGTATTTTTTTTTATTATTGCTTTCAGACCACCGGGATGACACCGTTGATGCTGGCCGTCAAAGACAATAAAACACCAGTTCTGGATCGAATGATCGAGCTCGGATCTGATGTCGGTGCTAGAAATAATGTAAGCGTTTTACGAGCTGTCAAATGCTTACACTGAAAGTTTTCGTGTTGTGTTCACGAAATCGCCACACACCGCAGGACTCTTAGGTGGTATATAAATTGATCGAAGAGGGTAACGGTTGCAAATTGTACAAGATATGAAAGATAAGGCTGTTGAGCTGCCATGCTGGGGTGAAGGTCCGCTGGGTCACAAAACGCGAACCTAGCAGGATTACCTTGGTGTTTAATTGCCTTATAACCGCATAATTTTTTTAACCCTTAAATACAACTCTGAAAACATTCAGGGAAATGTATAAATTGATTTTATTTTGTTTAACATACCAATGTACGCATACATATACTGTTATACCCTACTCGATTTTTATATTTATTTGTATCGAATGTAATTATTTGCTTACGTTTTTTATTCATATACGTATGTTTAGTAATACAGCACCATACCACTTAACGTGTAATTAGTTAGTAGGTGATGATTAAATAAGTTATGATGTTCCGTTCCTACGTGTGGCCCCCACCCCTTGTTTACAACGTGCTATTGGCACGAAAAGCCGTTGAAATTGCGAGATTTTCTTCCCCCTTGAAATGATCGATTCAATTGCGAAGGTCTCCGAATGACCCTAGCGTCTGAGGTGAATGTAAAACAGCATTCATTATTATGGTGTTGCCGTGCGTGACCTATTTCTTACCACTGGCACTGCCACATCCCTCACTACTGCAATAATGTAAATCGAATAAATGAAACCCTCTCACATTATTCGAAGGATGAAAGCGTGATAAGTCATAAGAATTTATTTTTCGTAACGAAAATAAGTCTTATGCGTTCTTTAAACGTAACTGTAAAAGTAAATCGGCGTGGAATGTATACACCTACGGCGATTATTTCCGAAATTTGAATTTCAGGCGCTGAAAATCTAGAAAAAAACACAATAAAGATTTTAATAACTCGCTAAAGTTTCACAGCCCATTACCCGTTTCCAATTCGGCGATCCAAATACTTACCGATCACGCAATTTTAATTGGAAAATTATTATTTTCCACTCTATTTTCAGCCTTCGGAATATTCATCGGCTCGTAAAAAGCAAACTGGATATTATTTTTGAACATTTCAATTTTTCGCAGATTCTTCGCTTTTCATTAACGTTTTTTTTTTTGTTGTTTTTTTTTGCATCGAACAAAACACAAAAGAAACGCCTTTACGTTTTTGCGTTTGCGTTAAATACTATAAATACTGTGAATGGTAATTAGCGGTAGTTATTTATTATTCATCTGACCCACAACTGGGGATTTGACCTCAAAACAATACAGGTCCGCCGGGCGCTTGAACCTTGGAGAGATCTTTCGCCAAAAAATACGTACATATTTACGTTTTGTAATTTAAAATTTCATAAGCAAGTAAAATATAATATATTGCACAGTTCAGCCCCAAAGTATACACATGTAAGCGATACCGTGAATATAATATGTACTTGTATAAAAACAGCTATTTTTATAACCATTTTTACGTGTTTATAAAATCGGGGGCAATAGTATGTATCTCTAGTTAATTTAGACGATTTAACAATATACATTGTATTTCATTATAGTTTATATTTGCTATGGTAAGTAACTTTCGTGAACCCTCGTAAGTCGAAGACCTAATTTCGGGTTGTATACGAAACGCACGTTTCCGTATACATACATACATACATACATACATATGTATGTACGTATCAATAATCTCATTAAATTATTTAGTTAATAAAAATCAAGTTTGTTTAATTGATAAGATTCGTTTGGTATACTCTGTAGTACACAATCACGCAACTGATTTAAGGGGTCAAATATCGTATACATTCCCACCCCCACCCTCCCCTCTCCCCCCACGCAGGCGGAACAGGGGCGTTCAATCTTTGCTTTCGTTGAGTTTTATGGTCATTCAGAACACGCTCGTTTAATTAAATCGTATCTTAACAAAATCATTTTATGGTTCATAAATTTTTTGAATTTTTACTGAAACTATCAAGAAGATATTATTATCAATTGAGAACGTTTTATTAATAAGTATATGTACATTTGCCTAAAATTAAATATCACATATTATGTAGAACGTTTCTATTGAACTACATATAATAAATTAGAATATTTTCATGTTATGTTTGAATATCGCTGACGAAGATGTATAGCACGGCAGGGGGAGAGGTGTGGGCGTCTTTAATGGAACCATTAGTTAACTTTCTAGTGGAACAAAACTGCTTATTTTACAACAACATTTCCCTACGCCACTTTTGTTATACAGGTTGCGTTACACTTTCCCAAATCTAAACGTTGAAAATTAACCGCCATTAACAGTTTTCTAATTCATAAAATATACCTAAATGCTAATGTGGTATACTAGAGTATTAAAATCGCCAAGGTATATGGTCAGAAATCAAATATTAAAATTGTTAAAAAAAAAACATCCATCAAGATGTTCATGTCTCGAGAGGGTCCGAACTACGGTCACTACCTTATCATGAAAGATTGAAAAGACTAAATCTCTCCACACTGGAGACGAGGAGATTAAGAGGTGATTTAATTGAAGTATTCAAAATAATAAACAATCATTATTTATGTGAAATGACCAACCTCATTATGTTCAATGAGAACCCTCATCTAAGAGGTCATACTCTTAGACTCCGTAAAGAAAAATCAAATAAGATTGTTAGATATTCATTATTTTCAAATAGAGTGGTTGAAGTTTGGAATAGTCTTCCGGATTCAATAGTCACTTTAAAAAATGATAATTTACATAAAAATCAACTATGTACATAGATTTATTCTTAAAAAACAATGGGTATTTTTAATTCTTTAATAAATGGACCATTATGATTCATTTTATTTTTGTTTTTATCTTATTTTTATTTTTGTACCAAACCCCATGGGCCTATCGGCTATGCCGCCTCTCCACGCAATTATTAAATAAATAAAAGACATACAATTATTCCTTAATTACTATTGAACATAATCAAAACAAAACAATGTTTAATGTTGATTTTTCACATTTTCAGGATAACTACAATGTCCTCCACATGTCGGCTATGTTCTCCAGAGAAGATGTGGTCAAACTTCTTCTAACGAAAAAAGGAGTGGACGCTTTTTCTACCGGAGGGGTTAGTATTAATACATATACATATATAGCGGTAATAATTTTAATGAGCGCTTAACACCCATAAAACAGTGGTAAATTTTGAACGGGAGAAGCGCAGATAAAGGAGCTTTATCTATGTAGGTTTATCGGTCGACGGAAAGTTGAAAGTTCGGCGCGTGAATTATACAGGGGGCCGGCGTAAGTTTATCAAAATTAAAGTCACGAAAAGTTGTAAAAAGTTAGGCGTCGCTGACACTCGGTGGTACGGCCGGAACCGGATGCTCGAGTTGAAAATTTCGCCAAAAGCGCACTCGTAGCCGATTTGCTTCTACGCATTTTCGCCAAATTGACATGCCGGATATTATGTATGTATCGTGAATATCGGCCGTAATGTTTTTACAACCGGAATATGTACAATTGTAGGATACATCGATTATTACTATCAACGTAGATTTGTGGATATACACGTAACGTGAACCGACATTCCTAGAATCGATGAAAATTGGACGAAGACGTACGACGCAACGGTTCCATCATAAATTGATACATTTATTTGTCTGTAAAGAAAGACCTTTATTGATTTTAATTTCAATTGTTTTTAGAGTCGACAACAAACCGCAGTGCATTTAGTGGCGAGTAGGCAAACCGGAACTGCAACCAGCATTTTGAGAGCTCTTTTGACAGCGGCTGGAAAGGATATCAAAATTAAAGCTGATGGGGTAAAATTTCCATATAAAAATATTTTTAAATGTAAAATTCTTCTCGTGTATTTGGAGATGTGTTCAGGTAAGTGACAATTTATTGTATGGGGATGATATAAGGGTAGTATTGGGTAGGGGTAGAGGGCGGTGCCTGGCGCTTGGATGCGCCGCCCACTGTCACCGCCCACTCCCTACCCCTAACCTTCGCCATCATTGCACACAGGGGCTCTAAAATGTGAAAATATTGGAAAAATCTTATCACATTCCAATAAGAAGAGTTATCAGATGAAAATCGCTTTGATAAACTTCGCGGAATACCGCGAAGTTTCTCTATACTCGCGTTTTCGCTAGTATAGAGAGCTATCGCCCGTTCTGTTTAGCTTAACTGAATACGCGTGGCCCTGTCTACACCGCGAAGGATATCCGCGTCCTTCTATTGAGCGTTTCGCGCGAGAGAGAGAGCGCGCGAATGACCAATATGACCGATAAGCGCGCCGCCGGTAACATGTCATAACGTAGTTTAAAACCATTTGCCGCTCGAATTTAAAAAAACGTGATGTTTTGTTGCTCAGTGTTATTAATAGAATTGAAACAAATTCGCAATAAATAAAGTTAGATGCGCGTGTGTGGCATTAATGAGAGAATAGAATACGCGTCTACACCAAGAAGGATTTTCCGCCGAATTCCGGCAATTTCGATGACGTTTGTGGTAAAGTTGAATGTAAATAACTCTGACTTGAGAATCGTGAGTGAAATACAAACATTCCGAATGCGAGGTGACAGATGGTAGTTTGATAGGTTATGTCAGAGTGACATAAACCGACGCTTGCGCCGGTAGACTTGCGAAATTCGCTAGGTTTACCTAGCTAGGTTTTCATACACGAATTCGCAGCGATGTGCGGGCGCCTTAAATATTGAAAATCTACTTGTGAACCCTAACTTATGTTGAGTTCACCCTAGTTTATGTTTTACATTTCGAGACACGTTTTTACTTTCCCTCACATTGAACTGTCAATTGATGGTATAATACGGTTTTGATTATTATGGGTCGAATCATTATATATATAATAGCCGAAATCCGTCTGTCTGTCTGCTGATAACGCTTGCTGAGGAAAAATAAATTAAAAAACCACCAGCACGAGTGCGGATCGAACCCACGACCTCAGGCTCGGGAAGAACGTCGTTAGACCAATCTGCTAAAACCAGTTGTCGGTTGAATCATTTTTTTTTTAAATATATCGTGACTCGGATTTACCTACAAAAGAGATCGTGATTCTGCTAATAATACATAGATGACACTATAGAAACTATTATTTTTTTTTTTTTTTGATTTTTACAAAATCATTAAAAAAATTATTATTATTATATATATAATAATTAATAATTATTATAAAAATAGTTAAGTAAAAAAAAAAATTTTTTTTGAGTGGGTATCGGGGATCGATCGATTTGGGGATCTCTATTACGATATTTAAAATTCGTTTTACGCTTTACGATATTTAAAATTCAGCGGGCGTTGATATTCAACGGGCTTACACTAGTATATATATAATAGCCCTAATCCGTATGTCTGTCTGTCTGTGTGACTGTGTCTGTCTGCTGATAACGCTCGCTGAGGTAAATAATTAAAAAATCAGAACGTCGCACGAGTGAGATTTGAACCCGAGATCACCAGTTCGGGACAGTGAGCGCTTACGCTATGATCCAAACGGAGGCCATGACGAGCCTGCTGCAATTTGACAATATAAATTATTGTCAATAGGCTCGCGACTTTGCTAAATTGTTACGTTGTTGTATTATAACGCGCGATCTATGCATCAACTATAAAAACTATTAAATTTATAATTTTAGTGGTGCAATAGGCCGGCTGGCTGGGTATCTGCAGAACGCTAGCATTTTTTAATCAAAAAAAATATACATGTATGTATGTATGTACATATGTGCCATGAGCGCGAAACACGACCTGGCCACCTACATATTTTACACATATGTATGTATGTATATAGGACACATAGCGAGAAGAATGAATGGCAGATGAATGCGAGAAATACTTGAATGGTTCGAGAGGATGTGAAAGAAAGTGAGGTAGACCAAGTGGTCGATGGGCTGATGAATTGAGATAATATTGATATGTAAATACACTATACATAGGTATATACAAAAATGATATCCACCCGATGACACTCTCAACGGGCAGTGACTAGGTATGATACATATATTGCTACATGCATGCAGTTTCGATTATATTAAGGCTTTTTTTTTACACACGTTGAGAGGAAGTCACATATTATTGCGTACACACATTGCTACCGTTGCCTCACAACGTGTGTACCTACGTAGGTACTACACGTTGCGAGGCAATGGTGGCGAGGCGATCTCGCTCGGCGTGCCAATGTGTGTGCCATTTTGCCTCGCGAGGCTGCTGCACAAAGTGAAAACGCTTTAGAATTTTTTTAAACGTTAACATTTCAGCCAGTAATTTAATAAAATCCCAATTATTAATTAATACGTTTTTTTTTTGTAGATATAATAATTAATTCGAAGTTTTTATTATAATAACAACGCTCGAGATTATTATATTGAAGTTGCTGTCAGGTAAAATGATTAAGTGGAAGTCTTACAGAACACGTTTTAGAAGTAGTTATGTATTTGACAAAATAATTGAACAGGATGTTATTAAAAAAGATAATCGCAAAATTACGTTGGAAGTTTTATAATTAAAAAATAAAGTGACTTTTTACCGCATCGTGAATCAACAAATTTTTAATAAGACAATTAAAATTATTGTAAGTTTTAATGTTTAATTTTTAAAAGTGACTAAAATATGTAGTTAAATTGTCATCATTAAACTTGGCGAAATCACAAATGTTTTGAATAATCTTTGGATTATACAAAATGCTAATTTTACCCAGGCATGTAGGACACGAGTCAACGCACACTTTTCGATTACCTACCCTTAGAAATTGTCTAGCCCCGAAGCCAGCAATTCATTACTTATTAATGACGACATTTATTTGAATATAGTGCTGCTGGAAACTTATTCGTATCCTAGAAAAGCACGCGACAAAGCTTTAACACTATAACGAATGAATCGCGTAAATAAATACCCCAATATCCAATATTTTCAATATTCAAAATAGTGTGTCTTGAAATTAATTACGAATTCAATCCATGATATTTCTTAGATGATTTTTATTAAACGTGAAGCTATGTTTTCGATTTGTAACAATAGAAAGGGTTTAATACGCGAATAATACAGACGTCGTAAGACAATAATCTTAATCTTTTAGCAGTAAATCACGCAATATCTTTCAATACTACAATGATAAAACTTGTACCGTTACAAAGTTAATGTAAAAGTTAGCTCATAAAAACTTTACCTGAATATTTCTATTATATATTAATTCTTTCGATTGCTTTCTGAATATTTGTACTAAGCTAAATGTATACGTCATACCAGGGTTACGTTTAGGTGGGCTCGTTGCTGACAAACTACGACTACGAATTTAGTATCTCACGAGACTACGCCAATATCGCCTCACTGTCGAAGACTGCGTCCTAACGTGACAATTACACAATATTTTGATAAAAATAATACCATTCGAAAATATGTAAATGTGCAATGTTTTGTGATAAAAGTGAACGATTTACTTTTCGTCTCCGATTGTAACATCTTATTCATATCGATCAAACGAATTATACACATTCATTTAATATTCAAAAAACATAAAAATGTTATTTTTAACATAATACATTAATGTGTTGTATAAAACTTTCAGTGAACAATATTTTTTATTGAAGTTTTAATTCCACTTGTTTTAATCTTCTACTCGTAATATAAATCAATTGAAAATAATTAAAAAATATTAAAAAATTTACAATTGGAATTGTGTAAAGATTCCTCGAACTGTTTTATGTTGATATTTCAAGACAAAGGTCATATAGAATTGTAAAATAAATGTTGTGAACTACCTATGCGCTATTCAGTAAATTTTGTGATATTTCCGATAGTGAAATGTGAATTGTATCGGAAAACTTGCATGTGTAAACGTTATTGAAACCGTTGATGCGCTCTTTACGCTTGTGTATGACAAAAGTCGAATGGCACGTATGGGAAATTTACATCAAACAACTTCAAATACTATATGTACAGTATCAATGTCACTTCAAAATATTTAGAATGACGAATTTTATTTTATAATAAAATCAAATCATACATATACATACATATGTATGTATCTACATATATTATTTATTGATTTATACTGTCAACGAACAATGTATATAGAAGGAAATAGGCAATCCCATTGTGATAATAACGAAAACGAAAATTTGCATAATTAACTGCTGCACTCCATCTGAAAGAGTCATGCAATTCACAACGAAATTGAATTCAGTAGTTGTCTATAATTTGCATCGATTATCTTCGACGTACTCTAAATTATTTACTACACATAATTAACGTATAAACGTAGAAATTATGCTTGCGGAAATTTTAAGTAAAACTCGCCTCGCCGAAAGATGACGAATCACTAAAGCAAACTGCCGTAACGTCACGCCATGGAAATACATTAACTTCGAACTCATAGTTGGCTAATAAAGGGATAAAAAAACTTTTTTATGGCAACCTTCGAAGTTGAAAAGTGTTTTGAATAATCACGAGGAGCTAAATGTGCAAAATGTCAATTCAAAGCCGTAGCGGGCAACGGTCGTCGTCGTCGTCTGACGATAACAGTGACGTTCAATCGCAAACGTCGTTAACCAGATCGTCAAAGACAGACGATAAGGACATAACTATGAAGTTCAGTGTGAACTTGACCAAAACGGACGAGATAAGTTATATTGCGCTGAACAAGCGCAAGGCGTTGGTTAAGGATTGGAAGAAAATAATGGACGACGTTGTGGTTTTACAGCGGGGCAAAATACCTCTACTGCTCGCTGTTGAAGCTGGTAACCAATCTATGTGCAGAGAATTGCTATCTTCTCAAACTTCAGAACAGCTAAAGGTCAACTTCTTTCATTTATGTTTGTATTCCTTAAACGTATTGTAGTGATTCAATTTAAAAATGTATCATATTTATAGGCGACGACGACAAATGGTGATTGTGCTTTACATCTAGCAGCGCGTAGAAGAGACATAGATATGGTTAGAATATTAGTCGATTATGGAAGCAATGTGGATGCTCAAAACGGCGACGGACAAACACCTCTTCACATTGCATCAGCCGAGGGAGATGAAACCTTAGTAAAGTATTTTTATGGTGTTAAAGCTTCTGCTGCAATTGGTGATCATCAAGGTGTGTTAAGTTATACAATAAAAAATACCATTTTTTAACGTTACTTTTAACCAATGGTAAATTATTATTTAGATCGAACTCCAATGCATCTGGCTGCTGAAAACGGTCACGCTAGTATCATAGAACTTCTGGCTGATAAGTTCAAAGCGAGCATATTCGAAAGGACGAAAGATGGTAGTACTCTGATGCACATAGCTTCGCTCAACGGTCACGCCGATTGTGCTATGATGCTCTTCAAGAAAGGCGTATATCTTCACATGCCAAATAAGGTATCTCAATTATTAGTTATGTTATAAAATATATTCGGTTCACTTTTAAATTAAATTAATTTCTTACGTAGGGTGGAGCTAGAAGTATACATACAGCAGCCAGGTACGGCCACGTAGGAATCATAAACACTCTTCTTCAAAAAGGCGAAAAGGTAGACGTCACCACCAACGTAAGTATTTTTTGTTTTAAATTGTCGTTTAAAAATAATCCATGTGATGTGTTTATTCTGAACACTTTGTTGAATTTTAGGACAACCATACAGCTTTGCATATAGCAGTCGAATCTTGCAAACCGGCCGTTGTAGAGACACTTTTAGGATATGGAGCCGATGTGCATATACGAGGTGGAAAACAGCGCGATACTCCTTTACATATCGCTGCACGTGTACCTGGTGGAGATCGATGTGCTTTGATGTTATTGAAGTCGGGTGCTGGAACTAATCTTCCTACTGAAGATGGACAAACACCTGTGCATGCAGCAGCACAACACGGCAATCTCTCCACCCTTAGTCTGTTACTCGAAGACGGAGGAGATCCACAATACAAATCAAAAGTAAATAATTTTGATTTTTTTTAAATATATTTTGAATCTTTTGTGGTACATATTAATTGTAGATTGTTTTACGCCAGGTGGGAGAGACACCGCTACATTTAGCGTCCCGAAGTTGCAGACCCGATATAGTTCGCCAGCTGATTGAATTCGTAATAGAAAAGCAAGGCGTCGAAGCGACCACGTCTTACATCAACATGATCAACGAAGATGGCGCTAGTGCTTTACATTGTGCTTCGCACATAAACCAAGAAGATATTGAAACGCCGGGCAACGATCGCGAAGTGGTCAGATTGTTGATTCAACACGGCGCCGATGTGACTTTGGAGACCAAACCACTGCGCGAAACCGCTTTTCATTATTGTGCCGTTGCCGGAAACAACGATATTATGTGTCAAATGATCGAAAATATGTCATCCACTGATGTCCAGAAAGCAATGAATAAACAATCGTCAGTGGGGTGGACGCCGTTGTTGATAGCCTGTCACAGAGGACACTTGGAGCTGGTCAATACGTTGCTCGCCAATCATGCTCGAGTTGACGTCTTCGACAATGAGGGTCGATCAGCTCTGCATTTGGCAGCTGAAAGAGGCTATTTAGAAGTGTGCGACTCTCTCCTCACAAACAAAGCTTTCATCAACTCTAAATCTAGGAACGGAAGAACGGCGTTACATTTAGCGGCTATGAACGGATATACCCACCTTGTTAAGTTTCTCATCAGCGACCACAACGCTGTGATAGACGTCTTGACTCTGAAAAAGCAAACGCCTCTTCATTTAGCAGCAGCCAGTGGACAGATCGAAGTGTGTCGCTCGCTGTTGGAACTAGGAGCTAATATAGATGCGACTGACGAATTGGGGCAGAAGCCCATTCATGCGGCGGCGCAGAACAATTTTTCAGAGGTGGCCCAGCTGTTTTTACAGCAACATCCAAGTCTCGTGATGGCGACCAATCGTGAAGGAAACACTTGTGCTCACATAGCCGCAATTCAAGGATCCGTCAAAGTAATAGAAGAGCTAATGAAGTTCGATCGAAACGGAGTCATATCGGCGAGAAATCGATTGAATGATTCCACTCCTTTACAATTGGCAGCTGAGGGTGGACATGCTGACGTCGTCAAAGCACTGGTACGCGCTGGTGCATCAATAACCGATGAAAATAAGGCTGGGTTTACTGGGGTGCACTTGGCAGCTCAAAATGGACACGGACAGGTACTGGAAGTGATGAGAACTTCAAACTCCCTGAGGGTATCAAGCAAAAAATTAGGACTTACTCCACTCCACGTGGCGGCATATTTCGGACAAGCAGGTTAACTAGATATATAAATATAGGCTGTTTATTACATACACACATTTACTTTTTTACGTTTACCTTTTTAATTTATTGTATATTTAGATACTGTTCGAGAGCTGTTGACGCACGTGCCTGGCACAGTAAAATCAGATGCACCTACTGGTACTTCTTTAGTGGGTGAGCTTGGAACTGAGTCCGGAATGACACCTTTACATTTAGCCTCATATTCAGGCAACGAGAATGTTGTCAGATTGTTGCTCAACTCAGCAGGAGTCCAAGTAGAAGCTGCCACCACTGAAAATGTACGTAAAATTTCGAAAAAGTTTCACAATTCCGATATATGTACATACATACATACATAGCTCCAAATCGATATAACCACATTTGAATTTTTAGGGTTACAACTCGTTGCATTTGGCGTGTTTTGGCGGTCACATGCAAGTGGTGGGTCTTCTTTTGAGTAGATCTGCCGAACTGCTCCAGAGTACGGATCGCCACGGAAAAACTGGTCTCCACATAGCCTCCAGCCATGGACATTATCAAATGGTGGAAGTGTTGTTGGGACAAGGTGCTGAAATTAACGCGACGGATAAGAACGGGTGGACTCCTTTACATTGTGCTTCGAAAGCTGGACATTTAGACGTTGTTAAATTACTGTGCGAGTCTGGAGCATCTCCTAAAACCGAAACCAATTTTAACTGTTCGGCAATATGGTTCGCAGCTTCCGAGGGACATAATGACGTGTTGGAATACCTGATGCACAAAGAACACGACACATATTCATTAATGGAAGACCGTAGATTTGTATATAATTTAATGGTGTGTTCGAAGAACTACAATAATAAGCCGATAGAAGAGTTTATTTTAGTTTCACCCGCACCAGTAGATGCAGCTGCCAAATTATCTAATATTTTCATTAATTTATCTTCTAAGGTACGTACGACTCAACTGTACCATTGTGCGTGTACTCGGATCAAAAGTTGTATTTTAATATATGTGATTTGTTTGTATAGGAAAAAGAACGAGCCAAAGATTTGATATCAGCTGGCAAGCAATGCGAATCCATGGCCACAGAACTGTTAGCTTTAGCGGCTGGTTCAGATTCAGCTGGACGCATCCTCACTGCCACTGATCGTAGAAATATGGAATTTTTAGATGTATTGATCGAAAATGAACAGAAAGAAGTCATTGCCCACACCGTAGTACAAAGATACCTCCAGGTAAAAGATAGGTAATTTTTAGAAGGCCATTGCCTTGTAAAATGATTGTGGAATAAGTTTTGTGTGAATGTTTTGGCAAAGAAGCACCGTAGATATGTACAATTTAATAATCAAATTGATTACAGTTTTTTTTTATTATTATTTTTCACTGACTTTCCTTTTTATTTTCAGGAACTGTGGCGAGGAAGTTTAACGTGGGCACCGTGGAGGACTATGCTTCTGTTCATTGGCTTCCTCATCTGCCCGCCCGTGTGGGTTGTGTTCACCCTGCCTCTCGGTCACAAATACAACAAAGTGCCAATCATTAAATTCATGTCATATTTAACCTCGCACATATATCTGATGGTGCTGCTGATGATCGTCGGCATAACGCCTATCTATCCGGTGGTTCGCGCCAGCCTCTTGCCGTACTGGTATGAGTGGGGTTTGCTCATCTGGTTGAGTGGTCTGCTGCTGTTCGAGCTGACGAACCCCAGTGAAAAATCAGGACTCGGCTGGATTAAACTGGCTGTCCTCCTGTTCGGCATGTGTGGTGTTGCCGCCCATGTTTCCGGTATGCTGTTCATCGACAAGCCCTACTGGCCTACGCTGATGTACTGCCGTAATCAGTTCTTCGCACTGTCGTTCCTATTGGCGTGTGTTCAAATACTGGACTTCCTTTCGTTTCACTACTTGTTCGGACCGTGGGCAATCATCATCGGTGATCTGATGAAGGACTTGGCGAGGTTCTTGGCCGTGCTGGCCATATTCGTGTTCGGATTCTCGATGCACATCGTCGCCTTGAATCAACCTTTCAAGAACTTCACACCCGAAGAAGTTCGAAGACTTTCGAGGCCGCGACCGAAAGAATACTTTTCAGACGGTAAACTATGATTCCTCTTTTATCCCTTTGATTGTATTTATTTAAGTTTTCACCGTGGACTGTTCAAACATGCTTGTGTATTGGAGTCTCTGTCTTCCGGGTTGATAAAACGAATCTACATAAATAATGTTAACGGCTCATTGCTAAAGTGGGCTCTTTCGTTTGATATCAAAGTACAAGATATAGGCTCTAGTTCTGATTTGAAAAGTTCTGTTAATGAATGTGATTTATATAACTGACTTATGCAATTAGATACAATTTCAAATGATCGAGAGAAACGAGAGATTCCAAGTGACGTAGACGTAGAGTGGATCGATACGTCACAGAAAAAGCATATTTACACGGATAGCTACAGGAGAAAGCACAGACCTGGGAGTAAGTTACATGTCAGGGAATGTTAGGGTGGGCAGGGGTAGCAAACTGTGGCACGCGGGGCCCACTAGTGGCACGCGGGCCACCGTTGCGTCACCACTGCTTGCATCCGCCTCACTAGAATGTTGGTGTTGGAATGCGACCCCCCACAAAATTCACCCTCACAACCTACTTTTACCCATGGAATGCTTTTTGATAAAAAAAATCCCAAACAAAAAAATATCAAAATTTAACAATTCAACATCAAAAAAAAAAAATTACAATTGCAAGTTTGATGCATCCTGCCCGGAATGAAAAATCATCGTTTTTACTTCTCATAGCATGGTGTTTTATTTGTAAGAAGGTTTTTACTTGTCGATGTTAGTGTTGTTGTTGTTGTTTTTTGTTTTAAATTTATCGTTTTAGTTGTCATGTTTCTAGATGAATAATTTTTTGTTTAGAATGTGCGCTTTATTTTTGATTGTGAAACTTGCGGCGCATCCAGTTGATCATCGAATGTGTCGATGCACCACCCCGCTCTCCCCACTCCGTTGGAATGAGCCTTGTTTGTTTTTTAGTTATTGTTTTGTTACAGGTCGCACGTTTTATCAGTAACTGGTACGATTTAGGCAAATATTCAGTTCAGTTTTCTATTTTAGGCTGCGTTCAGTAGAGGCGCAACACCGCGCCCCCAACCTCCCCTCTCGCCACCTTCGCCCGCTCGTCGCACAGGGATGCTCCCAGTATGTTACCCATCGTCTTGGCAAATCATTTCTTTTTACTTTCATGCTTGGTTATTATTTCTTTTTTTTTTTTTTTTTTTTTTTTTTTTTTTTTTTCCTTTTTTCCTTTTTTCCTTTTTTGTTTTGGAATGTTTTTGTTTCATTTTTGGACGTTTGTTGACTGTTGGTGTTTTTATTTTACTCGTTTTTTGTTGGACTGTTATCGTGGCCGCCGCTTCAAATTTGTCAACGACCTGTCGATGTTTGCACAAGTAAAAATTTTTAAAAAATATGTGAAAAAGTATATTTTCCTTTGCTATAAACATGCATGGAAAAAATCATTTAAGGCTCCAGCACACCGCTACGAAATCGCGTATGAAAACCTAGAGCGGCAAACTTAGCGAAATTCTATTGGCCTGCGCAAGCGTCGGTTTCTGTCACTCTGACATAAGCTATCAAACTACCATCTGTCACCTCACATTCGGAACGTTTGTATTTCACTCACGATTCTCAAATCAGAGTTTTTACTTTTCCACAAACGTCATCGAAATCGCCGGAATTCGGCGGAAATCCGTCTTGGTGTAGACGCGTATTCTGTTATTCTATTCTCTCATTAATGCCACACATGCGTATCTAACTTTATTTCTTGCGAATTTGTTACAATTCTATTAATAATCAATTGTTTTTGCACTAATTTACGTAATATATCTATTATAACAGCTAACAAATATATAATGGACGTATATAATCGCCCCCGCCACCCCCTACGCCCGTTTCAAGGCAAACTAAAGTTTTCACCACGTGGTTATGCCCGAATATTTAGCGGTTAAAACCAACTTTGCTGTCACGCGCTCTGTTTGGCTTATTAACTGAATAGCTCGCGGCTGTGCGATACAACTTCCCACCATACCACCCTTGAGATTTTCCTATCTATTTTCCTACCTGTTCGCAGCGGTGTGCAGGAGCCTTAAAGTTAAGATATCAAAAGCGATGTCTCGTACATTTTTGTCGACTTCTACATATGTAGAAGTGATGTCTTTGTTTGGTATAACTGCTAACAAAAAGCTTTTAAATGCAATTAAACAATTAGATACTCGAACATTTGAAATATTCACAGATAATAATGAACTAATCATTTTGATAGAGGTATTCCAGTATAGCACGGGTGCTCAACACGTCAATCGCGTAGCAAAATTTAGTCGAACCCGAATACGATTTCGCTTTGTGAATTTTGAATTGAATATTATTTTCCGTTTTTCAAATTTACTACAATAATGGTTCAATTTTATTTACCAAGTCCAGACCAATGGTTAAACGGCCTTCCCGGGCTCGTGCTTATCTGTTAAAGAAAAGGATTAATGGTCAAAGGAAGGGACCGTTATTTTTTCGTGGTATGCATTTGTTTAATCCACGCGCTCCCAACCTATCGGTCGCGACCCCAAACGGGGTCGCAAAGGGTTTTCTGTGGGGTCGTCAACTGAAACAGTAAACTAAAAAAATATATTCACTATAATGTAATTTTCATTTTTAATCGGTGTCTTGATGTTTAAATAATATTTTTTGCCCTTTTCAAATATATCGAGGTCGCTGGTATACTCGAAAAATGATTGGAACCTGTGTAAGAACACTTAAATCGATCATTAGTTCTCAGTTACACTAGCTAATGTGCTAAAAGTAGTCAAGAGGACTTCTTGCAGCTTTAAACATCTGCTCTATTACAAAACTGCACACTTTCTTTTAAATTGCTAATCCAAAACACGTGTTCTTATGAGAAACGTATGCGTTTGTCTACAACAAATTCTATTGTATTGTACAATATGTTTATATTTTCATCGAATTTGTGTACATATTCGCACATTTTTATCGATAGCTTTGAAAAACTAAAAAAAGTTTACAAAAAATTTTGTAAGATTCTTATAAGATTCTTATAAGATTCTTATTGGTATATAAGTCGAACGGTATATAAATAAAAAAAAAAAAGTATCTCCCAAACTGAAAAAAGGTTGAGCACCCTTGCAGTATAATGTCTGATCAAGAGTTTTTCTAGTATGCTTTTAAACGACTATTCTTGAAATTAATATCCACGTCAAATTTGAAGTGGTGGCTGATGATTGTTTTGTTGGTTTTTTTTTGGCATTGGTTTTATTTTGTTTGTTTGTTTGTTGGACGGCTTGTTGTGTGTTAGCCGCATTGTCAGCCTGTTGTAATTGTTTGCTGAAAAGTTTTTCCTCACGAAAGAGGAACTGATGGGCCTTTGTTGTTGGTGACTTTCCCTCTAGCGAAAATGACACCGGTGGAGGCTTTCGAGAAGTTGTTTTTCGCCGTGTTCGGGCACACCACCCCAGACGACATCAACTACGCACCAGATTCCCGACCTGAATGGACCGAGAGCCTCTTCAAGTTGGTATTCGGCGTCTACTTGTTGGTGTCCGTCGTCGTGCTCATTAACCTGCTCATTGCTATGATGTCAGACACATATCAACGCATACAGGTAATTTTGGGCAACGCTTTCACTGCGGGCATTCGCCCTGTTTTCCATTTCTGATTTCAGTTAAGATGAATCCAATTCTATCGTTCGAGCTGCTCTTCTTCGCCGTGTTCGGTCAGACCACCACCGAGCAGACGCACGCTACGCCAACGGTGGAGCAGCCAGCCTGGACCGAGTACCTTTACAAAATCGTCTTCGGGATATATATGTTGGTCTCCGTGGTCGTTCTGATCAATCTGCTCATTGCTATGATGTCAGACACGTACCAACGGATACAGGTAATGTGCGGACGCGACAATACTAATGACGCCTCCATCCGCAACCCATTTTATTCTAACTAAGCTTTTCATTTAATATTAGTCGTACCTAGAGTAACATATGACCTAGAATCAGTGTTTCTCAACCAGTGTCCGTAGAAATTTTCTGGTGGTCCTATTTTCCAATTTTCAGTGGTCCGCAGGTGTAAAGAGCTTGAGAAACACTCTAGGTCCTAGATAATAAAAAAAATTACATTTCTGATGTTTTGATGAGATACAATTATTTATATTGGCGTAAATAAATAATAAATATTTTTCACGACGTTCGTACGCGAATAATTTAAATTTTCCACTTCGATCGAAAATGATGTATAGGTATAGTGAAAAAAATTATATTTAGTATGTATTTTTTTGTAATTACCTGTATTGATGCAAGCGTGTATCATATTGATTTTGGAAAATGATTTAAGACTGTGATACTTGCAGGCGCAATCTGATATCGAATGGAAGTATGGCCTCTCCAAGCTGATAAGGAACATGCATCGAACAACTACTGCACCATCACCTCTAAATCTTGTAACAACTTGGCTTATGTGGCTCATAGCAATGTGCAAGGTATACAGTCATTGTATAGGTACAAAAAAAATGATCGTCAATGTATTATTACAATATTTCTTCGTGTTTGCTCGTTTGAAATAGGCGAGAATGGCCAAACGAAAACGACCGAGTTTGGTTCATCTGATTGGACTACAGAGGAATCAAATGAGCGCGAGAACGAAAGCCGGAGCGAAGTGGTTGTCGAAAGTAAAGAAAACTCAAGTTGTACCAAAAGGTGCTGGTTTACGTTCTATACGAATTAGCTACATTTTTGTGATTATTTCAAATTTCATTAAAAATGCATCTTTTCAGATTCTGTAGCTTTATCAGTTGTTCATTTAAGTCCTCTCGGTTCGCAATTGAGCTTTTCCAGTACGACTCGCATTGAAAATGTAGCTGATTGGGAAACGATAGCTAAGCGTTATAGAGCTTTGTGGAGAGACAGCACAGAAGGACCAGCCAGAGCGGAAACTGAAGATGTCGCTTCTACAATATCAGAAATACCAACGCCAGCTCCTAATTAAGCCTAATCAAAAGTTGATATTACTCATTCTTTGTAAATTCATATTAGTTTAATGTTACAGAGTAAAAGAAAACTGAAAAGCGTCAACTATTTTTATATTATTTTATTTTCTATTAGTTACCCATAACTTAATTTCTATACATATCATATTTCATTAAATACTACCAAATAAAATAAAAAGCAAACTGAACATAGAATAATCGAAATAATAGATAATAAAAGAGGATGTTAGGTTTTTTCAATATTTTATATTGTCGATGGCGATTATATTTTTAAAAAAAAAGCCCACTGTTTTTAAATGGAACTTTTGTATTACCCAATTTATTCAATTCTATTTGTACGTATGTGTGTGCATGTAAATAATGTTATGTAAAATATATATTATACTATTATGTAAATACGTATGTAATACTTAGACCTATGTAATACTTAGATTATTTTTCATTAATGTATATTTTATCATATTAAAATGCCAAAATATAAATCTACTGTTCCTTAAAATACGTAGATAGCAATAATATTTGTAGTAAAAATGCATTTGTGTAATTTCTAATATAATCATTAATATTTTCATGCTGTTTTAGTTTTTCACAATAAAATATGACAGAATTGATTATCTCTCTTAATGTAAAAGCATTTGAGTAATTTTAACTACATATATTTTTTTTGTCGATGTTTTAATTTTTCCTAGACAAAATATATGATCAAAAATTTCAACATCAGTTTTAAAATATATGTTAAATTCGTTATTTTCTAACTAAATACAATTTTTGATTTATGTGCATGTAGTACATATCATGTAATTGAATTATATATTTATAAAATATACGTGCCTTATAGTTAAATATCACTTTATTTTTTTCCAACTTCGAACTTTTAAGGCTTGGATTCACAGGTCGGTCGTTTCCCTTCCCCACCCCCCCCCCCCCTCTCCCATCTTTCACAGAGGCTGCAGCAGTGAGGCTTGGTTTCGCACACTGACCGACTTGGCTGTTGTGTCCACAGTCGCTGTCCAGGCTTCAGTCAAATCCTATACAAAAAAAAACCAAACGTCTCCTGGCCGTTGTGGCAGTCGTTGGCAGTTTCCTCGTACCCCTCCTAGAAGGCTTATCTCGTGTGGCGATGATCACGACTGCTACTACGGCCAGAGCATTTGGTTTTTTTTGTATAGAATTTAACAGATGCCTGGATAGTGGCCGTGGCCACAACAACCACAACAGCCAAGTCAGACAGTTTTCGAAACCATGCCTTTAAAGAAACGAGTTTTGTATGAAAATAAATAGCGACTGGTAATACTTGAGCAATATTTTATTACTGGCAGCACTGGTGACGACAGCATCTGTCAATACCACACTGTCAACAAATTTGAATGTTTACTAACCGGTATTCTGTTTAAATTCAACGACATGAATCAAAAGGAGGCTCAGACTCTACATATGCAACCTCCTTCGAAATTAGCTCTCCTTATAGGAAAATACGTTTTAATTTGCACCAGTGACCGCTCTAACTATGAAGGATTCGTTGACGCGATTGATCCTGTCTCGGGCAGGTACGTACAATTTGTCTATTCATTCATGAACATGCAGCGAGATGAAAACTTTGGTTTGACTTAGTTTTTAACCTGTCAGTTAACAAATTTCAAGTATTTTTTATAAATTGTGTACATAACCTAAAAAGTGATTATTTTTTTTTCAGTGTGATACTTTCCACTTCAACATGTGATACTTCCAAAGTGAACATTGTCATCGGATATAATATTCGTGATATTGCAATAAGGGATCCACCGTCCGACCACAGACACGAAAGCATTCAGTTCACCGAGAAGGCTTTGAATCAAACTGATGTACAATTGATTAAAAACAAAATTCACAATTGGTTACTGAGAAATCTACTTCCAGTCAAGGAAGTGAACGAAAACCTTCACGTCCACGACGGTCAAGTTATTATATCACCGCCATACAAACCAGAGAACTGTGTCAGTAATAATTCTATAGTTTTGGGGAGGATACAGCACCTGCTCCAAAATATGCCCAATGATTCCATGGAAACGTAACGACCTTAAATGAGTTTGTATTTTTTGTTCAGCCATCGGGCATTTTCAGTTTATGTAAATTTATTGCAACATGTTGTTTCCAATGGGGCAGAATTAAAGCGCGAACACTCCGAAGCGAAATCGCTTGCGAATATTTTCGCCTCTATCGTCGTCCCACTCGCACCGATATAATTCACATTGCAAATCAACAACAATAGAGCGCGAAAATTTTCGCAAGCGATTTCGCTTTGGTGTACTCAGGCCTTTATTGCGAATAAATGTAACATGTATCACACTATTGTAATCTCTTTTAGAAATGTGTCTTCAATCATAATTTTTTTCACGTTTGATACTATATCGTTTCCAATTTATTAAAATGTACAATAAAAAAATTCTCTTGGTGCACTTGAAAATGTTTTACTGTTTTAATTTTGAACATAGTGAATATAAAATTTATAAAAATGACAAACCAGAGAAAAAAATTGCATTGTATGAATAAGTGGGGACAATTTTGCGTATTGTTACAGTATTAAAACAAATCACATTGAATTGAATTATTTTATTCATAAAAAATACAAATCTGAATTGATACAATTCAATCAAAAATCATTTAAAAACATTCAGTTGCAAAAGTCAAAAATAATAAAATTAATTATAAAACTTAAGATTAAGCATAGCTTAAATATTGATCCATGATAAAATAACATTGAAATAGTTTGTATAACAAAATTATTCAGTATATGTATTTTATAAAAATCCAAAAACTAAGCTTTTCACTAAGTTTTTACATATACATACATATGTATGCATACTATTTGGTTATTTTCACACTCAATTCTTTAATCTGACTAAAAAAGATAGTGAAAGATCTCATGACGAGCAATGTCTGAGAGACCGGCACATAAATCTCCAATGCAGTGACAAAATGGAAATGATTCTGAAATGCATGCTAGCATAATAGAAGATGACAATTGATGATGTATATAAGAAAAACAATTAATTAATTACAGGAACCTTGTACTATGATATCTGAAAGATTTTCTTTAATTTGAACGAATCTTCTCTTAAATTCTAATCCGCATCCTTTGGAGAGGCGGAAATCAACAAGCAGTTTTCCTTCCATATCGATGAAGTTTACTTTGAAGACTAGTTGCATTTTTCTTTTATCAATTGTTGTAACAGTTATCTGTAGATTTCAATATTGAATTAAAACGTATAAATAAAGAAAAACTTTTTTTTATTATTATAAATAAATGTAACTCACTCCTCTTGTTTCTGATATTTTCAATTGACATTGTATCATGCTTCTTAATACTGCTGTAAGTCTTTCAGTAGCCTGCGGATATTCGCAACTAACAAAGAAACGAGTCATACGTTTAACGAGCCTCTGGAAAACTCCCTAAAATCAATAACACACATTTTAAATTTCATTTTACATTTTTTTATCTTACTGATGGTACACTCTAAATACCTGGGACGCCGATTGCGTTAGATTAATCTGTGAAGCTAGTAATAAATCGTCACAGACAATAGGTTGAGAGAAACATGTCCATTCCTTATCGTTTGACTCTTCAGCAATTAAAGAAGCTGTATGATCTCCAGTAGGCAATGGCTGAGATAAACTGATACTGAATTCTTGCAAATTACCACTGTAATCTGCATAAGAAAAACAAAATTCCATAAATAATACTATCCAAATAACTGGTGATCGAACAAAATCGGAAATTTCTTACATGAGGGAAATTTAATCCAACGAAGATGTGATCAGAAGCAATGCTTTGGTAATCTAGCTTTATGAATTTTAAAATCAATCACACAGCTAAATCGCCAAAGTATTGACACTGACATGCAAGTGTTGTGCATCAAGAATCATTTGCAATTAAGGTATGAGACTACATTAACAAGTTGTGCAATAATATACGCTGTCTCAGGGTACAAATGACCCTGAGAATAAATCAGCTCAGAGTCACCTAGTACCTGATACAGAATATATTCAACCATTGGAATATGAAATATTACATATTTGCAACCCGAATATTGTAAAATAGTAGTATAAAAATAAAAATAAACAAAACTTGATATATGAAAGTACACAATATGCCAAAAACAACGAGTTAAATGACCAATTAAACATACCATCATCTGATGCATGGTTGGACATCCAAGGATGGCTCTGCAGACGTTCCAATGCTGAACGATTTTGTGGTTCATCGACGAGTATTCCCGTCAACAGTCCTAAGACTCCTGCCGTCATAGTTCTCCATGGTCCATTGGCACCCAGTACACCGGTAGTGCACCAATCATTGTAGTTTTTACATTTGCTTGACGGTTGATCCCACGGCAAAACTGGTGGTAAATATTTCAAAACATTTTAAAACATATTCGCAAATAAAAAATAAAAAAAAAAAAAAAAACAAATAAACGCAAGATGTGCTTTTAATTTAATTTTAAAATTTCAAAATTGACTGGTTTTCAGAACAAATGCAATAGATAGTCTGACACCTATTGTACATGAAAACACATTGAAGACTTTTAACAGAATGACTTCTGTACAGAACTACTTGATAACAATTTATTATAAGAAAGGCCATCAACAATTAAGTAAACAATATGTTCCTTGTCAAATGTTAGACACAGGAATTCTAAAAAAGCACAAAATTAAACAAAATAAAATACCTAAATGACAAAACAATAAGATAATAAAATATTTTCATACTCACCTAGAAAATTTAGGCAAAATCAAAACAAAATAAAAACAAAAAGGTGTGATTGTAATGAAGTGTTTATAACTTTGGTACCGTAACTTCAGGCAAATTTAAACAGCCTACAGCTAGGATACCAAAGATACAACCATTTCATTTGTTCCATGCAGCAACGTCAACACTCAATAGCAAAATGCATCACAAGCAAAACTATAAGATTTACACATTAATAATATCAGAATGGAATTATAAAATTAAACAGAGTGAAAGAAATCATGCTTCACATTCATCACAATAAATTATAAATTACATATAAAGGTGTCCCAAAATTCACGCAAGATTTGAATTTTGCACCATTTGTGAGAAAGTTTTGCCAACGAAAAAAAAAGCTGACAGCTGACAGTTTAGGGTTATTAAAAATGGAGCGCTACACGAAAGAACAACGCGTTTTCATTGTTGAGCAATATTTTTAAAATAATGAATAATAATTTTAAAAATAATCATCTTCTTCCGACAAAATTGTCGCATTTGGGGTTCGAAAATCCACGAGTGATGGTTGAGAAACAAATGCATCCACAATGTGTCACTGTTTGGTGCGGATTTTGGCTGGAGGCATTATCGGACCATTCTTCTTCGAAAATGCGACTGGTCAGGCAATAACAGTTAATGTTGCTCGCTATCGCGACATGATAATCCAGTTTTTTGTTCTTAAATTGCAAGATATGGATGTGGACGACATATAGTTTCAACAAGACAGTGCCACATGCCATACAGCCCGAGAAACAATTCAATTACTGCACGAGTCATTCTCTGGTCGTGTAATTTCCTGTTTTGGTGATCAGAATTGGTCGCCCCAAAACATGCGATTTAACGCTGTTGGACTTTTTTGAAGTCTAAAAGGTTTATGCCAACAAGCCCACGACCACCCGCGCCTTGGAGGAGGAAATTGAGCGCTGTATCAACGAAATTCAGCCACATTTATGCAAAACGGTCATGGAAAATTTCGACAAAAGAGTGCGTATGTGCCAGCAAAGCCGTGGAGGCCATATATAACTCTATACTGTATACTTTATGAATCAATAAAAAATTTACAATTTTTAATTGAAAACCTGTATTTTCTGTCAAAATTACTTCTTGCGTGAATTTTGGGACACCTTTATAAAAATCATGCCGAAATGTTACTTGGATTAATTTTTGTGTAATAAATAACTCTGAATGTTCAACAATATACAACATGCTTATTTTAAGTATGTAGGAACATACTGAAAAATAAAAATGTAAATTTTGAATGTTGTTTGTAATGCACATTTATGATATCGTGATATCTTGCGATAAAATCAACTGTATTAAGCATTGATATGAAAATATCGTTAAAATAAAAAGAAAACTTATTTGTGTAATATTGAATTGATGTTAAGTTAATTGAAAAACACTAAAAACCCAAAACATTAAATTGAAACCAGAAGACAAATTTTACTGATTCTCTCCCAAATCTCACTTTATGTGATGGTTAAAATAACAAACATCAAATTTACATTTTTGCATGACAATTTGTAAATCTAAATATTATTACAAAAAATATAAAACATCAATAAAAATATAAAAATAATATCAGTACCTCCAGAGAGCATAGTCACAAGAACAATGCCGCATGACCAAAGATCAGCGGGAGTTGCTCGATAAGGTTCTTTCAACACCTCAGGAGCAACATATGGTAGAGTGCCGCATCGTCTGTCTAATAAACGCTCAACACCTTTAAATCTGAATTTAGAAGTTAAAAAAAAGCGTTAGAGAAAAAAGTAGATAAAAAAAATGTGAATTTGACATGCATTAAATATTCTTTATCTGAATTTGCACAAGATATAAGTGATTTGTTTGTGTTGTCACTCAATACCTAAACATAGTTGCCATGCCAAAATCAGATATTTTTATATTATCGTATTGATCTAGTAACAAATTTTCAGGTTTAAGATCTCTATGAGCAACTCCGCGAGAATGTAAATATTCCACACCTGATAACAATTGACGGAAGTATCTCCTCGCATTTTTCACTGGCATCCCCACATCAGGTTCTAAACAAATGGATATTGTTAATTAAAAATGAAACCAAACAAGAAACCCCTATGATGTACGTATGAAATTTACCTATACGATCAAAGAGTTCCCCACCAGAACAATATTCCAAAAATATGTATTCAAAGTTGTCGTGAGATCTCTTTCCATAATACTGAAGCACGTTGGAATGACGCAACGAGCGTTGGATGGTGGTTTCTTTCTTTACCGATAGTGCAGCATTGGTGTATTTTCGCAAGTCGATCATCTTCATTGCAACAGCTTCACCCGTCGCATTATTTATCACGAGTTTCACTCTGGATGAAAACAAAATTTCAATGAAATTTATTACAAAATTGTGTAATATAGATAGATATCGTCAGCTTAACTGTCAATAGATCAGTATAATGTATATAAAGAAAACAATAAAAAAAAAATAGACAGTAATAAGTATATAAAGAAAAACATAAATTTAGAGCTAAACTTTTAAGTCCATTTATCACAGAACTATCATTTCGTCAGTTTACGTAAAGGACGTCAGTACAACATACCCACTCTCAACAAAGTGGAAGAATACATATATAAGATTTATATGTACAATTGGAACACTATCATAGCACAACAATAACTGTTACTATGAATGGGATTCACAGCTCGTCACAAATTACTACGAGTGGATTTACGTTTAAATATAACTCTATAATTGTTCATCCTATCACACCGAAACTTCATACTTGTAGGTTTTATGCTAGTTCAAAAGGCTTACAAAACTTTTCGTCAATCGCAAGTGGTACTTCCCTTGGAAAGTCATCTAATTGTTATATTTGGGGGGTTTTTCCAGCAAAACTATCATATATAATGAGTAAAAATATTTCTATTAACATCGCCCTAGAAAAAGTTATACAATAAAAAAATTGACACAACCGGCAATATATGCCGATGGTATAGATATCGTTGCCGGATCCAAATGTGCTCTAATAGAAATGACTGCTTTGGAAGTATCTGTAAAAACCGTCGACTTGAGAATAAATGAAACGAAAACAAAATACATGGTGATCTTGAGCAACCAAACACGAAATCTCCAGATCTTCAAATTGACCATTACAGTTTCGAATACGTAGACAGCTTCGTGTATAGAAACGAAATCAGAGACGGAGTAAAATGAAGAGCTGTAGGAGCAAACGAGTGCTACTTTGGTCCACAAAATCAACTTAATGGAGAATTCTCTGCACCGTACAAAACTTTGATATGACCTGTGTTGGCTTACGAGTGTCGGACTCTCGCCAGGGTCGACGAGCGTACTCTCGACATAATTGATAGGAAAGTGCCGTGGAAGATATACGGACCAATACAAGACAGCGAATGGCGCATGAGGTACAACCAAGAGCTCTACAGCCCCTTCTGAGAAGAACGCGTTTCTACATTCGTCAAAGTTGGAAAACTAAGACGGACAGGCTTGGCGGCTAAAACGAACAGTACCCAGTCGTCGAGGAATATCCTGGACGGCGGACCAGGCAGTCACACATCAATCGGTGGACCCAAACTTCTGCATCATCTGGAACACTAAGGGTGACCGGGTGCAAGACGGGAAGAAATTCTCGGAGGAGACTAAAGCCAACGAACGAATGTGGAATCGCTACAACTCAAAAATCGTCCATCCCATTACATCTGAAACTTTCGCCGGCTGTTACGACCCACGAGCGTTCAAAACTTTTCGTCGACCCGAAGTGGTACTTCCCTTGGAAAGTTAGTTAAAAGTTTTTTTAGTTGGCGAATCAAGTTGGATAGACTATATTGTATGTAGAATCCGTTTGCTTCGCAAACATCGGATAGTATTCTTTGTTCTAGAAAGGAAAAAGTTTAAAATTGTAACAATTTTATTGCAAGGCTACATCAAATTTGAAAATATAAATTTTCAATGAAAAAACATTTATACAAAAATAAATCGACCTGCAATCATGGCCGTAAAACGTAAGGAATTTGGGGTAAAAAAATACGAGCAGGGGTACCAACTGAAAAAGCGAACGATTTGTACGAGTGTGGTTGCGGTCAGCCGGCGGCGACACGCGGCCAACTTGACAAATCGACAGGGCGGGGCGGGAGGGGAAGAGGGGGCGGGAGGGAGAGCAGGAGAGCAGGAGAGCAGGAGAGCGGGAGAGCGGGAGGGGAGCAAACGGAGGTAATCTTCGAATGGAGGAAATGCGGGGTGGGGGGGTACTAAAGCCGGCGTGACGCGCATGCTGTATGCTGTATGCTGTATGCTGTTTGACGATTGATGGTTGATGGTTGATTGATACTCACTCGCCGAAAGCGCCTTCGCCCAGAGTTTGACCGAGCAGCCACCCCTCCACGAAGTCTCCCGCCATCGTCTCGCTCGAAGTTGGAATCGGCGTTCGAAGCGTCGTCCAGCGAACGGCAAATGGCGAATAAGAAATAGCTCGAAGCGTACGGCGGGCGCGGCGGCCGGCGCCACCCGCGAGATCAATCGCCAATAGACAATGCCGCTCCCGCTCTCGCGCTAACGCTCCTCCTCCGAATTTTTAGCATCGCTCGGTCGTAACTTTTAAACGTTTGCAAACGTATTTTAGCGTTTGATAATTTTATTAAAATTTTACGACCCCGTTCTGAGCGAAAATCGAAAATCAGATCGACGTTATACAAACAGTACTGGGCTCGAAATTTAATTCGCGCATTTAGTATAGTTGCCATTACTAAGGTGGCCGACCGTAGCTTATTCACAATTATTGCTAAAAGCTACAGCCACCGACTCGCCGTGTCGTCGACGATAATAAATTATCAATTTTATTTTTTCATTATTATTTCCGCGGTAATAAATGAATTAAATTAATAATACCCCGTTTGTAATAATTACTGCAGCTTTGGTCTGCGTCACTGCAAATTATATATAGCAATCTGCATCCAGTTAACTCCACACATTATTCTCAAATCATTACCCCGTCGCGTCGTCCACTCGGTCTGCCTTTCTTTCTTTCACATACTCGCGGATATCAATCCAGTATTTCTAGCGTCCATCTGCCATCTATTCTTCTCGCTATGTATCCACTTCAACTTTTTCACATGTTCCGCTATATCTGCCAGTTTGGCCACGCTTCTTACCCATGCATTCCTCTTACGACCGTTTCTTGTTATACCGAGCAAACATATTTCCATGCTTCTCTGTGTGCACTGGATTTTACATAACATTCTTGAATTCAGTAACCACATTTCACATCCATACGTCATAGCTGGCAGTACGCATTGATCGTATGCAGGGCCGGCAGGGCGTGCGAAGTGTGCGACGCACACAGGCGCCGCAAAAGAAAAGGCGCCTAAAAGTTGTCAAAAAATATATTATAAATATTGAATCATTAAAATTCTGAGACTTGTCGATTTGCACGCCTACCGCTCATGCGTGTGATGCTATCGCGAGAAAATACAATGCAATAGTATTTTATAACTTCCTGGAACCCTGCTTCACGCTTTAAAAATATGATTTGGGCGAGTGACCGCTCAGTCGATTTACAATATTTATGGCTAGTACGTGAACACAAAAGTGTGACATTTGAATAGTTATTAACATTCCACGAATCCAGTAAAATAATAAAAACTGTCGAAGTCCTCTGAAGGAGACTTAAAGCATATTGGTCAGCCCACGAATCTAATCAGTTTACCGAGTGCTTTCCGAGTGAAAGTACGGGAATTGAGGTCTGTCATTTTTTTAATCTGTGTTTTATTTATAATATTATTACTAATTATTTATGTACATAGCTATTCAATTCGTACCTATTCAAGGTTATTGTTTAAAAATATAGAATATCCGACAAGATTGATAAGTGAATAAAAATAACATGGATCGGAAGCGAAAATCGTCTGGTTGGCAGAACAAACAAAATCGAGAAAAGAGGCTGACAGAACAAAGTAAGAAACAAAAAACGATGCATAGTTTTCTGCAAGATGGGCAAAATAAAGACAATTCTGCTAAGCCTGTAGAACCAATGGACACAAATGATCTTGGGCTCGATGATACAATTATAATTGATGAGGGGCCTGGAGCTGAAAATGATGAAACTTACGTTCATTTTATATCAAACACTGTTACAAGTGTTTGATATAAAATGCCATAAGATTTTGAACATGATTAAAAATGGAATGTATTTCTCAGTTATTGTGGACTGTACACAGTGGCGTAACTATTATGTAGCGGGGGTAAGCAATGCTTACGGGCCCACGGAGATAGGGGGCCCTAAATCTTATGCCAATTTTTTTTTTAAATAATGAAATTTTGTTATTGTTCACAAAGAAATAGTGGTATCGAAATAGAATATAGCGCTAAAAAATTTGAAAACATTAAATGAGTTCACATAGCTTATGAGCTTATGACACAATTCTCCATTTGAAGTTGATTATCATCGAGTCATAAAATATTAGAGCATGTGTCGATGAGTCACTGACTGTTGTCAGTGTTTTATATTATAAAATTAAAGGCCCCTATAGACTTTCAGTCTTTTTAGAATGATTTTTATTCCATAATTATTTAACTTGACGATTTCATAAATTTTTACGTTAAATTTCAAACAGTGACAGACTTTACGGTCGAGATGGCCAGAGTAAAATTTGCGGTTCTTGTCCGTTAGCCCCACGCCGGAAGTAGGAAGTGCTTCCCACCGTTTGACAATCGCCTCCCTGAGAGTGTATTGGAGAAGCGTGTATATGTGCATTGTTGACATATTGAAACGTCAGTCAAGTGTGAAATTGACCAATAATTGAACTACGTTAATACATCAATGATTTACTTCTAGAGCAGGGCAGATAGTCTTATAACCTTCCAAGTATTCCCTGCTATGGTATACCTTGAGCTTGACGAGCTCAGCGCTCCCATGTACGAACGATGACAGCCGACAGCCGATACGATTATACTTAAAATCATTTGAGTTTAGGACTACTAGTTTGAATCCAATGAACAACCGAGTGAAGAATGAACCTTCACAGCAAACTGTAACTTTGCTATAGGCCAGTGAGTACATCTTCGATTGCGACGAGACATTCGTTTGGGTATTAGAGATTTTTAAGAGAGACTCAGTTCAAAGTGGGCGGCATCCACCAGGATCGATAACCTAGACATAGGTGGTGTAGTAGGTGGTATAGGTGGTAGTGGTATGACATGCGGTATAGGCGATTACAATTCATTTATTTATTGGTCATGTTTGAAGGTTTACATATTTATAAACTTGTCAAGTTTATTTTTACATATTGTCCATCATCGTTGAATTGACATTTGAAATTTTAATTGTTTTCAGACTTTGATGACATCGCTTCTTGACATCTTGGACTGCGACTAGACAAATTCTACGACGACGAGTTCGTTTTACTATCGCAGAATTCGCAAGTTCAAAGTACCGCCAAAGTACTCGGTTCAAAGTACCGCCAGAGCAGATCTGCGTTCGCCGTCGACCGAGATCGATAACGATTACATATTCATTTATTTATATACATGGGCGGGCGGCATTTCAGGTGTTTTGTGATAACAAAATACCTAGATCACTTTATTTGTAATGCTACTTTTGGAATATTATTTGTTGAATAATGGATTTGGGGATTTGAGTGGCCTATGTGTAAATCAGAGCACTAATTGATGTTTAAAGACAATAGCTATTTCTGGCACCATCTGTTTATTGAATCTATAGCACCTACACAATTATTAAATTGCCAAATCGCTTCGAAAGTCTTAGCTGTTTCTTTCCATTTATTTATATTCAGTTGTAGGTATCTGAACAAAGCTATCAAAGGGATTCTTTGGTATTTAAAGCACCGGCTACGAAAAAAAATTCGCAAAAATTTAATAAACAATCGGCAAGTACTGGTAGATAGCATCAAAAAATTTTGTCACCTGAACCAGAAAGTGCGCCAGACACATTTGGGAGATATGTCGCAACACATTTGAAAGATCTAAATACATTTCAGCAGAGTATAGCCCTTAAATTTATTTCAAAATAATTTCTTATGCCAGGATGGACAAATTATCGCTTCAATCTGCTTTTACTCTAAACTCACCCCTCCTTCTATACCGTTTCAATCTCCAGCATAATCCACTTCATCAAATAGTTTCCGTACCTATAAATACTCTTCTTATCACAAGGTGTCCCCGCCAATAAAATTGCCTCTACTACCCAACTCAATCAAGATATCGCGAATAACAGCGCTACCGTACGTGAAGCTTGTGATGGTTTAAAAGATTTTATTGCATTAAAAAAAAAAATTATTTATGTAGATATACATACCTATAGATAGTATGTATGTACATGCTTTTTTCAATACATTTTTTTTAAGAACTTTCTAGATAGCCCAACATGTTTCAGGAATAATTCTTGATAAAAATTGTGACGATATTGCTACGCTAAACTTCATAACTTCTGCCTCTTGCTAAATATCTAAACGTTATGACAAATCTTTCTACAGTACTCGCAGATTCTCTCATGACAGTATCTTGTTTTGTTATTAATGGCCTCACCATATTCAATAGGTCATCAAAGATGTAGTCCATTCTCAAAGGTATAATGATACCTTTGTGCTCTCAGGATGCGATATGTATGAAGATATTATATACATAAATATATATATTTTAAGGTTTTCAAATTTACTTTTTTTTCCTATACAAATTTCTGTACTATTACATAGATGGAGTTATAATACATGCAAGCCAAAGTAATTAGAATAATTATAAATATCGTTTATGAAATCCAAATATGCCACCAAGTTTATTTTGAAAAAATTAAGTTAATCAACATCACAATTGTTCAAATCCCAGGATGAGTAAAATGTTTAAAAAAAAAACTAAAACTAAACTAAATTGTATATAATACTAGCTGAATTGCCCGGCGTTGCTCGAGCGGGTGAAAGTTTATGAATGAAAAACCCCGACCCCTTCCAAAACCCACCTACGGTCTGACTTAGGGTATCATGAGATAGTATACCAAGTTTGGCGGTTCCAAGTTGAAAACTGTAGATTTGCATAGCGGAACGACAAACAAACAAACATTGAATTTTATATAGTAGATGTAGACAATAAAAATTACATTTTTAAGTTTTAAAAGTATATTTCACATAAGATTGAAAACAACATAAAATACAAAGTAGATTTAACAAATAATTTATCAAGCTATTTAAAAATTTTCTTTTCCAGTAACTCGACGAGTTTCACGGGTATTCAAAGAATATTACTCTTTGATTCCTTATTATCAGAATGTTTAAATTAATAGAATAGATGTTAAGCCCGCCTTGAGGAGTCACTATCCAGTCAGATACTGCCTCCTCAAGACCCTCAAAATGAGGCCACCACACTCTCAAATGAGGCCACCCCCCCCAAAGAAGAGACCTTTCATTGGAGAAATAACCATAATGAATAGACCTTTCGTTGGAGACAACAGGATTATAAAAAATATACGGTTAATAAATAATGATATAAATCGAAAATGATAAATAAAAAATATAAGATTGAGAGTATCGAACGCAGCGAGAGTATCGACAGAGCAACACCTACTACGAGGAGCGGCTGCAACAGACTGGTCCTAATGGGTAATAATGAGTAATAAGCTAATAACAATGACCTCTCACTCACACGCACTGTGTGTGAGAGAAATAAAAGAGCGCAATTCATTCGGGATCTCCCCGATCTAATTTTACTGAAATTTCGAAATAACGTACAGACGTTATTACATAGATATATTGATATCTGCTCAGGGTTGCCAGATTTCCAAAATCACAGATCGGGACAGTCACCATTTCGAACAATCAAAAAAGAAGTTAAGGAATCAAGGAAGAAATTAAGAAAAAATAGATAATTTTAATCAAATTAGCATCATCATTTTCAGCCGTTCACCATCCACTACTCGACGGAGGTCTCTCTAATCCTCTGTCATTGTCTGTCTTGAGCAATCTGCATCCACTTGACTCGCATTCTTCTCAATTCATCACCCCATCCTCCACTCGGTCTACATTGTTTTCTTTTCATCATTCTCAGATACCATTTATCGCGTTCATCTCCCATCCATTCTTCTGGCTGTGTCCCTCCAACTTTTTTCACACGTTTCGCTATATCTGCCACTTTGGTCATACTTCTTACCCGTGTACATATTCCTCTTACGATCTCTTCTTGTTATACCAAGCATACATCTTTCCATGCTTCTTTGTGTGCACTGGATCTTACGTAACATTCTTAAATTCAGCATCCACGTTTCCATCTTCATATAGGTAAAAATTAAGCAAGCCTCTTTTAACCCATTTGTACCCAGAACTCATGAGAAAACACAAGTCCCATGTGCCCAGAACTACTTTTTTTCGTTTATTTTCCAAAATCTTTGAGTTATTTTATTGAAAAATTTTTTTATGGATTAGGATTAGATAATCAATTGATTTTTTTTAACATTTTTATTTGTTTTCTAGACGGGGTCCTCAAAGGTCACTTGGGGAAATGAAACATGTTTTATTTTTTTTTTCTTTAATTTTCATTGTTTTTTTATTAAATTTGAAAAGAACTTAAATCAACTAATTTACATACATATGTATGTAGAATAAAAAATACAAAAATAAAAAAATTACAAAAAAAAAAATTTGATTCACATAATACATGCGCATACTTATACAATGTCATTAAAAACAGACAGGAATGAAAGAGGATTGGAGAGGCCTTCATCCAGCATGAAAATTATGATGAATTAGTTGTGATATGGTACAAAGCATTTGTCATGCAATGGAACATCGCAACTATTACAAGCAGATTTTGTTCTCATTTTGCAATGGTCACAGGTCCGTCTTGGTTGTTTGATCAAAATCAAATGTCTTCCGACATCTTTATGATTTTGGCCAACTTTATTAGCTCTAAAAGGACCTGGTTTTAGTTTTTTCTGCCCGTAGGTCTTGCACAGCGTCTCGGATACCTGCCTGATAAATTCCAATTTATCAAGCTTACAGCCAAAACTTTTGCTGAGTATCCAAGAGTTGTTCAGTGCCAAGTCGATATTCCAAAACAGAATGGACATGTACCATGTTTTATCCCTCATACTGATTTAGTAATTGGATATATGGTTGTCCATTTGATCTACCCCACCCATATATCGATTGTACATATTACATTTATCTATTTATTATTCTATTTTCACGGACAGTACCAGTTCCACCAATTTTTCTTTTGGAATGTTCAGTCATCAAATTTGCACTCGTAAAAAAATGATCAAAAAACATTGCAAATTTAATTCCAGGGTGTAGCTGTAAGCTGTAACCATATCACAACTATTTTTTTTTTAATTAAATGACTTTTATTTTTACATTTTAATGACATTGTATAAGTATTGTAATAAGTATGCGTATGTATTACATATGATTATGTGAATCAAATTTTTTTTTGTAACTTTTTTATTCTATGTATAATTATTTGATTCAAGTTCTATTCAAAAATTTAATAAAAAAAAATTCAAATAAAAAAAATAAAATTATAAAACATGTTTCATTTCCCCAAATGGTCATATAGATCCTGTTCGACTTTGGAGTATTTTTTTCATCCATATGTGATATTTTGACACAATTCATCTTACTTATATTATAAAGTAAGTTGTTAGGTATTAGAAACACAAAGATAAATTTAAAAATATACAAAAATAAAAAACTTATGTTTGTTTTCTCTCCGACATATCTGCGACGTAAAGTGTCCGATGTTGTCCCACCAAAACTCGAAGATGAATTGGTTTGAACTTGTGAAAAAGTCATAAAATTCATCTTCGAGATGTACTTAAGCGTAACGAAAGGTTTTACGATCTTTTATGTGCTCCGTTTTAATTAAGACGCAAAAAAAATGTGAAAAGCCCCCCAAAGACCGTTTTGGTTTACAGCCTGCAGGGATCGCAAAGGTCAACCGGGTTCAAATGGGTTAACTACATACATTTTTTCTACAAAATAACATTTTATTTAATCTAAATTTTCGGAGGTAATGCGGGACTCGGGATTTGTCTGTTGAACTCAGGACAGACCTGCTCAAATCGGGACGTCTGGCAACCCTGTCTCTGCTATATGCATGTTTTGACGATTTTCAGTTATTGATATCAATGGTATCATTGAATAGCTGATTTTTTTCTCGACACGTCATTAAATCATTAAAATCAGTCAACCGGAAGTAGGTTTTTTTTTTTGTCGAAAATTTTACCACAGAATATTTCAGAAACTGCCCCATTGATCAAGTCGAAAATTTATATTTATAATTTTCATATAAAAATTAAGAGTTGATAAGGTTTTGATCAAAATCCCATGATAGTTTTTCTTATTTGAATATGTATATGTCGAAGATCGTATTTTACATACGCGCGCACTCAACATAGTAATTTCATGATATTTATGTATGTATTTTGGTTGGTGTGGTGGTGTGTATGCGTTGTATTTACTTATGTTTAAAAAAATTAATTTCGTTACTCTTTGTATTCCTCAAATATATGGGTTGGCCACACCTGAATTTTTTACTTTATCCTAATTTTAATATGGAATTCAAATCTGGATTTCGGTTATCACTATAATCGGCTAGACTATTTAATGTTTAACGAATGTCAAAAGATAGATAGATATATGGTTTTACACTTTTACAGTAAAACTACATTAACTGACGCCCTTTTAATATAAGTGATTCAATTATTTTATTACAGAATAACATATATTAAATTCTAGCTAGACAATGTACGTAAACTGGTCAATTTTATAGTTCCCTCAAAAAAACAAATTTACAAACTGTTAAGCTAAAATTTTAAAATAGAATTTCGTGACTAGGACTCCCTAGAGTCCTAGGACCCTATCAGTGTCATTGCATAACACCAAGAAGAATCTACAGATAGAATATCGATGCCTCCAGATTTTATTAAAAAATTTGAAATAAAACCTTTGGTAAAAGTTTCAAACAAAATGGCACTCTTTTAGAGCAAAAGAAATCTAGCGTAATCAAGACGAGGTCAAGGTCTTTCATCTTAATTAAAACAAATTACCAGACGGTTAAGGACACGTGATATAGTAAAAAAGATCGAGAAAATTTAGAGATCATTGTACACAGTTATCTGTGTTAAAAAAATTTGAAAAATTATACATACATACATACATATGTAGTGTTGTAAGTCGAGAGTATTCTCGACTTACAATACCGAAAATATTCTCCTAGAATACTTGAAAATTTTCTTTTTTTTCTTGGTTTAACATCTCTAGATAGTTTCAACTTCTGCACTGAATGTGTCATTTCGTCATTTTAACATACGCACTACTTTTAAGTCGAGAATATGTTTAACAACGTGTGATAAAAGGGCCAATATATTTTTTTTTTAAGAAATATTAACATTAAAACTTTGTAAAATACAAATGAGATTGAATTTCTAAAATCTCCAAAAAAATATTGAACGGCAAATGAATAATGACGAGATATCGATGAAATAAAAGCAGTATGTCATATTACAATTGAAATTATTAGGCAAAGTCAAGAAAAAAGCTAAGAAGCAACTGACGAGTAAAACAGGTAGTGAGCAGTGAATCACACTGTATCAGTGTAGTGAATCATTAAATTCGGATTTTTTCGAGTGTCAACACAAAGCGTACAACATACACTTGCCCAAGAGCGATTAAAATCCAACCATATTCCAACAGTGGAGTTTGTTAAAATGTCTTTTTATTGTTTAAGATGACTATTAAATGGTACGGGAAAGAGTTCAGTTTGGTTAGGTTATCATATATGTAGGTATTACTATAATATTTATAGTAATTACTATTTTATTAACAAATTATCAGTTTTATATTTAAAAGCAGTGATGTGCAGTTGCTTCAGCATTAATAACAATAGTTTATTATTTGCTGGACAACTGTTGTCTCCAACGAAAGGTCTATTCATTGTGGTTATTTCTCCAATGAAAGGTCTCTTCTTTGGGGGGGTGGTGGCCTCATTTGAGAGTGTGGTGGCCTCATTTGAGGGTCTTGAGGAGGCAGTATCTGACTGGATAGTGACTCCTCAAGGCGGGCTTAACATCTATTCTATTAATTTAAACATTCTGATAATAAGGAATCAAAGAGTAATATTCTTTGAATACCCGTGAAACTCGTCGAGTTACTGGAAAAGAAAAATTTTAAATAGCTTGATAAATTATTTGTTAAATCTACTTTGTATTTTATGTTGTTTTCAATCTTATGTGAAATATACTTTTAAAACTTAAAAATGTAATTTTTATTGTCTACATCTACTATATAAAATTCAATGTTTGTTTGTTTGTCGTTCCGCTATGCAAATCTACAGTTTTCAACTTGGAACCGCCAAACTTGGTATACTATCTCATGATACCCTAAGTCAGACCGTAGGTGGTTTTGGAAGGGGTCGGGGGGTTTTTTCATTCATAAACTTTCACCCGCTCGAGCAACGCCGGGCAATTCAGCTAGTATTATATACAATTTAGTTTAGTTTTAGTTTTTTGTTTAAACATTTTACTCATCCTGGGATTTGAACAATTGTGATGTTGATTAACTTAATTTTTTTTCAAAATAAACTTGGTGGCATATTTGGATTTCATAAACGATATTTATAATTATTCTAATTACTTTGGCTTGCATGTATTATAACTCCATCTATGTAATAGTACAGAAATTTGTATAGGAAAAAAAGTAAATTTGAAAACCTTAAAATATATATATTTATGTATATAATATCTTCATACATATCGCATCCTGAGAGCACAAAGGTATCATTATACCTTTGAGAATGGACTACATCTTTGATGACCTATTGAATATGGTGAGGCCATTAATAACAAAACAAGATACTGTCATGAGAGAATCTATGAGTACTGTAGAAAGATTTGTCATAACGTTTAGATATTTAGCAAGAGGCAGAAGTTATGAAGTTTAGCGTAGCAATATCGTCACAATTTTATCAAGAATTATTCCTGAAACATGTTGGGCTATCTAGAAAGTTCTTGCAAAAAAAATGTATTGAAAAAAAAGCATGTACATACATACTATCTATAGGTATGTATATCTACATAAATAATTTTTTTTTTAAATGCAATAAAATCTTTTAAACCATCACAAGCTTCACGTACGGTAGCGCTGTTATTCGCGATATCTTGATTGAGTTGGGTAGCAGAGGCAATTTTATTGGCGGGGACACCTTGTGATAAGAAGAGTATTTATAGGTACGGAAACTATTTGATGAAGTGGATTATGCTGGAGATTGAAACGGTATAGAAGGAGGGGGTGAGTTTAGAGTAAAAGCAGATTGAAGCGATAATTTGTCCATCCTGGCATAAGAAATTATTTTGAAATAAATTTAAGGGCTACTCTGCTGAAATGTATTTAGATCTTTCAAATGTGTTGCGACATATCTCCCAAATGTGTCTGGCGCACTTTCTGGTTCAGGTGACAAAATTTTTGGATGCTATCTACCAGTACTTGCCGATTGTTTATTAAATTTTTGCGAATTTTTTCGTAGCCGGTGCTTTAAATACCAAAGAATCCCTTTGATAGCTTTGTTCAGATACCTACAACTGAATATAAATAAATGGAAAGAAACAGCTAAGACTTTCGAAGCGATTTGGCAATTTAATAATTGTGTAGGTGCTATAGATTCAATAAACAGATGGTGCCAGAAATAGCTATTGTCTTTAAACATCAATTAGTGCTCTGATTTTACACATAGGCCACTCAAATCCCCAAATCCATTATTCAACAAATAATATTCCAAAAGTAGCATTACAAATAGTGATCTAGGTATTTTGTTATCACAAAACACCTGAAATGCCGCCCCGCCCATGTATATAAATAAATGAATATGTAATCGTTATCGATCTCGGTCGACGGCGAACGCAGATCTGCTCTGGCGGTACTTTGAACCGAAAGTACTTTGGCGGTACTTTGAACTTGCGAATTCTGCGATAGTAAAACGAACTCGTCGTAGAATTTGTCTAGTCGCAGTCCAAGATGTCAAGAAGCGATGTCATCAAAGTCTGAAAACAATTAAAATTTCAAATGTCAATTCAACGATGATGGACAATATGTAAAAATAAACTTGACAAGTTTATAAATATGTAAACCTTCAAACATGACCAATAAATAAATGAAAATTGTAATCGCCTATACCGCATGTCATACCACTACCACCTATACCACCTACTACACCACCTATGTCTAGGTTATCGATCCTGGTGGATGCGGCCCACTTTGAACCGAGTCTCTTAAAAAATCTCTAATACCCAAACGAATGTCTCGTCGCAATCGAAGATGTACTCACTGGCCTATAGCAAAGTTACAGTTTGCTGTGAAGGTTCATTCTTCACTCGGTTGTTCATTGATTCAAACTAGTAGTCCTAAACTCAAATGATTTTAAGTATAATCGTATCGGCTGTCGGCTGTCATCGTTCGTACATGGGAGCGCTGAGCTCGTCAAGCTCAAGGTATACCATAGCAGGGAATACTTGGAAGGTTATAAGACTATCTGCCCTGCTCTAGAAGTAAATCATTGATGTATTAACGTAGTTCAATTATTGGTCAATTTCACACTTGACTGACGTTTCAATATGTCAACAATGCACATATACACGCTTCTCCAATACACTCTCAGAGAGGCGATTGTCAAACGGTAGGAGGTACAATCACTGGGGGTACCACTTCCGGCGTGGGGCTAATGGACAAGTACCAAATTTGCACATATACGTGTAACGATTTTAACTACGTTTTCTAAATCGAAACAGTAATCGTTACAAAAACTGAACGTCTGGAGGGTTCTTTTTAATTTTTTTTCGAAAACAATACTTTTCCAGTATTCATGTAGTCACCATCGCATTGTTATCTGTGTTTCGTTTATGTTCATATCAATATGAAAATTCATATCGAAATTTGCACAAACTATTTCTAATAATATTCTTAGTGAAATGGAGGGTTCAAAAAAAGTGATGAGTGGGGCACAAAAAAAAAAAACCATTAAAAATTGACTAAACTTGATCAGTTTATAACTGTTCATAAATTAGAAGTTAAAAAATTAACAAAAAAGTGGGGTTCAGACAGTGATTTTCAAATCAAACGACAAAGAAACGTTAAACGACATTTTGATGAATTAACTTCAGGTTATCGATTTGACAACAGAGAACATCTATTCAGAGTTAATGTTTTTACTATGTAATCGACAAAATAACTGTTCAAATTAAGGCGCGTTTTGCGGGAATGCAGGTAGTGAAAAACTATTTTGGTTTTCTTGAACCTAGGAAAATTATTAATATAGGTACCGGAAACGGATATTCCAGACCATTGTTCGAATCTCAGAAAAAAAATATCCAGAAGTTTTCTCAGATCAATTTGAATCTCAATTTACTCGTGTACTTTTATTAATAAAGAAAGATCTTTCTGAAACAATGACCATAAGGCAATTTTCAGAATTACTTATTACCAAGTAGTACAATTGCTTAGAGAGTGATTTTACAGAAGTATATACCGCATTCATATTATTTTTTACTCTTCCGGTAACTGTGACTAGTGTAGAAAGAACATTCAATAAATTAAAAATAATTAAAGAGTACAAAAGAAATTCGATCGGTCAAACCAGACTCAATGAACTACATATATTTGCTTACAATTGAGCACAAAGAAGCAGCCAAAATGGACCTCAAACAACTAAATCATGTTTTTGCAAACAGTGGCTCGATAGAAGAAATTTTAAAATTGGTAAGTTAAATTAAGAAAATTATATTATGTACCTACATACATATTAACAATAATTATATTTATAGTAATACTGCGTTGCGAAGGCAAAAATTTTGTATTTCGATTAAAAAAATCGAGGGGGGGGGGGCCTTGATGATTTTTTGCTTACGGGCCCAAAATTCCTAGTTACGCCACTGACTGTACACCTGATAAAAGTCATAAAGAATATATGTCCACTGTTGTGCGGTTATTTACTCTTCATTTCCCGTTCGTTTTATTTGCAATTTTTTTTTTGTTAAAAAGGGGAAAAAAGGAAAAAAAATTTTTTTTTTAAAAGGCGCCAAACATTCATTGCACACACAAGAAAAATACGACGCGCCGGCCCTGATCGTATGCCTTCTTTTTTAAGCATGGCGGAATGTTGGATTTAAAAAATATGTTAATTCTTCCAAAAGCACTCTATCCTTCTTCTTTACATCCAGTCATATTCACCAATTGTCCTAGGTATAAATAACTATCAACTATCTTTATGATATCAGTATCTACTGTGACTACGTTTTGCATTTATATATAATTATTATTATATGTACGTGTATTGACGAGATGACCAAACGTCTTGGCTATTTTCCTGCACCCCTCGTGTGGCAGCGGCCACACAAGGCAGGTCACACTGCCGAGTCGACCGGGCCGTGGTCACTTGCAGAACCACCTTTTACTTTACAAAAAAAAAAAATTTTGTTATCGACATTAAAAATATGAATCGCAAATTCCTTTAATATTACACTGTAAGAGGAGTATTTTAATATAATAATATAAAATTATTCATCGTCGCAAACGAAGATAAAATACATTCGAGAGCAAGAAATTTAAAAATATGATCACCAGCAAGTCGCGTGTCAAAACGATAACGATGCAATTTCGTCATCTGCAAACGCGACAAACGACAAAGAGGCGCAGAAACGCGACCTGCCCGATCGCAATACACACTTTTTGCAAAATGAAACCCCTTTAATGCGAATCGCCCAAAATGGCGCCAAAGTGTTACCAGGCAGCGCATGTCGCGCGAGGTTAGGAAAGCCGGCCCTTGTTTTGCCGGCTAGTCTTCGCTTGTCAAATGCGCCGTGACGATATTTTTGGCGCGAAATGTGGTCCCGCGGACCGAACAGGGACAACTTCCCAATCGGCGGTGTCTGCCGTCTCATCGAACTCTTCAGGAGCGAAGTGAAGACAGAGCCGGATCTCGCTCTCCTCTCCATCGTCGTCGGAGCCATCGAAAACAACCTGGTGAAACCCCGCGGCGACAGAATCATCAACCTCGAACAAAATGGTTCTGACAAACTAGTCAAGTTTGGCTTCCCTGAGATCACCTACGACGAGGTGAACACCCTCTATGAGAAGTTCGTCGGCATTGTCACCGGAGCTCTCGGCAACGAGGCCAGGTCTAAACCCTCGCAGACAGCCTCACGCACCCTCATCAAGAAAGTCTCCGATGTTATATGGAACTCCCTAGCCAGGAGCTGCTACAAAGATCGTGCACACCTCCAAAGTCTCTACAGCTACTTGACCGGGAGGAAGCTGGACTGTTTTGGTATTGCATTTGCAGTAGTCGCTGCCTGCCAGGTGCTGGGTTACTCCGATGTGCATTTGGCTCTGTCCGAGGATCACGCTTGGGTCGTGTTCGGACCGGAAGGCACCGAAACGGCCGAGGTATTCCTTCATTTTGCTCATATTGGAAATAATGAATAGTAGTTCCATATTAGGCGTTAGACGAGGAGACATAATTTCCTGTAAATTATTCAATGCGGTGCTTGATGGCATATTTAGATGGCTGGAATGGCGCAAAATGGGGGTCGAGATCGACGGAAAGCATTCGAGCCGTCTAAGATTCGTCGACGACGTAGTCTTAGTTGCATGCGACCCAGTAAATACAGTAGAAAGTATGAAAGTAGGCTTAAAATTAATTTTAATTAAACTAAAATTGTGTTTAACGAATTTTGCACTCAAAACGTAGTCATAGTAGATAATCATATTGTAGAGATAGTTTTTAGCTATTTATACATTGGACAATTGGTGAATATGACTGGATGTAAAAAAGAATGATGGAGTACTTTTGGAAGAATGAACATCTTGAAATCCAACATTCCGCTATGCTTAAAAAATAAGGAATACGACCAATGACGTATAGATGTGAAACGTGGTTGCTGAATTCAAGAATGTTACGTAAGATCCAGTGCACATAGAGAAGCATGGAAAGATGTTTGCTTGGTATAACAAGAAGAGATTGTAAGAGGAATGCGTGGGTAAGAAGCACGACCAAAGTGGCAGATATAGCAGAACGTGTGAAAAAGTTGGAGTGGACACAGCGAGAAGAATGGATGGCAGATGGACGCGATAAATACTGGAATGGTATCCGAGAGGATTGGAAAGAAAGCAAGGTAGACAGTGGACGACGGGCTGCTGAATTGAGAAGAATGTGTCGAGTCAACTGGATGCAGATTGCTCAAGACAGATAGAAATGGAAGAGTATTGGAGAGGCCTTCATCCAGCAGTGGATGGTGAACGGCTAAAAATGATGATTGATTGTACGATTGATGTGTTTAGGTCACTTGGCACGGTAAAGGCAACGAAGACAAACGGGGACAACCAATCGGATCCGGTGCTATTACAACGTCTTGGTTGTACGTCGCCGGTTATCCCGTAGTATGTACGAGACATATGGAAGTTGCAGCTCTGGTCTCGTCTATCAATCCAGTGTTCAGTGCCAACGTTGATGTGTACGAGGTGGCTTTGATGCAACATCATCTATTGTGGTTCTTGTACGATCAAGGTATTACAAAGTCGTCTGTAACGTTTGGTGTTTGTATTGATTTTATAATAACATTACGTTGTCGTTTCAGGTTATCTCAGTCGTTATCCTATGGCTTTGGGAAATTTGGGCGAACTCGAAGAGGTGAACCGTTACAGTGAAGGACCAGTGCGACCGGATGCGTTAGAATTGTACTTTGAGGCTATAGCGAGTGCCCGTAAAAATTATTGTAACCGGCATGTGTATCCTTACACATTTCAAGGATCGTACTATTACCGAAAGAAGATGCATAAGGAGGCTTTGGGCAGTTGGGCCGATGCCGGTGATGTCATTAGATCGTATGTGGTTTTTAATCAAATGCAGTTTCGAGCAGTTTCAGTTTTATATAAAAATGTGTATATATTCCGTAGGTACAACTATTCTAGAGACGATGAGGAGATATATAAGGAATTTTTAGATATAGCCAACGAACGAATTCCTCAGATAATGAAGATTGAAAGCTCCGGTCATTCGGCACGTTCCATTTTGAAAGATCCGCAATGTTTTGCGCATCTATTGAGGTTTGTATTTTTTTTTAAATACTATTCTTAAAACAACAATCCAATAAAATAATATTACTGTTTAAAAGGTTTTACGACGGAATTTGTAAATGGGAAGAAGAGAGTCAAACACCAATATTGCATATAGGTTGGGCAAAACCTTTGGTCAGCACAATAGCCAAGTTTGACGCTGACGTTAGGGCTCACGTTAACATCATATGTTTCGATGAATCTGCTGCAGCAGCAGCAATCGGCTCAGTTGACACGAAATCTGGCGACGATTCAAAAATTAATGACAAATCCGACACTGCTAATTCCACTGATGAAAATGCGTCAAAGAAATCTGATGATGCAGATGAAAAAAAAAAAGGCAGTTCATCTGAACAGAAAGATTCCATATCCACCCAACCAAAAAAAGAACTGGGAGAAGAAATGGAAGAAGTGGCAAACAGTCACCCCACAACCACTCTATATAGTCAAAAGATGAAAGGTTTAAAAAATCTGCTACTTTCTGAAAAGTTGAATACCCACGCAATTTCTTTACATTTAACAGCTCAAAGTCAAGTACATGTGAGTAAGAAACAAAAACCAGGCAGTGATGCAGTGGAACAAAATGCACATTGCAGTATCCGCCCAAAACGAATTAGGCGAGAGTAGACATTGACGCATTCGGCGTTGATCCTCATCGCTCGTCCATGCTGTACATGTCGCTCCAGTCATTTTTTTAAAATATATTTTTTGGGGATGAGCTAAAGTATAGTTAGTTACTTTAAGAAAAGAAAATGTGTTAGCTTTTATTCAGATTAGTTGTACATATATGCTTCGGCGCATCCCTTAATTAGAATATGCTTCAGCGCATCCCTTAATTAGAATATGCTTCAGCTGATCCTTCGATGTATGCGTAGTATTTATCTATTAACATTCATTCCATACTTAAAGTATATTTTAGCAATAGATTGATGGCATCCAAGCTTCGCTTCTGAGATGACACTGTAAATAGTATTTTTAAGTTACATGTTCAGATCTGCTCTTCCATTAATCAATAAATAATTGTAAGAATGCACATAGTGTATGTAAAAAAAAATACTTTCATTTGATATATTAACTCATTTCCCGAAATTAAAAAAAAAACATGATCAAGGTTTATGAAAAATACCTTTTAATAATAAGACATCATTTTTTTATAATATCAATATTTTTATGAACTACAATAGTATATAGTATGTATAATCTAACAACTTAAACAAGGCCTCCGTTAAAATCAAAAGGGAAGACTAATTAGCAACGATCAAGTTAATTTTATTATTAAGAAATTCATAAGTTCTTTGGTTTATTATATAAACATGTAAAAAAAGTCTTGGAACGTTACAGAAACCAGTGGCGTGCGGTCCATAGATGCTGCCATACAATCATCCGAATTTTTTTTTAAATTTCGTTTATATTTTTAATTAAAAACATTCATAGATTTTTTGACACTTGTTCGCGAATTTCGCATTAAAAAAATTCATGGTGTATAGTAATAATGCAGTCAACCATTATCGTGATACAGCATCCCCTATATTGAAAGACCACACGTCACCGATAGATACACATACTTTTTTTTAACGTAATCTAATTAATAAATTGACATTGCTTAAATTTTTTTAATATGTATTTATTTAATTTGATTTATCATAAACCTCTATATACTTTTAACATTGTAGATGCTCGGTATGGCTGTCTCACCACTTTGATTTAAACAGTCGATGGATAAAGATTTTGAAATTGCTTTGGCAAATTTTGAGTACATATGTATGTACATATTATATTATAAAATTTAGTGGTTAATAGAATATAAGAAATGATTGATTCTACAGCTTTTAAGCAATGTCGTGAAAATTTCAACACATGTTTTGTTATGCATACAAATCGAATGTAATTTTTTTTACAGAACAATGATTAAGGCACTAAATATTAAAAAAAACTGCATATGCAACAAGAAAGTGTACGAGTTGAAAAAAAATCTTGAGCTGTATTCTAATAACATACATATAAAGTTGCAAATAACAATAACAATAATTTATACATTTTAACTGTTACACAGCATAAAAGGTGGAATAAAAAAGGCTGACAATACAAAAAAATAAAGTAAATACTATAACAATGAGTAAATATTTTCATTTCAACACAATGAAACAAAATAGATAATATGAAAACATACATAAATCTAAAATTGTACGCAATTATAATACAAATTACTGTCTATAATAAAATACTAAATTTGTTCCTTGTGACGTTGTCACTTTGCCTTTTTGGAATGAAATCCTCATTGTCAAATGAGATAATACTTATATTACTTAAATATTTAAAATAATACAAATCACTGATATTTTTAAAATAAGGCAAATTTAACATTAAACTCTTAAAACTAATATAATCAAAGGCCCAATTTATCACTATAACTTTAACTTTCAATATCGAACAGTTTGTTCCGTACATAAAAAAAATCTTCACTGTCTTCAGACTTAAAGCATACACCATAAAAACTTGATGCGATAAACAGTTTGTTACGTACAAAAAAAATCTTCACCGTCTTCAGATTTAAAGCATACATCATAAACACCACCAAAACTTGATGAGATAAGAAGACCGAATTTGCATATTGAATCTGAGTAAGTGTTACAATATGAAAAAAAAAATTTTACAAGCAAAAGCAATACTAAAATTAATATAGCATTTTTCAACAGTTTTACTTAAGTAATGGCACTACATCAGCGTTGATTTAATATATTTAACCGCATTCGCAAATATGTTTTGAAATTTCAAAAAACTGGCATTCTGGCTTGAATTACAAAATTTTAATACATACAAAGTTTGATTACAACTCACGTATACTTCTATTCAGTTCCCAAGTGATTTGAGTTAAATCATTTCTAATGCATAAAGATTTTAATTCTATATTTCATATGTTTTTAATATTGAGAATATCAAAAAATTTGTATAATAATTATGTACATACATATAAATTTACTGGAATGTATAAACATTAAAAATAATTGGAAAGTGATTTTTTTCAACTAAATAAATTGTATATAAAAATTTATGAATTTCAATTTTGATACATATGAAATATTACAAAAATGTTTATTTTGCTAACTTGCTACATAAATTAATGTATCTAATATAAATAAAATCAGACATGAAATTATTTAACAGGAAATATCATAAATAAAAAAATATTAACTGTCAAGTAGCATAATTTTGATAAAATAATATTTAAGGTTTTTAAATGTAGGTTTCAGTTCTTTTGATGTAAATTGAACTTTCAAATGAATAAACTAAATTATCAAATAATACTAAATCGTAGCTGCTTTAGATAATTTAAATTATGTTAAATACTGGTTGAAATAAACTACTAATGACAATTGTAAATTTGACACAGATAGTTTTAACTAAAATTAATATCATGTAAGTTCACAAATGAAAACTATTTAAAGGCACTCAATAATATTATTTGAGAGATTAAAGATGGAGCTCTAACAATTCCCGAATTTTTTAAGTAGTATGCTATTAATATTAAATATCTTATCTTGAATTTGCAACAATTTCATGTGTTGTCAAAAATTATAATAATAATTTCTGGTATTTCAATAATGTAAATATGTGAATACTATCTAGAAACCTATAACTAAATATAATAAAATAAAACTTAATACATTTTTTGCAGTTCCGTTCATTGCTTTCTTTGGGGCCAGAATTATTCAATAATAATAATAAAAAAATTGCCAATAGCAGTTGATATTGTCAATAAAATTATTGACGCTCTACTGTTTGAAAAAACCAGTTGGTAAATCTCTGTAATTGTTGTACAGCCCTCATACTTTCCTCACGTAAACGTCTATTGTGGTGTCTTAGCCTTTTCACCTAAAATTGCGTAATAAAATTTCAATATACGGAATACACAAACAGTAAATGTTAAGCGTTATACAGTAAAACATAAAAATTTAGCTTACTTCCTCTTCTAAAGCTCGTCTTGTACGTATTTCTCGGCTAACTCTATTTTCTAATTCATTAACTTGTTGTCGCAATGGACAACATTCGGGTCCAGGTGGGATATCTGCGCCGTTTCCAAGTGAATTCCATGATTCCCCGATGTCAAGACCCTCTGCACCCCCAGAAGCAATACTCCCTTCACCATCACCCAATGAAGGATACTGTTCTTCACAAATCTGAAAGAGATCATTATAATAGTGTCATACAAATTGGAATTTGAAGTATCAATAAATTAATCCACACAAAATTAAGTCATTACTTGTAAAACTCTAGTTGCAGTATCTACAAGGGAAGGCCAATCCATGAGGCGGGCATCAGGTAAAGGAAGAGGCGGGTTCGGCGCCGGAGATCCTCCACTAGAAGTACTTGATATTACAGTTGCAGGACGAGCCTGTGTAAGGATGCCTTCTTCCCTGGTGTTACCTCCATTTTCAATATAATCGGGGTTAATGAGTCTCATCAAATCTTCTTGCAAGGTTGTGCTACCACCGGCGCTATGGCGTTGTGTGCGTGGAATCCTCAATCGAGCTTCTCCTGTACTTGCTGGAGACTGGTGACCACTCGCCGGCGTCCCTCTTCTAGAACCTGAATTTTGTTGAGGACGTGGTGAGGAATCAACACACTCTACGTTTCCTTCAGGCCATAATTTATCCCCTCTAAAATCACTATGATTGACACTAACTATTTCTTGCGAGTGCCGTCGAGCTAATACAACTTTCGCACTCTGAAGAGATATCGAGGGATCCGACGTATCAGTTCTCAAAATCGAATAGTCTGTTTCTGGCGATCTATATGAGGCTCTGGTGTCAATATTGATCGGTGATTTATCTATTTCAATTGGGATCATATCGGTAGACCAAAGATCGGGTTGACAATAGCTTTTGCTAGAGCTACCTGTTCCATAACCCGAACTAGCACTTGATCGTGGTGGAGAAAAACTCCTTTCGTACCGACGACGATGTCGACCTGGCAACTGTCCACCACTAATGACTAATCCATTGGCACCGGGACATTCAGCACCAGTGCAACAGCCTCGAGTCGTTCCTTTGGGAAGCGGTGGAATAGCAGTAACAGTAACGGGCGCAGAAGTTTTTAATAAATCAACCATCTGATCATGTGAAAGAGTACACACCGCAACAGTGCATATTTCAACAAGTCGCGCACCTTGTCGCAGTCCAGCCCTAGCTGCTCCTCCTCCAGATTCAACTTGAGTAACAACACCATCTGGTTGTACATGAAAACCTAGAACAAAAAATAGTAATTAGAGGCGTTTATATCATAATGTGAAACAATTTTGAAAATGAAAAAATAGATTACCAAGTTGACCGGCATTATTCCTACGTAATTGAAGTTGTTCCGCCAATGCAGCAGATGTAGCGGCAAGGGTCAGAGCACGAACTAATTCCCCAGCTTCATATATTTCACGAGTACGCACTGCAACACTTTCACCACGATGATAATAAATACGTACACCACCAGGTTCCCCCCACCAACTCCAACCTAAAATAAACCTTGTTTTCAATACCAAATATTTGTATTAAATATAACATAATTATATTATACAATATATAAACCAAGTATAGAGGCTGTCGGTGCAACAAAAACTATTTGTCGGGTGCATTCTTCAATCAAAACAAATGTGTCCCGGGATAATCCGAGAAAACAATCTGCAAGAGCACCTGCTCTTCCTTCGTCTCGTGCAATTACAGGCCAACATAATGAACCTCCTGTGCTCCAATTTAAATTTGTATTACTATTCCCCAACAGTTTAACTCCACTGACACCACCAGTAACACCAGTCTTAAGTAGTGATGAAAACAAAGCTAGAAGTGAAATGATTATATGAGCACAAATACAAAAAATAGGAATCAATTTATTTAAAATATTGTTTATCTTACAAAATTTTTGAACAGTATCAAGAGCTGTTGTTGATACGTAATTTTTAGATAAATCTTTCAGATATTCTTGTCTAGTTCTAGTGGCCATTGTAGAAAATTTGGTTGAACGGTGCGCAGCATTTTCCCCATTTATAATCTAGAAATGAACATTTATTCTAAACTTAAAAAAGATTACGTTTGGTACATATGGATAGTGATACTTTCAAGCTAATAAATAATACCTTTGCTAAAAGTAAATCGGTGAACACCTTTCCCTTGGGATAAACAGCACCTTCAACAATTGGCGGACCAAATATGGGAACTTCTTTAGATCTCGAAACGGCTATACTATAATGAGTGTTATCAGTGCAAGGGTTTATAGCTCGAACAACAATAAAAACGTGCTGAAATTGGGATCTTATATTCTTTGGTGTGAATCTTTGAGCACCGGGTTCTTGAAACACTATGGTGACAATATCATTTCCTATATGTCGTTTTCTGAGTAATTGTTGACGGTTGTTAGGAGTATATGGCAGCATTGTCGAGACGTGAAACATTATTTCACAATCCTGATAAACTGTATACACAGAATAGAGACCTGTAGAATCGGTCTTATTATCGAGACCAGCCTTATAGTTATTGAAATCCTTTAATCGTACAGTTCGACCAATCATTTGAAGAAATTCAACTAAAGCTGGTCCAGCTTCTTGATTATTGTACATATCCTCTTCACTTGCTTGTCCCTGTCGACAGTACATAACGCCTACCTTATAATGTCGACTTATGCATTGCTCATCTAAACGCAGCAATTGTTCTTCAACTCCACCCCCATTAATGCCCAACCTTAAAAAACCAATTTGCAATTTTGAATTAGGAAATTTTTAAATTACATTTTGAATTAAAATTACGCTTACCTCAAACAGGACAATTGTATTTCCGGTGCGACATATTCAATAACTTCTTTAGCATTAATCACTTTATTTGACGGTTTAATATTAGGTATTGCATCTTCTAATATAGAACCCCTTATCGTTAGCAGTTCTGAAGTACGTATAATTATTCTATATTGCCATAAAAAAGGATTGGTGTTTGTAGAATTATTTAGCATTTCTAAAACGTTGCCCAAATCAGTCTTTTCTTTTCTTATCGAAATTGCAACGGGTCCAACTTGTTCATCCATGCCAAACCAATTTTGATGTTCTAAAATAGATATAATATTACTGGATTTTGTGAAATTATGTAAAGAATTGAGAATAAAGAAAAATGTTACTAACCATGATTAAAAAAATGTTTCCTGTAATATAGAGCACCTTGATCTTGACATTCAATCGGACGAGATGAATGGGAAGATTGGCGTGCAAGAAAACAATTTCGATTCCAATGCGTTTGTCCAGGTGGAAATTCCAAAATTGCCAAGCCGTAAGCTATGCTAGGTTGATGCATGCACGAGTTTAACGATGTATTGTGCAAAACAGACTTTTTTGATCTACCAGTTTTCCAATTTAAACTAATGTTACGCTCCTCCTCTCCTAAACAACAAAAAAAAAAATTACATAAGATTTATTGTGAATGAAAAGGCGTTTGCTTCAAATTTACGACGAGACACACCTCCTATTTCATTACGAAAGAATGGACAGTTTTCAATCAGTTCGTTGGTGCAGCCATCTCCGGCGTCGTCTTCAGTGTCACCATCCAGCTCAATTGCTCTCGACGCGAGCATAGAAGCTGCCGAAGCTCCGGTAGTGGTGTTTCTACGCCTACCCAACAAAACGCCGCGTAGTTTGGCAGCCAAACCGAGATTGGCAGTGAGCGATTGACAATCGTAATGGGCAAAGCCACGCCTTTTGGTCGTCTCGTCCATATCGGAGAAACACGGAGCGGTCAGCGCTGAATCGTCCAAGGGACGCATTTTCGCAGGAGCACCGGCAGCCCAAAATTTGTGAAACTTGAGACGTAGCTTAGGACTTGCTTGAGGCTTGGGACCGTCGTCGGCGTCTGTCGAAGGTTCAGGACGCACACGCAAGTAATCAGCGGGACCTAAGCAAAAAAAAAATCAATAAAAAACCGACTTTTATACTTGTAGACATCCATTTTTACATAGGAAATAGTTTATTGTTATCAAATTACAATATGAAACTCTTTTTAATTTGATCAAAAATAAAAATCATTTAAGTAATTTTTTGTTAGGTTTTAAATTATATCAATGGTCATACTTGGGGATGCTACTTAATACGTAATCTCTCATAATATGCTGTAACACAAACGATACATACAAGTGTATTTAGAGCAGTGGTTAGCTCTTAGTATGAAAACCTCCGGTTCTCGATTGACTCAAATAAAATAAAACATATCCAAAAAAGTGTTTAAAACACAATTTTCACAAAATCATTAATTAACTTCTATGTGTAACTTGTCCAACTTAAGGACCTTTTTTTAGCACAACTAAAAGAAAGAGGGTCTTGGCTGTCCGAGATTTGGTCTGAGAAGTGGTTTCAAGTAATACTTTCTTAAACATTGTACTTTTAATTTACATACTTAGGTACTAATAATAATGAATGCCAGTAATATCGTTAGAGAAAACGAAAGAAAAAGTCAAAGTGAAATAAAATACTACATACATACGTAAAAGTTAATTACATTTTTATATTATGTATATTAGAAATGGTACATTTATTTGTGATGTTTTATGTTCACTATGGTCACAATACTCAATTTGAATATACATATGTATGTATTATCAAAATGAAAAATGCGTTGAAAAGTAAATAGAATTAGTGTGTAAAAATTGTATATACAGTAAAATTAAAGTTACTTCTCTTGGAGGGTTATTGTTATTGTTTATTCCAAGGAGCCGAACTGCTGACAAAGCTCATTGGTTGAGCGGCTGCTTTTATGTGCAGAACGACTCTAAATCGGTCAACACTATACTCTGTCTAACTAGTCTCGACCGATTAAGAATCGATCTGCACAGACTACCTGGGTCTCAACCGATGAGCTTCGTCACCATCTCGGCTTCTTGGAACAAACGTTAGCGATAATGAACCAAAGTCGTAAATCTCGGACGGCTACAACCTTTTGTTTTTAGTACAATACAACTCCTTCACTACAATACGTGAGTAAAATTAATTTTAATTTTAATTATAGAACATGAAAATAATATAATGCGTCTACCAAATTTGTCAATTTTGGAAGAATTTCTGCTTTGGCTCTTAGCTTGAAAAAGATTTTCAACCACTGGTTTTAAAGAATTACCATTACACAATGCACATGTGTGCTGTTTATACGTTTTGATTTACTAAACTATGGCTTCTCACAATAGAGGAATTCTTACAAAAAAAAACTTTCAATAGAAAACGGCCTGTATTTATTGGGTCAGTTATTTTAGCCAAATGGTGAGTAATTTTAATAAACTGTCAGTACGTTTTATTAAGGGTCAGTACACTTGGGTGAAAAGTAAATTTATATAAACGGTCAGTATTCAAAGCAAAATGGTCAGTAACTTAAAAAATAAAAAAAACAAAAAATCGTGCAAGAATAAACTACCACTTCCGGTGGGCGGATTTCGATCAAAATCTTATCAACTCTTAAATTTCATATGGAAATTATAAATATAAATTTTCAGCTTGATCGGTTAAGTAGTTTCGGAAATATTGCGTGGTAACAGGATTTTTGAATTTTCAACAAGAAAAAAATCCAACTTCCGGTTGACTGATTTTAATGATTTAATTTTTCGTAACTAGGTTGGGCTTTAAGGATTATAATATTACAATATTATGAAGATAGCAAATATTTAAAAGGTCGAAAAAACGAAATCTCGTTCAAGAGTAAACTACCACTTCTGGTTGGCGGATGTTGACCAAAATCATAATATCTCTTACACCTTACGTGAAAATAATAGATATGAAATTTCAGCTTGATAGACTGATAGTTTCGGAGAAAAATTTAACGTTAAAAAGTACACAGACACACGAACATACAGACATTTTCCAGAAATCATGAGAAAGTGTGAAAAAGTTGGAGTGGACACATAGTGAGAAGAATGATGGCAGATGGACGCGAGAAATACTAGAATGATATCCGACAGGATGTGAAAGAAAGCAAAGTAGACAGAGTGGACGATGGGCTGATGAATTGAGAAGAATGTGTGGAGTCAACTGGATGCAGATTGCTCAAGACGGGAATGGAAGATGATTGGAGACGCCTTCATCCAGCGGTGGATGGTGAACGGCTGAAAATGATGATGATGATGAAGTGGAATGGACAATTCTGCTAATTTACACTGGTCATTATGTGAAATAAGAATACATTTGATATACACTGACCAATCTTAACTGCACCAGCACTGTAAAAAGTAATTTATGTATTGTCCCTGAGGATAAATACCACCCAACGCTTGAGGTTATATTTCAAACTAATTCAAATAATTATAATTCTACAGCGAATCAATTTCATATGTCTTCGCGTGAGAGTGGTTGGATATTCGGTGACGTGGATTTTGTAGTTCTGAATTCGGTTTTGCTGGGTTCGAACTGAGGGCGGGTTTACGAGTGCACTGACGTTAGTTCTGCACTAGCACTTTTTTATGAATTAGTATACTCGTCATTCGATGAATGTTTTCGTAAAAAACGTCCTAGGATAAATAGCAGAATTTACCCAAAGTGGTTCTCAAGCGAGCTAATTTCCATCCTCAATAGCTCATGGGTAAATACAATGCTCATAAACGTTGGAGAAAATTTAATAATCCCGCTGATCTCAATGAATTTCGCAGTTTGCGCGCTCAATCAAAAAGATTAATTTTATCTTGCCACAGCAATTATATAAAAATATGTGAAAATGCATTACGCAGTGATCCGAAATCTTTTTGGAATTTTGTGAACGCAAAACGTACTACCCAATGTAAACTGTCAATAATGTCTAAAGGAAGTGAGACTTTCGAAGGTCCCGAAAGCATTGCCATGGGCTTCGCTCAACATTTCCAGTCAGTGTTTTCTGACTCTCCTTCCTCGTTTAATTTCAGTGATGGTTGTGGTCTCTCATCGTCTCCATGGTCGCCCACTTTGATAATCAACGAATTTGACATTTGTAGTATGGTTTCAAAAAATTGAAATCAATTAGATCTTTTGGTCCAGATTTGATACCGGATTTCATTTTAAAAAGCTGCCAATCAAGTCTGTCAAATCCACTTCAATTTATCTATAATTTATCGCTGAAGACGTTGTCATTTCTAAACTCATGGAAATGCACGAAAGTCACGCCGATTCACAAGAAGGGTGATAAATCGCTAATTGACAATTACAGACCAGTTGCCATAGTTTCTTCGCCAGCCAAGTTAATGGAAATCATTTTACATAAATACATCTACCATTATGTAAAACCATTTCTCATTGACCAACAACATGGTTTTCGCCCCGCCCGGTCTACAACAACTAACCTCCTGTCTCTCTCCAACTTCATCACGAAATCGATGGACTCGAACATTCAAGTTGATGTGGCTTATACTGACTTCAAAAAAGCGTTCGACAAAGTCGATCATAGTATTCTTATCCGTAAATTGTTTGATCTCGGTTTTTCATATAATATCACAGAATTGTTTGTTGATTATCTGAGTGGGCGTTGTCAATTCGTGAAATATGAATCTCAATATTCCAACGAGTATCCCAAATTCTCTGGAATACCACAGGGTTCCAATTTGGGTCCATTGTTGTTTCTTATATTTATTAATGATATCCATACAGTCATTTCTAATTCCAATCTGTTATTGTATGCTGATGATCTCAAGGTGTACAGAGATATTCGAACGACAGCAGATTTCACTGCTCTGCAAAATGACTTAAATTCGCTGTGGGAATGGGCATCTGATAACCATTTACCATTTAGCATAGAGAAATGTCATGTCGTTTCTTATTCCCGATCTCTTGCACCTTTAGTACATCCATATAGTCTTGGGGGAAATATATTAGAAATGAAACTTTCCACAAGTGATCTCGGGATTACGTTTGAAAGCAGGTGGAAGTTTGTGGTGCATATCTCAGACATATGTAACAGGGCGTCAAAGATGCTAGGATTCGTCATGCGTAATGCTCATCATTTCAATGATATGAGGGTATTACGCCTTCTTTACGACACTTTGGTCCGCAGCATCTTGGAATCTGGTTCTATTATATGGAATCCCAGAGAAGTCAAGTATAATTTACAGATTGAGAGAGTTCAGCGGAAATTTCTACGATATCTATACATGAGACAATACGGCTACTATCCCTCACTGTATCCTAGTGCTTTTGTTCTAGGTACATTGGGATACAGCACTCTGTCATCTCGTAGGAATAAACTCCTTGTGAGTCACTTCTGTAATTTATTGAGAGGTGACATATGCAACCCACCGATCCTTGAGGAGATGAAGTTGTGGGCTCCTGCACACTTCCAGGAGTTGCGTACGCGTCAATTGTTTCAGGTTGTCAGAGCGAGAACCGGTGTCCTTGCGGACTCACCCATTGCTCGAGCCATTCAATGCCTCAATTCACTTGCGCAACATTTGGATATTTTATTACATTAATTAAACAAAATTTTAATTTAAAGTGCATCAGATCGCCACATTTCTCATTCACTTTAAATTTAAATTTTTTTTGTAATAATTTAATTTATTTATAATTGATTTGCTGATTTTATGTTAACTTTTAATTTGATTCTATTATTATTATTATTTAATTTTATTATTAATACTTTCTAATTATTATTTAATTGTGTTTAATTTAAAATTTAATGTAATTCGATTATATACATATACCTATATGTATGTATATATATTTTTTTTTTACTACTATTATTTTATATAGATATAATGTTTTTTTCATGTCTCGCCATAGTGACGAATTGGGGCAACCTGTTATGTCACTATGGTATAACTAGTGTAAGCCCGTTGAGTATCAACGGAGCGTTTATCACCCGTACCTACTAAAAAATAATATTAAATTTAATAGTTTTTATAGTAGTTGTTGTATAGATGGCGCTGAACTGAAAACCGAAACGTTGATTTCAACGTGGTGCATACGTATGTATCCAAAAATCTAAATATATTGTGAAGCGATGCAGCGAAAAACGTTCTTTTCTTTTAATGCACATGTTTCGAACGATATGTTTTTCTTAGTAATGCAAGTAACGAACGGTAATTTCTTGGGCAGAGATAAGTTGGGGTTGGTGGGAATATTCGGCAAAGGTTTGGCACTTGGAATGTCGGTTTTTTTTATAAGGCCTAAAAGCCGCCGCACCGCATGCCAGAAAGAGACAACGCCATACGTAAGACACGAAGTGACGAATTCACTTCAAAGTGACGAATTCACTTCAAAGTGACGAATTCACTTCAAAGTGACTTCTACTTTACTATTGTTGAATATCAATATCGTAATCGTAATGTTGCAATGTTGAATATGAATATCAACGCCCGCTGAATTTTAAATTACGTAAAGCGCTTTTTTAATAGAGAAAAAAAAAAAATTTTTTTTTTTTTTTTTTACTTTACTATTTATATTATGATTATTAATTATTTTATATAATAATATTCTGCTATTTTGTAAGTGAGTTGTAATAAAAAAAAAAAATACTTTATAAAGCGCCATCTAATTGACAAATGGAAATGATAATTTCGATAATTTAATTAATACCCAGTTTTATTTTTATTATATTATAATTATTAATTATTATATATATAATAATTATAATTATAATTTTGTAAGTAAAAAAAAAAAAAAATAATTATAGTTTTTATAGGTAGGTAGGTAGGTAGCAAGGTAGCATTCCAGACCGCTTATATGGGTAAAAAAGGTCTCCCTCATCAACCCGTCGTAGTCGATACGTTAGCATGCTGGGCTACCGACTTCGTCGTCGTGGGTTCAAATCCCGCCAAATCTGGTATTTTAAGTTTAGGGTGACAGCGAATAGCATTAGTGCGAGTTCTCTCGAGCCTAAGGTCGTGGGTTCGATCCCCCACTCGTTCTAGTGGTTTTTTAATAATTTTTCCTGAGCGAGCGTTATCAGCAGAAAGACAGACAGACGGATTTCGGCTATTATATATATAATTTGTAAATTTGTAAATAAATTTTGTGAATGACATCCGGGTCGTTTACGAAAGAAGAATCCCCTTTGACCCCAATAACAGACTTGACATTCGATATCCGCGGTTCAGATGTGAGGGTAGGTGATAACTACGTACATTTTTCAACATATAACATTTTTGTCAAATCGGGAGTTTCGGAGGCAATGCGGAACTTGGGATGGTCCCGCTCAAATCGGGACGTCTGGCAACGTCTGACTATGACTATATTTTGCATTTTGACATTACTTGCCGAAGATGTATTTTTTACTGACCATTTTTCTTGAAAAGTTACCGATCGATTAATTAGTCGCCGTAGAAAAAAAATTTCATTCAAGTCAGTCACTCCTCAAAAATTTCGCAACTCAAAATAAAGTCAAAATTTTTAGTATGACCACAATCAACGAAACAAACAAGATACAAACGCAATCGCAACGACGCTTGAATGAAACATGGCCAATGAATGAACAACAAAATCGTAAGGAAAAACCAACATTCCTTTGTTTACTACGTAGAAAGCATGAATGGGTGACGTAAAAGGGGGCGTACCCGGAGAGCGTTGATCGACAGTGACAGTTGGCCGGATGTTCTGGAGCATGGCAAAGAAACTGTCCCCGGAGTCAGCCTGAGCGGGAAGGGCTGATAGGGAGGATTCACCACCCGTTAACGGCTTGTGGGCGATCGTCGGCCTGTGGAGTTCTCCGTGGGAACCGAATTCTCTGCGCAGGGGATGCGAATTATCCGGTTGGGGCGGATGAGGATGGGCGGGGTTCGGAGCCAGCTCCAGGCTGCTGGTGCTGCGATGCAGCGCTCGACGCGCAGATACGCTCATGTCGTTCTCGACCCGACTCGTCTAGACGGGGGCGAACGCCCTCGACGACAGCTCTCGCCAAAAAACATGCCGATTCTAGGGGTTTGCGTGTTTCCGGTTGACGCGAGACGCGAGACGCAAACTTGACACCGCTCGACTACAATAGTGTACGGTCGAATCTGACGAGTGACGCGCGGCGGATGTTCGCGAACGCGCGCGCGCTCGCGAACGTCCAACGAACGCTCTCTTTCAATGTCGAATTTCGCTCTAATTTAACGACATTTTTTCCAGTAACTCGTCGAGTTAGTAAAATAGTAATTACTATAAATATTATCGTATGTAATACCTACATATATGATTACCTAACCAAACTGAACTCTTTCCCGTACCATTCAATAGTCATCTGAAACAATAAAAACACATTTTAACAAACTCCACTGTAGGAATATGTAGAAAATGTAGAGGTAAGAAAAAAAAGCATGTATCTATAGGTATGTGTAGGTAAATGCATGCATACATATATCTACATAAATTATTAATTTTTTTAAATACAATAAAATCTTTTAAACCATCGCAAGCTTCACGTACGGTAGCGCTGCTATTCGTGATATCCTGGTTGGGTTGGGCAGCAGAGGTAATTTTATTGGCGGGGACACCTTGTGATAAGGAGAGTATTTATAGGTACATAAACTATTTGATGAAGTGGATTATGCTGGAGATTGAAACGGTATAGAAGGAGGGGGTGAGTTTAGAGTAAAAGCAGATTGAAGCGATAATTTGTCCATCCTGGCATAAGAAATTATTTTCGAAATAAATTTAAGGGCTATACTCTGCTGAAATGTATTTAGATCTTTCAAATGTGTTGCGACATATCTCCCAAATGTGTCTGGCGCACTTTCTGGTTCAGGTGACAAAATTTTTTGGATGCTATACGACTATCTGCCCTGCTCTAGAAGTAAATCATTGATGTATTAACGTAGTTCAATTATTGGTCAATTTCACATTTGACTGACGTTTCAATATGTCAACAATGCACATATACACGCTTCTCCAATACACTCTCAGGGAGGTGATTGTCAAACGGTGGGAAGGAGTTTTGTTGGTACGCCTACTTCCGGCGTGCGGCTAACGAACAAGAACAAAATTTCTTCCCCTTTGCTTATATAGCCTTCAAAGATAATATCTTGCTTTTTGCTAAGAGGGGAGTTCCCAACGGCAACGTACCCCTTTTTCATCAAAAATAGTTTGTCACCTCGATCCCTGTTTATGAAACAGGGATCAGTTTAAAACAAACATAATATAATTGATTCACTTTTGTATACACATTTTATGACTTTTCAGTATCCACCTAAATTGAAAATGAAATAAACACGTTGGATAAATTGAAAAATTGTAACGCGATTGAAAGCGAATGTTTTGTTTGAACTGTGTGCCTATCTGAAAGTAATTACTGTCTGTTATCTGGAACAATTCGAGTATCTAGTTGTAAACGGGAGGTGGTCGTGATAAGGTGTGTTTAGACCGCTGTCATTGTCGGTATCTGTGGAGCTGTCAGCTTATCGTGCTCCATTTCGCCCCCCGAGCCTTCGCCCCCATTCACCCCCTTCACCATGCCGCTCGATGATGATGATTCTACCTGGTGAGTCGACCTCTGCCACATTACATACAAGATTACTCATTGGAGTCATATGACTCTCGAATGCATTACGCATCATTGTAGATAAAAGAGACTCCCTGTTTTTCACATTCCTGTATCTTTTGAATCTTATCTAACTGTCACTTGAAGTAATTTGAAGTCTTTGGACTACTTTGATGTTGTTTCGACCTCATATTTTATCATCAATTTGTATAGGTGACTAATTTTTCACTGTGAAAGGAGTACTCATAACAAAAACTGGAGACAAAAATTTCCTTCTCCAGCAGTAACATTTCTTCGAGTAAACATCCTCACGGTGTATTGATATAGTGATATTGTGCAATTTTTGTTAATTGGTGTGTAACACTTGTTGAATTGATTTTTACAGGGTGATCGAACTGGAGTCAGTTCTCTTGGACGATTGCACGGCCAGCGACATTTATGCAGTGTGTAAAGGAAAGACTATACCGGAGAATGTACGCGCTGACGTTTGGCAAGTTTGTCTCAACGTACAGAACAAGGGAAATCAAATGAGCAATTTCAACGAAATTTTCGACCTGCCGAATCAAAACAGTTTGAGAGAAGACGTCACAGTGTTCGTGCAGAAGCTGGGTAACGACGAAGACGATAAAGTGTCGGTGGCGTCAGACTTGGAATCTATACTCACGTTTTACTGTAAATCTCGCAACATTCAATATTCCAAAAATAATGGATGGATTGAATTGCTCTTGCCGTTGCTAAATCTGAAACTCCCGCGGGCCGAAACCTACAATTTGTTTGAGCAGCTGATTAAAGTTTACGTGCCGAAAAATTGCAACAAGAACGGGGTTCCGTTTCACATATTGTGGTTGCTGTTGCAGTATCACGAACCGGAACTGTGTTCCTTTTTGGATACCAAACGGATAACACCGGAACAGTACTGTCTACCGTGGTTTCAAAGCTTATTCGCCGGAACTTGTATACTACCGGTCGTTCAATCTATGTGGGATTTGTATTTCCAACAATCAGATCAATTTTTTATATTCTTCCTCGCTTTGATCATGCTTATAAATGCGCGTGAACAAATATTGTCGAAAAAGAATGAATCGAAAGAAGTGATCATCGAATTCTTGATAAATATGCCGTGTGCTTTAGAAACTGAAGATGTGAATGATTTTTGTTCTTTAGCGCAGTATTATGCTCATAAAACTCCTAAATCTTTTCAATTAGATATTGCACCTATTCTTTTTGGAACCGAAGGTTCGAATGCTTCATCTAAAAGTGTCACACAAGCACTATGTCTGCCAGTATCTGTAAACGAACTGGTTGAAAATGCTACCATGGAAATTAATCCCGATTCTGAAGGAGTTCGTTTCTTTTTAGTCGATTGTCGCCCAGCTGATCAGTACAATGCTGGACATTTATCTACAGCGTTTCCTTTAGATTGCAATCTGATGCTTCAGGAACCATCTACTTTCGCAACGGCCGTCCAAGGACTTCTGAATGCTCAAAGGCAGGCTCTCGCTGCTAATTCATTAGCAGCCGGTGAGCATTTATGTATTCTTGGTTCAGGTAGAATGGAGGAAGACGGCTACGTTCACATGGTTGTAGCATCATTTTTAAAAAGAAATATACGTCACGTGTCCATGCTAGAAGGAGGATACATTGCTATACATGATTATTTTGGAAACCATATGGTTGATTGTTTGGAAGATCACGATTCTTCACGTTGCTTGGTTTGTGCTCCTAATGTACAACTTCAACCAAAGGATAGGATCCCGCCAAAAAGCAACACAACATCTGTCGACTTATTTAACAAACTTTCAGCTGCTATGCGTAGTAAATCTCAGGAAGTCACAGGAAAACTCATAGACTATATTGTCAATCCTAATGCCAACTCTCCAGTGTTGGAACGTCACGTGTCTAAAAACGACAGAAACGGCAAACGTTACCGAAACGTTGCTCCCGTCTTCAGTATAGATGAGGACAATGACGGTGAAATAGGACTCGAAGAGTTGACACCGGATGAAGAGAATGCGCAGGAAATTGTGGAATTAAATGAATGGTTGAAAAATCCAAATGTAGTCAAACATTTCAAATGCCAAGAAGTCATGATGAATGGATACATGCATGATGCATACTTGGTCGTAACCAATAGTCATTTAGTTATTATGCGCGATGAAGAAAAACGCAAAGGTTTTACACAAATTATCGTACGACGACCACTTTCTTCTATAGTTAAAATCACTGCTAAAAAAAGGCATCCTGAATTGATTACTTTTAAATATGGAATGCCAGAAGGCGACACATTGGTTATTAAGGATATGGATAGGTTTTTGATACCTAATGCTGGGGAAGCCACCAAAGCCGTTTCTAATCAAATTGTTAAAAATAGTTGAAATAAATTTAATTTCTTTTATAAGGGAATTGATTTTCTGTATAAATAATTTTCATACCCAATAATTCAGTTCTGATTACAAAAGCATATTGTAAATTTAAAAATGTAACCCACGATGTTGACAACAGTTTGTGATTATGTACCCATTAAATGCACGAATGTTGTCTGGACTCGTTAACTGTTTTAAAGTTACCATTCACGATCTTCGTGAGAGCTATAATATATTATAAGCCAGTGCAGTGGTCAGGACTTATGAAATTCGTAAAATTTGTGTGAAAATAATTCACACATTCCTTATCTTAATAATAGTACGTAGAGTGAAATATTTGTGCTATTATATTTGATTGTTAAATTTTATCGTAGCTTAAATATTCATAAATTTATAATGTTGTATTTTAATTAGTCAAGTATGTAGATATAAAAATTTTTTATAGAAATATCAAAGTTTTCATCAGATTTGTGATTTTTTTGTATGATCAATCAGTCAAAATACAAGTATTTATTTTAAATGTATAAAATGAAGTTTTATGTATATGTATTAGGGACATTATTTATCTAACTAAAGTAATATGTATATGTATTCTCGAATGCAGAACATTATTGTTTGAATCCTGCTGATGGATTTGTTGTTTATTTTTTGTAATGTATTATGTTTGCTTGTGATAGACTTGTGTAATATTTATGTACATACATATGTATGTATGTATGTTCGAATGAGAATAAAAAAATATATATGTAGTTTAATAAATTTTATTTATTATCTTTGGAAATTCAACTGAAATAAATACTTTATAAATACATTAATTTTTTTGGTATACAAATGAAAATATTCTAACATAAATGGTTTTTAACTTTATAATTTTTTTGTATAAAAATATTATCTAAATTTATGATAAAGTTCAAACAAATAATTGGTATACACATCGGAATACAACAGGAAAGTTTAGGTATAAAAAATATAATTTTAATTTTATATATCAATTTATCTAGTAAAAAAATTAATTTACATGCACAAAAAATAAAAGACATACTCTGATATGTAAAAATATATTCTAAAATATAGATAACTATCTATTAGCATAGTAATGCTAAATCAAAACTTACCAGTATATGGCACTTAGTATGTACACACATACTAATAAATTGGAAGAATCATAAAAGTATTACTATAAAATACAGCTAGGTTTTTTTAATGAATACTGTTTTACGAATTGATCCAACATATTGATTTTAAAAATGTATATGTAGTAATATATATGTAGTTTACTTATATTATATTATATGAATTATTGCACTATCGCTATATAATGTAAAGGAAGTTTGATTGGAAATTATCATGCTGTCGATTGTTAAATATCATTTTTAATACGATACGATCAATGGAAATGTACTTAAAACATATTAGATACCATATAAGCTAACCAAGTACCAGACGCGTTGGTTTAGCTATATCGAGGAATGTAAAAGATTTAAATCTACTTGAGATCGTAATAAAAATCATAGTTATCGGGTTCGGGCGGGATAGGTGGGGGATCCTGTGGAATATCTATGCCCTCAGCATCTAACAATCTCAATTTTATATCCATCGACAGCAACGTTTCCAAATCGTTTTCGCACAGTTTACTGACCATTTTGTTGCCGAGAAGTGCATTGATGCCATCGGTCCAATAATCAAACACCTGTTCCTCGGGGGCGACAAAATCTAATGAAGTCATATCGACAGAATCTAATGTTAGCGAAAATGCCAACTGATGAGCTATTTTACGACCTTTCACATCCTTTACATGCGGGCACTCTTTGCCAACAATTAAGCCTTTGATATCAGATATGGCCAATTTGCTGCCTAGTTCTTCTAGACTTGGATTACTTTTTTCATCGCAATCGCCGTAGTGTAAAACTTTGTGATTTGGCGACAATCGAACAAACCAAAACTTATCTTTGATCCTTTGACCGCGGGGAGAGTATTTTGTGAAACGGGTACCGTTGACTAACAATCCTAGTCTTTGTTGTTTGATCAGATCCATTATTTCAGGAGTGATCTGTTCTTTCAATTCTACAATCGGTCTAGCGTGCGATTCCCATTCTTCGCGAGTCGTTCGCTCTTGTTGCCAAATTGTCCTAATCTCCGAATAAGTCAATTGTTGTATCTTTTGGCGAAACTTGTCAAGACCCATCGGATTCGACGATAAAGCTCTCAATATTTGTTCTCTTACGACGCTGAATACTTTTACAAAGTCTTCGATGGTAGCGCGCATTTCTTTCCACGTTTTATTCAATAGTACAATGCATATGCAGAAGAATTCCTCAAACGGATGATCGTGCGTGAAAAACATAGGGTGGTAAGTTTGGCCTTGTTCACTAGGCGGTTCTTTGATTCTAAGAATTTCGCACATTAATTTCACCAGCTCTATGCTGGTCCTTCCAAATGGACATTCGTGTTCGTCAACTCGACAACTGTTCTCCAGCACGACTTTTGTATACGCTTCATTGTTATTGCGTGCAAAAAAAACCATACAATCTAGTGCCAAGACTCCTGGACACTGCTCTTCAGCAAGGTCCGACAGTGGATTCATGTCGTTCTTGAAACCGAGCTTTTTATAATCTTTGGCATATCCGAGTTGACGTCTCGTAGTTATGTCGACATTCATGCCAATTCCGTCATTCTCGAACGCAATACGTCTGAGTTCCTTTATTTTCTCGAGAGCGTCCTGATCTTGTAGATCAATTTTGACCATCCGCTGCTCCAACAAGCTCAGACATAACGTTTGCATCACGTACAGTTGATGTGCCATTTCCGTGCCGACTTCTCCCGGCGTTTGTATGACTTTACACCAAATTACATTTCTGACTTGCTTCGAGCACAGAGTGGCACACATGGCTTTACGCTTCGAAAGATCAGCTTTGTGAAATAGCGCGTTGATTAAAGCGAGCGTATTCTGCTGTACGACTTGATTGTCCGATGGGGAATGTAGGTGCATGACAAGGTTCGGTATCGTTATTTCTTTCTCCACTTGTACGTTTTTCCCCGTTCCGTTGAGTACGATGTTTTCCAGAATGGACAGACACGACTTGATCACCGAGGAATCCTGCGGCGGGGAATGGTTGTTTATGTAGCTAGCGATTTTATTGATGAATTGGTTTTCTAGAATGTCCCAAGACATTACCCCTTGATCCATCAGTTCAACGAAAGAGGAGAGGGCAAATGCGAGGGTTTGACCGTCGAACTTTCCCGTTTCAATGCTGGCGATGAGTTGCGTGTGACCCTTTTTGCTGATGAACTCTTGAGCGAAGGTATTGTCGGGGCTAAGTAGAGAGAGGCGACGCAAGGCTTCAGTGCGACTTTCCACAGATGGGGAAGTCATCTGCGAGAGTATTTCTTCGGCTGTTTTGGAAGGTGCCTGTTCCAGGGTGAGTACGGAGCCGTTTTTGATCTCGTTCCGGTTCTTCTCTGTGACGTAGTTCTTGTTGTTGACGTCTGAGAACTGCAGTGCGTAGTGGTCGGGATCTGTTAGACCCCATAGTTGGCACAGCTCGTGTACGATACTGGCTAGTGGTTGACGCTGATTGAACTCGAGCAGTTGAGGAAGTTTGTCTGCTTCGGCCGGCATTTGTACAGCGATCTTCACAATGTTTGAGTCACGAAGGGGTCTCACCCCTCCTCCTCCCCCTCCCCCGCTGCTCGCCACAGCAACAGCCGCTGCGCTCATCTTCAAACGTCAAACGTCAAAATTGGTCGCACCGATGACAGCCTGATATGACGGCACCGCCCATAAACACAGCGACACGTTCGCCAACATTACCATTAAAAATTAGCGTTAAAAATTTTCCATTTTCAATGAAAAATAAACTAACCCACACCTATTGGACCCTTGGATCGTTGCGAGTTTATGTTCAATCGTGAGGTTGACGTAGAGGTGTATATTGGACATGCGTATTTAGTTGCAATATCCACATTTGAGTTCCAAGGCTCGAATGTAAACGTCGCCGTCATATGTAGGTGTTTTATCTCGCTTGCACCAGTGAAACCGCTACGATGTGTTCGTACGTGTGGGAATAATCACGACTCTCGTCAATATACATATACATATATATGTCACAAACGATGTACATACATAGAGTGAACACACAAATAATGCGTGTCTTAAAACGGGAGATCCCCCTAAAAACAAATCCAATGCAAACTCGCAATTTAGGGATAAAAAAAGTTTCACACACGCAGTACTCCCAACGCTCTCACCGCACCAACAACGTTCGGGCTACCCCAACATGACACCATTAGCCCCAGTGCACACGTGCCGGGTGGATCCGCCCGGCACCGGGTAGCATGATCTCAGATTCCACGCTAATTTTGTTCGACGGCTTCACGCCCTAGTATTAGTGTGTAGGTGTATAAGAAGGGGAGGAGCCACAGCTCGCTTATAGGGTTACCAGATGCAAAAATTTAAAAGGAGGACAATCGATTCTGAAATCAATTGCAATGGAGAACATTCCAAAATAAAGTAAAATTTAAGATATAAACTTATATTACGAAAGAAAATATCAACGTCAACATTAATATAATGTTATAGCATATTATTGATACTACCGATTTAGGCATTTTTTTTGATATGGTAACTCTTGTCACTCCATGCTCTCAACTCGTCTGACACTTTACTCACCGCCTGGCGCGCTTTCCGTTCATTTCTTGGTCCTGCACAAGAATGACTTCTCTTCGCTTCCCTGAGGATTACAGATACAGAACTGAAACTGTATCCGACGATGGACGCAGCATTGTGCTCTTTGCAGAACTCGCCAACATATGCGAGGCTGACGATTGGGTCGAAAAGTTTTCACGTCTAACATTGATTCGGTGGGTCATCCGCACGTGTCACAAAAACGTCAAAAATGTTCATATATTTCTTGTATATTGTATATATGTATATATTGAATTGGTGTTGGTTCATTTATTTTTGAATCTTATGTTTGTTTTACTACTTATACGTATACCTATACCTACCTAATATATGTAGATACATACAATCATTTCATTTCATTTCATTTTTTTCTCTCTATTTTGTATATATTTTACACCTGACATTAATTTCGTCTACTCTGGTAATCATATCTGTTTTAGTATTTGGTGTTGTTTAATTTATTTTTATCTGTAATATTATGCTTGTGTTTTTGGAATCGATATTTTTTCAGCTGATGCTACATGGTTCTATTTCAATAAACAAAATACCAACAAATTCTATTATTTTTTAATGTTACCTCATAATACCTGGTTTACCTGTAAATCATTGTCCCAAATGTTTAGTATAAATATGTACATACATACATACATAAGTATATGCATTATGACATAATGAAATTAATACATACATAAGTATATGTATTATAAAATCCAAAAACAAAAAATTGTGTTTGTTCATAGATGAATGGACTAGTTTTAAAAATCGAAGGTACATATATGAACATTCATATATATATATTATTGCAATTGAGATTCAGATAACTTGGGGTTAATGAGAATACAAGGTTCTTGTCCAGCCGAGCGTGTATTCGAATCGGTACCTACGAATCCTACGATTACAATAAAACATCGATTTACTATATTTTAAGTAACTTTTTATACTCGAGAAATCTCGAGAAACTAAAAAGGAAATCTCGAATTCTCGAGATTTACTTTTGAGTTTCAAATTCAAATATTCCGAGAAAATGAGATTCAAATATTTCGAGAAAATCAGATTCTAGAAATCACCACCTCTAATCAGCAGCATGCGCATAAGACTGGAATGCATATAGTTGAAGCAATTATGGCATCATCTAAGTTTAGAAAATGAATTGATGTAAATGAAATGGGTGCAATAAAAAATGACATGAGCGGGCTCGAAGTGCGCGCGAGCTGTGGCTCCTCCCCTTCTTACACACCTACACACTAATACTAGGGCGCGAAGCCGTCGAACAAAATTAGCGTGGAATCTGAGATCATGCCACCGGGTAGTAGGCGTTGTGTTGTATGAAAGCGACCGCCCGGCGCCGGCCGCTTTCATCCGGCACGTGTGCCACCATCAGTACTCACCCATACAACACAGCCCCTACTACCCGGCACCAACCTGGTGCCGGGCGGATCCACCCGGCACGTGTGCCCCTAGGCGTTGTGTTGTATGATAGCGACTGGCCCGGTACCGGCCGCTTCATCCGGCACGTGTGAGACCAACAGTACTCACTCATACAACACAGCGCCTACTACCCGGCACCGGCCCGGTGCCGGGCGGATCCACCCGGCACGTGTGCACCAGGGCTTACACACGAACCCGACCTAGGCACTCGAAGCACGCATCACGTCGCCACCTCATCAAGACGTACTCACGGAAGCAGTACTCTGGACTGCACGCAGTTAATTCATCGTATGCAACTACGTTGCCACTTACACGTCTGTATACATGTAACGTGCTGTTCTTTTGAAAATAAATGAAATATAAAACTCCACTTTGTATGAAAATATGAACGTTACACACATCTAAACCAGCATTCCTAAATATGTTTCCGCGAGGTAGCTGGTTAAGGCTTGGTTTCGCGAGTTGCCACGGCCTGGCCGACGTGGCCACCCTGGCCGTTGTGGCCGACGGCACAAGAGGAGGAGTGCGGTGAAGTGGCCGACGATGGTCAGAACGGCCACGTCGGTATATTTGACAGATGGATAGAAAGCGGCCGCGGCCAAAAGGAGCAGGTGGGCCAAGTTGACCAAGCTGAAGTGGCTGTTGTGGTCGTGACCGCTTTCCATCCATCTGTCAAATTATGTATAAAAAAAACCAAACGTTATGTCCGTATTGGGTGTTGGTTTGGCTAAAGGCTTCGTTTCTTGCAGGCTGCTATCCGCTGCAGCACACGTTCATTTTGCTCTATCGCATGACATCCGAGCGAGATGCGCTTCTACCCTTCTAGTGGCAGCATGTACCGCAGCAGGCTGCAGAAACCGCAGCACCCGCGAAACCAAGACTTTAAACAAAAACGAGTTGTTTTGTAGTGACTTAATCGATATATAATCGGGTGATATTATACAATCAAAATTTTGAGTCGATTAAAAACCGTCGATTTATTGAAAATCGGGTTCAAAGTTCACAAAAGTTGATGTCGGAATTATTTTCAATAATTAACACTGATAGCCAGCACGAGAATGTGTTCTGTATGCTCGCTACTACAGCACGCAATAATACTTGAATTACTAATTTGTATGTGTAGATGAGTCGTGAAATAATATACGACGCACTAAATAAAATGGCGCTGGTGCGCGTTAACACCGAGTATAGTTTAGCAAAAGCGTCATATGCACGTGTGTGTATTGAATGACTGTCATTGTGACAGCTACGGTTTAATATCTCGCTTCAGTCAGCAGCGAGCTTCGAACTAGCCTCTCGTGTGTATTGAATGACTGTCATTGTGACAGCTGCGGTTTAATATCTCGCTTCAGTCAACAGCGAGCTTCGAACTAGCCTTTCGTATGTATTTTCATTATATTAGTGTGATACATATTTTTACACTCAACTTACTTAATTAGTTAAATTATTATGAATAAAATAATTTAAATTTTATTTTTAATAAATAATCTATTCACACGTGCGTATGTTGAGAATTTTATTTTAAGTGTGCGCAATTTATTTACAAACAAAAAAACTCTCCCTATGATTTGATAATCGTCAACACATTATATCTTAATTTAAAAATTACTGTGTTTGTATTGAGAATCCGTATAACTTTGTTCTCGAATTTCAATTTTGCTTTGTGGCTACAACTATCTTATAACTTTTCCAGTGAAAGGTTCATTAGCATAGTAGTTTATCGTGAGTTATCTTTGTTCAAATGCTCATTACCATTACGTGCACTCATTTGAATCATTGAATTCACGAGTTGTAATATGAGTCGTCGTTTTTCATTGTGGAATCAATTTATTTTTATCATGTCGAGTTACACATATCAAGTTTTGTGTTTTAACTTACTGAACGCTTCTAAAGCAGCCCAAAACTGTTGTTGCCATATGGATTTATTCCACTATCAAAACAAACACTTCCTTTATTAAACTTGAGTTGTAAAAAACGATAAGATAGCCATGTAGATGAACTTTTTAATAAATAATCAACGTAATAATAATAATAGAATTATAATAATAATGATAATAAAATAATAAAAATAAAATAATAATGATGATAATAATAATAACAATAATTATGAAGAAGAAAAATAAGTTAACAAAATAATAATAGAGTAGAATAATAACTTAGATAAGATCGTTAATAATGCATGAGTATGTAATTACATATATATTTTGCAAAAACAATTAATGTTAATGACCAATTTAATGACGAGTGGATTTAAAGAATGAGTAATATAAGGTTGAGGTCCTCTGCGAGGGCAATGGTATGTTTAGGTCCAAAAAATGACCTTTGTATGATATGGCATTTGTTGGTGGGTTGAATCAGCTAAAATTACATAACCAAAATATAATAATTTTTGTGTATCTGATCTATTTAAGTCTTCTATTTTATACGATGATAAGAAGCGATATCATGTACTGGTTATGAAATAACTCTTTGTCATAATTGTTGCATAATTTATCATTTTGTCTTTTTCTTTTAATTGTTTATATATAAATATATTTTTCGCCATATAATTTTGTCAACACAGTGAAATAATGTAATTTATAATTTCGGAGTCGTCCTTGTGGGTCTCAATACCATCTTAATTATATAATTTATATATTCAGATGGCATTCAAAATATTAATTCTTATAAATTTATAAGAAATAAGATAATCTAAACGCGGTTTAATCAGCTTAATCAGGATGCATTAAGATGTCAAAATGTAGAATGAACTTAGATATGTATATATAATCGTATCTATATTTTCAATGCATTGCAACTTTTTTGTTATTTGCAGACAACAAAACAATGAAGAAATGCAATAGATGAAATGCAATCATCTGATTTTTTATACATAAATACATTTTTTTGCGTTTTACATTTACATTTTTCTATCTAATCCATATTATTCAGTTTCATTTCAAATAAATGATGCGTAAATTGTTTCAATATTAATAGTGTGAAAATTATGATTTTTCTCCATAGTTGTGAGATCGCCTTATCACCATTGCTAAATATGCTTTAACGCATTCGTTATCGAATATTTGCAGCTGTTTATAATTAGATATGTATTTAATACCAGTATGAGTATGCTTGAATGGGTATTTGTATTCTGGATTCAAATTAAATTATCGATCTTTGACCTGGGTTACATTAGTCATCCTGTGATATGAGAATATGTATGTAGACATATTGTCCTTTTAATTATTTTTATAAATACGCTATCATTACAATTATTTTTAATGGCTCGAATGTATTCTAGTAGTTAGTGTTCAATTTAAATATCTAATGTACTTACTCTGCTCGAAACCGAAGATGCTTTACTTTTCCATTTTGAGCACTATATGTATTTACATAATAAGTAAGTATGTCATCGGTTATCATAGTATGTATGTCGCGATAATAACACCATATTTTTTATAATTTTTAAACCATGCATAAAAATATTTTTTTATTTTTATATACATATGTACATACATACTATGTATGTAAATATGTAGGTATTATATTAAAATCAAAACGATTAACAGATTATATATGTATGTAGATATCAATTCGTATTGTTTGACAATTGATTAATTGATCAATTATACACAATGTATCAGATAATGTATAATAATCTTGTTATGTATAAAGGATCATAATAATGCTCAATTATTTATTTAAAAATAGTAGATATAGAAAAGATTTATTTTTCACAAATAACTTACCACATATTATTTTGCATTAGTAAAAATATACCAGTGTAAGCCCGTTGAATATCAACGGAGCGTTCTCATCGCCCGTGCTGAAAAATAATATTAAATTTAATAGTTTTTATAGTTGTTGCATCTATGCATCAATGCGCCATCTATGGCGCGTTATAATACAACAACGTAACAATTTAGCAAAGTCGCGAGCCTATTTTTTATTATATAAATAGTCATGTTGAAGCCAGCCAATTATCATCTGGTTTGGCTCACCGCGTAAGCCCTCTGTTCCGAATCAGTGATACCGGGTTCAAATCCGCGTGACGTTCTGGTTTTTTAATTATTTACATCGGCGAGTGTTATCAGCAGATAGACAGATGGAATAGGGCTACTATATATGTATATTTATTTTTCAGACGAAATGTTGTCTTTGGGAATACATACATATGTATGTATATCGTGAAAAATCACTCAAAATTTTAGTTATTAATTATTTTATATTTTAATAATTATAATTTAGATGTTTGCATCTGGGTTACTATTTTTGTTAACAAACTTTTTAGTAAACAAATAATTGGTGCTATGTATTTCAATTTCAATTTTCTTTATTTTTTCGAATAGAAAAAGTAAATGATTTGTACATACATACATACATACAGCATATGTATGTATATTATTACCTATATATTAACGCTAGATTGAATTTCACAAGTAATGTTATATACAGCCTTATCAAAATGAATGATTGCCATTGTTTGCTTACACTGTGAAAATTTGGTGTCCTCCCAATCTTACATCAAAAACATCATCTTTATAATAAGACAGCAAAGTCGCCGTTAATTGATTAGACAGATCATTTTAGTATTCCAGAACGTTAACACCACACCATTTCTTACGATCAAATATTCTTGTTTTATTTCAAAGTTTTTTGATCTGGGGTGAAGAATACGTGCTGTGGTGTAGGCGTGTAGGTATATTTTTTGTTTTACATTAATTTAAATTAAAAATATGATCATTGACTTTTACGTAAATGATTCATTATTTTTTCAGAGATGTTTTTATATGATTGATATGATGTGTGTGATTATATATATTTGAGTTAGCATGAATAAGTATAATATGTACATACATACATATGTATGCCGATTGTGCATATCATTTCCACATTCATACTTATACTATTATACCATTTTTTTTTATGATCGTCTAATTTTACAGAAATACACAACATCCGCAATGGCGTGCTGCTCTAAAAAATGCCAACTTACTTCCTTCTTTGGCTGCGGAACATTTATGATTATTGCTGCCATTGTTACATTGATATTTTGGCCTACCATTTTTTTATCAATGCTCAAAAGTGTAAGTAATTCATTTATAATGTAAATTTTGTGCCTAAAAATTTTTTTCATATATAAATAAAAATATTATCTTATGAATATGGGTAAAGTGAGATTTTTGTATAATGAAATTTTTTGTATATTTTAGCAACTTACATTAACAAATTCATCGAAGAGCTACGAAATGTGGCAAGAAACACCCATTCCAATGTACTTAGAGCTATTTTTATATAATTTTACGAACGCTGATGAGGTTTTTGCCGATCCTGACCATGTAAAACCACAGTATGTTGAAATGGGGCCTTATGTTTTTAGCGAACATCATTTAAAGGTAATGTTTATTATTTATTTGTTATAATGTATACTATTCTACAGTAATGTATATCTATATGTAATCCCAAATAATCTTAAAACTTTGGATGTATGTATGTACATATGTAGATCAATCAAACATGGCACCCAAATGCAACAATCACATTTCAACAGAGAAGAACTTGGGTATTTCAGCCGGAAATGTCGAATGGATCACTTTCTGATAATGTTACAAATGTTAACGTTATAGCGGTTGTAAGTATTTTTTTTAAATTTATTAATTTGTATATTATGTACAATACAGCTCATTCATAAATGGGATATGGGAAGAGTAAAGGCTCACATACACTTACCACACCACACGTGACGTGATTGTGCGACGTGATGCCGTTGATGTGAATTGTGACGTGGGGTGGGGTGTTGCAAGTATGTACCTACGTCATACAAAACCATAGAAGTTGACGCGTTTAGGATTTCGACAGAAGACGTGTGTGGTGTGGCGTGTGGTGAGCCCTTAGCCTAGGGGCACACGTGCCGGGTGGATCCGCCCGGCACCGGATTGGTGCCGGTTACAACCCCGCACACGTGACCGGTTTCTTCCGGCGGCCTACTTCGATTGCACTGGACGACTGCCGGGCCCTGACGGGCCGAGGTGTGTGCGCTTCCATATAATTCCATACAATTCTTAATGTCACCGCAATCCACCCGGTAGCCGGCGCCGGGTGGTTCGGTGAGCGTGGCCGGCGACAACCCGGCAGAAAGCGACCGGCCGGATGCCGGCCGCTTTCATCCGGCACGTGTGACACCATCAGTACTCACCCATACAACACAGCCCCTACCGGCACCAACCCCGTGCCGGGCGGATCCACCCGGCACGTGTGCCCCTAGGCTTACTGTTGTTCACGAGGCTTTATTTTATATTATCTCCTAACTTTATACATACACATACATTTTAATTTAGTTAAAAATTTGCAGACTGTTGGCCATTTTGTTCGTAATCTACCAAAGATTTTGAAAAAAATGATAAATACATTTTTAATGGTTGAAACAGAAGGTTTAGTTATTACTAAAACAGCAGGGGAACTGTTATTTGAAGGGTATGAAGACAAAATTGTGGATTTAGTCAATGATTTGAATACGTCACTTGTTCAAATTCCGTATAAAAAATTTGGATGGTTCGCTGAGGTATGTATTGACATTGGCAAAAAATATATTTAGCTGGAAATCTGGTTTATAATGAAATTAAAATGCGATTTTATTTCAATCAGAGAAATGAATCTGATACATTCGACGGAGTGATGAGCATCTTCACAGGTGCTGATGATATAAACAAATTAGGATTGGTGGATTTGTGGAACTATAACGATAGGGTTAGTTTTTATGATGGTGATTGTGGATTAGTCAAAGGTGGAACTGGTGAACTTTTCCCACCGCAATATGATCCAGACAACGTTACCGTATTTGCTACTGATGTATGCTCGTGAGTGTTTTTCATATCATGTAATTCTAAATGTACATAATATGTATAGTACATACATACATACATATATGCAATTGCGTGAATTTGCAGTGCAATCACACTGAAGCGTTCTGGTGATATGTCGATTCATGGAATCAGCGGTTCGTTGTACATCGGTGATGACTCTGTGTTTGATAACGGTGTTAATTATCCCGAGGAAGCATGCTTTTGCACATCTCGCCAAAAATGTGCACCAGCAGGGTCTAGGGACGTGTCTCGTTGCAAATTAGGAGCACCTGCTTTTGTCTCATTTCCACATTTCTATTTAGCTGATCCCATATATACTACAAAATTAGATGGAATTGTACCAAATAAGTATGTTCACAGATTTACTATGAAAAATAATATGCTTGATTATAGTTGTTAATAAGTTGTTTTATTTTTAAATTTTTAAGGGAAAATGACGAGTTTAGAATGGGACTTGAGGTGTTTACTGGAATTCCATTGCTTGTAAGAGCGCAGTTGCAAATTAACTTGCACGTCGAAAGGATACCAGGAATGAAGTGGGTTTAAATTGATTTGTCATATATATTTCAATATTTGTTAGAATATTAAGTTATTAATTGGTGATTTTATATATGCATTTGAATTGTAGTATTTTCAAGAATTTACCTGATGACATCTACATGCCTATGTTGTGGTTTAGGCAAGAGGTTCAACTAACAGAAGAGTATGCTTCCCAAGCAAAATTGGCTCTTTTAGTGCCACAAATTGTAGAAGGTATACTTTACGCTATTCTCGTTATTGGAGCTATTCTAATATCAATTGGCGCATTTCACGCAATACGATTTTCAAAACAACATACTGAATCTCAAGTATTACTCAACGGTGAGAGGAGCTAGTGATAAATATTCAAATAGTGTTTGATCAAAGTAAAACATGTTTATTTTTTAATTAAAAATAATATGTCTAAATAAGTAATATGTATCCATGTGCGTTTTTGATAAAAGTACCTTTATATATAAATTAATCATTCAATACCTACGAATTTTCTCTGTTACTTGTGTCTATGTAGGTATCTATTTCGTTCGTAATTTGACAGTGATATAAATGAATCATATAATCAAAAGCACATTGTTGATTATATATAATCACAATGATAGATAAATACATATATAAAATATATGCATACAAATCTATTATCAAGTTGAATTTGCATTTTTTTTAAATTGTAAAATCTTAAATCATAGTACCTATAATTGAAGTCATCATTCTGTTTATGATAACATAAACCAGTGACTTGTAGTGATATCTACTTGAAAAACAAGCTTAAATCTTAATTATTTTATATTCACAATTATGCATTCATGTAGTTATTATACATATGTATTTGTGTATCTCTATGTATGTATGATCTATTTTTTTTTCAATATCTATAATAATATAGCAATACTATTCCATTACCATATAAATATAATATATATAATGTACTTATAATAATTTTACCATATAATAAAGCTTTACATCTACTATTTATATTATACAGTATATATGTACATACATAGGTATTTTTTTTTTAATATTTGATTGTATCTTATATTTTTTAATGTTTATAATACTTCACAGAGTAGATCATTTATCTAAAAATATAACAATATTGTACGTGGTAACTCCTATTTATGTATAATTAAAATAGAGACTATTTTAGTAGTGTTGATCATAAAACCACATTACATACATATATGTACATATATTCTCAGACGCAACTTACAATACTTCATCAATGAAACTTGAGTACAATCTTTTTCTGATCAGCATTTAGCTTGAGCATTTAGCATTTAGCTTCTTCGCTATTCTAACCTAGCAGCTATATTTCTATATCACAAATGCAAAATATATGTATATATTTAAATGTTTTGTGACATTTGTAAAGAGGTGGATGTTCACAATTTTATTGTTAACTGTTTTTTGCTATTATGTCCAGTACTGATTTATTATTTGTGTGTATATAATGCTTGTATAGATTTGTAAATTTAAAAATAAATTGTCTTGCCTTTTAGAATTATAAAATGATGTAAATTATACAATAAGTTAGGATTTGTAATATTATATATTATTTGAGCTTATGCCAAAAGAGTATTGGGTAGGTTTTTTTTATACTTGTGTTGAAAATGCCAATATATCAATTTTTATAATATTTGACTTTTTTTTGTATCACTTTGTATCTTAGAGGTACATTTGATATTACAAAACATCACACTGAGATTATTTGCGAAATTTTGATGATGTATCAAACCAGAACGGACGGTAACACCAGTTGAAAACGGGCCTCATAAATGGGGTTAACGAGTATTAACCTTTGGTTAATTCCGTCAAATAGAGCGCCCATTGTAAGATAAAGTAATGCATTGTACATTCAATCGAGTCGATTTGTAATTGGTTTAGGTTTGCTGCAGACGTTCGCGCTCACATAAAATCTTGCCAAGTAAAGGTGACACTGCTTTAATGATAGATTAGCTAAGATTTATGGATAAATAAATATATGAAATGTTCAAAACATAAAAATAATTCACATAACAAAGATAATAGAGGACAATGGAATATCACACGCAATTGTAAAGTATTAAGTTATTAAATTGTATACAGAAGTATCAAATTTTTACTTTATTTTAACACATTCTCGGATCAGACAGTTACACGTTATAAAATTGAAATAAGTGTGGTATGGATTATGGACCTATGAGTGCATAAATTGTTATTTTTTTCGAAGGAGCTGAATATGCAAATTTGAAAGTTATTTAATCTGCTTTCTCATAAGCATAACAATGGAAGGTTAGTCTACCATACTCTTTTCTTTTTGATCACGTCAAAAGTTAAATAGTTTCCTATTATGAAACTTTTATTATACTTCTATTTAAAATATATAGGTATGTACATACATACATAAGTATAGCAGTATCTGAATTTCTTTTTATTATTTTTGACCCAAGCATCAATGCATTGACTTATGTCTGTTAATCTCGGTGGCGTTCAGTTGAATGAACTTGTTCAATGTATGCATATGTAGGTACATACATATGTATGTACATATGTATATCAACAAGTGTTTAATTAAGTATTGTACATGATAAAATATACATAATATGTAAAGCCTTTGGTCAGAGTTTTAAACATATTATTTTTGTTGAAATAAATAAAGATAATGTAATAAAAATAATTATTGCTAATACATACCTATGTGGTATCTGTTCATAAACAATATATCAGTAAAAACCGACTGAAGAAGTGTTGTAAAATGCTATGCACTACTTCATGTTAACTTGTTAACATAATTTATTGCTCAAATATTGTTTCATTTAAACTTTACATAGATATTGAGTAATTTTAATTAATTTTATTTTGAATTATACATTAAAATACATTTTTATTTTGATATACATACATAGGTAATCAAAAAATTCATATAAAATATAGCGTGAGCTTGAATTTTAGGAACACTATTATAATATTATTGATTTTTACTCAGTGTAAACGTTGAATTATTCAGTAATAAGGTTCTCAAATATATTATTATAGTTCATTTAATAAATTTTGAATTGATTGCCTTTTCACTGGGTTATTCAATTGACTGCTACTCAGAGGTCCATCGAGTAATGCCAGTATCCACCCAAAATTTTATTACGAAAAATTAAGTAAGCAACGAAATATTATTTCAACTCATCTAATTACTTATAGTGTGATTACGATTGTTTTCTTCGTACTATGATATTAATAAATATACGTCTAGTAGATTAGATACTTATACTAAACATTGATAACGGAAATGTAAAGTTTAATTGACTGAGTAGTTTATAATAATACAATTTAACTGCATTATAGATTTATTCATCTACCTTCTGTATCGATTTTTAAATTTTTTACGTGCTTTAAAATTAATAAAAAAACCGAAAACTCTGTATCTTCTGATAAGTTTCTGTTTATATCGATATAATAAAAATGTGATGCATCATAAAGAACATGTTACCACGGAAAATTTCACCTGGAAACTCGTGCTAAGTATGAAAAATGTATAGAGGTATGTCTTTTTTCATTTATAGTACATAACTACATACATACTTTGATTTAATCATTCTAAAATATATGTATATATGTTGCAAGTGCTAGGATTAGCTTTTACTTTGAGAATCAACTTTGTACTTTATAGTTTGAAGAATTCAGAAAATAAATGTTTGAATAATATAGTCATTGATAAAGCAAAAAATTAATGTATGTAACGGAATGTTTCGGTGCAGTATCCCGCCTTACAGGTGATGGTCAAGAAAAACAGGTTTCAGATTGATGGATTCACTAGTGACCAAACTACGATCGCGACAACACGCGATAGCTCGCAACTCCTACTTGTCGAGACGTTAATTTTAACTGATAAGTTTAAAATTAAACTGCTCGTTTTACCGAATAAATTTATTATACATATGGACGACCGAGCAATGTTTCATGAGCTTTTCCCGTTGTTATCGAACATAAGACGTCCGTCGCGATAAAAGGATGAAAACGAGAGAAGTTTTCATTCCATGCTAATAAAGTTAATTGTGTAGTAATAGGGCTGAATACAGTGCACATCATTTGTAAATAATATAAACAATTCGATATTGCATTTAATGCTTAATACATTACATCAGTATTGTATGGTGTTCACAGTTGACGGTTGGTCTGGGAAATTCGCAGCTATTTTTCCGTAACTACACAGTAAGAACATTTGATTATTTATGCTTTTACATTAACCAATATTGAAAATTGTGTTTCATATTACTTATTTACTGCATTTTTTAAAATTCTGCAATCGGCATGCAATTGAAAATGTAATAATATAATAACAAAATTAAATTTCGTATTTCATTTTTAGACAATAAAATTTTATTTAAGTAAAATCAAAATTTGATCGATAGCACTATAATAATAATACATACGTAGTTTATTTTCGTTTTTATAAGCTAAATATTAACAGAAAAATGTTCTTTAATGACTATTGGCTATTATTTTTATCATACATATGTATATATTTAAAAAAGTTTCAGATTTTAAAAATTTATATTGAATATATGTACATGCTCTCAATTTTTTGAACTGTACCTTTTAATCTATCATATTTATTATTTTTAAGTACCTACATATCTACTACATATATAAAATTCAATGTTTGTTTGTTTGTGATTCCGCTATGCAAATCTACAGTTTTTAACTTAGAACCGCCAAACTTGGTATACTATCTCATGATACCCCAAGTCAGACCGTAGGTGGGTTTTGGAAGGGGTCGGAGTCCGCGGTCAAGGGGCCCCCATACAAATTTTTTAATCAATTTTTGTTAGTACTGGAGAATAAATGTTTATTTCGATATTCATTTGTTTTATTATTTGAATTCACCCGGCCGAGCAACGCCGGGCAATTCAGCTAGTTTTATATAAATATGTAAATAACTTTTTACGTGGTTATTATATTTAAATAGAGCAAATTATTGCCTTAAGTAGGTAATTTACATTGATATTTTGGATATACATACATACATACATGTGCAAAACGTATGACGTAAGAACTTAAATGACTAAAATCCTAAATATGCCGATTTGTTTTTTATATATGTTCATATCAGTGCTCGAATTCAGCGGGAGGGAGCGGGCGTTCCCTTTCGTGATATTTGAAAACGTAGCGTACCCTTTCGTGAAATCTGTAAATTTAGCTCTCCCTTTCGTAAAAAACCAAAATTTCCGTGCTCTTTCAATAATTATTGCCGAAAAAATGTTAGAAGGTGATTTTTTTTACATTTATCACTCCTAAATCACAATCTTTGACTGAAAGTTAAATTCTTTACATTTCAATTCCGACAAAGGCATCTTATCTGTAGCCAAAAGCCATTTAAAATATTATTATGTTTTGAAAAAGCTGGATGCACTTGTGTTACTTGAAGATAACATTTCGATAATTTACGATATCTTTCTTTGAATTGTCGGCTTTCTTATTTTAACAAAATTTCTAAAGCAGCTGTACCGCTACCATTATACTAAAGGAACCAAAATTTCAAAATACTTCAGTCTTGCCTGTCCCTCTGATGAGAGAACTTGAATTTACCGAACGTATTTGCAATTTCAATCTATCATCGGGAATCGCTTGATTATTTTTTTTATTTATATTTAATTACTGCACTTCATCACTAACAAACACTTTTCTAGCAACATTTTTTAAGTTGTCTGAATTATAATTACTGTACGTGACTAACTAAATAGTGATATTAACAATTATTCAAATTTAAAAAAAATTTACCGTGTAAATTGTGCATGTATGTATGTAATACAGTTTCTATAATAATAATACTAATAACCTAATATATACAACCATAAATTCATTTATATTGGTGTACATATGTTACGTAAGTGTTTTGGTGTTATAATATATGTATGTATAGAAATGTACGTACATTTTCTATACATACATATAGTTAAAAAAAAAAGGTCGTTTGATATTTTTTGAAAATTATCGAGCGCTCCCATTCGTGAAAATTTCCATTTCGAGCACTGGTTCATATGTAATATTAAATTAAAATTCATCAGAGACAAGAGCGGTTTAAAAGTTTTCATGAACATTGTCGTGGTTCTAAATTGATTTTCCGACTACGTAAGCTCACTTTGAATTACTTTCACCGATTTTATGTCTCTTTTATATTCCCTACGTGTATTATTGAAAATAATGAGTAGGTCACGTGACGGGGGAATTGCGTAATGGTCTTGTTTTACCCTGAAACTGATCCTTGCGTAACACTCGCTGTCAGTAATTGCTACATTCGTTAAAATGCTACCCCTACACTTACGAGCCCCTATAGGCACAGATTGGACATCTGTATTTGACAACGCTTTGATATTTTTCTCCGTAACATCAGTAGAATGACGTTGTTTCAGACTTATTGTTCAGATGCTTTCAGCATCGTAATCCCAAATTATTACAGAGCACCAGTGCTTAGAGTGCTTCAAGTTTACGAGTTTCTAAATTACTTAAATTTGAAGACGAATACGTTCGTAATGTAAAATAGTTGTACTTAGCCCAAGAATGTATGCATAAAAAATTGTCATTAACCTTCTGCTTTTCCTGTGATGTTTTTCGTCTCTACTTCAATATTTAACTAACGGAATATTTTAAAATTTATTCTTCTTTCTTTTTTTTACAAATCATTATTTGTAGAATAAACTTTTGATACTTTTGATAAAGGTTATCTGGGCCATTTTAATTGACAATTATTACAAAAGTATATTGATTGATTTTTTGATAACTAAATGAATCTATTATATATTAAATCAATTTGAAGAAAATTGGAAAAAAAGACAAAAGTTTTTCCAACAGGTATGTAAAAACAAAAAGAACGAACGAATGTGCTTGTAACAATTGTTTTTTGTCATTTATGAGTAGATTGTAGTCTTTTTATAAAACAATACTTTATTTACATATATTATGTACATATGTATGTATATAAATAAAATAAAAAGTAATGCAGGGATTTTACCATTTGGTAATTCGAAAATATTAATTGAAAAAAAGTGCGCTTATACATGTAGCTACATGTTGACACATATAGCCAATCAGATTATAAAAGCTACCAACTACGAGAGTTAGTTCGTTAAAAATTTTAAAGCGTCGCATAAAACGTCGAGTTATTGAAAAGTTCGAGGACTAAATCGATATGGAAAAATATAAAATTCATTATGAACAGTGTATGAACTGTTTGGCTGAAAAAACCACACTATTGCAAAAGTTGCACTGTAAATGTTTAATTCACAAGAAATCCACTTTTTAGATCTCTTAATTTTTCATTTGTATATTAGACATAATAATCAAATTCATTTTTGAAAAAAAATTTCAATGTTAATTTAACACATTTGATGACGCTTCAACATTTTTAATCTAATTCCGGTTTATCGAAGGTATTGTGCAACACCAGTGACTGCAATTCGAAGATTGTTTTTCGAAACAGACGCATTGATAGTATGTATATTAGCATACATATTTTGTACGGAACGATAAAAAATATGATTTTTTAGTTTGTTAAGTATGTATGTAACTACATACATATTAAGTCATCGAGTAATTATAGAAATTGACATAAAATTCCATAAGTTGTAATAAAATAAATGTAATCGAGCACCTAAATCCGTTGTGTATCCGACATTTTCTTACTATGTAATATTTTTTGGGATAGTAAAATCTATCCAAAGTCACCAGTAGACCTTACTCTTGGCCAGATTGCGTAGGCTTGACAAGAACAATAACTACAAGAGCAATAATAATTGGCAGTTGAGCATGAAGTGGAGGTGGCCAGAGGTATCAATTGTGATAGCGTGTCATGTGTCATGGGCAAGTCACGACCTCTCAGACGAAATTATGTAGTTAAATCCATTTATGCTGATTTTTGGGACGACGACAATCGAATTATAAATGAAACCATACATTAATAGTTTCATAAATACTGATTGATGTCAGCGAAATCAATACTGAAACATCGTTTTATAAATTCTGAATATATGTATGTATTATATGTACATACCTATATAATATGTACATAATATGTTTAATATAATTGAATAAATAGGAAATGTATTATAAATGATATCGCTATCTTGCGATTTTTGAAAAATCATCTACGTATATTATATACATGTAAACGAATGAAATAAAACAAACTAATCACTTTTCACTTATCATCTAATTAAATACATAGATGCGTAATTTAAATTTTAATTGTGTACATAATTATATAATTTTGTATTGAATTTAAATAAATCACCGTGTGAATCATGGAATGAAATTTTTTTTTGCTTTTTAGATAATTAAAAATGCAACCAAAGAAAATTCGTTGGAGGATGACTTTGCTTCCTGGAATAGGAGCACTACTTGCAGCTGTCGGTGCAGCCCTTGCAATATGTTTTGATGATATATTTCAAGCAATTTTAGCACAGGTATTTAAAAACAGTTAAACACAAAAAAAAAATCTCTAAAAATACTTTTTTTTTTTTTTTTATAGTCGTACCAAAACTTACATACATTGGTAATGTGCAAAGTGAACGACAATATTTCGCTAAAAAAGCACATTTATCAGATGCGACATGTCATGTGTTTTCCGTATTTACTGTAAATAGACAACTTGCATATTGCATTAGAAGTCGAGCAAAACAATGAAACTAGATTAGAAATTGAATTAACATGTTTAAACCACGAATGGCAATTGATATGTATCCGATTTCCTCATATCAATAACGCCAATGTCCGCGGTTGTGTAAGCGACAAAGTTTCTTCTATTTCGATTTTCCTTTTGACCGCAGTAAAATAATATGCACGTTGAGTTGTAATGAACTTTAAAATCTCATGTTTGCGTTTGATTGGTGACTTTATTTTGGGGTCACAGTTCATGAACTTCAAAGCATACATACCTACAGATCTGAATATGGAGAAGGTTTAAGTAGGACATACATACATACATACATATATACTTTACACATTACACCTAATTAAACATGATACTAAAATATGATTTCAACATGTTTCTGTTATTACATTTTTATATATGTATGTATGTTATTACATAATATTTTTTAGCTCCAAGTGTGTACCCAATAGTGCAAATTTAAACAATTCTTTATATTTCAAATGTATTCAATATTCATATAAATTGTCTAATCGTTTTTAGACATAAATTTTGTAAATGCATGAAAGTAATCTAATTAGACGTTACATAATATGAAACACGCCATAGTAAAATTGTGATTCCAAGTAGTAAATATTGGATTATGTATTCTTTCTCTCAAGGTTCTGTAAAATACAGTTGCATTAATTTACTGTTTGTTTTCAGCAATTGAAACTATCACCAATGTCAAAGAGTTTTCCAATTTGGAAAGCACCAGCAGTTCCTATATTCTTTGATATATATTTTTTTAATTGGACTAATCCTGAAAATATTACCGACAAATATGTTAAGCCACATTTTGTTGAAATGGGTCCGTATAGATTCAGAGAAACGAAAGAAAAGGTAAACGTGACGTGGAATAATGAAAATTCAACAGTTAGCTATCGACAAATGAGGAAATGGTATTTCGACGAAGAAGGGAGCAAAGGCAGCTTAGATGATAACATAACAACATTGAACGCAATAGCAGCAGTACGAATCCAACGTCATATTTATATAAGTGAATAAAATGTAAATTTATATTTTAATCTATCTTTTTATATTTTAATAGAGTGCAGTTTATACGTCAAGGTATTGGAATTATTTACGTCAAAAAGGTTTATCAATGGGACTGACTATATTTCATCAAGAAATATCTATTACTAAAACAGCAAGAGAATTATTATTTGATGGATATGATGATCCATTGTTAGATTTGGCGAACAGTCTTCCCAAAACTGAAACTAATGCGCCACCGGTTGACAAGTTTGGTTGGTTTTATAAGGTAACTTTAAATTGGGTAATATTTAAATAGCAATACTAAAACGTGTATGTATTTAATAATCAATTTGGTTAAACTTCTTTTGCAGAGAAATGGATCTACTGAAAATGATGGATATTTTAACATGGCTACTGGTCACGGTGACATGCGATCATTTGGTGTTCTTAAAAATTGGAATAATGATTCGAGGACTCCATTCTTTTCAGGATCATGTGCAAATGTATGTTATGAATGTCACAATATTTGAAAATTTATAGAAATGTTCTTTTTTTGTAGTAAAGTTTGCAAGTGAAAATAAAACCACAATATGGCTAACAATAATTTTTTTTTATCATTGTATGTAGGTAGAAGGATCAGCTGGTGAATTTTATTCACCCAAGTTATCAAAAACCCAGAAGATTTCAATGTTTTCAGCTGATCTTTGTCGAACAATTACATTTGATTATGAAGAAATAGTAACCATCCAAGGTGTACCAGCATATAAATATTCTGGAGGAAGCAGCATATTAGACAATGGTAATTAAATATTAATGTAATACTACTATGATATCAATGTAGAAGTATTTCCTTAATTTATTGACATTACAGGCACAATTCATCCGGAAAATAAATGTTTTTGTTCCGGAGAATGTCAACCGTCGGGTACGCTCAATGTATCAACTTGTAGATATGGATCACCTGCTTTTATATCATTTCCACATTTCTACTTGGCCGATCCATATTACCTAAATGCAGTAGAAGGACTTTCACCAAATAAGGAAAAACATCAATTTTATTTAGCTTTAGAACCCGTATGTACATATATTAGTAAAATTCCTTATACATATGCATTAACTATGTACGAGTATGTATGTACATATGTAGAATGTGAATTTATATAAAAAAATTTTTTTTAGACATCTGGTATTCCGGTTGATGTTGCTGCGAGATTTCAATTAAATTTTCTGGTTTCGCCTAGTAGCCATGTTGCGTAAGTTTATACATCCACATATTTATTTTTATGAAATATGATATTTATATATTCATACAAATTATTACACGCCTAAAATTAGCAAAGAACAATTAATATATTATATCAGTATGTACAAATTTATGACTCTTTTACATACTCGTATGGTAAAGCTCCTTAAATGGATATTTTCAGACTGTACAATGAAGTTCCTCATATATTTTTGCCGATATTATGGTTTGAACAACACGTCACCGTTAGTGATGAATTGGCAGTAGGTGTCAAATCATTGTTGAAAGTTCCAATGATGGGAAATGCAATAGGATTAGGTATATTCGCATTGGGTATTATAATAATCCTTTGGTCACCGGTGAAAGTCAACATCACAGCATGTCTCCGAGTGAAGAAAAGTAATAAAGACAATTCGGTACAAAAACTTGAGTTGGAAACAACTAAACCAATTTTGAATAACATGCGTGCTCCTAAGCAGCATGTCAATGTGTTACCTAGTGTGCAAGATCAAGACGAAGACGAAAAAGACGACGAAGAAGCCGCGGTAGAACCTCTCACTTCTGTTTCTAATGATTAAAAAAAGGAGTGACTCTATTTGTTAACTGAAAAATATAGTATTAATTTTTGGTATATTATTATATTTTAACAGAAGTTGCGCATTTATAATTTAAATAAAAACATGAAACATAATTATTTTTCCCAAATACCAATATTTGGGTGATTAAGGGCATTCAAAGCAATAGCTTTGTCAGATCAGTTATTTTATATGTACCAAAATATGTTATCTGTGATATAAATTGTACATACATATTTTAAGTTGTAATTTAGTTTGATTTAAATATTAAACATTAATTATTTTTTTATTGATCTTTGTCATTTTATAATAATGTGTGATTCACAATGCTTTATTTGAAAACATACACTAAAAATTGTACTTTTTATTGAATAAAATTAATTATGATAAAGTAAAACTAGTTTCGAAACTTTTAGAATTTAACTACGAGTAGAAGTACTGGACTCAAAAGTCCTTTTCATAATAAAATTGTACATACATACATACATAGAAATACTTATACTTTTTTGTTATTGTACTGCATGAATAGGATAAAATGATTAATCTAATAATAAAATTATAAAATGCGATATTTTTTGTAAGCTCTTATTTAGACCTTTTTGGATACAAATTTTAATTCGAGTACCCATAAAAATTATTATAAGTCGAAATTATTAGCGTTAATGTAATTGATTTGAATCACTCGAATAAATATCTGTAGCACGTGTTTTACATGGCACGTTTTTAATGGATTTTTTATCACAAGAACACGGAACACAACAAATTAGCCGAAAGAGATAAGTTTACTATCAGACATTCAGCGACACCTACCTGTTCAATCGCGAGTGTTCAGCTAGCACTTGTTAACAAAGTTTTGCAACAAACCAATTGTTTCCTTATTGTCGACTAGATTACAAATTCAGTCTAACAATAGCAGCAGCGGTGGTACTCTGAATTATGTATAGCCCTATTGGATACTTTCTTCTTTTGGAGTTAGGTAAGTTATATTGATATGAAATATTTTAATGCGAAATTTATATCTATAATACAATGAAGCTTTTGGAGTTAAAGTCAACATAATTGATAACTACTTATTTTCGATAAAATATTATAACCAATTGAATGCCCATTGTTTCTAAAATACTTATATCTATACGAAAATTTAGGATATTTATCATTATATATTCAAAGAACTGCACAATAATATAGATATTGGTCTGTACCAGTAGTCGGGAACTTTTTTCGTGCTACGAGCCAAATCAGGTAGAAATTTGCAAAATTGGCAAGTTTGAAAGCAGCAGCATATTTTTTTCGTTTTTTTTAAATAAAAATAATTATATAGTGGAAAATTATAAGATAGTAATAATCTTCTCGGTATTATTCAATGATAGAAAATTTATTACTTCATGCAAAACTTGGAATGACAATGAGGTTTTCATACAAATGTCTGCACTGTAGTTTGTTGTACAGTATGTCACAAATTTGTGCAGTATATATGCTCAGTGGCGTATCGCGAGTTGATTTTTGTGGCGTACGTGATCTTTGCTCATTTTTGTCGCACAATGGAAGGTAAATGAATTACTCGAATTAATGCAAATATTTTCGATTGATATTATGTTGATTAGCACGTATGTGTGTGGCAAACGTAATTTTGTAGTCATGTTCATTTGTATGATTGTGCAAACAAGGCCAAGTCGATAAAACAGATTCTTTTCTATTAGATATTTGAGTACAGCTTGATATCTAAAGATGGCGTTAAAATGCAGCGGGGACATTTACACACTTTTGTGTGTAATCAATAATTGTCAATACAGTGGCGTAACTATCAGGTTAGCTTGGTGGATAAGTCAATTTAAAGTCGTCAAAAAAAGGTCAATTAAATAAATTTTAATTGTACGGCTTCAATCTAGGAGAGGGAAAGGGTGATATCTTTGATTTTACAGAATCACCACTACACCACCTTGAATTCTAAATAACGACAATATAAAATTAGCAATGAAAATATTTTTAAATAAATTATTATGTAAATTTACAATTTTAATATAGGATCTTTAAAGTTGAAATATGAGATACTTTTTGAAAATTGGTACCGAATTAAATTAATAAATAAAATACAGTACTATTTCAAATGAAAAATGATTCGATAATCTTTAAGCTTGCTCATTTACTATCAATTGTATTCTCAAGTGCAGTCATTAATACGCCAATTGTGAACTTCTATTTTCGTCTCCTATTTTAACGATCCAATTGAAATTATGCTTGTGGTGAGTATGTTTTAGGTACTTGTGGGAAATTTTAATTTAATTATATACTTATTGAAAAAATCGTTTAGTATATTAATATAAACACGTAACATTTTTATGATTTCTTATTTCAGTGATGTTAGGCAAGCAAATTATGTGTGAGCCTTCGGACACGATCGATTTTTTCCCGAATATTAAGGACAATTTGACGAAATTGACCTGGGCTCACGCTGTAAATAACGCAAGCTACCTCGAAGAAGTGCTATCAGGTAATTTTGCAACAAAAAGTCATTCAATAACAAACGTTTTCGTTATTTGTAAATCACGATCGATTACAAACATTTCTTATAAAGTTTGTACCACTTGTGCAATCTATGCATGTTAACCTCTCACGAAATGGGCGAGCCAACTAGCTTTTATATAGCATGTTTGATATACGAGACGTGATCTAAAAGAACGAGGAGTGATAAGGTCGTAAAGTTGCAGCTTCGCGCAAGCTCGGTGTCTCATTTGTACATATTTTTGCGGAATGCCCTTTCCTTTGTAGACAATTATCAATTCCACAAATTACATGTGCGATTAAGCAAGACAATAAAATATAACAGATAGGTACGTTAGTAAACAAAATCTTTTTGATTGCATTTCGTGTGAACAGTCCTCATAAAATGACTGTAAATACGGACAGAAGTCTTAAAATGGTTTTTATTTGTAGGAGATGTCATGATGATAGAAGCCGACATCATTCTTGGAACGCTGATAAACGACCCGTCAAATTTACAACCTGTCATGGGTCATCCACCTGCCCAAACATCCGATATAAGCTTACAGCAATTTTTACAAAGAATCAACGATTTCAATTCGCAAACGAATCAATCAAAGAAGGGAGTCAAATTGGACTTTAAGTCGATAGAAGTCTTTGAGATGTCTCTGAATATAATAGAAAATTTATATCACGAGGTATCTTTTAGATTTTTTTCAGGTCTTTATTTGATTATAAAAGTTATTTTGATTGAATTGATTTTCGCAGGTGTCGTACCCGGTATGGATCAATGCTGACATTTTACCAGGACCTGTGAACAGTCAAGTGAAACCTGTGAATGCTTCTCGTTTTTTACATGGCGCCACTCCCTATCCCAAGACTATATTGTCCACTGGATGGACGACACTATACGGAGGTAACATAACAAAGGGGATTTACACGTCTGAACAAATCAACGAAATGATTTCTGCACTCGTGGATAGCGAAGTGAAACAAAAAGTGACATTCCCGGTACGAGCCGGAATAGCCGCCAATAGTAGGGAAGTTCTGATCAGATTGCTGGAGCAAACTTCCTCCAAGTTCAATTCCACTCTGACCATTTGGTCAAGCCAGGGAGATTTCGTAAACATCGACTCCCTCAAGAGACTCATTTTGGAATGCGGACTCAACAGAATCTACTTGGATGTGCCCAAAGAGATTTCCGATCAACTTCATCTTGATTCTTAACGGAGTTTATATTCGTGTATTTTACGTTTATTTCTATAAATATATTTCATGATTAAAGCAAAATTCTTGACCTTTTTATTATTATAATTGACAAAAAAAAAGTTATCACTTCTGAGAAACACTGTCGTTTGATATATACCGCTTTGAGTTAACACACACTTCAGAGAAACTAAACATTTTTCTTTGATTTGATGTGTTGGATACGAATATTCGTCTGGAATTTCAATTTAAAGTGAAGGTATACGAAGGGAGCTCATTAGTACTGCACATTTGAATACACGATGAATGAGTGCGTGCACGTACGGAAACTCTCTTACGCACGTTTGTTCACTGGAATGGGGGAGGGAAAGGGCAGAGGGGAAGTTTTCCGTCTAATCAGTGGATAATGTCGTAATAATTGAGGCTGACTGGAGCGTTGACCCTCGTCCGAGCGCTGATGCAGACCAGCCCGTCACAAGTTGGCAAATGCACAAGTGAAGTCGATGCGTTCCGTGAGTGCAACGCTGATGAAGTCATCGACAATGCGGTAATCGGATGACATCATACAGGTGTGTGCCCTGTTCCTCAGTTCAAATAAAATACCAATTGGTCAATCAAATTGACGACCTAATAAAAAACAGTCATAAAAATGACCATTTGTTAAAGATAAGTTGGTAAGTATGCGAGATAGAGTTACATTATGTACACCTCACATTGAGGTGTGATGATTTTCTCATGTTACAAAAACATACATTTTTTTTGGTAAGTTAAAAAAAAAACTGCATTTGACAATGAAAGAAAGGAGATGGAGATGACTGCCCAAAAAAATACATACATATATTCAAAAGCAGCTATTGTGATTATCTTTGGAAAGCATCTCTAAGTATTTTGGAATCTCGGGGCTGCATTGCGTCATTGATCAAGTTTCATCAATAAAAAAAATGGCGATTAATAATATTGAATGGCATGTAGGAATTCAATGGTTTCCGGAGGTGAATCGACCGGAAGCATACAAAACTGTGCTAACAAATTTAATATAAACGCACAGTGTTCCTAGCTGAAAGTCGGGATGAGTGTGCTGAGAAAACAAGGTGGAATAATATTTAAACTACTAAATCTCAATTTAAGTAAACGTGCAGCTACAACATTCCCAACATCGTTTTCAATCCAATTTGCACAAATAAAATCATTTCAGTTATACAATGATGGAAGTGTGATGATTACGTGTCAAGAAAGAGAGTGAAACAAAAATACACGAAAACAAGACTTGTTAGTATTTGTGATACAAATAAAAATATTCAAATGTGGCTCACCACATCTAACCACGTTGGTAAACACTCGTCTCCGAAAGAGTGCATTTGTCTAAACAAATTTGATTGCTCGACAAACATGCCTAGATTTCAGTCTCAACTTTTTTCCTCGCAGGTTCTTTTAATTAGAAGAGGAATGCTCCGGTTGCATCAGACCTATAAATACGAGCGGTGTGAATATTACAAATACAAACGTTTTAATTGGCGCGTTTTATTAAACGAACTTGTTTGCCATACGAGCGGTTTGGGTATATCCTCGCGTCGGAATTGGTTCGCGCGCCATATCAAACGAATTTAACGCTCTCCTATTTATGTCGGGAGCTTTTCGGCATGATTTATGTGTATGAATCGCATTGCGAGCGTATTGTTTGCAAACCCGTTTTGGAATTCTTCCGTTTGATTTATGCGTCTGCAGCTGAGAAGTGCATGTGTTATACACGACGCGGCGATTTAGCAGATGGGGCGGCGATCTCTGAACTCGACGCCATCGAATGCACTCCGCATTCCGAAACGGATTCACCAAAACAAAAAGGATACTGAAGGTATGTATTTCACGTGCCTACTTAAACCGAGAAGTAGCGATGTATTAAAAATCACTCAGTGCTACGGATTGACAATTTGAAGTGGTTTAATGCTAAACGCAACACTCAACAGATGGTTCGCGATTGAAAAAATGCAATTATTTTAAACATTAAAGTCCCTATTGATGAATGGATTAAGTTTTTAATGAAAAAAAAAAACAATAGCGTCGAAGCTCTGCACTACCCGTTTTTACGATGTAAGAATATTTGATGACTGCTTAAATTTTTTCGACTATGTATTGCCTATTGAATGTCCTGCGGCTTTTCGATGAGTGTCGCTTCAAAAACTCTACTTTAACTCCCCTGGGCTCCATCGGCTATGCCGCCTGCCCATGCATTTTTAAATAAATAAACGAACGGTCCTTCTTTTGCTGTCTTTAAAGATTCGGTAAATCTCATCAACGCCTTAGCCCTCGTTACAACTAGTAATAGTATAACCTGATTAATCCCGATGAAAATTAGTCTGGTTATTCCAATCGTACATACATTTTGCTTTTCAAATTTTAGCAGACGTTCAGAAATATCAAGTTTTCCTGGACATATTATGTAGGGTCAAAATCCGCCATTTTCTTTTTTCTTTATTTTGTTTTTTTACTTGTTACTTGCGTTTATTGCTTTTGTTGTCTTTTAGCTTTCAATATTATTTTGCATTCTGCTTTTTTGGCTTATGCTTATGCAAAAAAATTTGCCACTATTTTTTTTACCTTTGATTTTTAATTTTGTTATTTTGGTTTTTTTTTCTCGTACTTTTGCTTTTGCTATACATAATAGCATAAATACTTAATAATATTTTATGTTAACCTCGCATGACGAGATAAATGGAAAATCTGTATGTCATGCAGGGTTCTATGTTCTACGTTTGCTATGTACTATATAAATATATGCTGAGAATTCAGCCGTTCACCATTCTTCTTCAGCCGTTCACCATTTACTACTATGTAGATGAATGCCTCTTCCATTCCTGTCTATCTCGAGCAATCTGCATCCAGTTGACTCGACACATTCTTCTTAATTCATCAGCCCATCTCCACTATTTCCAGTATTTCTCGCGTCCATCTGCCATCCGTCTTCTCGTCCAATGTCCAGCCCATTGCCATTTCAACTTTTTCACACGTTCCGCTATACATATCTGCCACTTTGGTCATACTTTTTATCCATGTATTCCTCTTACGATCACTTATTGTTATACCAAGCATACATCTTTCCACGCTTCTCTGTGTGTTGTCATATGTAATCATTAAAAATGTACTGTTAGTGTTCCTATATAAAATAAAATAAAATTACAAAACCAGTCATCCCTTTCTTTCTTCATAATTTTCTGGAAAATTATGTGTTGGTTCAAGAGGAATACGTACATGGGGTTTCTTTCCGAATGTTCATTACTCACGGCGGGAATAGCATTTTTCTGCGGTTTAACGCCCGTTGCGGTCAAGTGGTAAGAATAAGCTCGTTTTTTTTTTTGGACAAAGCCAGAGGACGACTTGCAGGTGTCACACAGTTTGAGGGGGGCTGCGGCAAAAGGGCTGGGCCACATAGTAGAGTAAATATGAGTGCGTCGTGTTGTTTTATTTACGGTGTCGCGAGCGTTATTATAAATAATGTGTGAGAGCCGCTGGCCGAACGACAAGACACGCTCGCTTCAGTGTCGGCGCGATCTTCGCCGTGTGTGGCCGCCAGCCACTTGAGAATAATGCAACAAGGAAGCTGAGCAAAAATAAATCGACCATTATGATTGCATTGGACAAAGTGTCTTTTCTGTTGTTCGTTTGTGCCGGGTGTGCCGTGCGAGCCGGAACCGATCCAACCACGACCAGAACTTATGTGGAAGAAGAAAACCCCACGTTCAGGCACAGATTTCACAAACTCGACTATCTCTTCAGGAAGATATCCAAACTGGACGAGATTGTGCCCAGGGAGGCGGAAGACGACGAGCTCAACTATATGCTCATCCACAGACCGAAAGCTCCTACCACGGAGAGCTTTAAAAGCGTCGATTTCAAATCTGCGAAACAGCAGCAACAGCAAGAGGAGCCGGCTGTGGAAGATGACGATTTCGAGTATGATGGTTTCGGGGATTCGGACGACGAAGATTACGAGGAGGAGGATAACCAAGAGCAGATCAAAATGATTCAGCATGCGGATGAGCTGAAGCCGCAGCATGTCAGTGACCTCATCGAGCAGTACATGGCCGATGGTGAGAACGAGACGACCCACTTCATTCAGGACCCATCTCAGGAGGACTATGATCAAGAATCGGTAATGTGCGATTTTGCGATGTTTTCTTTGTTTTCAACGTGAATATGGGATAGCACTGATAGCAGCTTTAACCATATTCAATGAAAGGTATGGGAGATAAATAAATATGTCTCGTCTCTAAGTCAAATTCTTCGGTATATTTTTATATCAAAACATCACACTCATCCTGAATAATATCGCATTGTATGTGCTTATATTAAGTAATAGAATAATTTTCATCTTAGTTCGTGACTGATTACGTTAAGCGAAATTATTTTTGCACGTTGGAAATCGTCGTATTCACGATTGTTTATAGTAAAAACGGAGATATCAGAAGGAAAAAAATGCCACACTATCGCAAAGGCGATACGATACGTTCGTTTATGAATTGATGGCGAATACGACGTACGCACACTTTGTAATTACGCTGTGGTTCAAACTATTGCATAAATTTAATCTAAAATTTCAAATGTTTGTACCTCTTTGTGTCGATGAGCCTTTATAATGTTTGTACATTGCGAAATGCGTAATAATAAAAGCGGAACAATTGTAAATTAATGTAGGAAGTGAAAACAACGTCGAAAAGTTCGATACCATCATTCAAAGGTTATCGTAAATGATTCATAACGGGCATTTTGAAATTGCGTTAAAAGTTGTGTAATTCGTATTAAATTCAATATAGTGTGGTATTCAAATATATCGGATATCAGACACGTTTAAATATCTGCTGAAAAAGTAGATATTTACCGTAAAAAGTGCGCTAATGGAAAAAGAAAAGGATGCGCTCAGAATTTAGTTGAGAGAATTTCTAAAAATCAAAAAGTTTACACGATACCTCAAATGTATGTACTAATTGTGCTATTGATCAATACTTTCAACATCGAAAACTTTTACTGATTTCTTAGTCGATAATGTATTAATTGAGATTTAGACATGTATAGCACTGTTGAAAAGTTGTTGAATTAATTAATTTCAAATATGTCCGACATAAATGGCACGATTTGGTTTTTTTTTTTTTTTTTTAATATTACAGAAAACATAATCATTGACTCCAAAATAGGCAACACAAATTAAAAGTTATGGGCGGTTAGGCATTTGCCCTAACATGGCACAGTAATAGAGTTTGATTTCATCAGTTAATTATAGTTTGGGCTATGATCAATTTGACAGTCCATCAAGCCCTTTTAAGTTGCCAGTGCTCCTTTGGTCCGTTGCAACAGATCTTAACCGTTACGTAGCATTTATGTTTTGACTTTAATTCTATCATCGAATGCATTTTTGTCATATACATATGTATGTATAATATAAAATATCATTGAGTTTGGGGTATGCGATTATATCTACATATAAACGGATATAGGTAACCTGTTACCATCTGCCGGTTTGAGCAGGTGTAAATACTGGAATCATTTTTCATCGACTTTCATCTTGATAAAATGTTTATCCTACACAGTACATATTGTTATTCGCTTTGAGCGGTTCTCTTTTTTTAAAAAAAATTGTGCAACATTCCGAAACTCAAATACTCGTGTCAAGTTGAATTTTGTGGTTAGCTATTTTGTTTTGATAACTTTTTCACTGCGAATGAGATAAATCGCAATAAACATATTGATCAAATGCAAGGCGGGTCATGGTCAATTTCCAAAGTTAATTTACATTAAAAAAACTAATAAAATTTATGAAAATGTGCAATAGGTACTGTTAAAAGTGGTAGTTTCGAACACGTTAGTATAGCTAATGGAAATAAAAATTTACATATATATGTACATATTTGCATATATTATATTATACACACTCATTTAATTAAAATAAAGTATAATAAATATAATTGTGTTATAAAAATGTTAGCACGTACGTTTCTGGGCTCACTTGTACATAATCTTCGTATTGTTTTTTCTTTATACGTTTAGTGTTTAAAATTGCATCTGATTGAAAAAAAATCGGTTTTCGAAGAAGTAAAATATAAAGTATCTATGTATGTATCTATAATGTTCCATGGTCATATTTTAATTACATAAACTAAGTAAGAAAAATGTATCGGGTATACTATTTAATCAATACAACTCGTTTTTTGATTATACATAATTTTCAATAACGCATAATTATAAGCTATGATGTGTTTTCACATTACAAATACGTACGTAGCTTAGTAGTTTACGTACATAGTAGTTTCACTCTTAAGGAAGTGTTTGAATAAATATTACATTAACTCGTGTTCGTTTAAGATGAATTTCACTTTTTGACTTGCGTACCTATGTACTTGAAGCAATTTCATTTTACCAAAGTATTTTTACACTTTTCAATAAAAAATAGTATTGCGTGTTTAAAAAGAGATTTAATCGAAATACTTCGTCCGTTAAAATGTATTATAATTTAATATGCGCTCATAATCAATGGAATTCGAGCCCTTAGCAACGCTAACCGGTCGTTCAATTTAACTGGATTTTATCGCGACATGTTTTTCGCGGTCTTATATTAAAAGAAAGTCGAGTTTTGTGAACGACGTACAGGCCACAAGGTTAAGTCTCGCGAATAATGCACGGAGGCTTCCCAAGATCCAAAGCGTACGAAATGTAACAACATAAGGATCAAAGCTCGTTTTACCGTGGAAAAAAATCGTATTTCATGTAAAAAGTTAGCTTATTTCGATGGAATGTGAATGACAACAGTAAGAATATGACTCCCGGATCGGAAGATAGTCTGCGTATAAAAATTCAAACATACATATGTACATACGTATTTTCAGATATTCGCCATTCATCTTGAGACATTTCAAACTAATTATTTCAGTGTAAACATTCGCTCACGACCACACAGAAACGCATTGCCAGACATTAGCGAAATGATACATCGCCCACTTGTGATCGCATCCATAATGGTCGGTTTATAGCTTTGACATCAAAGAATTATAAAAATATGTCGTATGTAATTAATCTCGATAGGCGAATAGTCGATCGCCATTGTAAAACAACACCAGCGATGCTATAATGAAACTGTTCAAACTTATTTCTGATTAGTTAAAAAAGAATATGATTATATAATGATATAGATCCTTAATAGTAAATTCAATATGGTAATTCTTCTATATTTCAATAAAAAATAATAAATGAATACATTTATGTTTTCCAGGAAAATGGCTCTCAAGCAGACGCCAGCCCAGATTCTGGGGTCAAATGGGTCTATTTTGGTACTAGAGAACATCTTGAACGTTCGAGACCAGTTCATAAATTAAAACGTAAGTTGAAAATCATTCTAAATGCATATTTAATTTTATTGTATTGCAAATACAAAAAAAAATTTGATTGTGTACATTTGTTGACTTTTACAGAACATGAGATAACTGTGGCTGTGCAGCACACTTTACGAATGGCTAAGGAGGGGATGTGTAAACTACCCCATCGTCGTATTGTATCTATACAAGACGTTTATCCAAATCCGTCTAAGACTTATGTGCCGCACTGTACTTTTTTGCATAGATGTGGGGATGATACAGGATGTTGTGGAACGGATTCATTAACTTGTATGCCCAAAAGAAACGAAACTGTTGAACTCTTTTTCTATGTAAGTTCTGCGGTATTCACAATATGTACTTTCAACAATAACTGTTGATTTAAGATTTATTAGGAAATTTTGGATTTGTATATTTTAGACCACAACTGTTGGAAACAACAGAAAAAATGTTGAAAAACTAAGTTTCCTTAACCATACAGAATGTGAATGTATTCCGAGGAAAATTGATTATATGATCAAAGATGAAATGGCTGCACTCGGTTCGCTGAGATCTGGACCAACTTTTCATGACATATTAGATATACCCGAAACTGAAACAGAGGCCCCAATTCCGATAAAAAGGTATTTCTAAATATGAATTATTTAAAATCGGAGGTAATTTTGGATAGAAAGTTTACAATCCTATAGTTGAACGTTATTTTAGTGTAAATTGGCGTAGTTGTTAAACTGTTTAAATAAGTAATTGCATACTAATATTGTCCGTTCTTGTAGATGTCAATGTCCAACTGAGTTCTCCGTTCGAATTACCGAAGACGGGGATTGTGAATGTGACTGTTTCAATAAACAACGAGATTGCATGAGAATCAAACGAGGAAAGGAATACTTTGGCCTGAAAGACAGAATATGCATTCAAAATGGACAGTGCGAAACGCCCATTTGTGAATTTGGGGAATACATTAGAAAAACCGGCAGATGTCCGAAGAGGAACGATAAATTTGACGAAATGTCGAGACATTCGAGAATATTTGGAAATGTATGATTTTCATCAATATGTTATACATCTTACATCAATTCAAACTAACTGTGATATATTAATTGTATTAAGATTGAATAAGTTGTAGTTATGAAAAATAAAATCAAGTACATGCATGTTTTTACTTTTTTTTTTGCACACGTTATATATTTTGCCCGATCCTATGTATTTCCTCTCCCAAACTATTGTGTATGCATTGAGTGGTAATTTAGAGACAGATTGGTTCATCTAGTGTTACTCTAATATCGTTGGGAAAACGAATTATATAAAAGATGTATAGATAGATACAGAAGTATATTTGAATAATGATAATCAGATAAATTGATGTATTTCATTTTTATTTTGTTAATATTTAAATTATAAAAATGATTCTCCAAATTTATTATAAATACTTAACAAATTGGGTGGAGTTCTAGGCTTGACAATTTGTAATGCAGTATTGAAATGTTTCAATAGTACTTCAATACAATCGATATCATCTTCTAGTGCTTTTAAAGCCGCTTCGTGGCATACAGCTTGCACCTCAGCGCCAGAGTAATTTTCTGTATTATCCACTAAGTATTCAACAGACACATCTTTAGCCAATGACATTTTTGCAAGTTTAATTGTGAAAATAGAAAATCTAGTTTCTTTATCGGGTAATGGAACATACACGATGCGATCCAGTCTTCCGGGACGAAGTAAGGCACTGTCGATTTTATCAGGTCTGTTAGTGGCTGCTACCACTGTTACATTACCAAGAGGTGAAATTCCATCTAGTTCCGTCAAAATTTGAGCTAATACTCTCTCTTGTACGTTGGCACTACCACTGTTTTTAGAACGTTCTCCGCTAATTGCATCAATTTCGTCAAAGAAAATTATTGAAGGGGCTACCTGACGAGCTTTTCTAAATAAATCTCTAACAGCACGTTCAGATTCACCAACCCATTTGGAGAATAGCTCAGGCCCTTTGATTGACAAGAAGTTAAGTTTACTCTCACTCGCCAAAGCTTTAGCGATCATAGTTTTAGAACATCCCGGTGGGCCATACATAAGTACTCCTGATGGAGGTTTTATGCCAAGTCGCGTAAAACTTTTGCTATGTCGTAAAGGCCACTCAACAGCTTGTTTGAGTTTTAATTTTAAATCATTCTGTCCACCTATGTCACACCATTTGACATTTGGAATGTCTAATAAAACTTCTCTCATCGCGCTTGGTTTAACTTGCTGCAAAGCCCACTGAAAATCAGAGAATTGAGCTTTTAGGTCATTGGTTAACAAGTTATTTCTCATCATATGCATAGTAGCTTGAGTGAAGAGGTTTCCAATATCTGCACCGACAAAACCATGAGCTGATTCTGAAAGTTGATTGATTTCATCATGGGTTAAACTATGTGGAAAACTTTCAAATAATTTTCTCATTATATCAAATCTGGCTTCTTTGTCTGGGATAGGTATTTCTATTTCATGATCAATTCGACCATATCTCCTTAGTGTTGGATCTATCATATCAGGTCTACTGGTGTTGGCTAGAATGAAAATATTATTTTGACCAATGTGTATATTATCCAATAGAGTTGCCATTGCTGAGATTACTCGCTTTTCTTGTTCTGTACTGGTCGAGGATTGTTTGGGACATAAAGTATCAATTTCATCGATTAAAATTATACTTGGACTGTTCTTCATAGCTTCATCGAAAGCTTTTTTCAAGGCAGCTTCCGTTTCTCCAAAAAATTTGCTGTATATTTGTGATCCACAAATATTAACGATATGAACTTGATTCTGTGTTGCAATGAATTTGCATATGAGAGTTTTTCCGGTTCCCGAAGAGCCGTATAATAAGATACACTTCATAAGATTTATATTTGAATTAAAATTTTCACTACTGAGTGCAATATTTGCTATAGATTGAATATCGCTCAAAATTGTATCAACTCCTCCAACACATAATTTCTTAGCGTTTTTTGGTTTGACCTCATTATTACAAAATTTCCATTTTGTATGCTCATTTATTGCAAACCAGTGTTCGTCTTTAATATTTTTGTCATATACAATTGAGTTTGCAACAATTTTTAAAATGCTCATAGTAACGGGGGTTCCGTAAAATAGAACGCTCATTTTATTTAACACAGAAACAACTTTACCAACTTGAGATGATTGAGCATATTTTATAAAATCAAGATTGTCAAACATGTCATTGTTTATTAAATTTTCTACATAGATAGTATCAACGCATAGAAGTCTAGCAGTAAATGGTTTGATAGATATTTTCAAACTTAAGCAGTTTTGCCAATCACAATTTAAGCCTAGAAAATATTATATATATTAATTTATAATTCATATATTAAAATGTTTTAAGGAAAATTATAACTTACAGTCTTCAGGTATTGAAGCAAAAGTCAGCGTGGTTGAAGATATTGGCCAAGCAAGTCGTACTATACTAGAAATATTACTTGCACAACTTTCTATTACAACGGGATCACCGATCACGAAATTGCACAATTCCATAGCATCTGGACCGATGAAAACTAAATTATTTGCCATTTCTGGTTTTACAGGATTTTCTTCGCTCAATTCTGTCGTGTCTAAAGTTGTGTGCAAGACATTTGAACGTACGAAAGGTGTCAGCCAAGAATTGTACGTGCTCGGACAATCACCAATATGATTTTTTGATTCTTTGAATGGGATATTGGCCAAACAGTTATCACATTGAAACCAAATTGGCGTTTTCTTGTTTTTAGGAGGCATTATATTATAGTCACTTAAATCTGACAACTTTCAAAGAGCACATAACCTCAAATAACCACGTGACATTTGTAGTGTTCGTAGTTTATGGCCATAATTTCATTATTCATACAAGTAGTTTTTAATTTTTATTTTAGCTGAATTTTGCTCAAAAAAAGTGGGCTTTGCATTAAAATATTCAAAATTGGATTATTAAAATAATTTTTATAGGAATTTTCTCCTCCACATTATTCACAATGTGCAACATCGTCAAATGTAGAGTACAGGGAAGACCAGCGCACGCTATTTTTCTGCAAATAAAGTTTAATTGATAGACATTAGATCCCACACCACGACACAATATGATCTATAAGTCTACAATTTTGGGAAACAAACAAATATATATAATTATAAAGATATTTAATTTTTTATACTGGCAGCATTATTAGTAGAGCTAATTTGCTTGTTGTGACTGTAAAGGAAAATGTCGGCTTGGTCGCGTACTCCAGTTCCTCAAGATCCCCCACAAGCCAGGTACTATTTTCTTAAAAACAATAATATCTATATTGTTTTATACTATATTATAATTATTATTGTGCATTCTTAAACAAGTTTTGATTGTATGTACATTGAATTTGTTGATTTTTAGTCATTATATTATATTCGAGTGCAAAATATACTCAAAACATATAAATGGGTTTATATATTTGTCATTGGGCAAATTGAACTACCCTTTTATCATTTACCTTATATGTATGTGTGTACCATTTAAACTAGCCAATATAAAGTTGTATTTATTGGTTTTAGAGAGCTCATCATACCACAAAGAAGCTTCGAGTCAGAAAGTGAAATTCCAACTATTCCCGATGCCGAAGAATTTGCTCAGATCTCAAATGATAATATTTCAAAAATATCTAAGTAAATAATAATAAAACACGAAATGTTAAATTTTAATTATATTTCGTTCTACGAAAATATATTTATTCTTTGTTTTAGGATATCGTTGAACCAGTCTACAATGTATCAAGAATTGGATTCTGAACTCTTGAAACAGCAGTCGTTTGTAGCACTCGACGGTGTTAATCTGTCCCCTCTTCTGAAATTTATTCATTCTGATGCAAACGTAAAGGAAGCTGACGCAGCGTGGACCGTTGATTCCCTCTTTAAAGATTTATCAGAGTATTATAAGAATGAAGGCAATAAATAATGCTCTGCAATGATGTCGTATATAATATTTGATAGCATTGTAAATGTTAAAATAATGGTTTGTTAAAGGTAGATTAATTCACTCTCTGAACATGTTTGATCTCTTTGAAGTTTAAATAATAAATAACGTTAGGTTAATGTATGAATTATATTATAATTAGGTATTTATTAAAAATTTCATAAATAAAAATTATTTTTTTTATTATAAATTTTGAGTAAAAAATACGTTTTAATTTCAATTAGTCAATTAGGACTTTCATAATACGCAATACAAAAGTAATAGTAAATCAATGAAAAATATATATAATTAATAAATAAAAATAGTGTCTTAACTATGAATGATATATCACAAAGCATTCACTTAAATGCTTCATTTGCTTAAGTGGATAATTCCAGTTACCCAAGAGTGTAGAAAAGATACTTATGTATAACATTTACATGTCATGTGATTCGAGGAATGTCATGTAGCAATAACTGCATTTAAGTGGTTAGAATACTATCGGAACAGGTTGTGAGTTGTGATGGAAATTTGCAAAAGATAATTTCCAATTCTTGTAAATTACACTGAGATTTACACTCTTCATAATTTTCAATAAAATAATACATAGTCTTAGTAATTTCTGAGGTATAATCACTTTACAAACTCATTCTCAGTTCAATGATATGGTAAAAATAATTATTCCTACTTATAATTGAGACTTTTCATTGTGGAATACAATCTAATTAGGCAAACGGAAGCACTTTTTTAAAAGTAGACCAAGTGCCCCCTATGCTTTTATACGCAATCATAATTGTAACGACGAGTATGATATACGCAGGAAGAATGGATGCATAGTACAAATGCCACCTATTCAGCAGCGTTAGTCCCGAAACAATCAGATGACTAACTACCACCCAAGTGACTCTTAGGTAATTCTTTTCATCGAGAGCATTGAAGAAGATGACGCCCCAAAACGTGTGCAGAAGTATCATACAGAGTGTAGTTAGAGCACTGGTAATAAAGAACGCATCAGAGCCCGACTTCAATCCAACCGTAGCTGGACCGACCTGTAACGAAACGTTAATTTACAACGACTGTTCGTATAAGTATTTAATACATAAGTAGATATTTACGGAATCAGCGAGAACGTTCACAAAGGCAAACGCTCCACTTATGACGCCAAAGCCCATTCCGGACACATATGCAAACACATGCTTGTTTTCGTTTATCAATTGACTGTCTGCAATTTGACGCAGATCGTTTTCAGTGCGGCGCAATAATCTATATACACCGTACCGGAACAGTTCCTGTAATAAATATATTGTTTTAGTTTTTGTGTTTGGAGGTCGGTGATGGGTTTGATTGTGGTGTTGTTGATAAAAATGACCTGGAATAGTACAGAGAAGAACATTCCGAATGCAAGGTATGAACGAAGGGGCACTACGGCGAACCAAAGTATGGAAGAGAGAAGTAGTGAGAGAAGCCAGCAGAAGGCAGCCGCGATCATGATGATGATGCGAACTGGATCCTGTGCTACTGTCAGCGAAAAGAGACAAACGGCTGGCCCGAATGCCATTAGTCCACATCCTACTAGTTCAGAAACAGTCATCTTGGCACTAGAATGTAACCGTGCACCTGAAAACTGACACTGACGTTACAACTGACAGCTATCGTAAGCTGTCATTTCACGGCCATACTCATACTCATTCTCAACTTTTTATTCTAAAGGCTTGGTTTCGCGAGTACGTCTGCCTAGCGGATGCCCAACCCCGTTTTTTTTTTTATTTGGCCGCGGTCAACTTCCCATCCATCTGTCAAATTTTATACATAAAAAAACAACGGGGATGGCGTCGTCCAGGCCAAGCACGCGCCGCCGGTAACATATCATTACGTAGTTTAAAATCATTTGCCGCTCGAATTAGTACGTTAAGATGAAATAAAAAAATATTGAGATAGAAAACCAATCCTTGTAAACGTGGTGAAATAAAAAATTCTCTAAATAAACGTCAAATAACACGGGAAAAAAATGTGTGACTTTAAAAATTAATTATTGGGTTATAGGCCGCAAAAGCCAAAAAAATGGATATTTTTTAAATCGGGAATATCTCATAAACGAGAGCATTTCAACAAAAATCATTATCGGATTCGAATTCAGTGGGTCAAACTTAGTAAAGATTGACTAATCTCCGCTCTGGGTATTTTATTTGTTGCTCAGTGTAATAGTATATAGTACGATCTACGATCGCAAAAAAATAAGCGAATTAATTTGTATTAACTCCTGAGACCAAGGCTAATAGTAGTGCTGGGCATATAATACTATTTTTGCCTCAACCTGCCACTTTCAGTTAAAAATATTACTTGGTGAAAAATACTGTTTTAATGTACCTGTACAAATTATAAAATTTACGACTATTTGTTAAAATTCCCCATAATATAAAATAAAATATTTACTTGGATGAGAACATTTTTCAATTTAATTTTACTTGCTTTTACTAAGTTCTACTAATGATTAGATGTTTTATAAAAGAAATAACCAATGTGCAAATCATTAGGCTTCCGCACAATATGTACATAGGGATTTCTTTTTAAATCAGATAAAATTGGTAAAAATATTCAGTTCTTAATTCATATTCGACAATTATCTGCATTCAGTTTTCGTTTATGAATGCACTTTACCTCTACTATATTTCGAGGCTACACATTTTGTTTTGCCAGCTCTACAATAAAGGGGTTAAAAAGTCTAAATAAGAAGGGAATAATGACAAAAATTTATTCATATATAAATTACACACAAATAACATCTAATTCAGACCGGCGTCAACTAAAGAGGAAATATTCTTAGTTTATGAACATGATAAAGAAATGAATGATTTATAGACAACATATGTATATAAATAAAATAAAAATGTACAAATAACTGTTTCAGAAAGGATGAAAAATGTAGTTGGTATCTTGATTTTTTAGAATAAGTGATTCTCATTTTTCTTGACAAATGAGAATCAGTTAAATATCACATTATTTACAAAAACATATATTAATTTTCATACAGCCACCATTTTGATACTTTGTTATATTTGTTTGATTTTTGATAGTGGAGAAAAATATATTAGGTATACTGCCGTCCTAATCCTACTTAACGTAACTGACAACAACAATATCGAGATAAATGGACTTGAAAAATTTATTCTAAATTTGTGTTTTTCTTCATATATTACTGATTTATTTAAACTTTTTTTTAGTGCATGAGGTTATTTTCTATTGTGTTTTGATAATTCTAAGGAAAAAAAAAAAAAAAAAGAATACTTTAGTAGTTACGTCACTTCATTATTCATTATTAATGTATACATATGACTATTCCAAACTTCAACCATTCTATTTGAAAATAATGAATCTCTAACAATCTTATTTGATTTTTCTTTTCAGAGTCTAAGAGTATGACCTCTTAGATTAGGGTTCTCATTGAACATAATGAGGTTGGTCATTTCACATGAATAATGATTATTTATTATTTTGAATACTTTATTAATTCTTAATATAATTAAATCACCTCTTAATCTCCTCGTCTCCAATGTGGAGAGATTCAGTCTTTTCAATCTTTCATGATAAGGTAGTGACCGAAGTAAATATTGGATACGTTATTTTCCCTAAGTATTGGTGATTTTACTATTTCTCTGCGCATGCAGATACGTTAGATTTAATAGCTTAAAAAAGTCACTTTTGGATGAAGATACATTAATTTTGATATGAAAAATCGCAAGAATACACTCCCATAAACATATCTAACTCATTTTCGTAATTTTTGTCAGTTACGTTAAGTGGGCTTAGGACGACAGTATAGGTAGAAAATCAAGTGACAAAAATTCCACAAATCACTTTACTAATAAATTGGATAATGTTTAACTACAGAATAATAAGTACTAAAACATGCATGTGAATAAATGGCAGCACATTTAGAATCGACAATGGAATTAATTTTAACTGAAATTCTACAAAGCAGTAAATAGTGTAATAAAAAATTAGAAAGAAGAATGAAAATCACACAAAGAAATTCGCGATTACTGAAAGAAAAATGTTTTTAAATACATCAAAGAAATATTATTATTAAATTAAATGTCTCGTAGAAATTAACTTTGTTTAAAATCACATTGATATTTTACACTATCAGTTAATTAAGTGTATTTATTGTGACGACACAACTGTAATACTTATTCTTTATATTCGAAAAGGGGTATTATGTATTATTATAGAACATTCGAAAAACTTTTCAAGACCATTTTTGATGAATTATTGATCACGTTGAGGTCGTTGACGTTGAGGTTGATCACTTCATGTCGATATTAAAACATATATCATCCTGAAACAAAAAAAAAAAAGGTTAAGATCGTGCATTCTTAAAAATACACTAAAAAAAATTGGTGTGTAAATTGTCTCATACATACCCATACAAATAATAGAAAAATGACAGGAGATAAAATGCTAGTTTGACCCATCCTTCTCGTTGGCATTTAGTGAGTATGTCTGCATTCATTATACTAGTGGGATCATATAAGCCGGGACAGCTCATCACTGGTCTAGTTCGGTATCTGATATTTGATTTGTAATAGTTAGACTCAAAGTACAAAAAAAGCACGCGAAAAGTTTACTTCGAAGAATTTACCTGTTAATGTGGTACGCTATCAATGGGGCATTGATAATGAGGGAGAACCATTCTCCAGATAAGAGGAACAAGATATTGATAAAAATATGTAGCAAATATTCTGGCAGTATAAGCTGAAATAGATACGTTTAATGGTGGCAATGATGTAATTTCACTTTTTGTAAATGTTTTATTATATGGACTTAATGTATGCTAATTCAAATTAATGCGAATGATGAAGCGGAATTTACCGGATTAAGGCTGTTGCATTGATGTATTGGATTCTTATAGTCGGTTTTCAGTTCATCGAAAGCTATTACGTGGAATATTGAAAAGAAAATAAGAAAAGCGTCTACAATTAGAGCGATAATATAGGAAAATGCTGGAAAACTGAAAGCCATCGTGAAGGCAACCGGCTAACCACACCACACACTTACCACTGACAACTTTGGCCCAAACCACTATCTTTATTCGGCCATTATGCACATTGTTTAAATTGACTCATTTTCAAAAATATTTCTCGTTCAAGTAAAGTAAATCAAGATGAAAATCTGGATTGCTAAGTTTTTCACAATTTTCTACACTAATAGACCATGTTATGTCGTGGTGTGGAATTTACTGTTTATCAATTAAATTTTATTTAAAATGGCTGCGACCTGGCCAACTTGGCTGTTGTGGGCGCGGTCGCTTTCCAGGCATTTGTCAAATTCCGATTGGGTGTCCGACATCCGAGCGGGAAAGTCGCTTGAAACGCTCTCTCCGCTTTAACTGTTTCAACCTCCCACGGTCGTTGCTGAGTGAGCGAGAGTCTCCGGAAGCTCGTGCATGGGGCTTCCGGCCTAGGGCGTAGTGATTCAGCTGCCCAGAGACCAGTTTGCAGTGCAACTCCTAACTGAAATGGACAACTTATCGCAGGTAGCCTCCCTGCAAAAAGAGATCCAGAGGGTTCTGGCCGAGCTCCAGAGCGAAAGGGGAAAGACAGCGGAGCTGGAGGCTCTTCTGATTGCTGCCGTGAACCCCGGAAAGAGGCGGGCGTCCAAAGCGACCCCGCCAAGGTATACTTATCCTCCACAGGGAAAATTCAAGGCGGTGAAGCAGTTTCCCGCACTTTCAAAAAAAAAGGCAACGTAGCCTTGAAAGGTCCCCACCGGGACTTTCAAACCGGTTTTCAGGTATTGACGGAGACCACGAAGAAGACCCCCCACGATCTCTTCCAGCTCACGACGCTGATTTCCGTGGAGCTCGCGACTTTTGTTCACAGCTCGCCCGACGACCAGAAAGCAAATAGTCAGCCCGTGCTGGATCGGCGAGAAGTGGGAAACCACGAAAATGCTCGCTTGCGCGAAACCGGGACCCGATCCCGAAAAAATCCACTCTCCCAGGTGCACGGGTAAAATTTCCCGCCTTTTTCCGCGACGATCACACGTACGCACACTCTCCACAACAGCGAGCACAAGTGTCTGGCACCTGTATAAAAACCCCCAGATCCCGTCGAGCCCACTCCACCTGATACCGCAGGTAGCAGTCAAAACCTAACACCTGACCTGCCCGGGGAACAACCCTCCCCCTCACCTGATTCGCCAGTGCTACCCGCGGACGCAGGTAGCCTACCCATCCACAAGCCGGTACCTATTGTTCTCAGGAACAAAAAACAATACCCGGAAATCCGCCGTAAGCTCCTTGCCGCCGGATTCCATTTCACGGCCACCTCCAGAGAGGCCACCATTAAACTCGTCGCCGACAATGAAACGGCGCACCGAGAAATTACCAAACTACTGGAAACTCAAAAATACGAGTTCTACACTTACACGGCTGCCTCGGATAAGTCGCTTAAAACGGTCATTAGGCCCCGACAACATACCGAACAGAGCGCTAAAAATTCTTCCGGAAAATGCGATTAGCTCATTAACAGCTATCTGTAATACTTCCTTCCGCAAGGAGTACTTCCCCAAACCTTGGAAAACGGCCAGCGTGGTTATGATTCGAAAACCAGGTTCAGACCCAACCTTACCCGTGAACTACCGTTACCTGTTACCTGGTACCGTTACCGTTACCGTTACCTGGGCGGGGTAAGTCTGATGAGTATATATTAAATAAAGAGGGACCGAGAAGTGACCCTTGTGGGACACCAGCGCGTATTTTGCGTGGAAGTGATAAGGTGTTGCCTATTTTGACCATGAATGTTCTGCCGTATAGAAAAGAGCGCGTGATTTTAGTTTATGAGGGCGGGAAGTTATATTTTATCATTTTGTGCAGTAAGCCAGCATGCCACACCTTGTCAAAAGCCTTAGAGATGTCGAGAAAAACTCCTACCGATCTGCAGCGAGAGGTCTCCTGCTTCACGAATCCGACCACCCGCTGTAACTGGTGCACCGCCGACATTCCGGCGCGGAACCCGAATTGTTCAGGAGGGAGGATATTGTGTTCTGCCATATGCATGGACATGCGATTAAGGATAAGTCTCTCCATCACCTTACCGAGGCATGAGAGGAGGCTAATAGGACGGTAGTTCACGGATAAGGTTGGGTCTGAACCTGGTTTTCGAATCATAACCACGCTGGCCGTTTTCCAAGGTTTGGGGAAGTACTCCTTGCGGAAGGAAGCATTACAGATAGCTGTTAATGAGCTAATCGCATTTTCTGGAAGAATTTTTAGCGCTCTGTTCGGTATGTTGTCGGGGCCCGGGGCCTTTCCTGTTTTTAGGGATCTGAGGATCTTACAGACTTCTATGGGGCTCGCATAGCCGGTAAACGTCTGGGAGTTAGTGGTTTCCGCAAAGCTTTGGACTAGCTTTTCGGTGTTGATTATGGTCGCTGGGTTAGCGTCCGTTCGGTTGATGTCGAATTGGAGTTCAAGACTGTCGGCAAAAGCCTTGGCCATACTCTCCGTTGTATAGACTAGGCCTTCGGTGGCTGATAGGATTTTCTGGGGTTTTACCGGTTGGCTTTTGAAGAATTTGGCCATCCTCCAGAAGGCGTTTTCTTTTACGTTTAACGCTTCTATTTTCGCTTCCCATAGAAGGTTCCGATGGCTAGAAAGTTCCTCTCGGACTTCGTATTGAAGTTTACAAAGCGCGGATCTGTGGACCGGGTCCCTAGTTCTTTGCCATTTTTTTCTGGCGCGATTTTTTTTGCTAATTAATTGTCTTATTTGTCTCGGAAGTGATTGTTAGGAGCTGTTATCTTCGGTGGTTGAGGTCGTGGCTTTATCGATTGCCACCGTTAGGGATTCCGTTAGATTCTCAACTGCCGCATCAATCCTTGTTTCCGAGTCAAGGTTGGTAGGGTACGTTGTGTTTTGCTCAACTAAATAAACAAAGTAGCCCCAGTCGATTGTTTTGCGATTGAGAGGGTTCACCAGCGGGGAGCTGTTGGTAAGTTCTAGCAGGATCGGGTTATGGTCCGATGAGAGGTCATTATGGTTTATGAGGTTGTAGCCACCTACATAATCTTTAAAAAATTACTATATCGAGTACGTCGGCAAATCCGTCAGTGAGTCTGTGGTAGGTTGGCTCGGAGGAGCGTCTATGTGGAAGTTTAGTTCGGCGGAGATGTCCGCGAGTCGTCTGCCGTTACGGTTACTGCGTCTGGCATGCCAGTTTCGGTGTTTGCTGTTTAAGTCACCTGCTATGATGTTGGGTTTGTCGGGGATTAGAATGTCTGCAAAATCCTCGGGAGCAATGGTGCGGTTTGGAGGATTGTAGACTGCGTGAAGGATTATTGATTTGGATTTTTTCGATCCATACTTCTATCGAGGTGCAGTTGAGAGCTTCGGTGAGGGAGGAGTCATTTATGATTTTTTGGGAGACAACGTTTTGCGTACACCGCTGTTCCGCCACCTCTCCTTCCCATCCGGTCAGTACGGTATAGGTTATAATTTGCGATACGCGGGTTGGTTCCAGCCGTAAGGTGGGTTTCATTTATTAATGCGACGTCAATGTTGTGTCGCTGCAGGTAGTCGGCTAGTTCCGGTTTTTTGTTTGCGAGTCCGTTCGCATTCCAAAAGAGGATTCTAAGTTCGCGTTCAGCCATTAAATTGGATTAGGGAAGCTAATTGACTTATTTTTGATTCTAGGATTGAGAATCTAGAGTTCATGGCATTAGCTATTTCATTCACGTTACGCGTGAGTCTATCCAGGTCAGTTTCGGAGGAGTGCTCTAGGGAGGAAGGCCCATCGAGGCAGCGTAGGAGGTAGCCGGAGGGCTCAGTGCTGCAGCGTAGGAGAGGAGAGGCGAGACCAAGCTAGTCGTTGCAGCTCTGCGGGGGGGCAGGTTGAGGGGGTTGTTGGGACCCGTTTTGAGAGGGGTAGGGACATGGGAATGCTTCCTCTTATCCCTATTTCGGCCGTTGTTTGGGTTGAGGGGACATCCTCCGTACGAAGCGAAGTGGTCTCCTTCGCAGTTGGCGCACTTGCGTGGGGGATTTATGGCCTCGCACTCTTGTGTCATGTGAGGGCCGCAGCATTTAATGCATTTTGGTGACATTCTGCAGTTTATTGAGACGTGCCCGTGCTTCAGGCAGCGAAAGCAATGGGGGATGGAGTTACTCCTGCGGAGTGCCTCCCTCTCACTACCTCATTGCAGAGGTATTTTATATTATATATTTCTTTGCCTTTCGGCGTTCGAGGAGACTCGATTAGTATCAAGGGCATTGGGGACTTTGTTGTTTTCCTCATCAGACGGACGACCTTGAGGGGTTCGTGTCCTAAGGACTTGAGATCTTCGGTGATCTCATCGATCGAGAGGTCGGTGTTTACCCCCCTAATAACGGTTTTGAGCGGCTTATCCGAGGCAGCCGTGTAAGTATAGAACTCGTATTTTTGAGTTTCTAGTAGTTTTGTAATTTCTCGGTGCGCCGTTTCATTGTCGGCGACGAGTTTAATAGTGGCCTCTTTGGAGGTGGCCGTGAATTGGAATCCGGCGGCAAGGAGCTTACGGCGGATTTCCGGGTATTGTTTTTTGTTCCTGAGAACAATATGTACCGGCTTGTGGATGGGTAGGCTACTTGCGTCCGCGGGTAGCACTGGTGAATCGGGAGAGGGGGAGGGTTGTTCCCCGGACAAGTCAGGTGTTAGGTTTTGACTGCTACCTGCGGCATCAGGTGGAGTGGGCGCGGCTGGTGGGGATCTGGGGGTTTTTATACAGGTGCCAGACACCTGTGCTTGCTGTTGTGGAGAGTGTGCGTACGTGTGATCGTCGCGGAAAAAGGCGGGAAATTTTACCCGTGCACCTGGGAGATTGGATTTTTTCGGAATCGGGTTCCGGATTCGCGCAGGCGAGCATTTTCGTGGTTTCCCACTTCTCGCAGATCCAGCGCGGGCTGACGATTTGCTTTCTGGACGTCGGACATTCTGTGAACAGAACTCGCGAGCCCCACGGAAATCAGCATCGTGGGCTGGAAGAGATCGTGGGGGGCCTCTTCGAGGTCTCCGTCAATACCTAAAAACCGGTTGGAAAGTCCCGGTGGAGACCTTTCAAGGCTACGTTGCCTTTTGTTTGAAAGCGCGGGAAACTGCTTCGCCGCCTTGGATTTTCCCTGTGGAGGAGAAGTATACCTTGGCGGGGTCGCTTTGGACACCCGCCACTTTCCGGGGTTTACGGCAGCGACCAGAAGAGCCTCCAGCTCCGCTGTCCTTCCCCTTTCGCTCTGGAGCTCGGCCAGAACCCTCTCGATTTCCTTTTGCAGAGAGGCAATCTGCGATAGGTTATCCATTTCAATTAGGAATTGTCACTGCAAACTGGACTCTGCGCAGCTGAATCACTACGCCCTAGGCCGGGGGCCACCATACGCGAGTTTCCAGGGGACTCACGCGCACTCAGCAGCCGACCGTGGGAGGATGAAACAGTTAAAGGGGAGAGAGCGTTTCAAGCGACTTTCCCGCTCGGATGCCGGACACCCAATCCATCTTGGCCGTTCCCCTACCCCTTTCCTAAACGGCCACAACGGCAAAGATGTTTTTTTTTTTTTTTATAGAATTTGACTGATGTCTGGAAAGCGGCAGTGTTCACAACAGTCAAGTCGGTAAGGCCGTGGCCAATTGCAAAACCAAGTCTTTTGGCTTGTTTTGGCCCATGCGGGAAGGAGACATATGTCATGCCAAAAACTAAGTACACTATTCAGAATGGTCGATTTATATAAAAATAGGTATCAAAAGTAAAACAACGTTCACAAATTTGAAATTTGTAGGCCTGTGCAATTCAACTTTTAAATTAATTAGAACCTGCAATGGTAAGGTTTGTTTTCGTAAGTGAGTCGGCCTGGCCGACGCCAACCCAGTGGTTTTATTGTGTATAAAGTTTGACTGATGGATGGAAACCTGGCCACGGCCACAAAGCTCCCCGCACCACTCCTTCCCATGTGGTGGCGGCCAGCTTTCCATCCATCTTTAAAATTTTATACAAAAAAACCACGAATCGCGAAACCAAGCCTTCAAATGTGCAAGTTATAAGTTGAAAAGAAGTTTGTGCAAGCGAGGATCGAAGAGAAAGCTATCGAACAATAGCGTGCGTTGGTTTTTAACTGCGTTCCTCCACGGTGCGTTTGGGGGTGCTGCGTAATTTTTCCATTGTGAATAATGCGGGAGTAGAAAGTTCCTACAATTTTGTAAGATCGATGGATTTCCCTTTAATAATAAAACTATGTTTTGAATATAAACCATGAAAAAACGATATATGTTGTATTATGGCCAAATAATTTACTGTCATATGACGTTTGTCGGTGGTGTCTCTCTCGAATTGGCTCGTAGTATAAACGCTGATTTTGGATTTTATATACATTTTTAAGTTGTATTCGTTATGTGAATTAAAAGAAGTGTTGCATTGAAACATATATCAAAATGATTCTTCAAAGGGTTTTATTTTTTCTTCTCACTTGTCTCTTTCATTTGTCATATTGTCACGACTTCAAAGGCTTCGATGACACTATTCAATTCAAAATCAATTGGCCTGGAAAGCTGGCTGATAATATTGTGAGTATCTCAATAATATTGTAGTTCGTATTGTTTTATTGTTAAAAATTTATCAAATCCATATTACAATAAGGGCTAAATTAGACCTCAGCAACTCCACCAAGAATTCGTTGTAAGTAGATGACCTTTTTTTGCATCGTCTTACTCGAATACAATGAATTTGAGCAAAAAAAGAGGTTGACAAGTTGGTGGTGTCACTGGGTCTAATTTAGCCCTAAACGTGACTTCTTTTAACAATGTCAACTGTCCATTGTCCAATGTAACATTGAGAAGATTTCATAAAGGATAAAGGTTTTGGTAACAATTTTGATAGATATAGTTACAATTGATTTCATAGGCCTACAAATTTCAAATTTGTGAACGTTGTTTTACTTTTGATACCTATTACTATAAATAAAAGCCCAGGAATCTGTGTCCGTCACGTTCGTACTTCTATTGGGAGACTTCGACGAAAGGTGAAACACGCAACCCAAATTTACACGGGTGGCGCATGCGTCACCTCACTAACGCACACAACACTCATAACACGGTAACTACCCGGTGACACTGTCAACGGGCACTTGCTAGTTTCTATATAAATCAACGATTCTGAACTCAATGGTATACTTAGTTTTTGGCTACCACATCGGGTACGACAACACAGTTTCTGTACAAAGCAAACGATGTTCCTCGAGCCAGTAGATGTCTATCATGAAGTCTTGATCCCAGAATATGTGCGGCATCCTTGGGAAGGCCCAAATCTCCTATCAAATAATTCAGATCGCTTTGTGTGAAAACTTGTGGTTGCAGTATTTCAATTTCGAAAACGTTCATTTGATCACTCCCTTCAGTATCATTTTTAGAAGACAAATCGTGGCTTAAACTGAATGGAGGCGGAATAGGGACATTGGGTCTGTGAACAAGATTTGCAGATGGTATATCAAGATAAGTTTAATGAATTTTGCACGCAAAACGTAGTCACTGTAGATAATCATATTGTAGAGATAGTTATTTATACCTAGGACAATTGGTGAATATGACCGGATGTAAAGAAGAAGAATGAAACTAGGATGGAGCGTTTTTGGAAGAATGAACATAGTTTTTAAATCCAACATCCCACTACGCTTATAAAATAAGGCATACGACCAATGAGGTATGGATGTGAAACGTGGATGCTAAATTCAAGAATGGTACGTAAGAACCAGTGCACACAGAGAAGCATGGAAAGATGTATGCTCAGTATAACAAGAAGAGATCGTAAGAGGAATATATGGGTAAGAAGCATGAACTAAGTGGCAGATATAGTGGAACATGTGAAAAAATTGAAGTGGCAATGGGCTAGACACATAGTGAGAAGAATGGATGGCAGATGGACGCGAGATATACTGGAATGGTATCCGAGAGGATGTGAAAGAAAGCAAGGTAGAACAACGAAACACATATCAGCCTATAATAATTTTTGATTTGAATGCATTGGGTAAATTAGAAAGTGAGTGCGGAGAGTACGTAGTAGCCGATGGTGTAATTACTAAAAACATTATTTTTCTTTGATCAGAATCCGGATAATGAAATTCTCGATATAATGACGGCCAACCACGAGAAATACCAATGCTCCATTCCTCGTCTTAGTGCGAAAAATTCCGACGAAACCGATCAATACGATGGATTTAGTCCATTGCAATTACTCGCACCTCTATTCTATCCTCAATTATGCTCCTACCGAGTCGAAAGCTATTGGACTTACGAGGTGTGTCATGGGCAGTATGTTCGACAATATCACGAAGAGCGCGAAGGTATGTGATTTGTATTTTTTGATCAGAGCGAATTGTTCAACCTTTGGGTGTTTCATATTCAATTGTGTGTATCGTTTTTGTTTAGGTAAAAAAGCTAAACTTCAAGAGTATTTCCTCGGACGGTGGGATAAGATAAAACAGAAGAAACTGGAAGAGGATATGGCTAAAGCCCTTGAAAATAATGAAAAGTTAAAATTTAAGAAAATCGAAGGTCTCAATTTGCCATATGTTGAATTTGAAATGGACGATGGTGAGACAATATATCTCATACAATGAGTTTAATTTAATGTTTGTTATACAATACAATGTGATTATTGTAATGTTTGGTATCTAATACAGTGAGATTATATGTTTAGGTACCATGTGCGATTTGAATAATAGACCACGTATGACCAAAGTTCAGTATGTGTGCTTCAGTCATAGAAAGCATGAAATATATACATTCAAAGAAACGTCAACTTGCGAATACGAAGTGACTATTTTGTCGCCATTGCTATGTAGCCATCCGATGTATAAACCCAAAGATTCCGAAGAGAATGTGATAAATTGTTTATCCGTGGATAATGCACCAAAGAAGCCTAGAAGTGTACTTGCCATGGAAGCGGAGAGTCTTAAATTCAATCAAAAAATACAGGTTTGTGAAATGAATCAAATCGGCGATCTTGAATATATATACATTTTGATAATAGATATAAAGTTTCGTATTATTTTGAGTGCATATATACGCATTACACTGTTAATGGTCGAAGTTGTTAGTTCACGTTTCAAGTTATAGTTGCTTTTTGTGTTGCACGTTTTGATTTGCCTACTTTATCTATAGAATACTTTATTGTTCAGGAAAACAAACTAGGAAAAGATGTCCTTGCCATTATAAAAGTAGAACAAGTTAATGAGGTAGGTGTACTTTTTATTTATTTTTTGTTTGTTGTGCATACTTGTTTTTACTTTATCCTAATCGGATATAGTATTGTGATCGTGCGAAAATTCGACCTCGAGATTTTGACTGATTTGTATAGAGTATCATCCCCTGATCACGTTTTCATGATTTCTGGAAAATGTCTGTATGCTGTGTGTACTTATGTGTGTGTGTGTGTCTGTATGTGTGTTTTCTCCGAAACTATCAAGTCTATCAAGCTGAAATTTCATATCTATTATTTTCACGTAAGGTGTAAGAACCATAAGGAATTTGGTCAACATCCGTCCAACGGAAGTAGGGTTTTTTTCTTGTAGAAAATTCTAAAATTCTTTTACCACAGAATATTTCCGAAACGGCTACGGGAATTTTGTCTAAATTTCATATCTATAGTTTTCACGTTATCCGTAAGACATACTGTGATTTTAGTCAACTTCTGACGAGCGAAAGTGGCAGTTTACTCTTGAACGATTTGTTGTTTTTTTATTTTTTTCGGCCTTTTAAATATGTAGTATCGTCACAATATTGTAATGTTGTAATCCTGAGAAAAATTGCTATTCAGGAAAAAATAAATTATTAAAATCAGTCAACCGGAAGTAGGTTTTTTTTTGTCGAAAAATTTACCACCAGAATATTTCTAAAACTGCTCCGGCGATCTTGTCGAAAATTTATATTTATAATTTTCATATAAAAATTAAGAGTTGATAAGGTTTTGATCAAAATCCGCCGACCGGAAGTGGTAGTTGAATATATGCCGAAGATCGTATTTTACATACGGGCGCGCCCTCAACATAGTAATTTCATGATATCTATGTATGTATTTTGGTCGGTGTGGTGTTGTGCATGCGTTTTATTTACTTACGTACTTAAAAAATTAATTTCGTTTCTCTTTGTATTCCTCTAATATATGGATAAAGTCATGGGTTGGCCACACCCGAATTTTTTTTTACAAACCGTAGCGGATAATTATTCGTATGTGAGGCCTTAAGTCACACCATAAAGGATAAAATGCAAACATAAAGGTAAATTTAGTTTTGTTTGCACGTTTCTGATTTTACACTCAGTTTTTAAGGCATGCAATAAATAAATTGCAACATAAGTATAGGGTTAAAAAAAGTTAAACTATGCCTTTGAAGTTTTTATTTTCCTTGTGGTAATGGATTTATCAACCAAGTTGTTTAAAATATATTTTTTTTGCTACCGAATAAACAAAATGCTTTTATGTTTCATCAATTAATATAAAATTTGATCTTTCATCCTGATTTCAAAGGTATTGAGGTAATGTAATTTTTAATGGATTTTATGTGTTTGTATCGATTTGATGCTTTATGTATGTATGTTTTAAGTTTTTTTTCGTAATTTAAAAAAATGTGTTTATTGCAATATTCAACATAATTTAATAAATATCAAAACTCACCTCATGTTACAAAATCTTCACAAGATTATACTCTTAAACTTTTTATATTTCATGTAGCTTTTGTATATAAATTTACAGCTGTTGTTTTAACAATATGTCATTTGTCATATATTAAAAAAAAATTATCATGTTCTTTTTACCATGAAAGTCTTGTTTATATGATTTATTTACATTAATTTTATTAGGACGGTGAAGCTAGAGTGAAAATGGAATTGCATCCCATTGATTATGATAGTCCAGAAAAAGACGTTAAACTCACACGTAAACCAGATTTACCACCCAATGAATTGGTCAGAGCATTTTTGGAAGGTGAAAATTGTCTTGAAGGAGGAGTAAGTTGTATTTCTCTATCAATTTAAATATCTTCTAATGATTATCATCGTGTTAATTGTGGTTTTCATGTACATATAATAGGGTACAGGATGGTGGAAGTATGATTTCTGCTATGGAAAATATGTGAAACAGGTTCATGTAGATGAGAAAGCAGGTTTCCAAACAACTGTATTACTTGGCGAATTTGTCGAAGAAGATCATCTGGAGTGGATAGCACAAAACCCCCAGAAACGTCCTAAACCGAAAGGTATATTGTTTATACATATATGTATTTATCTGTGTTTTGTGATGTAATCTTACCTATATGTATACTTGCCTCACAATATATATAATATTTATAGGTCTGCAGCGTACACAAATATCTCACTTCTACTCCAGAGGTAACGACTGTTCCCAAACACGTAAACCAAGGCAGACAGAAGTCAAATTGAAGTGTTTAGAAAATGCCTCGAGTTCTAGTCAAGTTTCTTTATATTTGCTGGAGCCTAAAATTTGCCAATACATACTGGGTATAGAATCGCCATTGATTTGCGAAATTCTAGATATGGCAGATGATAATGGTTTAATAACGTGGCCACCTTCAACAATTAAACGCTTGACAGAAAGAGTGATGCTCGAAGCAAATAATAAAGAAAATTCAGCTAGTTCTGAATCGACACCAAAGAAAGATGAAGAGACTATTATTGGTGATAAAGAGTATAAAAATAATGAATTGTAAATGGGCTTGAAGTATAGTGATTTATTTTAAATGTTGGAAAGTAGAAGGATTTACATTAATTAAAATAATTAATTTCCATACATTTTATAATAATAATTTATTTGTATATTTTTTGGATGGGTATGTTTCCTTTTGGTTTTTTCTGTGATTTTCTCAGTATAATTCATACAAAATTTAATTATTTTTTATGTATAAATTTAAATTTTCATAACAGCTCTGTAATAGATTTTCATGTTTTTTATTTGTTTAAAAATACACATGTGAAATATTTTCGTTCGAGAAAATATTTTATACTATGTATACATAGGTACCTATGTAAATATTAAATAAATGATTGCACCTTAATTAAATAAATTTTGTTTTAAAAATTGGTTTTTTTTTTATTAAAATAAAAATTAGGAAGGAAAAAATGATTCAGGAATGCTTTCACCAATCGAATATTTGTGTGAATTGCTACAAAATTTATAAATAAAAGACTGAATTAACTTTCGACATGTATTTACATTTACAATAACAAAGTGTGTGGGTGTGTGTGTATAAAATTTTCTGGTAAGATGTTGATAAAATTATCTACATAAAACTCAGACCAACAAACAAATGTGCCTCTGACATTGAAATAAAATTTTTTTGTAATTTTTTTGGTTGTTTACACATTTTTCAGAGTGCACACTTTCATATAAGCTTTGGTATGAAGGGCTCGACCTACGGCTAAATGTTCAGCTTCTTATTTGGGACCTCAAAAGTGCTGCATACGTATATATATCCACTATGGTATATATAATCACACTAATGCGTGAGAAAAACTAACACACCTCACTCGAATTTAGCCGAGGACCCATATTTATGACCTAGTGTTTAAAACTGGCCCATTCACAGTCATCAAAGTATTTATCTAATAAATTATATATAAAAGAAGTTGTCGACTTAACATCGAAGTACCATAAAAAAGCTACGAAAATAGATAGCTTTGAAAGAAAAAACAATCGAAACAGTTAAAGTAAAACACTTGCGAGACTAAAAAAATGTCAGACTCGTTACACATTAATGAACCTTTGATATTTTCCGACATGCAAGTAAACTAAAAAAAAGGTAACATTTCTTTCAACAAAAAGAAAAAGTAGGAAAGTAACGTACAATGAAAGTAAAAAGGGGAACAAAAATAGAAATTCACTTAATAAATATAAAGTGGTCAAAAAGGTGCACAAGTTCATGTTATCATGTCCAAAGGAGTAACACTGCCATTGAAGAAGTTTAAATACACATCAACGATCGCATCACTCAAGTGTTAAGTTAATGCTAATAAGGCCGTGACGCTTCTTTCGATCTTTTCAGTTGCACTTTAAGTCTCTTAGTACCTATTTGGAAGCCGTTCATAGCCTGTATGGCGGACTGGGCCGATGCAGCGTTATCGTACGACACAAAGCCGAAACACTTGGATAGATTCGTCTGTTTGTCTATGAACACCTTGGCTGAGATCACATGACCAAACGGCACAAACGTCGACGCCAGATCGGTATCGTTGAACTCCTGCGGCAGGTGGTAGATGAAAAGGTTGCCTCCTTCCGGTCCTGAGAAACCGTTAGCTTGAACAATAATATACTCTTTGAAGGATTTTCTTTATGTAAATAATTCTGTTATTAAATTGGCAAAATAGTGCATTTAAATTTGAGTCGCATTTAACTTAAAATGTCGCTTGTACAAAGAAACTGTTAATGAAACACTAAATATGAGTAAGATATTCTTTCACTCTCTTACACTTGTTAAACTTGTCATAGGATTTTTGCCAACTTTATAACACATGAACTATTTACTCGAGATTAGTATTATACATTTATACATATTAAATAAACAAACATTTGTTCTTGATACTATTATATCTATTGTATTTTTGAAAAACAATATCATTAATTTTTCTAAACGCCTTTGTTAAATTTTTAATTGAATATATGTACAGAGGCATTGAATGATTCATATTTATTCTGATTTAAATATCGATTACCAAATATTTTTATTAATAAATTCACCTTCGATTTGTTTGCCTGCTGCTGCATTAATTGCTGATGCAGTGCCTAAAGGAGACGCGGCAAAAGCACTTGTGCCAAATTGTGCCGCATAAGCTGACGATAATGAATCACTTGCAGACCCTAAAATTATAAGAATTTTCATTAGAGGTATTCATATTAAAATATATTATTCTTGAGGAAAATTTTTTTTTTCAAGCTCTTAATTTATTTTTGATATTTCATGCCAGGTTTATGTATCAATTAAATAACAAATTATTAATGGAATTATTTCAAAGTATTAACAAAAAATATTAATAATAGCAAAGCAATTTGAAAACAAATTATACTTTTACATATTACATAAATTATAAATATATTATGTATACCTAACAAAAACGGAATGTCACAATATAGAGGTTCCAATTGTGAAAAATTCATCATTTTTGGGTTAATCATAAAATTAGGTAAATTAAATATAATAAAAAAAAACAACAATAATAAGCTTTTTATGGAGAACAAAATTATATAATATTAGTAAAAAAATTCAATGCAGGTATTGTCATAGCGAGAAGATAACTTCATTTTACCTGTAAGATTTGTCTTCCCGAGAAGACCTAAAGAAGAAAATAATGATTTTTTGAAAATTTTATTATAATAATTCTACAAATAATCAATATTCCTTTCATACAATCTTCAAATATGTATTACAATAGGTAATTTAAAATATTCTTCTTAACTAAAGCTTTTATATAAAGTATTGTTTGTTTGCTCATTTTCATTTTCACTTATAAATGTTTAAACTGTGAAAATGCGAAATGCAGGTAAAGCGTGAACATAAAACTGGGTTAAAAGTCACCACAAACACAATTCTTGCAGTGCGCAAGTATTGAAATTGTTTATTAGATAATTATATAAACAGGTACGGTACAAATATACATATGTATGTAGGTATAGCTCGCACTCTCACCGCATTTACACTTTCAACGTAACAAACAGCTTAGTGTTTATGTTTTAAATTGTAAAAACTATTTAAAGGAGACTTGAAATATATTCTGTAGTTAAAGGACTCACATAATGACGTGGCAGGATTGCCCAGTTGCGCTGGTGCTTGTGATGCAGCCGTGATCTGAGGCTGAGCCATGGCAGCTAACGTTACTAAATTTTGCATTGACATTGGCGCTAATAAACTAGCGGTGTCCGCCTGTGCACCGAGTCCTACACAACACACAGACAACATTGGTTAAGGGGTGTAATTAGTTACTACACAATGTGTAAACTCGGACAAATATGAAACACATTTGAAATTTACTACATCAAATAGCTCGATTAATATATATATACATATATGTATGTATGCACATGGCGGTGGGATAGTGCTGGATATCAAGTGGGAAGTGTACCTTGTAAGAGGTGATGGTGCAAGCCGACAGCTTGAAGCTGCTGTAGCAGTTGCAAGCTAGCGGCTGGTGAGACGGCGGCTTCAGCGGGTAGGTAGGTTGGGGCTGCAGGGGGCGTTGATGCAGCTGCAGCTCCTGCAAGGCTTCCTGAAGTCAGCCCCCAAAGACTGGCCTGCAGTTGCTGCATCCGTTTCTGGTCCTTCTCTTTTTGGGTATCGGCAAATTTTACCACTAGCGGCGCCGAACAACCCTCCATCGTTTGACTGTGGTGCAACGCCTGAAAATCAAACACTTCACATTGACTACAACTTGCCATATCAAATCACCTCATTTGATTTAATTAGTTATACATATTAAAGACATATCAGAGTTGATATAATTTGAATAATATTATTATTTTCAGAATCCCAAAAAGATATACAAATCTTTAAGATTATGCCCATGATATATTTCAACGTGATAGTAATACGTTAATTTTTAATATATCCATTGAAACGCCAACCATACCCATAAAGACAATGATATATTAGATAATTAGATGAATAATATTATTATTGAACGTTTCTAGGAAAATTGGAGGTGTTATTAAACACGAGTAAAATAAACATAAAACTTTTTTCTCACGATACATATACATACATAGTTGGTTTAAATTAAAATTTAAACACAGAGTAATTAGTCAAAATTATTAGATGTATCAATTTGGGATTTGTTTGAAATAGGATACTGACCTTAATGGCGGCAAAGGCAGACTGTTTAGTGGTGAATGTTACGAACGCGCATCCTTTACTCTGTCCAGCAGTGTCTCTAAGGACTGTACACTCTTCGATTGAACCATGTCCGGAGAATAGTGCTCGCACTTCGTTTTCACCAAGTTTCTTATTCAGCATACCAACGAATAATTTTCTTTCTGCAAAGATAAATGAAAAACAATCATTAGACAAGCATTTGAAAGATATTTTTAGATTAGTGTTGGGTTTCTATATTCCAGGTATCTGGGTCATTTTGTATCAATTCCGATGGCGTATGAGACTATTTTTGGCATAGAGTTCATTCGGTAAAGCGAGGGTTGATTATGGGTGGTTGGATCGGGCGGTGCAAGTGCATTGTGCAACGGTTTTGTCGGTCATACAGATGAATGAGCACGTGAACGTGAATGGTCGTATCTTGGTGCATCATTCACCGCAACCTTCGACCGCGCATAAACCGGATGGATTGCAGCCGACCGGATATACTGCAAGCTCGATAGATGAGCTGCGCGAATACTGAATGATGATAATGCATCAGGTGCATTCGGCAAATTTACATCACTAGTATAATAGCACGTGTTCTACTCCATTTATATGTACACTTATGTATTTGTACAACCAATAGTAATATCTTGGTTCATTATGACTGTGATTTTTATATCATTACAAGTATGGAACTTTTTGGATCAAATTTGATCAATGAGGTAGTTTATTGACAGAAATTTAATTATTCTTAAATTTGCATTGCAAATATTAATCACCTTCATTTCTGTAACGTAAAATTTTAAGCATCGACGCAAAATGGTTCACATAAATAAACCTTTAGCCTACAGTTACATATGTAGGTGGAAAGGAAAATATTGAGTCACCTTTTTCTTTGGTTAGATAGATTGTTTACATACTTAATGGTTTCTACATGGAATTTGGCTAAATATTTACAAAAGTAATTTTATATTTATGGCCATACTAATTGATCACGAGTTTTCAACGGTTACTCGTTATGTTTGGCACAAAATAGATCAATGAAAACTTCAGATTGTGCCTTCATAAGATATTGATGGGATTAAAAGAATGTTTTATTACGTGTATCGGACACGATTACACAGTATTTTTTATGAAATTTCATAAATGTAATATTTAACTAGCACGGTCTAGCTAAGAAAATTAAAGTCCCACAGCACAAACAATGCTAAATAAATCAATTATTCAATCATTCAATGAATAAATTATTGCACAAGGTTACTGCACAATGAACGGCATCGAATGCAACGTTGCATCAAAAATGCAATAGAAACCGATAGATCACGTTTTAACAAATGCGCAAAAAATGAACGAAACTCGACGTGCATAATTTATTTTGATTGATGTGCGGCGGGAAATTTTATCAGGCCATATAGTACACATCATCAATTAGCAGGTTTACCTGTCCTAGTCACCTGTTGTTGACTTTGTACACGATGATTCCAAGTGCCGAAGGTCATGTCTCTGTGTATTGGCACAGTTGGACTCGTGGAAATCTCTGTTTTCTCGAGTGCAACGAATGCACTTAGATATGAAACGTGGAATTTTATTGACTATACGTGAAATTTGGATTTCGATTTGGTTTGAATACGTGAGTCATATAATAATTTAATTTTTTTAATAACTATGATTAGTGTGTGATTATGTATGGACGAGCAATTTATTTGTACCTACATACACTACAAAACTATCATCAGCCTTGAAGTTTAAATAAATAATTATATGCATTTTTAAATTATAAGATCTCCATTATTATCCAGTCAACATTTATACATAAAAATGTATGTTCGTATGTTATTAAAAAAATTAAAAAGAAAATATCACATGGTTGTTTATATCTATATGTACATATGTATATTAATAATGCAAATTTTAACAATTTTTAATATATGCAAGTGGACAATTGAACAAGTTTTTTCAGTTTAATAATAATTGATTGTGTTTGAACATGTGTAGATAATTACATCAACCAAAATCCATAATACGTTTTTAAAATTCGTTAATTGAATCAATCAACAAAGTATTATATTGACTACACTAAACTGTAGATTATAATTTATACACATTTCAATTTTAAATAAAATTTCTAACGGTTGCATTAACAATTTTACTGTTACACACAGATTTTTCGTAAATAAATGGATACGTAAAACGTACCGATGACGACCTTAGTTTTTATTTGTTCAATTTGAAAAAAAAGTGTGTATAGTGCTAAGTAGATGTGCACATACAAAGGCCAAGTTGCCGATCATAAGAATATATTTAATAAGTGTCAACGAATGTGCTAATTGAGGAGTACAGTTTTAACCACTATATTTTCAGTTAGAACAATGTAACGAACACATAGAATGAATGGTTTAGTATTATAATGAAACCTGAATATATCGTTATATATATGTACATATATATATTATATAATATATTGTCTGCAGTGGTTTTTAGGATGACCCAATTTTGGTATTAATGCGAACGTCACTAAAATTTTCAACGAAAACTGTCATTTGACACCACGACAGTTAAATGGTAAAGTTTGAGAAGCTTTCTGTATAAAATGTGACCGGTTTTGAAATGTATGTACATACATACATACATACATATATACATACATACATATGTACATACAGCCTTCGTATAATACATACTTAGAAGTGCGAACAGTGTTAATTGTTCGTGACTTGAAGATGTCGTACTGCTCGGTGTGTTGAAATAACAAGAATATTTTTCTGTTCTATAGTTTCATTCATTTTTGGTTTAAATTTAATTTTTTTTCACTTTTGACAAATAAGGAATGTGATGAAGAATACGGAACAAACACCTATATATTTTTGTATTTGAATAATTTGAGTGATGTTTTACACTATTATAGAAATGTCAATTCCGAATAATTTTCCTGGTTTTGATCGTTCTATTGTAGGCATTTTAAATTATTCTTTTTAAATTTTTATTGTGCTGAAATAATAGTTGATTTGATGTTTGGTTATAAAGTTTGCACATAATAACTTAATAACACCACTAGAGAATACAAAGGCTTATTCTTGATTTTACGTAATATTGCTGTAAATAATTTGTGGTCTCGTTAGTTCAATATCGTTCGTTATAACTGAGTTTCAGACCGTACGTACGTTGCGAATCAATTGAACGCGCGCGTTTTCAGCTCGCCTCGCTATAAATACAATACGTTTCACTTTATGTATTTTATATTTTTGATAAATCGCTTTTGTAGCGCGACTCGGTGACAATATTGTGCCAATATCTGGCGGTCTGGTGAGACGAAAGTGTGGAAAAAAAATCGTATACAACGAAAACGGCGTAGTCGTTGTAGACGTCAGATTTTATCTGTTGGAAAATTACGTTTGAAAGCTCGCCTCTGAAACTCAGCTGAAAATACAATACAGACAGAATCACTTCCTCTATTGTTTTGGGTGGTCGGTGTTCCAGTTTTAACACACATCTCATTCAACGCGCGCAATGTCGAGAAATTCGTTACGAGCTAGCTATGCGCTCGTGCTATCTATTGAAATTACACGTGTATAAGTTTGTTATTTGTTTTTCAATGGAAGTTAATGCATTTAGAATAACCATTACATGCATTTCTTTATATTCGTAGAATACAAATATTACGTAAGTGGGTATGGGTAGGGAACTAAGGTAGGTTATATTTCCGTTTCCTCTGAGAGTAAATTTATTTGTGGGGAAGAAATTATTTTTAAAACTATTTTTACGTTTCACGTTTACTATTTTTGTATGTACATATACGGAAATATAAAATAATATTATATAATCAAGTTTAATCATAGCGTAATATTATCATAAATAATAAATTATTATATTGCAATCTTGGTAACCCCAAGTGCTTTGAACATAATTGTGGTAATTATATAGTATTCCAATTGAAAATTCTCGCAAATTCTAGTTTTTATAGTACCCATATAAAAAAAAAAACAATTCTTTTGATGTATGCGAAACCACTGGCAATTTTGCTTGTTACAGATAACGTTTGATATATTGTCTGAGATGCGTATTCAGAAACGCAAGGCACAGATTCATTCTGTTGACGGTACACAAAATTTTAAAATTAGAAGATATATGCAACGTTGAGACAAATTATACTATGCGTTATTTCAGAAACGCAACATAAATTTATTGAAAGAGAAACATTTTAGAACAAAAGAAAACATAAATTATTCGGTTATTAATTACTGATAAATCAACGGGGTGGACACATATTTATATTTTCAAATGGAAACATCGTAATTATATATGCATAAATCAGCGCGAAGATGAAAAAAAAAACGAATCATTCGCATGACATGTTCGCATTAAGTCTTCAGAATCTGAGCCAAAAATCAGCGGTTGAAAGTTTAGCCAACGATATGCGGGAAGGGGAAATTTTCAACGTAGATCTCGCGCAAAAAAACACACAATTGAAAAGATTCCGAGAAAATCACAAAAAAATCAATGACAAATCGTTTGAAACAAAAGAGACAGTACCTACAATAGCAGACGGAAAAATCAATAGTGGAATTTTTCGGCAGAGGTATTATGCGATCGTTTTACATGACAACAGTTAGTTTTCGCCGAGTAATTTGGCTGGCCGTAATCCAAAACGCTTTTGTCGTTTACGCACAAGTATGTGTGTGTGCGTGTGTTTGTTTTTCTTTTATTTTACCTTAACGCGTCTTATAAATGCACACTTTACGAGGGGAAAGCTTAAAGCTCACCGGGAAAACAACGCGTTGAAAAAACCGCGAAATCACTCGAGCACTCTATTAATCAGGCTTAAACCAAGGTTTTAGAAATAATTTACGCCACCCCCGAACACGATATAAATTTCATCCGAGTATCGGACTAAAATAATTTAACAATTAATTAAAAAATCATACAATCTTCAATAAGAAACAATAAAAATAGCGCCATTCCTACGAATGGGTGAAGCCGTCAAAGCCGCTTGCATGTCCATCTCGTTTTATCAAGTGGAGTATAATAAAACATAGCGAAACAATTCAATCACAATTCTCTTAATTGTATATAATCGATAAGAAAAGCGTTTTGCAATCAAATAAGAAAAGCCAACGATCGATAAAACCATAGCATAATGTAAAATTGCATTGAAATGATAAGAAACGAAAAACAAAACAGGTGCACACATAATCACCATTGTTCGAGTGTGCATTTCGTTTTAATGCAAATATACGCACGTTATTCGTTCAATGTAATCACAATAAAACACACACATATTATTCAATCGACAAAAAAACGTGATTTTAATCAATTTACGGATTGTGACCGAACTACATACGTATGTAGGTTTATGTGCTTTCGGGGATCTGGGGAAACCATTCACTCTGACTACGATACGTAGTCGCTTATAATAGAATGTCGTGCATGACCTACCTGAAATTGTGGTCTTTTTTCAGATTAGTAAAAAAAAAAAGGAAAACTTTCGAGACAATAATTCAACGGAACATTAGAATGAATTTATGAGTGTGACGGAGGAGATCCGTGCGCACGTACGCTCTACGTCCATGATTTATTCAAATAATATCACAGGGGCATGGCATCCCAAAAACCAGCGTTTGCTAATTTTTTTAAAATTCTGCACACCATTAATATATTTTTTTATTTGCTTAGAAACTAACGCGTCCATAAAATAATGAACAGTAATGATTACTTACACACCTTGATCATGGTGTATGTATTTTATTATACAACGAAAAAAATACAACATTTTATTGATTCCACTAGCTATAAATAAACACACGAGACCAAAGTCTCTAGCATGGCATAAAATCTTGCAGATATTGCTGTAACGTTTATGTAAATTGCGGAGTGTTTTGAGGAGCTTCGTTGCAGCGGAAGCGTGCCGACGCCCATTTTCAGCGAATGCAAACCGTATGCATTTATGCTTGGGCAACGCCAAATGAAATGGAAAAGGAGAGGCGTTTGCAGTTGCAGTTGCAGTTGCACTTGCTCTTGCACATCGCCGCATTGCAATAGCTCGAAACGATACGCTTCACCGTCTGCGTATGAGACGCAAAGATGCACTCTCTAAATGTCCGTTTGTCATTGCAATGTCAACGATTCACGTCACGTAAATCACTAGTGTTTCCTGTACGTGAAAAAATTCCCACTTATTACTAACTCTCTCCGATATACATATAATAGAAAAACAACGTTTGCAATAATTATGAGTTGAAAAACGCATGCGACCCTGTTATGACGACAATTTGATATTTGCCAAATGGCTGAAAAGTGATACCGCTGATAGATTACAAACGCAGTGGTGTGAAATGTGGTTTATAATGTTTAAATGACATATGGCCCGTATCAAATGACATATAGGCGGTGCTAAAATCAAGAGTTTTTATAAAAAAATCTTTTTATAACAATCGCAAACAACAGGTCCCGATGCAGAAAAGGGTGTAAGAATTTACACGATATCATGAATATGTTTCTAATAGTATATCTGTGTATTATGGACAATGTACGCAAGTAAATCATTATCCTTATACATATTATTTATCAATCGTCTTAATTTAGTAGACTCAAATTTCTTACAAGGCTCATTCATATCAAAGATGGAATGATTTCTACAGTAAAAATTGAGCTTAAGTCATTTAAGATTTTTTTGGTTAATGTGGGATTGTATGGTGTTATTATGTAGCAATCAACAATTTAATAGCTAAAATCTACGGGAAACGAATATTTTTCGTAGAATAATTGCCAGCATGGAGTCGTAATCGATGTCGTGTGCTAGAAAAGAAACAACAACAATGTACGTCCAAAAGTCCACCATAGATCAAACTTGTAATCGAATTGAATGTGTATATAAATAATAAAATATTGACGTCACTTGACTATGCAAATTAATTAATTTAAAAATCACATTTGTGTCATTAAAACAGAAAATTATATAGGTAGGTATGTATTTTTGAATAAATAATGTTCCGTTTGTATGTACGAATCGAATTGATTCTCCGGAATCCACTTACATACAAGCGGTTGTTGCACTTTGATGCAAATTTCGCTGTGAATTACGAAGATGAGATAGAAAGTGAACACACTCAATCACGCAAATACAATTCAATGGAAGCTGCATTCTACACAAGGTAACGAAAAATTAAAATAATTGAATTTATTACGAAAGTGATTTTTCAAAAGTATCACATGAAAGTAGTAACGTTTCCTCCCAATTAAAAACGATAATAGGGCACTCGTGAAGCATATGTACATATATTATGTTGGATGTAAAAAGAAAACTAAATCCGACGTAACGATCAAAAGATTTCAGTCAAATGACCAATTAAGAAATAAAGAATACGACCATCGGGAGAAAACAAATTATTTATGTTCAAATTCAAATCATATAAAGGTTGTAGGTACATATGGTTTGAATGTATCGATTTTGTTGTTTCCATTGAAGTGTATACGTATCGTCGGTCAATAAATACAATATGTAAAATTTAAATTGAAAACGCAATCGAAGTTGGATTCAATATTGAATGATAAATATTTATAATATTTATAAGTTAATAAAATTAATTGATTAGAAATGCACACAAACAATGTTGTGTGCATTTGTGTGTTGCAATGTTGTGTGTTGATAAAAAGTCAAATGATATGATATTACACAAACTGTGAACAAATTTCATATTACGGTAGCAATATTTCTAATTAACTATATTGTTATTCAAAATTTGAATCATTCGTCCTTTGAGAAGCATGAAAAATGCCAATGCGAAATTTGCTTATGAGTAACAACGTGCGTTAACATCTGAAGCACGTGTTTTCCATTACAGCTCATACGAATAAATACACACTCTCACAACTTCTTCAATTGATTGCTTTTCATTTATGAATTCGATTACTGTAATGAAAAACAAGCTTTTTTTTTAATTTTATAAGTTACGTTTCCTCCAAACATTCAAATTTTAAATTTTAAATTCCACGAAAAAAAACGTAAAATGTTATTCTGATAAAAACAATCATTACAAGAGAATGTACCCACAAGTTGGTAATATGTATGTATATAATATGTTTTAAACGCTTCTTTTCTTTCAATTCAAACCAATTCCCATTATTTATAAAAATCAACACTGCGTAGATTCAACACGGTCGTTTGCGAATTATCACCTGTGCACTGTTTACCTGAACGGGCGCTGAATGAAAACGCACATATTGAACACAATTAATTCCGAGTGAGGATGTAGGCAGTATTTTCATCATAAATTTTAAAATTAACTATGGCTGAAAACGATAATGATAAAAATCCATATTGATTAGGGTTACGTTTGGTGGGTCGTAGATGAACACAATTATGTAATTCCGAGTGAGGATGTAGACAGTATTTTCATCATAAATTTTAATATTAACTATGGCTGAAAACGATAATGATAAAAACCCATATTGATTAGGGTTACGTTTGGTGGATCGTAGATACCTGGCAGTAAGTACGGTGTGGGATTCGGTGCTGGCAGCCAATAAGCAGCACTAATGGCTGGATATTGAGATCCTGGAGGACTACTGGAGCCATTCTGCTGCTGATGCTGCTGCTGCTTCATGCGATTCTTCATGGCCATGTCACCATCGCGCACCACCATCAGCGTCTTGTCATCGCGCACCACTCAATAACACTCGCGGATTGTTTATCTCACTGAATTTATCAAATTAGCACTTGGACCCGTCGGACATTACAATAAACTGCAAGTTTTGACAGTAGTTTTTCACGTGATTTGTCAGAGCGATGCTCTTGCGCACGTGCGTATCCGACGACGCGTCGCACTCGTGTGGAAAACTGTGGAAATATTTCGCGCGAGGTGCAAATAAATATAATGCGACTTGACGACGCTTTTCTTTCGAAAAACCCTCAAACCCGGAAAACCCTCACCTGTGTATTTTATTGTCTCTAAAAAGACGATACACTTTCAAGCACTAAGTACTAGGTATGTAGAAATTGTGTTGAAACATAATAAGTCTGACGAAAAGAAAAGTATCGTAGGGACACATAGGAAAGTAGCATTTGATAATAAATAATTAATCATGGAATAAACAAATCAAATGACATTTTGGCTAGACGTTGTTATTTAAATACAAAAAAAAAAGTTCCAGTTCCCCACCATTCATTGAGTTAGGTCGTAAATAAAATATCAATGAAAGTTCATTATGGTTTCGCGGTTTCGGTACGCGTGTAATAAATATACACATTGTTTCGCACAAATAGGTGCGTAAAAATAGAATTGACTGTGATATTTCGAGAAAGCGTATACATATATCAAATCGTACTTTGGTATTGACCTGAAAACTGCGATTTTCACGATAGAAGTGACAAATGGTCGGACAGGAACGGCACGACGTATCCCATTAGTGAGAAATATTATAAAATGTGAAGCTTTACCACCGTTACAAAAATTATGTGACACGGAAAATTAGTGTTTTAAGCTTATCGCAAACCTTTATGTGACTTAAATGACTTTGTTCGTAATAAAAAGAAAGGCACACAAAAAAAGAAAAGTGATGATTTGAATTTGTTGGTTATGCAAATTATTAATAGCCGACAATAATTATTATTCACATTCAAACAATAATAAAAATAATAAAGTCGAGTGAAATATGGGACGATATTTTTACGATTCCACTTTGTACGATTTTTTTCTCACACTTCATATAAATAAATATGAATTTTTGGCTTGCATAAATGCTTTTGTGACATATTATAAAAGCGTGCGATGCGATGTACGAGATGACAAGATCAAAATATTTTCTATCGTACATACACGTAATAAATACGAGCAAAAAGCGAATGAAATGCAAAATCTCGTCTATTGCAAACGAAGAAAAGAGATAGAAAATAAGTTGTTTGACAGTTGGTAAGGAGTTTTAAACATTTTATGATTACAAATATTCAGTACATGTACAATTGTAATTTGAATCAAATTATGAGTTTTGCGACTGGGTAATATGATAGTTTTTGTCCGTAATTACTCATTGTCGATCGGTGCATTGTGCGATGCACATGCAATTGTGTGCACGCACACTTCATACCCGGATCGAATGGTCAAGATTTACGTAATGATCTGTTGACGACACAAAGTGATTGGTCGCTAATTAAAGAAACTACTTGTCAGGTATTTCAACGAGACACAAAGACTACGTGCTAAACTAGTTCTCACTAATGTTCTAACGAGATTCATACCACGCAGGAGATGCTAAAATAATTATATACAAACTGACGAAACACGCGGTGTTACAAATTGAACAATCCAGTGAATAGTAAGTTTATTCACAGTATATGCAGCTGTAATCAGTTGATCTCGATACAATTGAAACAAATACGACTGCAATGAAAGTATGACGATGCGACTTTAAAATGGATCAACCTTGGATTGATTTCTTCGGATTTTCTTTCTTTTTCCGGAACACATGCGTAGGCGTGGAGTTCGCCTACACCCCGATACTAATTGCTGTTTTTTTTTCATTGTTTAAAAAACTAAAATAACAAGCGACCGGAAACTGTGACGAACGAAAAATCGATGCGAAAACAAAATTGGTTGGAAACTCCTGGCTAGTTTCGCGCAATGTTGGAGACATCGCCGTTGCGTAAATGTGATTTGCGGTTCAAAGTCTGCGGTATAAACTTAAGAAACGCGAGAAAATGCGCGTTAAGTAAGTACACGCACTTGCATATGCGGTCGCGCGCTAAGAAAACTGGATAATCTAACAATAAGTCCACAAGTATACATTGGGTTTCGGATGCATGGATGGAGTCTTGTTCGAACGTTAAAAATAAAGAAGCTCAACTATTTGAACGGTGTGTCGCATTGTCTTCGAGACGTTTTAAAAAATTACCGCGAACCGACCGTAGCGGTAATATTAATTTCCTATTGAGGCATATGCGTAAAGATGACACAAAAGAGTGGTGTCGTTATTGTTATATATTGACGTTATGGAAATGCGCAGAACATGCAAAATTATGCACGGCCAAGCCGCATTCGCCACATTCACGTGTCGTTCGACGATTCGTTCATTATGCGATGTGGACTGATTGCAATATTCATTATTGGTATAGACACCACTTTACGGTTTTAAACATGGTTCATGATAGCACATGACATGTTTCCATTATTGGTAGCTCCTCTTTTCTTGAAAAGTTTTTGGGATATGACCGTCAATATTAACGGGGTCATTATATCAATATTTTGGATACAATGAGACTACATCGACGTCGAAGCGTCTTGACGAGGCTAGCATAGAGGTGCAAGATCTGACATGTGTATTTAGTGGAGGTGTTCACACTTGAGCCTCAAGGCAAAAAGAATATCGCGTGTACAATAATTTGTAAAACAGTCGTCTGAGAATAGCTATGCGTTTTTTATACTAATGAAATTATACAACACTTCATTAAGTTTAGTGAGAAGTGTTTGTACGTATGAACATGTACGTACAGAATCGTTGTATGCAGAACACTTTCGTTTAACAAAGCAAACACTGAATCAAGGTTTACGACCGCTGACGAAAAACAACAGCGGAATAAATAAACTCGGAAGCACAATAAAAGCTCACAAGATTTAATCAAACGTTCATCTGAAAAGCTTTTTTAAATCGGCGAACAGGTGGTAATCGTCAGACGTACGTCACATAAAAAAAACTTAGGTATTCTAGTGAAATAATACACACATTTCTACTTCGAATTTTATAGTTTTCGTCGAGTCGAAGTATCTCTAACGAAGTTTCATAGTGCGTAGACGTGCGGTTTTGTCCCTAACGAACGCCTGACTCGATTAGAGGGCACACACACGTTGGATAATCCACGTGTATTATTGGGAGTCGGGTCGGGATTAGCGGGATTAAGACGCCTTCGACGCTAACCATAAGAGCAGTAACCCAAATTTGATTTTGGGGAGAGATTGCGGCGCACGGGATTATAGCCTAGACTTATCGATTACGATTGCCCTTGCCCTTTGCTAAAACTGAGCGAGTTAGTGTACGTGGAGAGTGGGGAAAACTAGATTGAGGGCATGTGGCAACTAGTGTGTTTACATAGCCGAGTGCATTTTTAATGGAGGAGACGTGTGTTTGGCTCAGCCTTGGGCCGCTTATAGAGCAGCGGCTCTATTCAATTCGAAATAAAAGCACTGCAGAGTTGAAGAGGAGAGTCATGGGCTGATGATGAACGATGATGATCGGCCGAACGGATCTGGGGGAATCCGGCTGGGCGTCGCGACGACTTCTAGAACTTGGCATGGTCTCGGTGCAACGATGCATCAATCATGCGCCAACTGCCCGTGCAAGATGCATCATTTGAATCCGATCGGTGGAGAAGTGGCATCGATTCGTACCTATCAGGGGTGTACACTGTGCACTACAAACCATTTGCATGATTTGAAAGAAGCGCTGGGGATATGAAGGAACAACATAACGAAGTACCTATACTATAGGATTGCCTAGTGTTATTGTAGGTGGGAGTTTAGAGGTGAACAAAGTTTCGCTAATCTTTAGAAACAGACAAAACGACAATGGGTTCTATACATGTATACATTTATCTGAGCCTTCTGAGTATACGCTGGGGTAGACGCTAGGCAACTCCGATGAATACCGCACTACAATGTGCAATGAACTATTCATAGTTAAAAAATTCGGGGTGTGGCTGTGTCCAACATGGCCATAGGTTTTCAGTGAATACGTCTGCGTTAGCGGCTAATATTTTATTTGGAATATGAGAATGAAAAGAAAGCATCGAAATGGATACAGTAATATATTTTATTTGGCATAACGAATAAAGTCTTAACTGGTAATCGATTACAATTTTATTTATCATTGGCCTGTGGTAAGCAGTGGCCATCGAGGTGCTCGCGCCGTTGTTTTGTGATACCGTCTACCGGTACCGATACCGTCTACCGTGATACCGTCTCACTCGTTCTGTCACAGACATGTTGATACTGATCGATAGATGATTAAACCATCTTTCTGATAATATACGTTTTTTTGTATTTCCTGTTGGCTTTTGGGCGAGTATGGGCCGACATAGAACATTTAAAAATTTTTTCGATTTGTTTTTGATTTTTCACCAATAAATAATTTACACAGTTCATTTTTACGACTTATATCGACAGATCTTGAAGAGATATTTTGTTTGGTAGCAAAATCACCACGCTAGCACATCAGAGTCGTGAGATTGTATACTGCTTGGAAATTTCCAAAAACGTCCAAAATAGCCGTTGGAAGATACGCCCCCCCCCCCGCGCCTCACGCATGCACGGTGCCAACTTAAGGTCGGAAATTTATTGTAGACGTATAACTGAGCGAATAAAACAACATTCATATCAATCGTGTTATTGGTAACGAAGTTATAGTGTCGGAATGTATGCCTATCCAAACGTAACACCGCCGTTTCCGTACTACGTAGTACCCCAAATCGATGTTGTAATCGTGTTCTGGAATGAAAAGAATAATCAAGAGAGTGCCAACTTTTAATTCATGGCATCCCACAAACGTTACACTATTCACAATAAGTCAGCCAATCAAATGATAATATCTGGCGCGAGATGACTGAATTCTTCTCTCACATTGGACGATTAATTTCGTCGCTTCAGCTTCGACCAATAGTATAGCGAATCTATGTAATGAATAATGATGATGCATTTAAAGTGAAGCCGCAAGTATGTATGTACAATTATTTTTTCGTCTATAAGTTCTTAGCAAGTGTCGCCGACTGATTCGAAGATAATTAAATTCAATTGGATATTTATTTATTCGTCGCTAACGAAGTGCATTTTACAATGCACGCAGAAAAATGCACGCTTGCGCGCGCGTATAACCTTATCTAGTGACACACATAAATAACGTATAATTAGACGTCACCGTAAATTGCTGCGAATGTGCAAAAATTCCATCGCACACAGGTACGACGTCTATTTTTTTCAACAATAGAATAGCGGCATTTTATCCGGAATTTTTTATATACATAGGTACACATATGTAGGTATATAAAATTAATAAAAAAATTGTTTGTTTGTTAACAGTGAAAATTTGTCATCCTTTTGATCGATTCTGTCGGTTTTGAGCTGTGCATTTTTTTATTGTTCGACGACAGTGATGGTGAACCTTCCACGAATAATGGCAGTGCAGTTGGAAATAGCGTATGCAGCGGAATGCAGCGAGCAGAGTTGTTAGTCATTGAGACAATGCGTTTCCGACTGTTCGTCCGATTGCGAAACACTTTTGTGAAAATAGCCGACTCGTAAAAACCGGTGAATTACGACAGTTTACTTAAGTACTTCAGCAACATTTCAGAAGAAACGAATACGAAGTGGGCGAAAATTGCAAGCACAATGTGAGACGCTTTTAAATGTAAGTGAATATTGCACAGTGTCAATAGAAAGCGTCTCTCTTTACTGCAAGTAAACATGTATGTAAATATTTCAGATTAAAATGGAAATATAATAATTTAAGTATGTATATATATATAACATATGTATGTAAAACTGTTCAAAGTTCTGCAGTCAATAAAACGTATCGATATTGAAGAGCAATCAATATAAATAAGCATAGCTTTTTAACGTTCTGAATAGTGTTGATATGTTTATGACTAGAGTCCTAATATTGAATTTGAATCATAACATAGCACATAAGTAGGTTTCCGTTCATAAATAATAAAAAAACGTTGAATGTTTTTACCTTGCGTTCACTTAAAAATATTGGTTTATAATAGTTTCAATTACAGTGAAGTGTCACAGTTAATATTTAGACTTTAGAGCGCGTCTAATGTTTACGTAAATTTCAGTAATCGTCAATTTTTTTCTGCAACGACAACAACGCCGCGAAAGTTACACGTTCCAAAGGTAGGTAGCATTTTAACCGTCAGTTTCACAGTTGACGGTTCAAAGTTCGTAACGGCAAACATGGAAATTTTCATACATATTTCATACTAACTACGTTGCGACAAATCGAGAAAACCCGACAAATTAACTTTCGGCATATCGGGGTGACAGATCACCGTTTAAACGAAATTTTTATGTCCGCCCACGTTCAGAAAGACAAGACATTTCGACTGGAGATCTACTTCAATCATCGCCATATCTTCAAAAATAGAAACATTTCTCAATGGCCGCTTGTTTTGGCTGGCACGTGCTCGCTATACCGGACGGTGCGAGAAAAAACAATAGAGAGCACAATTCCGTACGATTTTTCTAACACGTTCAGTACTTATTGTTATCTGGAGTGGTTTCAAATCAAAATTAAAATTGTACACCTCGAAACGTCCGATGACTGTTAAAATAAATATGATTTGATAATTTAAAATGAAAAGACAAATTAATCACCTCGAAGTAATGTTAATAAATCTTACCCATCAAAAGCGTATCAATTAATACACGTAGCACTGTGTTAATTTTGATATAAATTCGACGTTCGATTTATGCTGAATGTACAAATTATCGAAGTTCGTCAATCTTTCGTACATCATGTAACCGTTTCAAACATTAACACAATGATTAATGGTTTAAATTATTAATCGACGATTAATTCGCATATGTACATATATGTAGTATGTACATACATATATCTGAAAACGTTATACATACTTCGAACAGTTTATAAATAAATTTATATGGCAACAATTTTATTTTTGACACACCGAACCGAATTTGTTTTGAGACCCAAAACGCGTATATATATTTTTAATTAAAGACATGTTTGATCATAAAATATATACTATACATATATACTATCTACGTACATACATATATAAATCACCAACTCGTGTTTGAACAAAATCTAAATACCCGATTGAAAATTACCAGAACATAATGTAGAATACATTTACGTTTTGTGAACGTATGCAGTGTTCAAAGTACAAAAAAATTTTTCAAAGAAATAAACACAAAGTTTTATATTAAAAAAAACTCATGTCAGCATTGCGAAAAGAAAAAACACAACCGTTTTTGTATTACACCTATATTGCATGTGTAAGTATGGACATTGGAATAACATGTGTGTAAGTTTTTCAATTCGAATTTCAATAAGTATTCAAAATTATTAATTTTAATAATAAATAATAAATGAATTTAAATTGAAAAATAACAATAAATTTAATTTGTTATTGTAAAAAAATATATAAAATCCGAATATGATCAACAATAATTATTGTTTTTTTTATTTTATATTTTAAATACTAAACATAAACTGAATAATGATGCATAATCACACTATCGTTCAAAAAACAAAATAATTGAATGAAACCAATGATCCAACAGGTTTCTCAAGGAGTTGTGCGTGCGCACGAGCATTACCCCGAAAAGACGTTAACGAAAAGCACGTAAAGGGTTAACTGAGATACTATCAGTACGAGCGCCGATGCGCTACTGGTCATTGGGGCGGAGCGCCCTCTCGAAGCCTACGCCCCTCGGCCCCCGCCATATACCATACCAGCACTATATGATTGGTTCCAGAAGTCACTCAACAACGCTGCCAATCAAGTCGATCAACCAAATGGTTCCTAAACTTATGATTGGACTGGTCAAAAAAATTCCCTTTTCCGGGAAAAAGAACAGAATCAAAAATATTTATTAATACTGGCCTGCTAAGCACGGATATGATACTGAACTGTATTGACCGCATTGCCTAATGCTTACCACATACATACAAAAATTCCTGACTTGATCGTATTCGAGTACACAAAGTAATTCAATCGCAATCTTTCAATACGAAACCATGCATCGGAGCAAACGTATCGGTGTGATAGGGACGTTCATTAAAATACCATATATTTATGATATTTGACATTCGAAACCGCGAAAAAGTACGATAACGTTTCTCAAGTTAACCATGCTGATTGTATGCACAAGTTGAAATATCGTCGAACAGTATTGCGATTGTGAAAGGTCGAGCGATTGATAAAATATGAAAATGAAAAGTTCATCGTACATTTTATGGCGTTAAAGTTTGAGAATCGCTTGAATAGTACACATTACAATGCAGCCGATACGTTCGGTCTGTTATTTGCGCATTCTAAATGCCGATAGACATTGCCGATGCATAAGAATACACACATGCAAACCAGGTGATGACAGATAGACGACGAAGAACAGCATCGAAAGAAAATCGTCGTTAACATATTATTACAACGACGTTTACTTGGGTCACCGTGTGGTTAGCAAGTCGTTACTGAATTTTTTTAATCGTTTGAATCAGATTATTAAAAAAGTTATTTTGACTCCTGCACGTATTAATATTTATTCCACATCGTACCTATACCGTATGTGTGTATATATGCATGATACGTATGCTTAGGTCGTCACGACGTATTTCAACACACTTTTAAATCATCCTGTACGTATTGTACTAGTATGTGAGTAATTTCAAAACATATATTTTACTCCCTAGTCGTCGGCGCGTATGTAAATTTTAAGTCATCTGAGTAAATAATGACGATTTTAAAACGAATCTGTGACTTGTTTTGTGTTGTACGGCGCCGTGTTTGTTCTGTAGTCGAGAAGTGTAAACAATTCCTAACATTCATGGCACACTATCGTTTCTAGTACGAACATTTTAATATTGTAAACTAATTCCAATAAATTTTAAACGTCTATAAAATAAATGTTTGGCATAGAAGTCGACGAATGTAAATTATGTATATATATTGCGCCTGGACCTTAAGCGGTGCGACAACGTCCTGTCAGGTTTTTCAACTTCCGGTCGTTCGATTTCGACTTACAAATTTCATCCACATCCTCAATTGTCATTCGCGACAATCGTTACGTCGCTTATACTCGCGAAATTCAAATGAACTTAGCAAGTGTCCGTATCTGTACTAGTTCCGCTCGGTCCGATTAGGATAGGCTTTGCGGCAGATTAACAAGACTACGCCTTCTCTTGTTTATTTATTGTATTCTACATCAATTCAGATTACGACCATTTGTTAAATTTCAAATGAATTCATCGTTTTAAATCATGAGTATCATAGTTTGGAGTTTGATTTTTTAACCATGGGTATGATAGTGGGGACCGAAATCGGACCGCATCCCTCGCGTTTAAAGTCGGCGATTATCATGAAAATTTAAGGTGAAACGACGCGGCAACCGAACTCCCAACGAATATGTAAGTGGTCTAACTATGATAATAAATGTAAATAATTCAGTTCAAAGGCTAAGCAAGTACAAGGTTGCATAGGTAAGCGACTGGCGACATTGTCAACACATGGCGACGTCTCAGCTCCATCACGTATACGACATGGACAAGGAAATCCCCTCGTTATTTATTTATTTTAAGCACATCCTCGCTATGGAGTGTATTTAATTTGACTCTATTGCATTATAAAATCGGAAAAAAAACCAATCGGAATATTGAACTTATGTAAAGTTGTAAACTTCATTCTATTTCATATCTGATTTCAAGTCCAAAGTGGCATCACATTAGACAGAAACAATAGTGTGTTTATAAAAAAAATGGTTTATTTAAACACAATCGATGGAATTTCGGTGAAGTTGGTAACATTTTCAGAATTGACAGTTCACGCTTGCATTTCAGTTTCAAACTATGAAGATGACGTGTTAATTTCCGAAATACGAAACTCGAGCGGCCCCGGTGAGCTAGCGCATTAGACGGGTTCGTTCTAATTGAAGAAGAAAATTTCTCTCGACACTGGCAAAATTCGAATTCTAAAATAGACGCCGATATAGATCTGAATCAAAATCTGTATTGAGGTCGGCGTGCCCCACCCGCGGTTGGCGATCGCTGAAAGTGCTGAAAGTTTCACGCTTTACTATACCCATAAGTCGATGCGGCGGACTCGCGAATAATTCATGTATGAAAATTTCGAAATTGTAAGTCTTCAGCGCCTATGCGAAACATAAATCCATATACTAGTACGCGCTTTTGAATTGCAAAAGGCGCATGGCCATGAGAAATCAATGGCGGTGTTGGTTTTCAGCGGTCTAGCAGTTACTTGCATAATTCATTAGCGGCTACGCCATAGGTACATATGTATGTAGCATCGACTGGATGCAATATCGTATGAAAAACGCAAATTAAACTATACACACCAGTTTCTAAGTCGGCATGGGTTAACATTTTGCATTTGAGAAGTTGAAAGGTGGAGGCTTTTAAATTATTCAATGAAAAGGGAGGGATACATTGTCGAGTTTGAATTCTAATGAAAGATTCATTGCTTTGATTTTTGTTTGTTGGGGTTTTTTTTTTTTTTTGATGTTCGACGGTATGTAAATTTTGTTGAGGGTTCAAAACGGTCGCGTCGGAAGGGTTAAAATTTGGTTTCATACTCTCGGTCGATGGTCGCATAGATTGGCCCAAAAACTCCAAATGAAACGATTTACATACACGCTCGTGTCCTTTTCGTTTAGTACGACAAAGGGAGGTTCACTCATGAATATCCCCGAGCCTGAAAATAAAGGTTGGAAATAAACAAACAAACGAATGCGTTCGGTTAATAAAATTACGTTTTCACGAACAACATCCGATTTAGATTAGTTATCTACATATGTACATACATACACATATGAGAGTTTTAAATTAAATTAGCATTTGAGAGAAAATCAAAATTTCGTAAAAGAGTCGACCATTATGAAAAGTTTCAAAAACAAAGAAAATGAAGATTTATAGCGATTTTCCGATAAAATTTTTACGACTTATGGAATTTCAAAACTGTCATTGAAACCGATTTTACGGTCGGAGTTTATAGTTGAAGATTACAAAGCGCACCGCAACAAAGATTCTGCTGGAGTTTTTCAGAAAAAAGTTATCACATGACGAGTAAGCTATACATATCTACGAAAGAGTATGGGCATTTAGATTTAAACATTTATTTAAATAATCGAATAAGTTTCCGTTATTAGGAAACGCGCCGCAGTCGTTTTATGTACCTACTATCTAGATAATTTTAAATTGCATAAATTTGACATTAACGCTTAAAGTGCCCGAGTCATAGCCGAGCGATACGAATTTTGAGGTCTTTCGAAACCCAATTAGATTTTCACATAAATTTCGATTAATTTTTAAACGCACTTTAAATAGCACGACGGACCGTAAAGCGATAAGAAAACGGCGAACAATCAATTTGAATGGAGCATTAAAATTGTGTCGATAAGCTCACCTGCGGAGCTTGGAATATGGCAACAGTAACAGTTTGAATTGCGCGCTTTTGCGAACGTGTCCCATTACAGACACCGGGTAATGGACGCCCAGGAGTTGACAATCTCGGGGCCGCGGCCAAAAATGCATAAACCGTACCCTTTTTCGAGCCATACACTAAAGGAAGACGCTTTGTGAATTTTTATATCGGTACAATAGTATGCGTCACGCTTAGCCACTCATTGGTAGTCAAACGGCGTGCCACGAGCCGCGCACGCATCACGCTTTTTTTTTTTTTCGTATATGGTAGTCTGCTTAATCTATCACACCACACTTGGTCTGTATTGTATGATTAAATAGCGAACGCAATTTATTTAAGGGTCAAATGGAGAACGTATTCAAATTAACAAAATTTTGACCATGATACTCGTTTGGGTCAAAATGTGCAAAAAAAACCGACCAAATTCTACATATCAATAAAAACATACGAGTACACGAGTAGATAGGTGGATTACGATTAATTAAATTACTATTTTCCGCATAAAATTAAAACCAACCGTATTAAATATCGCTGCGCATTGTGCCATGGTAATAACGAAGTAATCCGATCGCTCACATTCTGGCAACAAAATAATCAAAGCGCATAGACTGACAATAAAGAATGCCAACGCTACATTTCAGCGGTAAATATGTTCGCACGATGATACGTTGTGGTGTGTCAACTTTCAAAAAGGTAAAGACGGCAAAGCTCATTTCAACGACAGTGACTCAATCGGTGTATCGAAAACCTAAATAAGAAGGAATCGTACACACAGAGCGGAACTTGAAATTCAAGAGAGAGTCCGAGGAAGTGTCGACACACGTGACGTAGATTACAATAATGACAAAAAAAAAAAACAGACTCGTGTTTATATTTTTAAATATCGAATATGACTCGAAGCATCATCGGTGGCTATGTTCGTTTTGAGCTTTGTCAAAAAAGGTACACTTGCGTGCTGAAAGTGGACGAATGGACGTTTCAGTTAATTGAAACGACGACGTTCATCCGGATGAGAGAACGCGCTGTTATGTCGCCAGATATTAGTTGTCACCTTATTTATCAGTAATGGTAGTTATTTAAAAGGAACACAACGAAGCGAAAGGACGCTACAGTGCACATACATATGAGTCTAAAAATGAAAAGCGTATGATAACGTAATTATGTAGATTATTATAACAATATCCCACTGTCTTTAATACCAACAATTTGATAATAACGCATTGCGATATGATGAATAATTTAAGTCTTTATTCTAGGAAATGATACGATGTGTAATATAAATTACTTTCAACAACATTAATATTGTAAGTGTATGACTAAGTTACAGGGAAATATCGATTGAATCATGATCGATATGTTAACAATGCAACGCGTTTCAAATGTGAATTTAAGTGGTTTGGGTTTGAGGAACGCTGCGAAACTTGTCGCCCTACTTGCATGATTCACAACGTATCAAAACACTAACTATTTAATTATCCACAGGGTGTTCCAGAGCGACACGAGCACCTCGTAGCGAGTTTCTGCGTCAACTAAACGATGGCTCAGTCTGTAGTGTGCATCGTCGCGTCATTTGACGGTGACAGTTGACGATGATGATGACGATGACAACAAAAAATATACAAATATTCTAAAAATGATATACACATACGCGAATAGTTGTCATCGGTACTAGTTTGTAAAGGTCAAGTGGGAATATTCTAAAATGAAGTGGGTTTTGTTTACGATAGCGTTTCTCAATCAGTGATAGCGCACCTTCATGCTGTCATGTCGGTGTATAAGTCAAGGGTACTTAAACTTTTTTAGTTTGGGAGCTACTTTTTTATTTTAATTTGGGGGTGGGGTGGGGGGGAGGTCCGGATATTATATACTAATAAAAATCTTATAAGAATTTTAGAAAATTTAAACATTTTCTTTAGTTTTTCAAAGCTAATACAAAAATACCATTAATAAAGATATCAATTTTTCTAAATCACATTTCGAAGAAGGGTCTTTGATCTCTGCGTTTTTCCATAAAATATCGTCTTCTGTGTTAGTGATGCTGTATTTCTTAAAAGAGTACATACTCCACCATTGATGTCCTTGTCATTGGATTATTATGTTTCAAGTAGTAATAATAATTTTAGATTTTTGACAGCGATTGTAAGACGCCATCGATTATAAGACACACCTCGAATTCAGAGATACCAAAATAGAAAAAAAAAATATATGTCTTATAATCGATGCAATACGGTACTTGTAACAAAACGCAAACAGTCATCAAGGTGATCATCAGTCTAATGTGTCTGCATTGTTGAATGCAGTCGTTTAAATATAGTTTATCACAAGACCACGTGTTTTGGATTAGCAATTTCGAAGAAAGTGTGCCGTATTGTAATAGAGGACATGTTAAAAGCTCCAAGAAGTCCTCGACTTATTTTGACAAATTAGCTATTGTACCTGAGAACTGATGATTAAACAAATGCACGAAAAAATAACGCTCCCTTCCTTTGACCATTAATCCATTTCGTTAACAGATAAGCACCAGGAAGACCGTTTGGCTTAGTTAAAAAAATTGAACCATTGTAGTAAATTAGATAAACTGAATGCAATAATCTTTTCAAAATTTACAAAGCAAAATCGTATTCGAGATCGACTAAATTTCGCTTTGCTATCGACCGGTTGAGCACCCATGGTGTAAGTTATATGATTGAATACGGAGTTGTGTTCAAGGTTTATTGTACCAAAAGTAAAAATGTTGTCTATTTCTATCGCTCATTTATAGCTAACGATCATAAGCGGATAATTGCATTGTTATTACATCGAAATAATACGAATCTCCTCGAGGACGTGCACTAATTGCACAACGCATTTGACGGAACGTAAAAAAATACGACCATGAGAATGCAATCTGCACCGAGTTGCACTAACGATGCATGCGAGTCGTTTTGTCGTCAAAATCCCACATTTTTGGATATGAGGTTTTTTTAAGCATATATTTTTTTTGACAAATGGCCCCATTTCATAGCGTCTAGGAGCGGCTTGAGACGCAGTTTGCGGTAAACGTAGAGCGTGTCGCAATGTTTGTTTGTTCAGGTAAACGTACCGAGAAAGACACGGTGTTTCAAAATATAATAATAATAATAATAGCTGATAATATATTACGTTGAATAACGATCGTTTCGCTGAGACAAATGATCGAAACCGACGGTAGACGTCTCTATAAAAAATATGATAATGAAAATCGAGTGGTTTTTAAGCGGCGACAATATCGTCAAACTTCCGCCGAGAAGATGTTTTAAGCGTGCATAAAAAATAATGGATCGAAACGAAGCCAAATTGGATTATTGTCAGAGATAGATAATAATTGACGATAGAGTTCGTTCAAATTTCAATGAACGTTATTGGGATGGGATGAGGGGGAGGGAATCCGTGCTTTTCCTTTGCGGATCCGCTTTTTCCGCTCGTTTCCCCTCTTTTTTAACCTCTAATTAGATGTTCGAGCCGTGCAAAAGTTCTTGAACAATTCGCGCACAGAAACGACCCATTTCGGAAAACAATGGCCTTTCAATGCTGTCCCGGGACGAGGGATAGAAGATCGAAGTTGGTTCTCGACTTTGAATTCCCACAATGAATTTAATTAAAAAAGAATTTTTCAAGCGTGAATATCGCAGCTTAGAATCGAATTCGGATTAATGCAATTTGATATATAAAATTTCAATTAATACGAACCACCATTGAATTCGTAGAACGTTGAACAGATTAGGAACAATAGAATTAGGAGCATTGATGAACATTTTTGTAAGGAATACTTGGTCTGTTCCATCGAATTTAAGCCAGATAACTGCATAATAAGCACAATGAATATTTCTTTATCGGATAACTAACTATGAAATCCGTTGTAATTGGTTGACCTTTGACTGACTGAACGGTCTTTGTCTTTTGTTATATGTACTTTAATGCAATATCTTTCTGATGCACTAATAAGTCCTATTAAAATAAACATTGTAATCACACAGTAGGTACTAACTTGTACGCGAAATATATGCGAATATATGTACAAGTTTTGAAAGGCAAAAAATATGTCAATGACGTGTAGCTATCGAGTAAATTTTAGTGTAAAAGTATAATAACGTTAGTTTATTTGAGAAAACAGATTTTGACAGCTATTTTATTTCCAAACCAATGAACATTTTTCAATAAGATTCAAACGAATGAATATAGTTTCTTTTGCAGATATCATATACAGCGCCGTCAAAATGATTCTTCTTTCGAAAAATTGCTCAATTAACCGCGAACGAGTGAGGTAACAGTCCACGTTAATGTTAAGAATATCGTGTGACATAGTTGAGTCATGAGTAAATCTCAACAAAAACTATGGTGCAAGGTAGGGATGGCACTTGAGAAATGCAACGCTAAATTGCATAATTAGTCGCAAAATTGGGACACAGTACTGTCTAGCATATAATAAATAGTACTCACCGTTTCTATTTTCACTGTCAGCTGGCTTCATCTGGATAGGATGGTGCATCTGCAGAAAAGAATAATATTAATTAGTTATGCATATATATAATATAAATTTTTAATAAGGCATATTTATCGTCGACGTTGTGTAAGGAAGCTAGAGTTAATCCACACGTTAAGGTCAAAGTGATGAAGCTTTCGTGGGCGGTTTCAATCTTGGAAGGATTTAACTTAATTCACGGAGTGAAGCAGTGCAGTTAGGGATAACACTTGAAACGATAAATTTAGAATTCCATTGTTCAGACTTGTACATAAGTAACTATGTACTTGTATACAGGACCGGTGTAAGGTTTTTCACCTGTGCGTCATGTATCGAATGACTCAATACCATTGTTCGTTCGCGGATATAGACAGTTGTTTGTTTGTTTACAAATACAGATTTAAAATATTGTATAAATTTTTATTAGTTATATTAATGTGAAAGTCCAACGTTTATTTACGTCTACCGATGTTATTATAGAAGTCTCTTAAACGGTGTTTTGTCAGGATGGTTATTAGGAGACGTAATTCTTTTCAGTGTCCCTATTTATTTTAAACAGTTGACAGTTAACTATCACATTTGGGGATCTAAGCTTTGAACACTAAGTGGTACAATTAACTCTTTCTACGTTTACGTGAAATAAATAACAAATATAAAAAATATTGTATATTATTACGTATATGTACATACATATATGTATGTAGGTAGATAACTTAATTCTTGTTTATTTTCTTCAAGTTCTTGGAAGTTGTAACGTTGACTTTGATTTTGAGTCTGTTATTAATTCATGTGAGGTACGATTCACTAAATAAATTTATCGTATCATATTTCGATTGAAGTCTTTAAGAATTGAATAATTTTTAATTCATTTGATACCATATTCGAAATGCAACTGAAATGCATATTTTGTATTTAAAACTACGAGTTAAATTAAAAATCTTAAATTGCTAAATAGGATTTCACTAAGACTACTGAGGTTGTTGTGAAAAGGCTTTGGAACACGACGACAGTCACTGTTCAAAGCGAAACAAGTGAACAATTGCCGATTTCATGCCTTCTGAATGAAAATATCAAAAAAATGCGTGTTTTGTACGACGCGTGACACTGTTTCACCGATATGCTAATCTGCTCACATGTGTCACATCACAAATGAGTACAAATCAGTATCAATTTAAATAGTAACTATGACTGCGTACATATATAGGTACATACTTAGCTACTAGGGAGTCCATTAACGGTTTACCGGTAAATGACCAATGGCAAGTCCATAATATATATTCGCTGCGTTATCTGCGATTCTAGACTAATTCTAATATTCAAAAATTGTACATATAAGAAAAGTTCTAATAGATTTGAATTCACATATCACCTTTACGCAAAATGATTTTCAACTGATCTCTAAAACTACATATAACATCATTACAACCAATAAAGCTGCCATAGAAGTACTGTGTGACCAAAATGTTAATCTATGTTTGGCAGATGTAGCATTAGAATGTATGTTGGATGAATTGAACAAAAAAAAAAAAACACTTCTTTATGTAACGAACTTAAGGCCGGGCGCACACTGGGTACGTATTCGTACGAATTCGTGTCGTACTTATGTTGTCACGCCCAGAGAGAGACAACGCCATACGTGTGAGGGACAACAACATACGTACGACAAGAATACGTACCCAGTGTGAGCCCGGTCTAAAGCAACATTGATTGTTCGTATAAAGGAGAGGCGAACACTCTATTCTGATATTTTGCAATACCTATAGAATCCCAGGATATCGGATGATGAAGATTATGGTATTTTTAATGTAACCAGTAAAAAGACAATAATGAAAATAATAGTAGAGCTTATAGAACGGATTTCCAGCACAGATGTTTTTTCTAAATACCGAGTAATACCGGTAAACCGGTATTTCAAGAATCTGGTGCCGAATTACCGGTAAATGGAAATGACGGTAAATTTGGACTCCCTAGTAGCTATGTATGTACATATGTACATATGTACAATAATATAATACATATATAATGAGACGAATGAAAAGATTCGAAATCGCTGTAAGTTGGTGGGAAAGTCTTCAGAAATATGATTGGGTGTCGTCGACTGGTGACAAGTTGACGGTCAAATTAGCATTCGACGAGCTTTCGCGCGATATGTCCAGCGCGAAAACTCGTCGGAGCTTTCGGACGAAGCTTGCGATATATTTCCGTCCCCTGGGCGTCAATCACTCACCGCTCGACAGATTCCATTCCTCGGAGGCGTCCCGAAAAGTTCAAAAGAAGTTTTGCATGCGCGGTGAAAAAGTCACAGTGCATTTATATGTGAATATAAAATAAACACGAAAAAAGTATGACTTCCGAGCTAGAAGTTGTCTCGCTACAAAATGATTTAAAAAGCCAAACTACCGAGATGCAAGTAAAGGTTCTTCAATATTTGGAAATAATTATCAGAAATAAAATACATTTTTCTGAAAGTTTTAGTTTTAGTTTAGATTTAATGGCAGATGATATCACAAATTGTGAATATTTAGAGACGATCCTTATGAACCATTTTATATCTAAATGTTTAGTAAATAATAAGCAATAGTCCACTAGTGATCTGGTATCATTGTTATCAAATTCATTCACATTAAAACAATGGCTTACAAACTGGGGGGCGCCTACTAGTTCAAAGGGGGGCGCGAAAAGTTAAACCTTTATTGTTTCGTGTATTAAATTTGCAATGGGTACAGAATCCATTTGTCAATGAACAATATGATGCTTTTGGATTGACAACATTCGAAAACGAACAATTGATTGAATTATCATGCGATACTCCATTGAAAAAAAAATTTGATTCCGAAACTATAGTTCAATTTTGGTTGAAGGGAAATGAAGAGTATAATACTTTGTCGAGCAAAGCTATACAAGTTATGTTGCCATTCGTAACATCTTATTTATGTGAAATTGGATTTTTTTGTCTTAGCTGTTATGATATCGAAATATCGAGCCCGTTTAGTAGTGGAAAAAGAGCTCCGAGTAGCACTTTCATCATATCTGGCGATAGTGACGAATTGGGGCAACCTGTCATGTCACTATGGTATAATTTAGAAATAAAATAAATATAAAATAACACCTCGATTTGATAAACTTTGTACTGATAAACAAGCTCATCCATCACATTGAAAACAAATGCATTTATAAATATATGTATGTACATATGTACATATATGTATAGTAAACCTTATTGTTATTATCCTGTGAATTACGTTTTTTTATTTTTTTGTATGAATACATTTTTTTACCATTTAAAAATGTGCCTGTATTATTTTATGAAATAAGGAGGCGGCGCCAAGATTTTTTTTTAAATATGGGACGTAGTAACAATGTTTAGAAACCACTGCATTAAAGTAAGCATGTTTGAATTTAAAAAAACATAACTGAAAGTAGCTGAAGAAACAAAACTAAATAGTTTTTAAATCCGAGAATAAAGGAAGTGAAAAGGAATAGATTTATTCGAATTTCACTGAAAGACACGATTCATCCCCGTTAAAGTGGCGCTTGAGGGTACTTAAAATTTAATTAAATAAAAACGGCGGCAAGTTAAAGAAATTAATGAAGTGTCGTTCTTATCGGACGCCCCTCAAATCGCTTAGGAGTGCTTGAACAAACACAGTGCTTCGCGCCATTAATCGCCAACACCGATACAAAAATAGACGACAAGTAAAAGGACAATGGACATGTGCTTTGAAAGCGGGGTCCGCAGACAAAAAATTAAATTTAAATGTAAAGACGAAATATGCCAAAACAGTACATTTTGATCAGACCAATCAAATCGAAATCCGAAAAGAGTTAAACAAAAATCACACAGGAATAGTGAATTTACGTTATTTTTCAGTTACCGAAGTACCTGGATTGATTTTTTTTTTGTAAAATTGAACAACGGTATCAATCGAAGCGTTTCTGGCATGCCTTTTGAGTGTGGTGAGTCAGGTGTGGCCGCTAAGTGAGCCAACTGCCAGATAATACGGCTGACAACGGCAAATTAGTACGTCTTGGGTCGTGATGGACTGTTTATCGTCATTATTTCGTCCAAGAGTCACTAGTCTGTCTACTTTTCAATTACCAAACATTCAAATATCAAAAACTCGAGTATGCAACGCAGAAATGACGCCAGAACAATTATTGTACCAAAAAAAAGAATTCTATAATATAGCTTTCAATGAAATTAAACACAGTGCTTCATCCTCTTCTTTCACGTCTTATGTAGCGATCCGTTGCCAAGGAAGACACGAAACCTGTTAAATATCTATCATGTTTATTTAACGTCCTTCGAACCCTGTATCAATATTATACGAAATCGAAAATTAAGCGTACTGTTATATAAATAAGTATTTAACTGTGACGTTGTATTTTTGGTTGTACGATTTTCATTAATTCAAACGATCTGTATTATATAACAACTTTTGACTTTAAGTACATTAGTTTATTTGATTTTTAAGTTGACATTAACAGCAATTTAACAATTTTGAAGTATAAAATGCATTAGGGTATTGATTTTAAAATACTCACTGTTGAAATTTGGATTTCCCTCTTGTAAACACTAATAATTAATTTAAGTTGAAATACGTATATCAATTTTTACTTTACATATGAGACTGTCGTAAATTTATTAGAAAAATTTCAACGACTTCTTTTCTACTTTATCTTTAATATTTTATATGGAATAAAGGTGTTGTTGATTTAATATTTGTGCATGCAAAATTGACGATTGACACTTTCGTAAATAATTGGCGTACGAATTTCACGAAATTTTCCGAATGGAGTGACGAAGGTCGACGTTAGACTGTAGTGAATGTACGAGCACATTTGCCCTCTTCCATTTTCTTTTCATATTAAATTACCTTCATTAAAAAAATGCACGTCAGGTGTCAAATTACGCCAGCAAAGCGCTTACGCTGAATTCGCTGGGAAAGTTCCAATGGTAAAAAAGGGTCCACTCATCAAAATTAGCGCTGACAAAAATATATTTACGCAACGAAAATTCAACACCTACATAGACCTTTTTCTGTCAATGGAAGTGAGGGGGGACGGGGGGGAGCCTTATAAAAAAAAAATAAAACGAAAATTGGATGAAGTCGAACCTGTCAAAGTGGAAGTGAATTTTTCACGGGGTTCTCCAATCAAGATTTTGGACCTTAGATTAAGCGGAGGGAGCACGGCACCCATTTGTCAAAAGGCCGTTCGGAAGAGGTCATAAATCTGTGTAGCTCGATCGTCGGGGAAATCTCACGATTAGGGATTGCTTATTGACTCATTTCCTGTGAGAGGAGGTTACTTCGGAGGGTCCGGTTGCTCGTTATTCACCAGTGTTTATTTTTCACGGATAAAACCGAAGTTGTCGACGCTGCAAATTAACCGTTAAGCACTTCTTTTTTTTCAAATGGACAGCTTATAAAATAAAACAAGAGATGGCGTAAAAAAAAAAAAGTTTTGGTTTGCGTCTCTGGTGATTAGCGTGAACGTCCGCTGTAGATGTCGCTCTCACTCGATCGCACAATACCAAATGTGCAATTTATAGATATCGCAACATCTTCGGTGCAAAAGACAAATTCAGGGGTAGTGAACCGTGTGCGACTGGTCGGTAGTAAATTACGAGGTCCAGATTGATGGGGCAAACAGTGTCAAATCATCGGGGAGTCAGCCAGTGGCTATTTGCCGAGTAATTTGTGCCGGAGGATAGACCCACCCTCTTCCTCCCACTCAAACAACGCCCACTAATTTATTAGGCAAACAAAGTGGGGTAGGGGGAGGGTTGGAAGACAGGGCCACTACCACACTTCTCCAACAAACGATGCTCTTATTTATGTCCGAGGATACGTTTATGGTCAAAGTTGGAAGGGCAGTTTTTAGTTCAAAGTGAACAACATTAAAATCCATGACGAAATCTAAATAACTTATTCAGTTCAAGGATTCCGGATCAAACAATTTTAACCTGGGGAACTTTTAAAAGATGCTTAAATACATAGTTATGAGGAAAATGTTTTCGCGTGAATGCAAGCTCAATAAATAATTAATTAAAATTATTGATGCGTGAACCCTGTTCGATTGAACGATTCTGATACGGCATAGAACAACACGATATATGTACATACATATGTACATATTTCACCGAAATGCATATAGCAACCGTTTATCTATTATACTATGTATGTATGTATGTAGAATGAATTGGTTAATACTTTAATTAACATATGTATGTTAGTTTTAGAATATTCATACTGTCACAGTTTAGAAGTTTGAATTCACACTATCACATGGAACGAAATTGAAATAATCTAGTTCGTATTTGAATTTGCAATTCAACGTTTAAATGCAACTTCGCCGTGGAAGAACTAACAGTGGGATACGAGCACACATCCTTTTCGTAAAATCGGCAGGATCGTTCAAATAGACCTGTTGCTTTCGAATCAACGTTAAGAAGTCCTCTCGTTCGCAATGCCAATGTAAAAATCTCCAGTTGAGGGATCGTTTACACTGGCAATTCACCTAACTCAAACACGACCCGAACTCGAAGTGCGAATTTAGTCGGTGAAAAGTCAAGTTTTTCGTTATCCAATTTAACCGCGGCGCCAAGTTAAAACCGCTGGCGAAGTAATAAGACAATAAGTTTCGCAATATACGAACGCGGCACGAAGTGTAACATACCTTTGGGGTGGGAAGCTGGCCGTGTTCGGTTTGTTACCTCATTAAAGTAATCTGCCCTTTTGGGCAAGAGTCTCGGGCCTAGTTCGACTTTATGGGTTCGCGAAACAAACACAAAGTGCCCACAGGATGTAAATGCTACCGTTGTAGTAATTTAACGAGCAATTACCGAAAAACAAGCCAACATTTTCCCTTACTTTGCAAGAGGGATAAATCTGGCCAGGGACCTGTTTAACGCGAGCGAACTCGCCTTATTAGCAACATTAAATAAACACATGCTATCTTCCAGATAGATATTTGTGTTAGCTATCAAAAGGTCAAAAATTATGTTAATGTTGATTTTGAAATTCATACCTACTATGCCTCTACAATATGCACGAGATTATAATATAACGTTTTAGATTGATAATGTTTAATCAATTACTTCGTTTATTTTATGTACCAACATATGTATCTTACTAAAGTGTTATAACGATAATTTTGAAATCCTTAGATAAATATACTGTAAACATTGTCAGAAATACATAGCTTCATTGCTATTCCTATAATTTAAGTGACCAATTAAATTAACTATACATACATACATAGGTAGTATAAGAATTTATTATAATGAAAAAATAAAAAGTACAGATTAATTGAAAGACATGCTGATGTAATTTCAATGCCAGCCATGCTGGTTAGCTAGTTAACATTGAAACATTTTCAATGGAAATAAATTGACAAAAGATAATACATAAATTGTATGAATATTGAAGTAATTTGTATGCCATACATTCAACAAATAAAATAGTACATTTAATGAAATGAATAAATTTCATTTCATTAAATATAATGGACATAGGCAAATAAACAAAGATAAGTATTTTAACACAAGAATATATTTATCGATATAAACAGAATTTTAAGAGGAAAATAATATGAATACAAAATATATTCATATAATTTATATCAAAAGATAGTTTTCGAGAGTCGAAAGCGCATTAAGCGTATTGCACATCCTAAAGCAATTTAGCGAGTTGTTTTCACCCGGCAACTTTGATATAATAACTGCTGTATTAAACCCGACAACTCGTAATAAAGTTTAAGTAAGCAATTACGAGGTGTTAAAATGTCGTAAACGTTACGGGGTGCAATGATTAGAAAAAAATTCATTACATCCGAGAGAATGAGAGAGCTTCACTCGGATGAAAAGGAATCTTTTGCAACTCGAATACAAATAACACGTAATGTTAGTGGTTAAATTTGGACTTAAATCGGTACATTGAGGTGTTAAAACATTAAATATAATAAGTGTAAATGTATAGTTATTTATAACACATGGACACAACTTACCCCGACTAGCGTTTTGATATTGTGTAATGCGTCCTGCGCTTTCAGCGCTGCTTTTCGCGTGAAAAACGTCACAAAACAGCACCCTGAAACAAATAGCAAAACAAAACATACTTGTGTTTAACAATGACGAAACATATCACAGATCAAACGTGAACATATGGACATAAACACGTCGCCGACGAGCGAGCGGTGAAATACGTTTTCACTAATGTTGTTAAATATATGTATATGTATGTATGTATATATATATATAATACTAACATGTAGCTAAAATACAAATGATTTGTATGCAAGTGATAAAATAAAACGAGAAAGCAAGCACATGTGATTGTTTTACGAGTGTGTGTTTTTCCATTTTTCGCTGAGGGTTGTAGCCGGTTTTTAGTAAAAATTATATCAGTCAGTCAAAAGCAGAAATCAGTTGAACATCACAAATTTAATCAAATGTAAAATTGACATGTTAAAATAATTACTCTACTTACATACATACATATTTTCATGGTACGTTTACTATGAATATAGTAAGGATACACTGATAAATATAAGGATAGACTGAGACACCATTAAATAAATAAGTACTTTATATTGAATTTATCATGAACATATCGACTAATATACTTTGATATCTTGATATTACATTAATAATTAAATGGCTGCCTTAAAAAATCCAGCATTTTTTAGTTAGGCTGATGATTTTCTTTTTAATATTGGTTGTGTGATATAAAAATAAAATGTAATATTTTTACATATTTTTCCAGGCTTACAAGCTGAGATGTTTTTGGTTCACGGAATGACAAAGACACATGAGTGATTTACAGGACGAATCAATCATACGTAATTGCTTTAACGTTTTATTACGAGCCCGTGGGAAATCTACGCTATTGTTTTTACGATGGAAAATTGACATCGAAGGCTTTCCGCATTCGACATATGTATATATTTAATATCAATATTTATTTATGTTGAGATACTGACCTTTACTGGTGCCAGTTACTTTATCTCTAAGTACGTTGATTTGATGAACCCTTCCGAATTCTTCGAACATTTGCCGCAGGTCATTTTCGTCCATCGAGCGTGGCACCTGCCCGACGAACATCTATAAAAAAAAAAACAATAAATAAACGCACAATATAAAAAAAATAAAGAATATCAAACGAAATATGTGTCGAAGATAAGGGGACAAAACAAAGGAGAAAAGAAAAGTAGGGCAAAAGAACGGAGGGGAAACTTTTGTGATGTTGATCTGTATAGTTTGTTCAAACGAGAAGTAATTTTGATACTTTATTACGTTTCCTTTCTGGAATCTCGGCTGGGTCTAATTCAAAGGAAATTATGTCGGGTCGTCGCTACAATCGTCGAGTTCAGCTTTCGGCAGCCGTAATGTTGACCCTTGTACTCTTCTAATGCGTACATTTTATTATGTGAAAGGGTTTGAGGGCGAGTTCATAAAACGGACATTATCGCGAGTAATTTTGTAGCCTTGTAACAATTGCCCAATAAATTCATCGATATCGAATTTATCACTCCTTTTTAGTATAAAAATAATTATACCTACATATATAGCAAATCACCTTGGATAAAAATCAGCGCCAATTGCGCATTATCTATATAAAACCAATTTATATTTATCATTTTGACATAGGCGATACGAATCTTTGCGATATTGAGCAGTGTTCAGAAAATTTCAAGTACCTCGATACGTATCTTTACGCACGTAACTATGTCACTAAACTTTATATACTATGTTTTTATTATGTTGTTTTATGCTTGTATGTGTATTATTTTTGTAACTTATCCACCACGACGCGTTGGTTAATCGGTTATGTTATGGTGGGTGTTTCTGTACATAAATAAATAAATAAATAAATATTGCTAATGAACTATCAATAAATAATTTGATCGGTTTATTTACTTAGCAATAGTACGTGTACGTATGTATGTTTTCACGATAGAAAAAAATAGTATTTGTATTCCGCAAAGTTATCGTATAGTGTAGCACACATACGATACATAGTTACGTAAAGGTTAAAAGATTCAAGGGCCGTGAAATAAAATTGTTCATCCACCCGGGTCGTATCTGTTCATTTATACATACATACATAGTTTCGATGAAATCGTATTAATTTTTGACACACATTTCCCGCTATAAAAATTTACACGAATACATAAAAAAAAGATATGTTCAAATGGGAAGATTTCCAGGATCGTCTCGCGGGAATTTCGCCTTGGCGGAAAAAAAAAAAAATAGCGAAAAAAATCGTACGTGCCCGTCATACTTAGACGTGGGCCGGATAACCCGAAGTTAGGCGTCCATCAGTACGCAATAATCCGGAACGGGCGTCCTTGACCCCCTCGGTCCGGATTTGGCGGTTTTATCCTCAGGCGAAATCCGGACCGCTGAATCCCAACCGTGCCGTAAAACACGGATCGCCAGGGCTAGAGAACTGCCGGATCGCGACCCTAAGCGTACCTTACGATCGAATTACTCGCGCATTACTATCGTCGAATTGCGACCTCTTTCCCCCCCCTCTCCCCTCAATTCCACTTTGGGTAGGTTTGAAATTGAAATTTCACGCTATAAAACTAGCGTTTGAACTTTATCCGCGGATCACACTCAGATCCGTATTTTACACGATAGTATAAACGAGCTATGTATAGGTATATATGTATGTAATGTAATGTATATGTAATAATATGTAATGTGTACATGGGATATGTGTGCAAGTGTTGATACGTACTACAATATATATATGTGTGTGTGTATATGTGTTAATGCAGCGGTGGCTAACCGGTGGTCCGCATTTTTCATAAACATCATCATATTCAGCCGTTCACCATCGACTGCTGGATGAAGGCCTCTCCAATCCTCTTCCATTGCTGTCTGTCTTGAGCATTCTGCATTCACTTGACTCCACCCATTCTTCTCAATTCATCAGCCCTTCTTCCACCCGTCTTCTAGCTTGCATTCTTTCACATCTTCTCGGATACCATTCCAGTATTTATCGCGTCCATCTGCCATCCATTCTTCTCGCTATGTGTCCAGCCCATTGCCACTTCAACTTGTTCACACGTTCTGCTATATCTGCCACTTTGGTCATATTTTTTTACCCATGTATTCCTCTTGCGATCTCTTCTTATACATATGTACATCTTTCAATGCTTCTATGTGTATTTATACTGGATCTTACGTAGCATTCTCGAATTTAGCATCCAAGTTTCACATCGATACGTCATAACTGGCAGTTTTCATAATGAATATATCGTTTATCGTTTATCATTTTATAAGGTGATATCCAACTTTTTGCAAATAACTTGGAGTGAAAATACAAGTGTAATTACCATTTCATATTTAGAATGTTATTTTTAAAAAAAAAGTCATGGTAATGGTCCACGCTATTCGAGATTTTGAGTTTAGTGGTCCGTGAGGTCCGAAAAGTTGGCGACCGCTGTGTTAATGGGTACTATATATATATATATATATATATATATGTATATGTATGTTGGTATGTATGTACATATGCATATGTGTGCATGGGGTGTTTATATCATGTTTATTTTTAACAGTAATTTTATCATCCTATAATTGTTTTTTGTTTATAAATTAATTTGGGCGTTTTGCTTGTAAATAAATAAATAAATAAATATACGATCGACAATAAAAAAGGGAAAGTGTAATAAAAATTTTCACAATGATATATTCTTGTATTTGATCGTATAATTTAAGTATAATGATTGAATCGACTTCAATATAGGACACTTCATTATTGAGGTTGTGAGAGGTGTATGTAAAATATGTATCATGCCGTATATGTAAACTACTGTTTAATATAACACTGAATACGCCATTTTACATTCTTAAATATTTATCCCGATAAGATTATGAAGTAATCGTAATATTTTATCTCAAAAGCCAATTAACAGAAACATTATATTTTTTGAAAATAACAAACATAGCTTATCACGTTATCAGATAAATTGTACTAATATTTACCTTGATATAGTCAGGATCTGGTTTCGGTGAATCTACATTGTTGTTGATGTTGTTCATATTCATCCCACTGGAACAATAAAACATACGAATTAAAATAATATAACATGATTTAAATGCGATACTGTAAGATTTTTTTTGTATTGCACATTAAAACTACATTTGACTTTTAATTGAACCCATAAAATTTGTTAATTTTTTCGCCGAATCTTTTGCTATTGGATCAACTTGCGTTTGATATTGGCAATATCGATCTTCGTGAGGTCAAACAAAAGCCCTCATAGAGGGGCTTCGAACCTAGGGGCGTTGGCTAGGAGCACAAAGCGATCGCACTTAATCTGGCGACCCTTTGAGGGCTTCTTAATCCTACCGCAGGCGCAGAACAGCCAGCGCAACTATTTGCAGGAGGCCTTTAAGAAGATGGGAAAGCCTTGTAGTTTCCATCCGCTAGCCAACTCAACTTAATTGGCAATCGTAATCCGATTAGAGTAAATGGAAAGAAACAGAAAGACTTTTGTCTTCAGGAAGGGTCAACCTCGGCAAGGATGCAAGTAGGATGAAAGTACCTATTGCGCGGTGCCGATCTGGTATTCTACAATTCAATTCATCGACAATATCGATTCGTTCGAGAGTTAAACCGAAGTCTTAACGGCATTGAGAATAGGCTGGTCATGGAGTTTTTTTTTTTTTACGAAAAAGCTATGCAAGATTGATTTAGATTCAAATAAAATTTGAATAGAAAATAAATATACCTACTGAATATTATTGAAAAGAAACACATTGTTTACATAACAGTCAATGGTTCAAAAGCAGTGTTATAATACCCATATAGTGGATTCGTAATCTAACTTTAACGATGCAATAAATATTATCATTCACGATATTAAAAAAAAAAATCAACGCGTGTTCGAATAATAAAAATATATTAATAGTGGATTAAACTCGACTTGATAATGGTAAGCGCTTAAAAAATGATTGTCATTTTTTAAATGAAAACATTCGCAGTACACAGGTAGATATGTACGTTCGACGATGAAAACGTATGAAATTTGATAAAAATTCAGATAAATAAAAAAAAAAAAAATGAACGAAAAGAATAAAAGCAATGCAATATGATGATTAACGCATAAACGTCACGCTGTAATGTGAATATATTCGTAATCAGATTTTTCACGATGCGAATGCGGTACTTTACGTACACACACACGGGCGTTATTAAAACATATGTGTGTAAATTTTCATTCGGCGAAAATTACGAGTTTCATTTCGCAAAGTGTGCCAAGCGCGACAAAAAAAAAAAAGCGAAAGGATTATTTTAAATATATGTACGTCACATTAACGCCTTTACGCTTATTGCGCCAGTCAACGGGTCAAAACGAAACGAAAAATTTAACTATAAAAAGGACTTTATAGGACTTTTTATTTTGATTTTTGGGAATATTGAAATAGTATAGGTACCTACATATGTATATCGCACATAGTGGTATTGAATATTTTTGCAATAGTCCTATCTTTCATTGTATTTCATATTAGTCGAACGTCTTATCATAGTCAAATGTGAATGGAGCTATCGATGTATAATAAATTAAATTATAATACAAAGATGCGACAAATGTAAATTATTTCAAAAACACAGATAAGAATAATTGCATTTATTGCGTGCGATATCACATTAAACGTGCGCAATAATAGTGCAAACGTACAACGCGCAGCCACGTGGTTTCGCCACGTGCCGCCACTGAATTGACTGTCTCGTGTCACTACCAAAAATTAACGATACTCACTGATCCTCCATTAACTTTTCGTCATAATACGACGCTTCCTCTTTGATTTGCTGGAGCAGAGACAGCATGTTCACTCTGTGCATGACTCTCGATCCACAACTTATGAAAACCGATTTTGGCGCTCGCGCCCACCGCGAATCGTACAACCGATACCTTCGACGAACAGTTAGATTACCAATCAATGTCGAAAGTAAGGGTTGGCTGTAAAACGAGAAAAAAAAATCACGTTTAGAAACGACGCCGAGCGTCGGTCGAGAAGCGCGCGTCGCGACTGAAGTGCAATGCTAGTTGTACTTTCTAGATAGAAACAATATGCAATTGCTCGTGTACATACTATCGATTATTGACACATTGGCGTATGTGGGTAAGGACGCGCTATTTGTGCATTTAAATTAATAACAAACTGCATTATAATAGTTCAGTGTCATATTGATGATTAAGACGCTGCCGTATCAACGGGCCGACCTACAGAGGACACATTGGTGATATGAAATCATGTATTTTTTTTAAAATAAACCAGCAATGAAAACGATCGTTTGTAGCACGTGCCAAATTAACACGTTAACGCCCGCATGCATGCAAAATAAAATAATGTAATTAGAATTGTTTAACGCTTACTATTTCGAAAACGTATTTACAATACTCGTATTGGGTATATACATATGTATGTACCAGGTTTTGTGTAAACATTGCATGTATAATGTATGCACTTGTATGTAAATACGATAATCTGAAATATTGAAATCTAAGTTTTTTGAAAGTATGTACTCCGTATTCAAACTAACAAAGAGAGTAGAGTAATACGGTCTTATGTTTACTCATCGCAAAACCGCGTAAACTGAAACTTTAGGTGTGGTTAATCGAACCAAAACTCACCAGTAACTAAATATTCGTCGAGTTTCTCTAAGCCAATTTGCAAACCGAAAATTCGAGTTCGACGTTATATTTGAATACCTCATAATCTAAATATTAAAATTTAAATCCCAATCATGGACTTGGTAATTATTGTATTATTTGATCAAATTATAAATATTTACGCAATCGGTTAGTAATCAGGTGAACTATAGAAATTATTAATTTTAAGTTCTGTATGATACCATCGCTCATATTGACATGAGTGATGTGAATTATATTCTTAATTATTCTCTATTAAAATTTTATTCACCGCTAAATAATGTAGTTTACCAGTATTACAATACACACGGTTAAATATTGTGTACTTTACGATTGATTTATTTTCGTATATGTACATACATATGTATGTATATGTAAATGTAATGTAATAATTTATACTATTACACCATTCAAAAATTGGCTTAGTATTATAAGAATATTCTCGCATTGTAAAATCCTTTAATTTAAAACGGTAGAACGTATATTTTGTTTCATTTCTTTACTTTAGGTTCATTTCACCTGTTTGGTTCACCGGCTCTTATGTAGGTACAAGAGAGGTCTTATCAAGAACAGTATCCAACAAAAAGGCGACACGTAATCTTCAGAGTATTACCTGAGATAACCGTCCCGATAAAGCGGCGATAACGTATGTGCGCACCACAGATAAGCACACCGTGCATTTACCGAAATTTCAAGAGGATTTCTGTTTTTTTTTTATGTTCGGAATATATTTGTATTCTACATAAACATACGGGATATTGAATGCATGCCGACATTTGCATGCAAAGTGCCTAGTTAAACATACCTAGCTAAACCACACAAAATATTTAAAGTAACGTTGTATTTTGTAAAATTCAGCACACGTGGTAGTTTTTAATAAAAGCGAAGTTGAAGCGACGAATTTAATTAGTTGACAATTTGAGTATCGCACTACTAAAATGCAATTTTGATAGTGTGCACTAAAAATTTGTCGTTTGTGAAATTGGGTTTGAGCTTTATAGTATCGACGTGTACAAATTTTAAATGGAAGCGTTTTGAAAAAGAGTATCGATCATATTAAAATTGTTAAAAGCTTATCTTTTTTAATTGGTTTGAATTTAGCAGATATACTTACATATATGTGTATGTATACATTATAAATTTGGAGTTAAATATTTATGTAAATTTTTCCTTTATATTGCGTTATATTACACAAAGGTATCTTCGAACGGATATAGAAATGATGCAATGTCGAAATCGGGGAAAACTATTCGCCGATATTCCGGTTCGAGACGCGCCTGAGCATTTCCAATGATTTTTTTTTATGAAATCCCATTGAATACGAAGGGAGGGGTGCCTGGTGGAAAAACCGACGAAAAAGAAGGGCTGGCGGAAGGCGGAGAAGAAGAATACGAAGAAAAAAGGTTTTATCAGTCGCGATAGCATGTCGATTTGAATACGTTTCCACGCAACAGCGAAATATTTCGGCGGTGTATTGGGGAATAAAAGAAAAACGGAACGAGATGAACAAGAAACTGGAAAAGACAATTTTCCTAACTCGATTGCGGCGTCGCCGCTGCCACGGAGGCTTTGTCGAGTTTAGAACGCGTGTAATGAAAAAAGAGATGAATCGAAAAAATAAAATACACAAAATAAAATTATATGCATATATGTATGTACTAGCAGGAAGAATGTTTGTTGTACCTGCTGACTAAATTTCAGTATAATACCACATACGAGAATAACTGCTTTGTTAATATGTCAAGTTACACGTAGTCAAATTCTTAGGGATGGTATTGAACGATGAAATAAATTAAATATAATTAAATTCGGTTACGTAAAAACCGACGAATAAATTATTAAATTAATTTGATACAATAACTGGCTTTGCCAGTCTATCAAATTAATTTCGCATCGATTCGACAAAAGCAAAGCGCGTTTAATAATAATTAATCGGCAGAGCTGATTACGCGGTTAAGCGGATATTCGATGAATGCCATATGTGGGGTTGAAAAGGGCCGGGTTGAATGTGTTATTTATAATGAGTTCATATAATATCGTATCCATCTAAGTATGTGTTTATAGTAATAAGACTAATAAGCCTAGTGGCAAATGAAAATCACCGACGAAATACGGTTGGAGTTTATGAACACGATCGCCGCTATAACGAACCACCCCATTCGACGCCATTTTATCGCGCAATAAAAATGAAACATTTTTACATTACAACGACAAAACTTAGGCCGTTGCTTAGAAAGTTGCTCGTTGTAGAGGCTCTCGATTTTGGGCAGGGCGGGCTTGCTACCCCTTTTGCCGAATACACACAGTGCCTACGCTTTAGTTGGAAACTTTTGCAGTTACCGCTATTCTAACCGCTTCCATCTTAATTATTGAAAACCAAACTAAGAGGTTAGCGTTACTCGTTTACAAAATTAACAACTTTGGGCCGCCCTTGAGCCAGTTGGGCTTCCGCGCTATTTACACTCCCTACGAAACTTGTTTTGTGTACGGTAATTGGGCACCACTGCTCTAACGAAATTAAACCGCTAACAAAATGAATACTTGGAAAATTATTGAATTTTGAAGTTTTAATTTTCACCTTCTACATACTGTTATTTGCACAAAGAAAGTATTAAACGGTACATTTGCTCCCAAATGACTATTAACTATGAATGTGACGAGTCATTCCGTATAAAGCACATATGTATGTAGGTCAAATAACCGTTAAGAAAACATAAGAAAAGTAAGCACCACAATTAAAATACTCTTGAATGATTTCCGAGTCGGAAGATTTATTTCGCAACATTTAAAAAGTTGACAATTTACAATGAGTTTTTCATTGCAAATATGGTACCTATTACTTATCTGCAGATTTTACGATAGACAAGTAGCAGTAGATTTGGAATACTCCAAGGAATTTTATATGAATCTTAATCGGTTCGGTTATTTTACAAAAATATATACACACTTGTGTAAGCCCGTTGAATATCAACGGACGTGCTTGACGTAATTGGTTACGTAACAATTTAGCAAAGTCGCGAGCCTACTAAGGATTAATATTTTCAAATTATGGGAGGCCTCCCATCACCGGTGTTGGGTGAACGCGTTAGCGCTAACTCACCCAGCGTGGTGATCACGGATTCAAATCCCACTCGCGACGTTCGTGTTTTTTCAATGAAATTTTTAATTTCAGCCTTTACTGAGGCGAGCGTTAACAGTAGACATACGGAATTGGGCTATTTATTATATATATTTTTTATTTATTTTTTATTATTATAATATAATAATAATATTATAATAATGTATGTATGTACATACATTACTCTCCATAGCTCTTATTCAGGCGATAGCTCAGTGGTTAGTGCGTAAGCCTCTCGAACGAAGGTCCGGCTCTCGGTCTCCGTATGTCGAAATGATTTTCTCGATGGTTTTTTTGACCTTGACTATCGTCATTAACAAACATTTTCACTCTCTTGTTAGAATTTGCCAATTTGTCTAATTTAGTTGTGAGACGGTTCCACTAAAAATTGGCACCTCCTATCTATTCCTATGTTAAACTGTTATTGGGTTTGGATTCTTGCATTATTAAACCTGTTGGATAAAATTTCCTCAAAAAAAACAACACAAAAATAAACAACAGAAATACATAGCTCATGGACTCAAGCTACTTGGATTCTAGCGCAAGCGGCTTAGACTCTAGCGCAAGCTGCTTGGACTGCTTGGACTCTAGCGCAAGCTGCTCGAACTCTAGGACTGTAATGGCCCATTGAAGTTTTGCGTCTTCACCTCTTTCCCACCCTCGTATATAGCGATGCCTAAAGGACTACGCTCTGCCGAGGGGACTCATGAATTTAAAAGTTGACTCTAAAGCTACGCCACGCGCGAGCGGTCCCTTGTCAATGTGGGTGCTCCCGCGTGACGGTATTCACTCGTAGAGGGGGGTTTTGCAGTGCCCATTACCTCATTCCAAAAAAGAGTTTAATAGACCTGCCTCGGACAAGATGTGAATGATCCCCGAGGCTGCTTGGACTCTAGCGCATGACACTCGCTGCAAGCCAAGCGCGCTTAGCGTAGAACGATTGGATCACACTCGAGGCACGACCAGCGAATGGGCGGCAATCGAGGGATATAACAACAGCTGCGGAGATTCAGCGAAAGCTGAAAATTTTGTACATGTGATATTTTGTAAAAGTGTATTTGCAACTTACTCTGTAGGTGAGGTCTGCGGCCTGGCGACTTCGCCCTTGGTGATGGCCGGCAGCCTGTTGGCGTTGCCATCGAGCGCCCCCGGCGATATCTTGCCGGCGAGGGCATCCAGCGAGTGCAGCATCGCGGGCCAGTGCTGCTGGTGCTGTTGCAGTTGTGCGCGCCGCGACGCCAGCGCGACGCTGCGCAGAACGCAGCCTACGGCGAGGGCGGCCGCAGCGGCGCCCTGAGGCGGTGGCCCCGTCTTCAGCGACAGTGTGGCGGCGGAGGACTGCCGCTGCCACTGCCGCTGCCGCCCAAGACCCCAACCGTTGTCGCGCCACTGCCGCCGCGTCACCTGCGACTCATCGCCACCACTTCCACCACCACCACCACCACCCCCCCCCACACACACCACTCACCTCACCTCAACATCTGCCCAACTCTATTGTATCTCTTATCTTATCTTATCTTATCGATAGAGACAACACACACGCGCACAAACGGTATCCACCCTCCCCCCCGGCCTCCCCCACTGCCACCTCTGTACGTTGCCACAGTTTTCAATAGGAGAGCGTATCACTTCTGGCGCGTAACCACTCACGCGCATGCAACCCTATAACAATAAAAAGAAAATCATATTTAGTACACGTACACCAAATGACATTGCACTCACATGCGGCTCCAAGGCTGCCGCGTCTACAGCGAAGCGTTTCGATGAGGTTAGGCCGGGCGCACACTGGGTACGTATTCGTACGAATTCGAGTCGTACGTATGTTGTTGTCGTCCCTCACACGTATGGCGTTGTCTCTCTCTGGGCGTGAGACAACGCAATTCGTACGACACAAATTCGTACGAATACGTACCCAGTGTGCGCCCGGCCTAGGCTCTTATCCACCCAGTACGTCGACATGCGTTAAGTCGACGTGCGACGTCTGTGCACCGCGTTTTGCAGCACGAGCTAGAAAACCGTGTTGAAATTTGTGCGCGATGTCGACTTAACACTCATGTCAACGTACTCGGACGATTAGCCGCGTCGAAACGCTTCGACGTAGACGCGCACGCCGAAAACCTCACAAATTAGAGCGGATTATTTTTCGCGAGCGTATGTATCCGCTCGCGAATAATAATTCGCTTCGATTTGTATGGCCATTAATGGTGCGTTTTCATCAAGGCGATCGCCTAGTTGGCAACGCAAAAAAATATGGTAAAACACCACATATTATTGAGTCTACATATTGTAAAACCAAATCAATTTACGCAAATTAGATCCGTATGGGCCAATTTTCCATACCCAAAACTAAATTTGTCGATGAACGGTCTCTAATATTTGCTAGATATCAGGAGTAAATAATTATCAACTTTGTCTTTGATATTCAATGGCTATCTATAGTTGCGGTTACAAACGGTCTAAGTTTGCGCAACTTGCATATTCGCAATTTATTTCATTCAGTTCGATACAATCCGAGCAAAAGTTGCAAGGGGCGACAAGATAAATTACCATTCTCCGCGGAAAAGCAGTAACGTTCGAAAACAACAAATTTAACCTGAAAAAGTTAGTTTTGAAAATAAAATGAAATGAGCCAGTGTATAGCGTTCGACAACTTTCGCACGCCTCTATTCAAAACTTTTGTTGACGAAGACGCTCGCAAAGTTAACGACATTCTATCAAATTCACAAAAATAGAGTGTTTCCAAAATGAAAAATATACTAATATATATATTACATAAAATGCGTATTATTAGTAATGTATATTCGCGCAATCGAAAGCGATAAGATAAATCGAGCGAGAACAAACAAGCAAACGTGTCAAAAGGTGCGCTAATGTACATAACACCTACAGTGCTATAACGAAATATACCTACATATGTATGTATATATATATATATATATATATGTATTTGAATTGGTATAATGGTAATTTAGGTCGAAAATAGGTCCTTTGGGTCACCTGCTTCATCAACTTGCGCCCACCATTTTTAGAAAGAAAATGGCGGTCGCTTATCGGAAATTTCAAGAAATTCTCATTTCCCACCGAGCGCCAGATAAGAATTTTCATATTGACACAACAATGCGCAAATAGCAATCGCTAGCTAACTCGCCTGATTAAATCGATTCGGAATTCAAACCGCGATATCGCGCTAACGAACATTTTGAAAATATTTTTATCATAATCGATCGGTCTTGTGGCTACGTTCAACCTTCATTTTAAACAACCGTTCACGGCGCTAAGCAATATTGTTACGAACACAAGACACATTGCTGTGTATTGGAAATATCGGAAATAACAAGCGAGTGTCTGCAGGAAGTGAAGACGTCGTCGCGGAAGTTCCAGTTTATTTTGGCGGTAATCGGTTTGTTCAAGAGAGTAACACAAATATCAGGGTTGCCAGTAGAAGCGGCGTCACCGAGAGTCAACAAGGGCCGTGCATAATTTTACTTCGCGGCCGCCGGCTAACGAGGGGCTCATCCACCCACCCATCCACCCACCCATCCAGCCACCCACCCACCCATCCATCCCCTATTCGATGGGGAAAAGAGGTGGCGTTACGGGGTGTCGTGTTTATGGTAAGTAACAGAGCGGAAAACTGGCGCGGCATAATCGCCGGCCGTTACGGCCGTTGACACATTAAAAATAAGCCGTTATCTCGGGGTGGGGGGTTCAGAGGGGTGGGTCGGTTAATTAACCCCGGAGATGCGGCTACTTGTTGATGATGCTCGTTACGCGCGCAATGCGATTTGTACGTTGAAAAAATAATCGCATGTTCTTGTATGTTTTCATTAACCTCTGTACAAACAGAGTAATATTGAACTACATAGTTAATAATTTCAAATATTTGGGTATAATATTGGATGATAAGTTATACGGTCAATTTTTAATAAAAAAAAGTAGGAATATTATGTCGGCTAAGAAAATTATTATCTAAAGAAACTAAAATAATAATTTATAATGTAAATATTGTCAGACCTCATTTTATGTATTGTGGTTCATTATTAAATATGTTAGATAAGTCAACTAGAGATAGATTACAAATATTACAAAATAGAGGTATGAGATGTATTTTAAATGCGGATAGGTATGCTAGTATAAAAAAAGATGATGATTGAATTAGATTGGTTGAATGTGAATGATACTTTGAGGATTTGTATGTTCGTATTTATATTTAAGTTAGATAATAATATGTTACCATCATATTTTAGTAAATTTATTGTGAGAGGAATGGATGTACATACATATGTATGTGAATATAATTTAAGGAATAAAAATAATTTAATTATAAAAAATGTTAAAATAAAAAGAAATAGGATAAGCATCTTGTACAGCGGTGTTTTGGAGTATAATAGACTGCCGGATGGAATTAGAAGTTCCAAAACTATTGAAAAATTGCTGGCAGTCTTAAAAAACATCTCTGTACAGGTGCTTAGTTAAGGATTATATAATTAACTTAAGCTACTGTATTATATAATTAGCTTAAGCTACTGTATTATATAAATAAATAAATAAAATAGAGGTTGAAGAAAGTAGACGTGTGAGATTTGTATTGCTCCAAGTGTGGATTTATATCGTCGATAGGATCGCAGGGCTGGTTTTGCACAAGCAATTTTCGCACGTCATTGTTTTCATCGTTAAGGCGCCCACACACCGGTGCGAACAGGTAGGAAAACAGGTAGGAGAATCTCAAGGTTGGTATGGTGGGGAGTTGTATCGCATAGCCGCGATTTATTCAGTTATTTCGCAGCGGTGTGCGGGCACCTTTATTATTATATATTAAAGTGACGCTCGCGAGTGTTCTGTAAACATTCGCGAGATCGCAATGTTTCAATATTACTCGCCTAACTCCTATCCGACACTGATAACATACGATGGATTAACAACGCCCCATATTTATTTGAGTTGCGTGATAAAACAATCACAAAAAGACGGTGGTGCAATGACAAATAAAGCAGTTTTGCGATGACGTAATAGAATTCAACTCTTTCTGTTTGTTCATGGAAAAACCATTTCACTTGCTTAAATAAAACAAAATCGACAATAAAATGACAAAATCACATCCGATGTTATGCGTAGTATAATTCAAATTCTAGATATATGTAATTGTCAGGCGATAACATGAATAAAGCTCGATCAATAACGTCCAAAAAAAAAAGATTAGGCTTTCGTACCCACTCGGCAAACAATAAGGCGCGATAAGGCTATACAAACAAAACGTTTATAACGCAACCCATCGATTTTTGCTTATCTTAAAAGCGAACGCGTTCAATAATAACACCTCCCTATGTATGTGGAAGGCGACGAGCGATATATACCATCGAAGCTTTTGAGAGTACATTAAAGTCGCAGAAATAACAATAAACGTTACATTAAAATGCGTGCGTGTGTATGTATATGTATGTAAATGAAACCGGATTGCTTATCGCCTGGGGCCGATAAGCTCACCCTACCACCCCTTTGCGATCCACCCTCTAAAATATGAAACAATATTGTCACCAGAGTGCGTTATTCAGCCCCACTCCGTTTCCACGGACTCGTACACCTTTCACACTTAACACCTTTGGAAGCGTTTATATTTTTGAAGTCGACTGCGGTGCGAGCAAACACGAAACGCGAATTAGGCCGCTCGTGAGCAAATTTACATACCATTTGGCCAAATGCACTTTAAAAGCACTGAAAATAGCTTCCAAGTGTCAAAGTACCAGAGATGGTCCCGGAATATTAAATCGAATACGTTCACAGTTGGGACAGCATCATTGCGAAGGAGCCGCCCTAATTAATGATGCACGCGAGAAGTTTGCAGCAAACGATCAAACGCGAAAGCAACATAAAGGCTCCCACGCACCGCTGCGAACAGGTAGGAAAATCTCAAGTGTGGTATGGTGGGGAGTTGTATCGGATAGCCTCGATTTATTCAGTTAATAAGCCAAACAGAGCGCGCGACAGAACAGTTGGCTATAACCGATAAATATTCGGGCATAAACACGTGGTGAAAACTTTAGTTTGCCTTGAAACGGGCGTAGGGGGTCGCGGGGGCGATTATATACGTAATTTCAATTTTTGTTAGCTGTTGTAATATATCTATTACGTAAAGTAGTGCAAAAACAATTGATTATTAATAGAATTGAAAAAAATTATTCGCAATAAATAAAGTTAGATGCGCGTGTGTGCCATTAATGAGAGAATAGAATAACTGAATACGCGTCTACACCAAGATAGATTGCCGCCGAATTCCGGCGATTTCGCTGATTTCGATGACGTTTGTGAAAAAGTTGTATGTAAATAACTCTGACTTGAGAATCGCGAGTGAAATACAAACGTTCCGAATGCGAGGTGACAGATGGTAGTTTGATAGTTTATGGCAGAGTGACAGAAACCTTAGCTAGGAAAAATTCGCTAGGTTTGCCGCGCTAGGTTTTCATTCGCGATTTCGTAGCGGTGTGTGGGAGCCTTCGTTTTCAGTTCCGGTACTCAAATTGAATTTACTTTTCTATAAATTTAATGTCGAATATGATTGGTTGACCGTTTTGACTGCTAAGGGTACTTCAGCTATTTGTTTACATACAGTATTATGTTACACGGCACTTTAAGCTCATTTTATTTGAAATTGAAACAAATCCAATTAGGAAAATCGATGTTTCATTTTACAACGATACACTTTGTTCGATGTTAATTTATACTAATTCAATATACTGATAAAAGTAATTGAATTTTTTGAACTATTGTTAATGCTGTAAGTTAATTGTACAAATATATACATACATATGTAGGTACATACATACATATGTATGTACACACGTACAAGTAAAACTATGCAAGCTTTCGAATGTACATTAAATACCGTTAAAATTCAGATAAAGATTATGGTAATCGGTTTAAGTCACGAATTTGATACACTTCCATAGCTGACTGATTAGTAAGTTTATTGAATAGAAAATGGTTTTTCAGCCGTGTATAAAATTAAGCTAAAGGAAAAATAACAATTAAGCACACTGTATAAAGCATTTCCACGAAATAACAGTTTACGATTGTTAATAGCGTTATAAAATACAAAGCTGCCTCGGCTATGCGACCTTTATAGTTCTTATACATGTCACTGCACAATGGTAAAAGCGGCGTGCTTAGAATTTTGCATTTGACGAGAGGGAGTCGTTCGTTTTTGAAATGATAAAAAAATTAAAATTTTGTGCCTTTCGTACACAATATCCACCCACAATACAATAAACGTGGTATCGCAGCACTAAATACCTGACTTTATTTAATTCAAATTGGACAGAATCACGTTGTCGTGTTTTAGGCGCATAAGCGAGAATTTGGACATTTGTGAGGTTGTGAAACAAATTTAATCGTAGGCGGTATTTCTTTTAAAATTTATCTGTATAATTACAGCTATAGATTCGATATTGTGAATTGAAACAAATAAATATAAATTAACGAGCGTGGTTAGCGCAAACCATTACTTGACTGCACCGAATACCGGTTAAGTTCGCCATGTTGCGAGCCGTTTTCTCACGCGCCGGGAAAACAATTGATGGAGCGACGCTTTATGGCGGGATTGCGTGACCCCAAAAGCGCGACGCCCAGTTTCAGCTCAGAATTAAAATTTTTGTTGGTTTTTCAGATGTTCGGACTTTGCAGAAGAACGCCTCCCCGATCCCCAATAAATATTAAGCTAATTTGTACAAATTTTCGAAAGCGGTATATGTATGTACTTAGTAATTAATTTTTGAATAGTAGTTTTTCGCTGAAATTCTAATTAACTTTGAGAGCATATGCGGTGACATTATATAGGTATATACATATGTATGTGTACAACCGAAAACGGTATAATTATCCAAATTGGCACAAAGTAAATGTTTGCGTTTCTGTTATCATTCTGTTTTATGTTTCAATTATTTCAGCGTCAGTGTGTATATCATAATTAATTGCGTCAAACATCCATCTATCCGACCTTTGAAATTCAATTTAGAATCGGAACAATATTATATCAAATTTAAAATAAAAATAATAATATCGCATCGTTAACAATTATTTCTTTGAAACGTTTGCAAAAGGCGTTCGCATCGAAAATGAAAATTGACACTGAGTGCGGAGAATACGTAAAATAAAGGAAACAAATAAAGAAAAGCGAAGAAAAAAGTATAAGTCGGGGATTTCGTTAAGACGGGATGATACAAACAAAAAAGCCTCTCATTAACGAGACACCGTTTCGGGCTTTTATACACACGTATCACGTATCCTATTTCGGCGAGCTTTAAAAAAAAAACAACAACAACAACGTAACAAGTGAATTGTAGCGATGCAGGTTTAATTTGGAGAAAATTAATAAAAAAAAAAAATTAAATTTTGAAAATACTTATGTGTACAGGAAAATGTATCTAAACATATGTACATGTGTATGTACATATGTAGCTCAAATGTCAAAACACAGCTGGGACGCGAACCGCTCACACATCAGTCAATTAACGAACCTGTCGGCCGAAATCCAAAGTTTGGGTTCCAGTAAACCGATGAGATTACCGACCCGGAAAAAAGGCGTCCCGATCCCGGAAAACTGGCGACGGCCGAGCATGACTCGTCATATTTCTTCTCCCTTGTAAGCAGGGGTTGGGAAAACCATTGTGGAGCGGCTCCCCATTGTCGTCGTCAGACATTTTTCTTCGGTTTTCCTCCCCCTCTTCCCTACATCACCCCCCCCTCGTCGCTTTTTATTCAAATCGACGACAAATGGCGCCCCCATAAATAACAGGAGCGACCGCGAAAATGAACCGACTCCACTCAATTAAAGAGAAGCAACTTTTATACTCGTTTGGGTCCCGTTTTTCAGTTAGAAATTATGTATGTCAAATTACTATTAAAAGTCAAATTTTCACAAATCACTCCATAAACGTAACTCAAGAGAAAAAACTTGTCATTTGATTGTATTATACATACATATGTATCTATATGACATCTGAAGAATAAGATGGAAGAATGGAACAAGTAACTTGTGTATATATGTTCATAATAAAGTATTTCTTTTCCACATTTCCAAATTCGAATAATTTCACGGTTTTCTAACAATTGGACAAAAAACAAAAGGTACTAAGCATGATCTCATTTCGCGTTAACATTTTTATTAATATTATTACACAAAAAAAAGACAAATGCGACTGTGAATGAAAGGGTTTTAAGGGTGCGTACATATGTATGTATTGTCCGAAAAAACACAGCATCAAATTCAAAGGAATATAAAAAAAAAATGATTAATTGTGGGCGTCGTCGTGCGCTTATCACACGGGTAACAAGTACAAAGTGCCGCAAAAATGAAATATAATATGTATTGTGTAAATAAATGTGGTATGTGTTTAATATTTTTTGAGCGTTTGGCATACGTTCACAACGAATTCCGGGAATCACTCGGATACTTAAAAGAAATTGTCATGTCTGAAATAATTATGAAAACAACAGAACGTCAAGACACCGAGAAGCAAATGTATATATAAAAATAATAAAAAAAGACAAAGGAGGGCATGCGAGACAAATTATACGGAAGATACGAGCTGGTGCTAAAAAGTCACATTTATTTTAAAATACAACACGTACACGTGGACAGAGACAGACATATGAACTGTATCATCATATATCACCATTAATTAATCCATTAGTGTAGTTTTATATTTTATGTTGGCATATTTATAGAATTTCGAATGGTAGTTTGTCAAAATATGTCAAGGGGAGACCGCGAAATCTGATAAAATTGAATTTGAATATATGCTGACGCGAGTTTTAAGTATAGATAGACGTTAAGGGGTTGACACAAGGGAAATGTATCATGTGTGTCACCAGTGAAATTTGTGAGTATCTTTCTGTGTCAGGACATAGTGATGTTTGACACGTCGTTACACAGCGCAACTGTCAAATGCATTCGTGAAACTGAAATCCGGTAAAATCTCCGGCTTTCAGTGTCATTCAACACCTTCAGTCGCGTTAATGACTTTTCAAACATACCGAACGTTGGATACTTCAAGATTGCGGTTGGAAATTCCGAAAATTCTCAACGCAATCAAATGATATCAGCGGAAAACAGTTTTTGGCAAAATTGTTACTTTTATTAAACGTCACCACATTACAAAAAAGTTTTTGAATTTTAAACGGTGGATAAGACTACGTTCTTTTAAAACTGTAAAGCGCGAGTTTGCGTTAATTTCGAAAACGTAGCGTATAACGCTCGTAATAAACGAGCGAACGAGCGGCGTCGTTAAAACGAAGCGTCGTTATAGCGAGCTTTAACGGCACGCACTTAAAAAGCTAAATAAACCGACAGAGAAATAATTTTCGAAAGGGTGCGCACACGTCTCGCGTAACGATCGTCGCTGGTTGGATTTTTTCAAAATTAAATTTCAATCTAAAGCAAAATTGAAACGGACACGAGGATTAGACTTTTACATACTTTGAATACGCGCACAAAATACATTATTATTGTATTAAATATTCAACGGTGAAATTGTGTGTAAAAAAGGTTGTAAAAGCGGGTCGTTCCTTCGCCGGCGACGCCGCCGGAAAAGCGGTCGATTTTCCCGCGTCTTCAATGCTATACATATATACATACATACATAGTGTGTTTGTTTGTGTGAATTTTTTTTTGTTCGCGGTTAACTAACGAGAAAATCAGACGTCACAAACAAACGGCTCCCGGTCCGAATCAGGATAAATAAGCGACGACGGTCGTCTGTCATCATAATTCCTTTATGCGCCGCGCCGCAAATGGCTCATCCCATAGCAAACATCCTCGGCCTGTTGGCTAGATCTCCTTCTCCATCTCCTTTCGGTTTTACGGGGGAGGGTTTTTAATGAAGCCGACCACCCCCTGCACTACCCGAACACTCTCCTCCGTACGTTTTCCTCACAACTTTCTACCCGGCTTGCCATCTCACCCATCCTCCCCACCTTATAGGTCGTGTTTGCGACGGTTGAAACTTTTATTTCGGTTAAAACGACAATTACAACAGCAAATTTACTCTTGGAAGAAAGAAGCTTTTGATCTTTGAATTTTACAAAACAACGGTCGGGAAGTTTCTTCGTTAGAATCTATATAGTAGAATACAGCGAAGGAAAATATTCAGTGAATAAAAATAGTTTAAAATTAATAAAAAAAATTCGGGTGTAGCCAACCCATGACTTTATCCATATATTTGAGGAATACAAAGAGTAACGAAATTAATTTTTTAAGTATGTAAGTAAATAAAACGCATACACCACCACCACACCAATCAAAATACATACATATGTATGTACATATCATGAAATTACTGTGTTGAGTGCGCGCGCGTATATAAAATACGATCTTCGGCATATATTCAAATAAGAAAAACTACCACTTCCGATCGGCGGATTTTAATCAAAACCTTATCAACTCTTAAATTTTATATGATAATTATAAATATAAATTTTCGACTTGATCAATAGGGCAGTTTCTGAAATATTCTGTGGTAAACTTTTCGACAAAAAAAAAACCCTACTTCCGGTTGACTGATTTTAATGATTTATTTTTTCGTAACTAGCAATTTTACTCAGGAGTACAACATTATAATATTGTGACGATAGTACATATTTAAAAGGCCGAAAAAAATAAAAAACAAAAAAAATCGTTCAAGAGTAAACTGCCATTTCCGGTAGTCAGATGTTGACCAAAATCACAGTATCTCTTAAGGCTAACGTGAAAACTATAGATATGAAATTTCGAGAAAATTCCCGGTGCGGTTTCGGAAATATTTTGCGGTAAACTTTTCAACAAAAAAAAAAAAACCTACTTCCGGTTGACTAGTTTTATTAATTTATTTTTTTTTTAAATATCAATTTCTCTCAAAATTACAACATTACAATATTGTGACGATACCACATATTTAAAAGGTCTAAAAAAAAAAAAAACAAAAAATCGTTCAAGAGTAAACTGCCATTTGCGGTAGTCAGAAGTTGACTAAAATCACAGTATCTCTTAAGGCTAATGTGAAAACTATAGATATGAAATTTGGAGAAAATTCCCGGTGCAGTTTCGGAAATATGATTTTTTACCGGATTTTTGAATTTTCTGCACGAAAAAAACCCTACTTCCGGTTGAATGATGTTGACCAAATTCCTTATGGCTTTTAAACTTTACGTGAAAATAATAGATATGAAATTTCAGCTTGATAGACTTGATAGTTTCGGAGAAAACACACAGACATACACACACACACATAGTACACAGACATACAGACATACAGACATTTTTTAGAAATCATGAAAACGTGATCTGGGGATGATACTCGATACAAATCAGTCAAAATCTCGAGGTCGAATTTTCGCACGATCACAATACTTTATCCGATTAGGATAAAGTAAAAATGGCTAGAAAATTTGGTGTTTTATGTAGGTTAAAAAATATTTTAAATAGAAAAAGTAAGGTTTTAGCCAATAATACAATTGTCTTAGTACACATGGTTTATTGTGCCACTGTACTTAATATGTTCAGTGGCCAAGATTTAGATAAAATGCAAAGGTTACAAAATAGAGCTATGAGAGGTATTTTGAATGTTGGTAGGCTAAAAAGTATTAGAAGTATGTTATATGAATTGGGATAGGTGAGTATTAGAAGTTGTTTAAAGTTAAGCACATTGTCTTTTGTTTATAAGTTATTGCCAAATTATTTTAAGAATTATATCATTAGAAATAGTGATATCCATAATTATTGTACTAGAAATAAGAACCATTTAGTTGTAGGTAGAGTAGGGAAAACGAAGACAGCTGGTGGCGTTTTTCACAGGGTGTGTTATTGTATAATGTCCTCCCTGAGTGCGTCAGGTCTTCTAAGACCATAGATGCATTCTTGCAAAGTGTGAGGGATAGTAGATATGTATAAATGTAGTGTACTACTACATAGAATTATGTAATTGTTAGAAATATGTAATAGATGTAAGTTAAATGAGCTAATTAGCTAATATTATATAAAATAAATAAATAAAAGTATTATAAAGGATCGTATGTGACAGTTTCACGTGTCATCATCGAGCATGTGAGTTGTGTCGACAGCGTGAGCGCGCGAGTTTTCCGGCCGGAAGCGGAAGCGCCCACCACACAGTTTTCCCAGCCGAACTGGCAAACCGACGAATAATCGGATTTGGCGTGAGCTTCTCGCCCACCGTCGAAACCATCTAATCCCGAGACGACAATGGCGGTACCTGAGCACGAGCACGTGCCGGGATTTCCCGGGATTTTCCGAACCGCTATTCCACAGTCCGTGCGTTTACCTCATCGACGATTCGAAACGTGCGCGCCAAACTTCAACAACAACCCTCTTCCTCGTTCAACATAACAAATGTGTACACTTTTAAAACTCTGCATAGTTGCGTTAGTGCCGACAACTTCTAAAAATTACGTTTCGATTATGAAGTAATAAGTTGAAACGACACGATAATAATAAAGCGCCAGGCTTCGACGGCTGACGCGGGGCGCAACGACTCAATGGAGCACTAAGCGCTTATTACTGGAGCCGTCAAAGCGGCTTGGATACTAATTTATATTCTTTGAGATATAACAGGTTACGACGTTTCCTCTTTGTGCTTTGTTCGCGTTTCGAACCGTGTCATATTTAATGCAAAAGTACGCAGTGCCACCGTTTACGGATATTACACGTGCCGTTTTTCCCAACGAAAGTGGGTCGTCGCAATTTTATTATAATCAAATATAATTAGCTATCAAGTAACGTGAACGAGACTAACTACGCCAAAGTGCGCCATCATATTACGAAAGTCATAGAAATTAAATTAATATAGAAATCACTTCAAAATATATCGCGTTGGAATGACAACCTGTCTTTTTTTTTTTTTTTTTAGAAAACAGTATTCTGCAAAATTTATGAGTATATGGATGGGTTATAGTGCACAGATATTGTATGTCCAGTTTTTAAAAAAAATTATCATACACAAAACGTCCATCTGCATCAAACCTTCATGTTTAAAAAGTATTGTATGTCGAAATAGTATATTTGAGAAGATACTGCCTTATTCAAATATATAATATGTCCATTTCGTCCATAGTTTTCATGCAAAAGAGATGTATGTATGTCACTTATAATATTTTAAAACAAAACTGGACATAGCTGTTGGTCTTACTAAAATAAATAAAATAAAATATGTACAATATCTGTGCACTAACCCGTCGACGTGCAAAATGAAAATTATAAATCTAAAATGCACCGCAATTGAAATAATTTATTGGGAATTACATATATGAAGTTTTACTAAGAGCGCATATACATACATACATACATACATAGAGGTAGTTTTCTGTGCATTTTACCGTAGAACGTTTCTTATTCATCGTCAATCCTATTACACATCAAATACCTAGTATGTATGCGCCATTGAAGAGATGCGTCTCTATCAACTTTTGTTACACACTTATGCCGTATAATGAGCAAACGCTCCTCTTTACAACCTCTCCACATTCGTATACACACGCACACACGACGTACATACATATATGTATATACAGAGTATGTGTGCGCGCGTGTAAGTTTAATAAGGAAATTTGACGCTTCAAACGATGTATTACGTAGAGCTGCGCGAGGCAATATACCCGCTAACGGTGGAATAATTATGTTCGGGCGCCTCGTAAGTGAAATTTTAGATGAACACTCTCGAGAGCCAGAATTTAGAGCGATTCCTACCGAGGAGGGCTTTTAAAACTTCACCGTTGCCGCGAGAGAGTGCGCGAGTTTTTGATCTTTGTTGTTAGGAGGCGGCGCGCTTAATTCGCTACGGTCGGTCTAGGGGTAGCTGAAGCGCTTCTCAAACTGGGGGGAAAGGGGGGGGGGGGGGTGCAACCACACAAACCCTCTTTATCTGGGGAGAGAATCCCCAAGCTTTAAAACCGCCAAAAGTTCACCGATTCAACTGAGCGTCTGAAGCATGGCTTTCATAAAAATGGACACCCTTAATATTGGAAAAAAAGCTTCTAATATAAACGCTCGTGTTATTTTGATTTTACTTTATTAATGAGGTATTTGCGTATGACGTACATACGTATGTGCATATGTATGTACTTCGTATGTTCTTCGTTAGGGCACCGGTCGTCGCGGAGCTTGTAAAATTTAATTAGTACCCACTTTCTAGTCGAATATGACTCGTAATCAGTCAGTATTGTCATCGAAACTAAATAAATAAAAAAAGAAAGCTCATTTAATAATGGTAATTTAGATTTTTTGGTAGTAAAACATTTCAACTGATGAGATAATACCTACATACATATGTATAATCATCAAATTAAATTAATTTGATATTTGGAAAATCAACATGTATAATATAACAAAAAATATATAAAAAAATATATAAAAAAAGTATAAAAAGTAAACATTTTTTAGATAGATCAACTCACAATCAAAAAAAAAAAAAATCATTTTTGAAAACTGAAACTGAACATGATCTACATATGTATATATTGTATGTATGTATAGCAGCCATGTCAAACTTGCGGCCCGCGATAAATAAAAATAAGATTTAAAACTTTTAAGATTTTAGAATTTTACCTGATTTTATGGTTTCTTGTGAACATTTGTTTGAGACATAAGGTCAATTAGTGGAATTTCAATTGAAATACAAAACACGTGTATTTATTTTTTTATTTTGTCTTCAAACATTTTTTTAATTTACAATTTCATTTTATGTTGTGACGTTGTATCCGAAAGACGTAAACAATTGCTGTGCAAATTCTTATGAAAATGGGAAATGGAATACTTCTGCATTCAATTGAAAAGTAACATCTTATGTCTCGTTTGTTTAAAAACAGTGAATGTTTTCAAAGAATACAATATTAAACAATGCTCAAAGATAACATATTTAAGATAAAATATTTAACATATGTATGTAAATATAGTATGTACATATTGTAAAAAATAAGGCATACGACCAATGTGTACTGCCGGTTATGACGTATGGATGTGAAACTTGGACGCTAAATTCAAGAATGCTACGAAAGATCCAGTGCACACAGAGAAGCATGGAAAGATGTATGCTTGGCATAACAAGAAGAGATCGCAAAATAAATACATGGGTAAGAAGTATGACCAAAGTGTTAGATAGATATGTATAGCAGTACGTGTGAAAAAGTTGAAGCGGCAATGGTCTGGACACATAGCGAGAAGAATGGATGGCAGATGGACGCGAGAAATACTGGAATGGTATCCGAAAGGATGTGAAAGAAAGCAAGGTAGACCTAGTGGAAAATGGGCTGATGAATTGAGACGAATGTGTGGAGTCAAGTGGATGCAGATTGCTCAAGACAGACAGGAATGGAAGAGGATTGGAGAGGCCTTCATCCAGCAGTGGAAGGTGAACGGCTGAAAATGATGATGATGATGATATAATATGTAATGTGGTCAACGGACCCCAACGAGTTTGACATGCCTTATCTATGTACATATAGTATGTATGTAGTGGGATGTTATATGCACACGAGCTTGCTTTATTGACAAACGTCTTTCATCTTCATCGGTGTGTCCTCACGGGGACAAACGTCCATTAGGTGGGATCAGGAGTGCTTGGACAGAAGACCATCCGTCTAGGGGGTGCAACCTCGGGGGAAAATTCACCCCCCAATCCACCCCTGACTGCAACTGATGGCATCACATCGCCGAACAAATGGATATGGGCGTACGAGCGAACGAAACGCATTGCACCTGCAATATGTTTCTTATCAGGAAAATTTTCAAAGGCGCATCCCCAATTTCAGCGAGGGGAAGGACCTAAAGCCTGCGCTGAAAACTTGATGGTTATCTTTGAGAACGCGCTATTTCGGCGCAAACATGCGAGAGCACAAAAGCGACGACGACGAAGATAAAACGGTGTTTGTTTCGCAAACGGCGGGCGCAAACAAACAGGAAAATAGCGTACCGCTCCTGGCCTCGTTATTAATTCAGGGGCGACTGGGGTACAAACTGACCCCATTAGCCGCTATGGAAATGACGGGCGCCCGTAAACGCTTGTTATTTACCTCTGATCGCGATGCAACAACGAAGAGCTAGTATGGGGTAGTGCTGAACAAAGGACGTGCAAATCTCACGTTTAAAATCAAAACTTCAAGACTTACACACACTCAGAGCGAAAGCATTGTCGTCTCAAAGGTTCGTATCGTAATTGAAGATAACATCCTGATTTTAAGCGTTCTGTGTCTCAATTTTTAATTCAAATGCCTTTTTATACACACATAGTTATTTGTACAAGTCAACGACAATGTCAATGTTGCGTCAATTTGATATGATTAACGATTTGAGGTAATTTATCAGAGGTGTGGGGTGCCATACTGTCTCCGACTAAAAGCAGACGAAAAAGAATGAAAAGAACAACAAAAAAAAAATCACAAGTCAAAGTTGGGCATGTCCCCAACTGATAGATGATGTATGCGTGATGAATGGTGCAACATTCATTCGCGTTTCCCCTCGGAGTGATGGATGTAAGGCGGGGCGATTCACTTCTGTGATGAAAATGTATACGAGAATCGTCCGTGGTAAGTCCCGAAATCCCGGGAAACCCCCTCCCCGCATGTAATTGCATCAAAAGTCAGAAATGCTATACCGTTGGTTATATGTACACGTGTATGTACAATTGTATGTACATACATGGTCAACGCACGGTTACCGCGCACCGTCCGTAATAATTCAAATTTCATTTTCTATTTCAGCGAATGGAAAATATTTTGCGGGAATTTCCTTCGGCGCGGCACGTCGATGCGATACGTTATCGGTGAACGTTTTAAATAATTCAGAATATTCGATATCGAAACGGAAAAAAAAAGAAAAGGAGACCCCTCTAAGGGAAATACTTGAGATCCTTCAGTCAAAAGGAACTCGGAGTATTTTCACAACGTGGAATAATAGACCGTTCGAATTCATTTTTTCCCCGCGTTCGTACTCATTTTTTGACGGAGACATTTCGGACCCGTAAATGAGGTATTCCGAGCACGATATATAACTATTAGGTTGGCTGTTCGACCCAGTCCCAAAACGTAAAGAACTAAATTAATGGGATTGTGATTATTCACGCGAGACCCTTTGATAACCCCGGGAAATCACATGATTGCCGGAAAAAAGGCGGAAAAGTCGCCACCGATCAATACGACAATGTTATGCATTATTTTCGTATTAATACTCAAGAAGCTTTCGGCTCGAAGTAATGGCTTGTGTTAAGTTTAACCCACTGAATAAATGGCACGAGGGACCTCAGTTAAATAATTGATTAAATCCGAAACACCATAGTTTAAAATTTAACTATTTACCGACCTCGTACATTGAAAGGTTTATTTAAGGACTGATTCAATTATTTACTGTGTCGGCGCGTTTATGTATACAATTGGTAAAATGTAAGCAGTCAATAATATTAATACTGCAGAATGTTTTTTTCAAATATTCAAAAATCTAACTGATTTATTTTGACAGCGTTCAACTTAGCACGCGTCCGGATAATGTACTTTGAAGCCCCATTTTCCTTACACATCATGTGGATCACTATATTTCTTAGGATATTTTTTAAGCAATCACGACAATGGCCTCGGTATCGGAAGATCCATCTCGCATAAACCGTTCCGCTCACAAAGAAACGATCCGGAACGCATTGTGTCCCGACCGTCGTTGGCAAGATTAATGGTCGTCGGGTCATCATCAGACTCTCTCAGCCTCTTACCGGGACCTCTGGCAGACGAATTAGCCGCAAACGTTGACGAAGATTAACTTCTTGTTGCCGACTGGAGGCTTTTCCGGCAACGGTCACGTACAAAAAACGACGAAAAAATAGCGCGATCGAATCAATTAGCTCGACGGTCAATCAAGCGAAGATTGACAATCGAATCTTTATTAAAAAAAAGAGATTTTAATCACACAGAACGAGTTCAGTATGAATAGTACATGATTTCATTCGAGTTATATTTAAAATCACACATTTGAAATGAATAAGCGGAAAAGCGTGTCACAGCGAGCGCGATATATTGACTGATTAAAAATAGCACACCTCTAGCGCGTCCCACGTGCGAAGTCTTTCAGTGCAAACATAATACATACATATGTACATACGTATGTATGTCTGAATAGTGTTGAGAACCGAATTGTTGACAATTAAACGGTTAAATTTATTCATAGTTAGCATACGGGGCGCCCGAGTCAGAATCGTTCGCGTATTGAATTCGAGGTTCATATTAGTTCGAGTTAGGCGAACGAGTTACACGCCCACGCGCGCCCTTAATATATTGAAAGTGAATTTGATACCCCGACGATATCGTCAAAGTGGCTTCCGATCGATCCGTTGATCACGTTTAGAGAGCCCTTAACAAAGCCGTTCACCACCGGGACGAGAACTTCATCAAAGTTTGAAGGTATGGCAGTGGGGTCGTCTCAACCCCTCTCGCCTCACCAATAGGTAGGATCGACTCGTAACCACTCTTGATCAATGGGTAATTTTGAACACCATCAGATACCACTGAAATGGTGCCATGGCATACACACATTATAAATGACGTAGGTACATACCACTAGGTAGTACAAACTACCGATCAAATCAATTATCCAATTTTTCAGTTGTAAAGGTGCCAGTAAACGATCAACATTTGTCAGCAATATTGCTCGTCAACCATCCAGTAACATTTTCGGCATCACATGCGCAATATGTGTCGCAGTAATTTGTGGCTCAATGATTGCCGGCAAGTAGTTGCTGTTTTATTATTGCCCAGATTCGCCAAAGGTCAACCAACACTCGTGTCGTGTCGTGTCCGCATATCAGCTACTATGTGGGAGAGCAGGAAAGAAACATATATTGTCGCGTATTTTCGTACACCGAGCGATATCATCGGTAATATGTCAACAATACTCGCCAGCACACTTCCATACCAGTAATAGTGGAACAATAGTGTCGGGAAACACGACTATATTTCCGATCCACATCGCCATATTGCAGTAATATTACCGTGAATATGTTGATCGTTTACAGGCACCTTAATATTCACTGTTCATACAATATGTAAGAGGTCAAAGTGGACAAAGTGGATTGATCGTTATCGAGTTCAGCATTAGCTACTAGCAAAGGTGAATTGCCTCTAAATTGAAAATAATAATACAATTATTGACGTGTACTTTATACGTCAATCAAAGTAAAATTGTGTGACTCAGCAGTCTATACGTGCTTGTAAATGATTTATTTGGTTGTACATACATATGTATGTACATACATAAAAGCAAATATGTTAAAAAAACTATGAAGAATCTATCTTCATCTTCAATTTAGGTAGTACATCACATTTTATTATATAATAAAAAATGTAGAAAAAGTAAACTTTTGTAGTTAACTTTAACATAAAAGACATTAAAACAACGACGTAGATTCGCGGTCCCTCTAGAGAGGCGTACGTAAGCGTAAATAACGATCCCTTTTACGGTGCGGTTCCGCTTTAAAATAAACTACAAAAAAAAAGGTTGACGACGTATACCGTCCGCATAATTCCTCGCGCAGGATAAGGGCTGCTGGAGCCGGAGGTCCTGAAGATAAGGAAAAACGAGTCCTCCGGTCCATGGATAATGACGCAAGTTTGACCATTAGGGTCGGAGGCAGTAGGGGGCGCGACTGGAGCATATGTTGCGGCCGTGTCCCCATGGAACGTTCTAAAAGGTTGGTTGTCCCTGGCCATCGTATTGAAATTAATGGGGGATCAACTAGCTACTATATATCACCCACCCTTCATACGCACGACTGTTTTTTTTTTGCGACATTTTGTCATAGCGCGTCGTGAAAGTATGGCGCAAGACGAATGCGACCAAATAACAACTCAATTATACATATCCTAATATCTAGCAAAGTGTGGAAATTATAGACATAAATTGAAAATATTCGACGTGAAAAATCATTATGACAACAGGTACGGTATTTCAATAGATTTCGGGGCGTCGCGACGCCGAAATCTAAACGACCGCGACGCGTCGCGGTCGTTTATGATGAATGTCATTTCTATTGTATGCGAAAGTTTTGATCGATTTGGGTGAAACGAAAAAGGCACCGCTCTATGGTATGTATGTAAGTGGGGAAAATTACGACGTTGGAAAATTGTTTCGGCTGGAATTTCCGTGCCAATTTTCGGTTTTAATTAAAGTTTCACGCGCCCATACCAAATGTCGATAGTTTCGCAATAAATAATACCGGAACAAGGGATCGTTTGGGCCGATCGCCAAGACTTACGACAACAACTACCTGGATAGTTGTACGCAAATTTAACGAAGAGGAACTTTCACAATAATATTGAATTTCACGCTATTGTTAAGGATAACGTATAAATTCGTTAAAGTACACAATATTTTATATCAGTAAATTAATTTTCCGCAGTCCGATTTGTTTTACTTTTTTCCTAACCGATGTACCTAATAGTAAGTAGGTACAATATTTATATATATTTTAAAGCAAAGTAGAGATTATAGTAATTCATAAAGTTACCTAAAAAGTGCGTTAATATTTTTTTTGGTGCTTCATTAATTGAAATTGATATAATTCTCTAACTAAACAAAGTAAAGGTATTCGAAAATGGCAATTATAATGAATGTTTCATTATATTATCATTATACTTATCATTATTATTATTATTATTATTATTAGTGGAAATACGTATTACATCGAAATAATTATCAATATGCGACTTCCGTAGTAAAAGTTTGTGTTAGAGCTTTCATCATATTTGACCTTTACTTCGCGCGCGTATTCAAGATCAGGGAAAATTTAATAACGGAATTATGGGGGATTAAACGATAATGAATGCCTCGGTATTTAATGAGATTATTCGGATTACGCTGACGGATATTTGAGATTGATTAACAACCTGGATACAGTTTCAAATCGAATTAGAATCGTCACACTCGAATTCGACCCTGCGATCAAATAAGACTTAGAGAACGTGCCAAATTACACCGTATATCTTCAAACGAATCGAATCATCTGCCGACGATATGCGAGAAGAAAACCCCGTGAATTTAAATTACAAAGGAGTTGTGTAAGGGTAAATCATATTAGCGATCGGATAAGGGTTAACGGAAGCGTTTGACGGCGAACATCTAAGGGTGAAAATAAAGTTGATGTTTAATTCATTCAGCGATTCGGCCAAAGTAAACGAAACCTTCGGAGCGTAGCCGTAGTGGTACCTTTGTATATGGGCCAATAAATAGGCATGAAGGGCAATCAAGAAGAACAAATCAAACGTAGAATTAGATTGGGTCGAAGCACCCGTGGGATGCTGAAAAAACGTGTTTGATGTGAAGAATCCTTTATGTTTTTTTTTTCGTCGAAGATAAAATATTTTGAAAGATGGAAACTCGCAGACATTTGTTGTATATCGTAGATTGTAGTATGTAAATTCAGTGGGTCGGAATTGCAAACGGTATCATGAAAGGAAGCACTTGTATTGTATTATTTATTATTTTAAAGGAAAAACACTTAAATTGAATACAATATTAACTACAGTAAAATCTGGAACTAATTTGAGTAGTTAAGTTTGTTTGAATTTTTTAAATTTGTTTTAAACTTTAAGTTGTTATTTTATAGGTTTCGATACTTTTTAAAAAAGTTGGGAGTATGTATGTATGTACATACATGTTAGACATGTACATACATAGGTATAAGGGACGTGATTTTCAAAATATAGCGTATAAAACAGATTTCATCGTACTTATTTGAGGAAACAAATTGACATTATCAATCAACGTCAAAGTGTCGTAATTTCATAATAATAAAGGAAATATCGTTTTAATAAAACAATTAATTAAATCTCAAGATAAAATACACAATGCGAAATATATAATATTTATATATAAAATCGAATATTACGAATGTTGTTTTCACAACAGGCGACAGATACTTTTTTCCTAGTATATTTGCATGATGTCTGAATCTGTGAGGAATTCAAATGCGACAACCCTTTCCGGAAAATCGGATTTTCGCCCTTATGTCGACACGTGCGCCCTTGCGCGTCCTATCGCGGGCTTTTTCGACGAATGCGGCCAAAATTTAATGTTCCGTCGACGGAACACCCTGTGCTAATCTGTGTGACTTGGGTTAGGTCAGTTAGCGCAACCCTCGAGGGAATCATTAAACTTTCGAAAACAATTAGAAACAAGACAGAGCCGGGCACATAAAGTTTATTTTGGTCGTTCGGTCGTGCGATTATTTGCTTCGGAAAGTGTTTGTTCGACTGGGGTTTTTTTTAGTCGAAGTAATTTGCATCGGTCGGTGGTAGGGGTTAATTACCACCGGCCACGATCAACTAATGTCGCCGCGATTAAGGTCGGGTTCGAGTGCCCCAATGTTTGGAACCCCTGGCTAATTAATGTCCGACGACGACGACTAACTTTACCGAAAATGGTCGTCAGAGCAAAGTTTTTTTCTTTTGAAGCAGTTTTTTTTTTTACGACTTCTATACTTTATAGTAAAATAATCCAACAATGAAAAATATGGTAAATATACATATGTATGTACGAAACCAAACAAATAAAAATCCACGAGTTAATGAAATGACAACTGATTATTTTTTTACGTACACACATACAATATGTCAACTAGGACGTATGTATGTACATAAATGTCGTGTCGTAGTTGTGGCTGATAAAATCAAATGAACTAACTATTCAACGTTGATACAAAATCGCGGTTTTTTTCAGCAATGTAGAAACAATAAATTGACGTATAAGAATTTTAATCACCGTGTAGTTAATTTTAGTAAATACGAGTATGTACCAAGCATTTGAATATTGAATCAAAATAAAAATCGGTTTTGAATATCACCCGAGTGGTGCAACTTTCGTTTTGGGAAGAAATTCTTCGAATTTCAAATATCAAGGTAAATTTAAAAGGTTATTCAATAAATAGATAGTAAAATTTGAAAGATTAAAGACGCATGGAAATTTTATTGAAAATATACATGGAACGCTCCACATGAGTACGGAATACAGGATCGTGTTAGCGATTCGAAAATCTCGGCACGTAAAGGGTTAATAATGAATGTCGACGTTCGGTGCCTATCTATTTGCTTTCGCTCGACGCAATATGCGTCTTGAAAAGCGTTAATAATTCATTTTCGCAGCGGGGAAATCCCCGCAATCTTTCCCACCCTTCCGACGACAATAGGAAGGGAGGGAGGAGGGAAACGTAGAAGGAAGTGTCATCAGAGGAGGATTTCTGGAAAAGTTTCCCAGCCGCCGGCTTAGCGACGAACAATGACGAAGACGACGACTCTAGAGTGCGATGGCGTGACGGGGAAAGTGAGACGAAGAGATGTCTCTAAACAAGACGAGATTCGGCGCTAGTGACGGTTCGACAGCTAAAACCTATAATTAAATATTCAACGACACTTTGGTGAAGTATTTCATTGAAAATGTATGCGCGCTGTTGGCGGAATTGAAGCGTTTTGTATTGCCGAAGGGGTGGAAAATGCGCCATATAAAATATTAAAATTACGCACAACTCCGCGAAGACGGCTGTCTCAATTCGTATTAATGAGATTTTGTTGATAATGCAGTTGCCTCAGTGTAAATACGCGAAAGTTTCAAACTTATAACACCGAAATATATACAATTGAAGTTATTATAAAATCAGCTAACCAGTAGTGAAAATATATGGTGTTTGATCATATATAATTTATGAACATATAAAAATTAATAGTAGGTTCAAAAAAAATATAATTTACCTATTTTTACGATGACTTGATATGATGCACATTTTTAATCTGTAACAAAATAGAATAATTTTATTAATTGAAATATAAAATTATGTAAGTTGTAATGTAAAAGTAAAAAAGGTATTGACCAATTCTTTTTATACTATTAGTATTTTGATGTACATACATATATATGTATGTAGGTCTAATTCAATTTCAACGACATATCGTTCAGGAAACGTATCGCATTGTTTGTGTACGTACAGTGGATTATGTTCGAATTCATTCGGGACAATTAACTCACGATCTGTGAATTTACGGTGTGCGTGCTCCGTTCTGTGAGATATTATGATCCTGATTAACAGTGGTTCGCTGCACTGTGCATTTGCATTAGCCTGCAATCTGCACATGTGCATCTATCGCACTGTTGATGTTAAGACCGTTCGAAATTATAAATCGAATCAATCGAGGAAAATTTGTATCATAAGCGTTTGCAGGCAGAATTTGCACGACGTGGATATTATTTTTCACGTGTTTATTTATATGTGGTATTTTTTTTAATGCGACGTCGCGTGAGCTAATCGCCGAAAATGCTTCAGATTATTGAACATAAAAGCTCGCTTTCGGTTTTCACAAAAACGGTAATTTTCCCATATTAATAACATAAAGCGGAGTTTGAAAAGTTGGAAAATCGGTCGCGCATTGTGTGCAGCGGGCCTGCTCGAGAGGAAATTTCCAAGTTTTTCCGCTGTGACACGCACGGGGATTTTTTCCACAATAAACAAACGAAAATAGCGTTTGTTTGCTTCGTATTCAATTAGTGTTGCATGCCGGTTAATGGGAAATTGATACGCATACTTTTTTAATTGTTACAAACGGTCGATGATTGATGGCGACTTTCCAAATCGCTCTCGAATTATTAATTAAAAGCACCGAAAACATAAATAAAATACGCGGAAACCTTTCTGCGCCGTTTAAAATAGAGAAAAGTATACGCTGAAGTTACATAAAATATTTTCTTTTCGTATCAAATATATCAAGTCGGCGACAATAAAACCCGCATGGTCCGAAAAGACATACTTTTCGTTTTATTTCAGACGATGTATGCGTTACAGAATTGGAATTTTTATGATATATAGTTGAGTGCACGATCCAAGAAACATAATAAAATAATAATATATATATCTGCATATATATGTATGTATGTTGTATTATATACACACTAAGCGCTAAAATCTGTTTAGTGTAAAAACGGTAAAAGCATGCTGTTTGTATTATAGACAGCATGTTTAAGTGGCTTCACTATGTTACTAACAAATAAATATCTATAGCACCCATTTTGATTCCCAAATCGTAAATTTTTAGGTCGCGCAATAATTAATTGGATCTTTTTACAGTCGCAAAATTTTTTATATCGCAGATTAGGTCGTTATTGGTAATTTAACGTTGATCGACGACTGATTCGAGGCTACATTAGCGCTTATTAATTGCTAGTTGCCGACCTAATTATAACCCGCACGACAAATTGGGCCAATATTGGCGTTTAAGATACTGATCAATGAGTGACTTTGCACACACACACACACACGATCGGGTCCAATAAATTCAAATGTAAAAATTAGGCGAAACGCAAACTAAAACTGGTATTTAGCATGCGACTATTGTTTTGTATATAAAATTTATTTAATTGTGCGACGAATCACAATGGAGATTATTTTTGGAAAGTTTAACCTTTTCAAAGCTACTTAAAATGAAGTATGTATGGGTTTGTTGAACTTTTATACACAACATTAATTTTTATGATAAGCGACAATAATAAATTTATTGAAATTATACGCATATGAAAGGTTAAACTTAATATCTACTGCTTACCGACTCAAAAGTCACGTATTATTTGGGTTAATCAAATTTATAAAATATAGGATTATAAAGATACGATTTGTGAACGACGATCATTGAGTTATATGGATTTAAACTACTAAGACTTTTTGCTTAACCAGCCGGTTTGCCCGTAATTTGTTCGTTGTTTGTTATTTTGGCAATGCTAGCGTGACCGCGACGACCCAGACAGTCAAGCAGGCAGATGCTCACGCTAATATACACACTAATATATGTGTACATTTAACTTTGAGAAAAGCTCTATGTTGCATCCAAAATCATGAGAATTATTGGGAAAAAACTACACACTACTCTACTCTCTTACCATAGAAATGCTACTATGATTCATTTCCTTCAAAGTTTTTATGAACCCAACCTAACATTTTATTCCGAAAAATAAGAACCACGCATGACTATAGGTAAATTTACTCATTTCGAGCTATGCTTAAAAAATAAAACATGCGACCAATGCATACTGCCAGGTATGACGTATGGATGTGAAACGTGGATGCTAAATTCAAGAATGTTACGCAAGATCCAGTGCACACAGAGAAGCGTGGAAAGATGCTCGGTATAACGAGAAGTGATCGTAAGAGGAATACATGGGTAAGAAGCATGACCAAGGTGGCAGATATAGCGGAACGTGTGAACGTTTTCGATTTTTTCAACTTTTGATACCCCCTAAAGCCACACCTGCCCCCAAACCACCACCCAGACCCCCACAAGCTCCGGCGGCCCCCTTTTTGGACTTTTTAGGAAAAATTAGGAAGTAACGGGGATCTCTATTAAAAAAATCACAGTGTGTAGCCGCTACTCACTATAGAAGTAAAACTTATGCGAGCATACGGTAATAATAAAACTTCAAAACATTGCACACATTTTGCTTAAACAATTGAGCGATAAAAGCGATTAAATTTTGAGGGCGAGGGGCGGTACGGGCCGCGGGTATCTATCTCTGTCTCGCATGAACGTGGAAGAACAAGAGAGACGGCAATATCGTTGCACCCGTCCGGTCGGTTAGTTTGTATGGAAACGCCACGAAACGATTTTCACTACCGTGCCAATAGAAGTTTTACTTCAAAAAGCGCTTTATGATATTGAAATTTCAGCGGGCGTTGATGTTCAACGGGCTTACACTAGTATAAATAAATAATAACCGAAATTCACAAAATGTTTTGCACTAGAAAAAATCAGTTCGACATTATTTGCGTATTGCATTGCATTGTAAATGTATTAAACGATTCAAAGCACATGCTGTTGATGGCAACGGTGCACACCGACAGCAATGTAAAGGTTGGCATTGGTAAAAGGGTGGAAAAGGGGTTGTTTAGGAATGGAGGGGGGATGGTGGGGAGGAGTGAGGTGCAGCTGCCAGCAGAGATGACGTTCGGAAAATAAGCTCAATCGTTTGGTGTGCAACGTTGGGGTCCGTTTGTTGGGAGGCTGTGGGGTGGTTGGGGTAGTTGGGGTGACCCCACGTGCGCCTGTCACGTGACATGTTTGCGGCAAGCGTCGGACGCGCGTCGAATTGATTAAATTGTTCACCGGGTGACATTTGCGTGTAGGCGGGGGTGCAGGGGTTAAACTGAGTGAGTGGGGGCTAGAGAGTTAACGCAGGTGCGCGACACTATGTCCGTGCGACAAGAATTCGACGTCTATAGGTACTAACTAGTGAGCGACAATCTCAAAGTGTTAATAGTTAATTGACTGCCTGTGTGAACTGAACGGAACACTGTGGACACGATGAAGTGTGGTTGCGTTTGAAAGTCACGATGAAATCGACTGGAATGTGATAAACTTCCAAAGAAGTCAAGGAAACGAACTCAAAACTAATATGTACAACAAAATCAATGCTAATACTTTCAATCAAGTTTTGGTTTGTCGATCACCCCGGTGCACAAATTCAGATGTGCCATGAGTAGTCTTAAGAATTATCGCTTAGAACAGTTACGAAATAATATACAATCCAATGCAATTGTGGGGGTTCGACGTACGAGTATACGTTTTCGTATAAAATGGTTCGTTTCGTTGTACACGAACTCGGAAAACCGCGAATTAGGCACATAAACATTTACCCGTGCATGCTCACACGCACGAAATAGGTCTGAGATCGATTTTCAAATAACAATTCGAGCTGGAATGCCATTGGCGCGAAAAGGGGAGCAAGTAAATTTTAGACTGCTTTGCGAAAAAATATATATGCAAGTAAAAGTTTTTGACTAAAAAGTTAATTTACTTTTATATTGCATCATGAAGCCCTATAATAAACGTTGACTTTATTACTTTTTATGAACGCCTATAAAAGTATTGTTAAATTTAGCCACGCACAATTTAAAATGGTAATGTTTATTTATCAACTATTTATACATATTATAGGCGTAGTAAAAATAAAAATTATAGGCATTATATAGAGATATTTTTCATATGTCAATTTATATTTTTCCAATAGGAAAAATACACACACACATACACAAACGATAGAAAATATGAAACGTTGATCGAATAGTGTATAAATTTCCAATTTTACACGACAGTGCTTTCCAATCCGGGAGACTACATAGCTCTTGTTTGTCGAGGATTTAAAGGGTCACCATGTATCGCACAGGACAACAACGCACCCGTGCCGATTATATTTGCTAACCTTTTTCGCGACAATATATAATATATCGAAAAATTTGTCAACCGTGTAAAAAGAAAGGATGGTCAAAATTAGATTCCGCTCCGCGACAAATTTTACGACACGTTATTGTTTAGACGGAAAACTTCCACCTCGACGATTTAAAAATGCATTTTGAACGGGAAAATTACATTTTGCGATGCAAATATGGGTCGTTACGGTAAACGAGACAGATCGTCAGCGATGCAGTGCAATTTGGACGCGAATAGATACATACATATACTGTTTGACGATCTTGCGAAGTGGATTTTCGGTAGCAGCGTTAAGGGTTAATTGGCTTAATCGAATCGCGCTCAGTTTAATTAGGCGTATTATGTTCGTGACGTCTTCACCGAATGCTAACAATTCCTTGATTTATCATTCCTCGCACCGGGAAGGGAGGATGAAAAGGGGGGGGGGGGGAGGTAAGAACTTTTCTTTTCTTTACTATTTCTAAAAATACGTTTGCGATAAAGAATTTCTTAAATTATCTATTTGTCGGAAAATCCGTACGTAGTGGACGATTTCCGTAATATATCGCAATGTTGACTTTAGGGGTAAAGGAAACTATAAATTATGGCTTTATTGTTCTAATCCTATTTTAGTATTTCCATAAAATAAATAGCTAAGCATAGCTATACATATAGCGCCGTCCAAATAAAGAGGGCGGTATGTGAATGTAAAATATTTAAGAAAAAGGCGTTTAAATTTTTTGACTCAATTGTTTATACATATTTGAATATGGCTTAAATTACTATTACGCTACAAAATGAATATGTTTACGTGTATTTTTAAATTATTGTTAAAGCGACACTAATGGAATTATTTATTTTAATTAAATGTAATTTATCTGTAAAACTGTTATCGTGACATGTTACATTTTACAAAATTCCGAAATTAATTAGAAAAATTTCAAGTATTAGACTATATAAAGTAGGATGTACGTATAAAGCCGCCACCTACTGTTGTACACATATTACGGAAATCAAAGACCACTACCGGAAGGGAAATAATAAAAATGGAAAAACCGCAATAGAATTTTCCGCTCATTCGGCTCGGGTGCAGAGAGAGAGATGCTCGCTTTGTACCCCGTCTGTCTGTCTGTCCCTTTGCCTCGGCTAAAATAAACAGCGCGGTAGCTGAATTGAAACAACGTGTACGTATGTATGTAGGTACTTACTCGCGATGCTCACCTCGGTGTATAGTGGGGTCGTCTTTGCCGAAGAAGACTTCCAAGAATTTTTATGTCGGAGGAGGAGGTGGGTGGGAACAACCTCCGAGTATGCGAGTGTACATTTTTATTAAATTTCGCATAGCTTTCATTGAAATTAAATTTAATTTAATTAAAAAAAAAAAAAAAACGAAATGCGCGCGTGCTTCGCCACGGTAAAAACGTACGTTTTAATTACAAGAATGCCCAATGAGCTAAAAATTAAATAAACAGATATGACGGGTGCATTGTGCAGTTGTGACACTCGACACCGAGCTTATTTTCAGATTCTGAATAAAAATACAGGAGTTCCGACCGAATTTATAGACACTTCAGAATGCGACTGAAGTTGGCAGCCATCTCTACACAAACAATGGATTTCCACCACACATACACACTACGTTATTGAAATTGTGTTCGTGTGCTTTTTTTTCATGTCTGAACCAGCGATCGGAGACCTTTGGCGAGTTATGAATGATCTTCCCGATTGTTTTAGACTTCATCACATTTGACAGTCGCTCGTCAACGCCACATGTAAAATATTGAAATATAGACATGGTTATTGTACAGCATCATCAGGTTTTGTCGATAAATCGAGCTCAGCTCTAATTTCCATGGGGATATTCGAGCTCGTTTCGACACTTAAATCCCATCAGGCGTCACTCGCGCGCACACCATAATCCGCGGGACGCAGATGGTAACACCCACTTCCCCTTTCCCCCCCACAGCTTCCCAAACGCGGGGGCGCACTCGCGAATACATATAAACATGTCAAAAACAAGCCGAGTGTAACACGGTAACGACACACTCGACTCTTACGCGACCGCCCCACAATAATTATAAACCCTCGCATACGTACACACGAGTATAATATCCATTGTATTAGTATTTAATTTAATATACATACATATGCATGATTGAAGTGTATGAAGCAAGCTCGTAGCTAGAGCGTGGTAGGAGTCAAACTTCAACATACACGTTCCCACTATTGCGCGTTATGTATTCAACAATAGACTATCGCAAGCCAAAATGAAACCATGCTGATCCAAATTAGTTTGTAAATAAATTTGGATTTATACATACATATAAAGACTTGCATATAAAAGATTCCTCTGCTGGTATTATAATAATTTAAAATATGTGGAACACTTGCACGTATATTTTGTGCACGACTTGGCCGTGTGCATTCGAAACGGATCAAATCGGAAAACATCGAACCGGTCGAGCACGAACTACCGTTCAAAAAATATATATGGTAAATCGTGCGCACAACTCATACCTACCGATGCACACGGGCTGGGCTTTTTCATAAATTTTCTCGATTCAATCCGATCGAACTCGTAAAATTGGACATTAGATGAGTGTACGAGTAAAATATTTTAAGAAACAAAAGTCAGCTCGCAGTTGTTGCAAGAAGCAAACGTATAAAAATATACGCTTTCAGCACATTGTGCGCTGAATAAAATATGCCTGTTACATTTTCAGGATCCAGCCACGTCTCCGTCTCTCTCTCTTTCTCTGTGTCTGGGCCACATTTTCCTTCTCGTCGTCCATGCACGACTAACTCTATTTCGGTCGCTATAAATCATTGCTACGGTTTTCTTTTGTTCGCTATAGCGTTAGCTGTATATTTTGTTACGATATCTTCGATACTCCGAAATAGTCGACAGATTCGGATATACATACATACATACATATAAAATATATTAAATTAATTACGCACAGTTTGAGAAGTAGCGGTGGCGCTCAGGCGACAAGCGATTAAACAAAAATTAGCCCAGGGCCGATTCCGCAAATGTGCATGCGATAAATTGAATTAGTTCGCATTGAAGAGCCAAGTGAGGGATCTGAATTAAATAACGCTTCGTGACAATGGACAAAGCTCTATGTATTAGCTGGCCGATAAATCGCCGACATTTTCCGTGTGTGTGCGTTGTGTATAATCGGTTATTAGAGCAATTATCATAATCTAATTGGAGTAATTATATGCGATATTAAATGCGTGGCTTACTGCCAAGGCACACGAGCCGACGCCAATCTAACCCGTTCAACGCCACACGCTAATTAATCGCGAACGCTAAGTTAGACGCCTGTTGAATATTTTTGCAATATCAAAACTGTAACCCCGGTAGACGCATTTGTGAAATGTCAATTCAACATTTGAATTGAATTAATAATATTAAAAATGAAAAAAATGTACCGTCAAATTGGAGACCATTGGATAAAAAGGTTGTCTGTTTCGGGCCCTTATTACATTTGTAGAGAGTGAGCCGGTCCTTTCATATAAATATATAACGCGGAAACGGTCAGCTTTGCACAAAGCCCTACACGTGTGGCCAAAGCCTTTTTATGTGTGTGTGTCAGTGTTTATGTTTTGCACACCTTGTTTACGTTCGATATATTGAAAATGTGCGATATGTAAAAATGTCTTTGAAAGTGAGCGCTTACGTCGTCGTATATGCGCTAGAAAGCTCTCAAACTTTTCCTAGCGGACGTAAGCGCATACCGGGTATAAAGTAAGTAAGTTTAAAAAATAAACTTTATTAGATTAAAGTCTGAAAAGTTTCGAGTCCGCGTGCGCTCTAAGATTTTTAAGTTCAGATTTTAAAGAGCTCTCGTTTGATAAACGTGCTCCTTGTGTGTCGAGCTTTAGACTGTTCCACTGCACTGAGAGCTTTTACCATAGAAACCAATTTCCATTTCATGGAAACTATTTTATGGAAAATTTCATTTTGATGAAATGTACAGTATTTGATATTAATTTGTTTCTAAAAGTTTTATGTGACGCCACTGTAAAAGGACACCGATTTTCTGATACGCACAGTAGGAGTGAATAATTTTCTGAGCTTTTCAGCTTTAAGCTCGGTTAACAAGAGGCAAGAAAATCTCGTCAGTCGGACCATCGCCATCGGGGGATTCAGGATTCAATTATGCGAATAACCCCCCTCCCTAATTCATTCCTAAGGTTCGCCCGGGCACTAATATTGTTTAATCCGAACCTGCATTTTCATATGTAAATCAAAAACAACCGTTCCATTTTTAATTAAGTGCGTACCTACGAGGTATACCTATCTCTGGAATTAGCACTGAAAGCGACCGAATTCCATTTTAAATATGGAAGTTGGACCGCGGGGACCCAGCAACTCGAGATCAAGCGGGTCGAATAACGTAAAATTTCATTAGACAATGGTCGAGCCGAGTGAAATAGTAAAATGGGCGCGCACTCATAATAGCTTGGCATAATATATGTTAATTTGACGGGGGTCCCGTAATGAAGGCGCCGGCACCTCTGAGGCACAAAGGCGCCACTCTGGAGGGACTTCTCGGGGTTGGAGAGAAGAGGAAGCGCCTCCTCGACGGGAGTAATCCGTTATAAATCAGAGGATGAAGAGGGCCGGAGGTGGCGGCGAGGGAGATTGCACCCGAACAGAGTAGTAGTACCCACGATGAGGACAATTTTAAAAAGGATACGAGAAAAAAGGGTGAACAAATCCATTTAGCTATGTATACCACAGAAGAAACTTTGTCGCACATACATACATATGTACAAGATACACATATAAAACAGAGACTTGCATGAACATTTCAGAGATCAAAGAAAAATATTTCATATCATTATTATTAGTCAAGAATGGGAAAGGAGGGTGTTAGATGCAATTCAAGTGAGGCATCGCGACGCCAATGGCGCCCGAGTGAAAATGAGAAATGGCACTGCTTGCGGGAGCCGTTTCTTTTCATCTTTTTTGATAATCGCCAAGGCGGAAACTTTTACGGAAAAACAAAGACCACCCCCAAACACACACACACACACAAATAAGAGCGAGTATGTTCGCCTGGATTGTAATAGTATAACGGCGTCCAGTGGGCGTGCTCTAGACCGCTCCTTTTTGCAAAAACCGACTTTTATCCGAAGAAAGTTTCCAACTTGAGCGCATGATTGATACAAAAGTACAAATCCTCGAGCGGCCAGAGGCCATAAATCTTTTGCGCGGGTGGCGTTTTGTGTTTCAGTTTTTGCAATCTGGGCTGATGACGGCGCCGATTGCGCCAGCGAAATCTCATTGGAAAGATTCGCACTAGAATAGTTTCAGTAGCGTTTTGATCCAATCGTCATAGCGCGCGTCTGAGTCGCGGATTATCGAAGCGTGGGTTCGGGTTGGGGTCGCGGTTACCCCCACCCCACGCCACAAATCCCTTAATAAGCTGCTGGCGTTTTATCGGGGCCGCGAACACTCGATGGTTATCCCTGCATTGGGATTGTTTCGGTTGGACGAAGCTTTGGGCTTTGCGCTCGCCTCCCCCAACTTAACACTTCTTTCCATTTACATACAAACACGATATTAAGAGAAAATGTGCGATGGGTTGGGGGTTTGGTGGGGAATGTTCGGAGTGAAAAGTCGAAAGAGGAATGAAAAGTTTGGAAACCGCTGGAGTGCAAGATTAATGTTGCGTCGATATCGACGGCGATACGCCGTCAAAGTGAAAGTGGAGATCCATTAATTTTTGTAAACAGGGTTCGACGGAGAAAATGGGAGAACGGAATACAGACTTCAATTAAAGGTATTGGTTATTGATTGCAGATATCCCCCATTTCCATTAATTTTTTTTATTTTGATATTAATGTATTTGAAAAAGTAAAATATGGAAGACGCTAGGTTGAATTTGCTGTATTAGAATAGCATTTTTATTTATTGAAAATAAGCCGGTTGCCGAAATTCGCAGTAAAATTTTATTTAATGTCAAAATTTAAGGTCGTAAAATAATATTATGGTAATGTCATACAAGAAGGTACGTCAGAGTTGGCGTTTTCATCAATTTTATGGATATAAAAAATTATGAAAAGTAGTCATCGAAAAAAAAACTGAATGTTAAGATATTTTCTATTAGGAAACTTTTCTATATACATACATATGTACATACCTACATACATATGTATGTACATTAGGGTGGAGCGACATTGCAAAAATTTAAAATTGGCATTGTAGTACCTACCAAAAGTTTCATAGTATCATCCGTATTCTCGTAAAAATACTGAAAAAAATCTGTGAAATGTCTTCGGGCCTCTACCTGAAGGCGAAAAATGAAAATTTGCCTATTTATTTCGAAATCTGAACACAGAATACAAATTTTTAGATAAAATTACCCTAACTTTATTGAATATTATAAGTACTTTTGGTAAAAATCTAATTTATTTACGTATTCCTTGAATTATTCAAATAAGTGTGAATTTGTGAGCGCGGTGGAGGGAGGCATACGAGTAAATATAAGTATATACGAGTAAAGTAAGTATGAATAGTAAAAATAAATACTAATTTTCCAATTAAAATTGCTATTTATAGTGATTGGAAACAATCAATTGGAAATTTTCATTTCAAAAGTGCTGGTAGAGACCAGAAAACTTTTTTTAATTAAGCAGATTTTTTTGGAGAGAAGAGGTATGATGTAGAGGCAACTTTTTAGAACTATTTCAAAACGAATATCCCAAAAAAAAGGTTCCATACATCGTCGTTCCACCCTAATGTACATACATACATACATAGAACAATAATATTTTATTTTATTTTACAAATTATACCATAGTAACATTATAGGTTGCTCCAATTCGTCACTATGGCATATACATATGTATGTACATATATAAATTAATATTCAATGAAGGCTTTCAAACGTAGACTAGGAAATTCAATCAAAACAAATCATGGTATTAATTGAATCCGTTCACTGAGTATATTTTATTAGTTACCTAAACGCAACGTCTGCGTTACGCAATTTAAGCGTTCAAATAGCGTTGCATACTTTATACGGTTTACAAGTCTCGGGCTTTAAAGGGCCCTCTGGGAGGGCCCAAGAGCACCCCGCTTAACGGCGATTTATGCGACGCCCCCTAATAAATCTAGAATTCAATAATCCAATATGGGGGCGGTGGGCAATGGGCGTTTGATACCCCTGAATGAAAACTGTTAACTCTGCACGCTGTTTCATCGCCGAAAAATAATAAAAACAACGTACCTACATACACATTATATTATAATACACCTACGTTGTACAAAGCTTTGGCCAAAATTAATTAAAGCACTGAATATACATACATACATAAACACGATATATTTTTTTTAATTAATGCCGGTCGCACGTGTGTCGTGCGCTAGGTGAAATTGCCTTTTTTTTATTTTATTTCGTTTTCATTACGTGGCAAGATCCTAGTGAGATAAATTGAAATTTAATTTGAAATTTCGGCGAAGTTCGGAGCTCTGCGCGAGAATGAAAAGTGAAGCTTTCGGAAATGCTAAGTTTTGGCTAGCGCTAGCATTATGTGGAGCTTAAAGGTGAGGACACGTGAACTTTGGAAATGGCGACCGCAAATCACGACTGCTGTCGCGAATGGCAATGTTTACGACGTGAGCTTAGCACGAAAGTATTCAAATCGCAAAACTTTTATTCCATACGCTGAAAATTTAATACATTTTTTTTCTAAGCATCGTACAATACGTACTACGAGACGTCGCATGTTAAATTTTATATTTAACTCGACTGCAAAACGGCGTTTTTAATCCGAGTGCAAAAAAAAAAAAAAAAACGAACATTTAAAAGGGCGGCAGACGAAGCGACGAGGGGAGTAAAATAAACTAGCAGTAAACTGATGTAAAAGTAAAATAAAATAAAATAAAAATGCTGTAGATATTGTGTGCTCCGTACGGATTCGCGATCTGACAGCAGATAAAGAGAAAACGAAAAACAACCGAAGCTTACGAATGCGCTTCGCTCTTTATGTAAATTAAGGAAAAATATAGCGGACACACAATGAAAAACCCGGACTACGTAGGGGAACAGAGTGAAAAACTACCCCAGAAACCCATAGCTGAACGAAGCATTACCTTTTTCAGCGCAGTATTTAAAAAATACACGAACGAAACCCACTGTGTTTACGTTAACGAACATACCATCCAATTATACCTTAATGTAAATAAAAACAAAAATAACTTACATACAACTACATTATATTTAAATAAATTAACAAAACCATTTATTAGAAGTGATTAGCTTTCGCTTAGTTTTAGGCGAACTCTACTTATACATGGAATGATATAGGCAATAGGCACCCAGTATAATATAATAGTGTATGCCCATTGAATATCAACGGAGCGATCTCATCACCCGTACTAAAAAATAATATTAAATTTAATAGTTTTTATAGTTGTTGCCTATGTAACAATATGTTGCGCCATCTATGGCGCGTTATAATAACAAAGTAACAATTTAGTAAAGTCGCGAGCCATATTATATTCGGCTATCAATAGTCAGGTTGAAGCCTGCCCTACATCATCTGATTTGGCTCACCGCGTAAGCGCGCTCTGTTCCGAATCAGTGGTACCGGGTTCAAATCTCACTCGCCTGACGTTCTGGTTTTTTAATCATTTACCGAGGCGAGCGTTATCAGTAGACATGACAGACACATACACAGACACATAGACACACACAGTCAGACAGACGGAATAAGGCTTTTATATATGTATATAATTTTAAACGTAAAATAACATCAACAAATACAGAATAAAAAAAATAAATAATATCACACCATTGTACCTACATACAAATGTATGTACATATATGAATTGAATTGGAAAGATATGTATGTTGAAAATTTATCCACCATTTACAAACAAACAAGAAAATAACATACACTCACACCGAATCGATGGATTTTCGAAAGGGACCACCGCGTAACCCGATGATGTTTGTTTGTTTCACTTAACGTTTTTCCCTTCTTGGGTAGCATCCCTCCAAACAGCGCCGAACTGGGGAGGGAAGAAATATTTGATATCTCTCGAGTTAAAGGCATTTTTTTTTCAGAGACGAAAACATTTCGGCGGCGAACGAAACAAAACGCACAAACCATCAGGAGACGGCTAATGTTCGGTGATTTATAGGCGGCGCGCGGGGAAAAACGGTAAAGTTTTCGCGACACGACAATAATGGTTCAACACGCGCGCGTATACGAAAACGCGAATTTATGCACGTTAATATAATATACGTACACACTTGTACGGATAAGTTTGTGCGTATATACATACATATGTATACACACTGGCGATGAAAGCGGTACTCATTTAGGTTGATGAAAAACACGGCAAAGAGCAACCCTCATCGGCGCGGAATGTTCGCTCGGTGGCGTCAGGGGTGGCTGACACCCCCTACGATGCAGGCATTGTATGTAAAATGCACAGACGTTTCCATTTTTTAAATTCACCTTTGCATACTTTTCCAAAGCACACTCGCTTTTTTTTAGTCATTTAAAGTCGCATTGCATGCATCTACCCTTCTTATGTACAAAGCTAAGTCATCATCATCATCATTTTCAGCCGTTCACCATCCACTGCTGGATGAAGGCTTCACCAATCCTCTTCCATTAATGTCTGTCTTGAGCGATCTGCATCCACTTGACTCCATACATTCTTCTCAATTCAACAGCCCATCTTTGACTCGGTCTACCTTGCTTTCTTGGAATGGTATCCTTTCGGATACCATTCCAGTATTTCTCGCGTCCATCTGCAATCCATTCTTGTCGCTATGTGTCCAGCCCATTGCCACTTCAACTTTTTCACACGTTCTACTATATCTACCACCAGGTGTGGCTTTAGGGGGTATCAAAAGTTGAAAAAATCGAAAACGTTCACACGTTCACACGTTCCGCTATATCTGCCACCTTGGTCATACTTCTTACCCATGTATTCCTCTTTCGATCTCTTCTCGTCATACCGAGCAAACATCTTTCTATGCTTCTTTGTGTACACTGGATCTTGCGTAACATTCTTGAATTTAGCATCCACGTTTCACATCCATACGTCATAACTGGAAGTACGCATTGGTCGTATGCCTTCTTTTTTAAGCATAGCGGAACTCATCTATCAACTATCTCTACAATATGTTTATCTACAGTGACTACGTTTTTCGTGCAAAATTCATTAAACATAATTTAATTTTTATTAAAATTAATTTTTAATCCTACTTTCATACTTTCGGTGCTTAATTGTGTTAATCTATTTTGTAAATCTACCGAGTCGCATGCAACTATGTCTATGTCGTCAGCGAATCTTAGATGGCTCAAGTGCTTTCCGTTAATCTTATACTACGAATTAAATGAACGAGGTTAGAATAACTCGGCTGAGCATCTTCTAGTCAATCGAGCATCATCGGCCGGTATTCTCCCGAATCGTTTCATCCGATACCGAAATAAAATTAATGGCCACGACAGCTGTGTACGAGTCCGGGTGAGATCATCGACCAGGAATCCCTCAACCTCCTGGAGATCGAACGCAAAGCGTTTGACTATCTCCAGAAATAGAGTGCATAATTGCACATCGTGTTGCAATCGAGACGGGTGTCGCCGCGACTTGGCCGTCAACCAACGCAACGCGACGTTCAAACTCTCATACAAAGCGTTCGTTTGATCTTGACAATGAACGCAGTCGAAGGTGCACTTTTGATTTTGCGAACCGCAAATCATCGACAGTCATCGCTCAGGAGTCTGTTCACGTGCTAGATTGCATTCGATCGGAATTTAAAGGGCCCCGACGGTGGGGGCCGGGTCCCCCCCCCAACTGAAATGGCCAACAATGAAAAATTCGGGGCGTGTCGTGACTTGCGAAAGGCTCCCGTCGATTTTATAACGTGTAATAATGGAATGGGGAGTTCTCCCACCTCATTCTACCGGTTTGCCGAAGTGTCGGATATACGGGGGTCCACAATCGAGCCGATTATGTGCCGCGAGAGGGGTCCCCTACGTGATGGATTAAAACGCATTCAAAAAGTTACGAAAGCAGACGAGAAACGCGAAGAAAAATATACGTGACAATTCAAATGAAGAATGCAATACAAACACGATGAAGTAAAATATTTGAAAAACATGTCCAAAAGCTCATTTATAAAATTTTTACCTAGATTTTTTCTATTCTGCTAATTCATTTGCATGTATTTGTGTAATTATCTCACGACAGATTTAAGATCTTTTTTTGGAAAAAAAAAATTGGATTTATCTTATAACTACCTTTCTTAGTAAGTAGCCAAGAAAGTTTGTAAAACTTGAACGAGTTTTAATAGAAACGTCACTGAAGCGAATTCAGAGTTCTGATTGAGAATCTGAATTTTAATACTATGAGATTATAAAGTGGATTAGATTAAAGTAAATTAAAATAATAATTTCGTTGAAATTGATTCAATTTACATAAAGAAGAGAGAGTAGTCTTAGTAATCGATAGAATACATATACATACATGCAGTTACGTACGCGTATAATGGTTTCAAGCGCCTTATATACTCGTGTGTATAATAACATCGATCGATTTCATAAGCAGATTAAATCTGTCGAAACGTAGTATGCACAGCTTAATTAGATCAGGCGAACAAAATATGTCATATTCTCGACGGTACAATAGGTAAAAGCACACACGCTCTCACCTAGACGAGCTTTTTTTGTCCTCCGGGGTTTTCCATTAAGCACAGTTGCAACCGGAACGAATGCGAGCGGGGTGAAAAATACTGGAGCAACCTTGTCGCGCAGTTGCCACAACGAGGTGGTCGAGTCACGAATAAATAATGACATTTTATGTTGTGCACTTAATTTTTTAATGGAAGTGAGAGAGGCACTTGCGCACCAGACGCTGAATGCCCTCTAATGGCCTCACAGGAAAATTGCTACCAATCCTCCTGCCCCTCTCCGGCTCAAAAAAAAAAAAAAAAAGTGAAACCGACCAGCGACCAGGGGAGGACGCTTGATTAATGGTCCTTAAATAACGGTGAGCGCCACCGTTCGTCTGAGATTTCATTAATTTCTGAAAATATATAGGGGACGGAAGAGGAAATCTCAAAAGTGAGAAAGAAAAAAAACCAGCATTTGATCTTTCAAAAGAAGATAAATTGTAGTACTATTTGATACACTCAATATTTCTTTTCAGCCAATACAATGATCTCAATTGAAGGAATTTTTTTTTCTTAGTTAAAATGTTATGCCGTTATCGGACTTCTTACACGTTATTATACTACAAACAGTACTGATTATGATTAAGTTTGAAATCATAAATAAGTTTTATAAAAAAAAAAATTAGAGCGGATTATACAACACATTTGATCCGCTCGTAATACGACGATTTAGTAGGAACACAACTGTCAAAAGCATTCATATAGTTTAAATAACACGCAAAATTACCGCCGTTTATATCAAACGCGCATAAACAACATTTTTTATCGTAAAACTAACATAACTTCCACGGTTAAAAGTTGCAGTGAAGCGTGCCGGAACCCAGTTAAACCGACCGCGGTGATTTAGTGCAGTTAAGCTTTTGAAGAATTTCAACGCGAGATAAAGGCGAATTAACCGGTTGTCGTTTTCGACCGCTCCAGATAAGAAAAGTTTTCCTTTCAGCTAATTCGAAATCGTTTCGGAAGAGTTTCGGCGCGGCTGATAAGGGTCACGGCAGAACACTGGTAGCGAGTGTGTTAACCGCGTCCGCTAACATCCGATGCTATTTGCATACGTGAATTATTAACCCTTTGCGGTCGTCGCACCACACTCGCAAACACAACACGGCTTGTTCCTATCGGCGCTTGTATTTCAATTTAATAATCGACGTATCGGAACGAGTCTAATATTCCCTCACTCCCCCAGTGGGCTTGAAGTTTGCCGGAAGTTTACCGCAGTAGTGAGTGGAAGTTTTTGTGCAGGCGGTTCACTGCACTCGGATGTCTTTGGTTATATATCCTGAGCGTGGTATTTTCAGACGACCCGAGGAATCTCTGAGATGACCCAGTGCCAGTTGGCGACTCGGTCTGAAAGTTTTAATAAGAGCGCGCAACTACCGACTACACTCGAAGAGTTTATGATTTATTTAGCTCGGCTTATCTACATACATATGTATGTATGTATGTACATACGCGTATGATACACAGATTTTAGACATACTTACATAGTAGGTAAAATTAGTTTTTGATTAAAAGATTGAAATTTAATTGAAAACTACAAATTTTGTAAAACAACCGACGCTATTTCAATATCATGCAATAGTAAACACGAGGGAGTTTTCAATTTGAAATTCAACAATGTATTTCAGTTACCAGCCGAAAGATTAGCATAATCGAAACAAAATATGAATAGTAAAAAAAAAGGAAACAACGACAATACTGTTCGGTGGAAATGAATTTTTGTTATTATTTTTAAAAAAATGAATGGATTCATTGTTGTGACTACTTTCATTTGAAACTTTCATCTGAAGCGGGTAAAAGCGCTTTTGAAAGGGCGCACCGAGCAATATATTGTTCGACGGACGGGCGAAAGTACACCGGTGAATCACGAAAAAATTTTCATCTGAATGCAATGCTGAAATTCTGAAAGGTTATTGTTCGCCCACAGTGACTGCATAAGACGCTGCGACTCAACTGGTGAGACTCGGAAAACAGAAAGAGACTCCAGTTTGCGAGTCGTTGGTGGCGGAAAGAGACGAACGACGGAACAGGAAAGGTACACGGAAGGAAAAAAAAATGTACGAAGAAAAACGTGGAAACGTAACATAGCAATGAACGCAAAGGCAACAATGGATGTCCTCCCCCTACCTTCCGGAAGCTGGGATTGTTTCGACGGGCATGGTATTCAGGGATGGGGAGTTCAGCTGACCCCACTATGGGGCTCTGGACGTCGCCAGCAGAATCCCAAAGTGATCTACGGCCGTAGCTGGATTGGGCGCGCACACCAGCCGATGTAAACTCGACTGCTACTTTTATGTATGTGCGACCGGTTTTTATAGAGTAACGGATGCAGTCGGTTTTATGTGCGAGCGTAGGATCGCGAATCTGGCTGTAAAATCGGCTTTGGATCGCTTGTTTCCGCACGTTCAATCCCGTTTATGGGGGATGGGAATAAAATTTTGCATGCGATGGCGATTCGATTGGCCATGTTGAAATTGAATGATTTGACGACTGCTGAAAATCGCCGAAGTGATCGCTAATAACAATACACATCCGAACTATGTATGTACCTACGTATGCTCGATTGCTTTTAATACAAATTATTTCGGTATTCGGAATCGAATTGATAACTTACGTTCATGAGCCAAATGAACCACTATCGTTGTGACGAATAATACAAATAATGAATGCAAAAGGAATTCTTTGTATTCGGATGAATAAAACAGTTCAAAGGGTTTACGATAGATATTTTCTCATCAAGTTTACGATTGATAACAAGCTCGTATGTATGTATGTGTGTACGAAAAAGAAATACTTGGAGTTCCGTATTTGTAATAAAACTATATTGAGTTCGTTCCTAGCAAATATCGTATGGATACCATCAATATTTATATTGCGCCTACGCCGTAGTCGTAACCGTAGCAAATGTCCTCGTAGCTTAGTAGGGGTATGAGGGGTAGTGTTGGTGGGATGGAGAAAGAGAATACGAAGGGAAGATAGGTGAGGGGGTATATTCATCCGTTTCTACGGTAGTATGGGGTGTGTTTGGGTGGAATTGTTAGGGAGGATGGGAACGCCAGTTAGTTATCTCCAGTGCATTGTCTGCGGTCAGGATCTTACGGTCTACAACCCAATTATACTTCCCGGTCGTGGGATATAGTTTCAGCGATTCCAAGTCAAAGTCTTCCAATTTTCCGGCCAATCGGCAGACGCGCGCGTTTATCCGGTGAAAGTTTTCTGAATGCCTGCCTGCGCCCAAGTATCAAAGACCCACATACATATGTATGTTTGTACATACGTACGTATGTATGTATCCACATAGCGTGTGAACACTTCAAAATTATTCATTTTATTATTGAAATTCCAGTATTTCGGCGTCATTGATATGAATTGGCTTGTTAGCGGAATATCGATTCCGTTTAAGCTGAACAAATGGGGGTCTAAAGGAAGGGGTTGCCAACACACGAGGAATTAAAGGAGGGTTCTAACTCAACTGGCGGGGGGCTATCGTCTCTGGGAAAAATGTTATCCTTACGCGATACTTATTGCTAAGAGGCACGTCACATTCGTGAGTTTAAGTTTATCACTAGGATTCGGATCAAAAATGAGATTTATATCATACATTTAAAAATTATAGCCACTGTTGAGCGATGAAAGATAATCGCTTAAAACGTAACCTACATACATACATACATACCTATGTGGACGTTAGCTTTGTTGTGGAAAAAATGCGATAAGAATGAAATTTCAACAAAATGGTCGACTTGTATTTTATTTTTAAAAAATTGAACAAGGATTTTTGTGTATGAATATTAAAAATCAATTGATTTTGAGAGGGAAGCAAATAAATGCGATTGAAAAATGTAAGCACTTACAGGGATTTCGGTTGAGGTTCGCAATTTACATTTCCTCCCCCACGCTCGGCAAGAAAACGGCACGTGGCACGAGGGGCCAGACAAGGGTGATTTAACATCGCAGTGCTTAGCTCAAATTATATATTTCGAATGTCTCTGTATGTGTGTGTGAAAAATTTCAACCCTTAAAGTGCTAGAATATATTTTTTATACAAGCAGTACTATAATTTCTAATTTGATTACATTAAAACAATCCTAATGTAAAAAAACAGCATACACACATACAACAGTTAAAACTTAATTAAATGCACCATGAAAGTTGTCTTGTGCAAATCGATAGTGCCATAATCGTTGGTCCTTGCTTCTATGTCAGTCGCAATTGACCGATTCACCGACATGCACTCCCACATACACGAAAAGCGTTTTTCTCATCTGAGTCGTTGTTGAAATATCGATTTAGTTATGTTGCATTGTCAAGTGTCACGCGGTTGACAACCTTGCCGCCGGCAGCGGCACAATGGCACGCGACATGAAAGAGCGAATAATGAGGTTAGTGCGTGCCGCACTAGCAGATTCCTACTTCGAAACCCCTTACTAGAATAACCTACCCTTCAACGAATCGAAAAAGTACGTAACGACCGCGGCCCCCCCGTCGCGCGGTGTCGTCGGCAGGGAAACAGTTAACTTTTCGTCTCGGTGCGACGCGAATGTAAATTCGAGAGTCACCCCGATTGATCGATCGGCGCTCAGCTGGTTAATTTCATGCATTAATATCACTAGTTATGATCTTAAAAAAAAATTCAGTATAATTTTCGATTTATTAAACCGGACAAACGAGAACATCTCGCCGAGTCGACGTTGACAGTTGACGTACTGTCGTAGATCCGGTGCGATCAATCAAGGTCGGTTCTTTCATAAAGGATCCACTCAGTGGGGTGGGTTTTTGGATACGAGTAGGGTATGTGGGTGGTAATCACCGCATAGCATATATGCTCACGAGCCGAGGCCCGGCTAATAATGCCCTGCCAAATTTACGTCGGTGCTCGCGTGTGCCCTAGGAGGTATCGCACCGTTATTTATGTGCGACCTTTCCACCCTTATCGCGGATCATCCCTTTAGCCTGGCAAAAGCAAACACGGACCCAAATATGCCCGCGGTAATTTAATGACTGGACCCATGGACCGCGGCCCGCCGTTTCGACACGACTGACTGCTGCGGTCTCCTTTCGGCTTTTTAATTCGCGCGTCGACTCGTTTCGTTACAGCGATTCGGCGTTCAATTTAATTAAATTTCATCAGTGCCCCCATATGCGACTCTACAATCAAAAAGAAATTACAACTCCTAGGATTTGCCCAATATACTATAAAATATATAAAATATATACTGTGATGAACTAACAGGTTACCCCAATTCGTCAACACAGCCAAATTATTACATACAATTAAATTAATTAAGTACATATAATAAAAGTAAGAGATAATATGGAATATAAAATAACAAATTAACAATTATTTAAACATAAAATAAAGTTTTTCAACACAAATCTCGAGTGCGAGAGGAAAATGGAAATCTGAAGTGGATTCGCACTAAATATATCCAGATCTATTGCAAGCAGATTCAGTCTTATGCCGGGCCCTCACATTAGGCAAGCATTGTTAAGTATTGACGCGCGAGTACTGAGCCCCAGTGTGTGGGAGTATGCTTACGCTTACTTACGTTTCGACCAACAGAATACAGCGTTACTTATGGCTACTCCGCTAGCATCGGAGTACCTAGCGGAGTACTTCTCAGTTGCCGCGCGGTGTGTTGTCTGTTCTGACCAGTTTCGCCAGTTTCGCCACCAGAGGCGCTGTCGTCACGGCTACCCACACACGCGTGATTACTCATAAACCCTCGTGCGAAATGTTGGTCGCCAACATTTCGCACGAGTAGTCACGAGTAATTACGCGAGTGTGAGGGCCCGGCATTAGAACGGCCCGGGCAATGGGCGAGTCAGCAAGGACACCGGTACTCGCTCTAATCGTCCGAAACAACATTCGCGTGCGAGAATCCCGAAAGTTCTCGGGAGCCCACAGCTTCAGTTCTTCCAATACTGATGGATTGCAAATGTCCCCTCTTAGTAATTTGTGGAAGTGACAAACAAGATGAGCATCCCTACGAGAAGACAGGGAATTATATCCCGCTGATCCAGTGCGGGTAATGAGAAAGCGCTCCGTTGATATTCAAAGGGCTGAAACTAGTTTGATATAACTATCCAGTATGTAGAATTATTCGATCTATCATTCTGAATTGAACTATGTAATGTACATACATATGTACATATGAATATAGGTATATACAAAAAAGCCAACATGTTCGTATAAAGTAAACAATGCTAGTAGAAGAAGAAGTAAGAAAATATAAGGAAGAAGATCACCAACTAAAGAAAACGACGATGAGATTACGCATCTCGAACTATATTGGGGGCTACATAGTACCTTACACTCAAGCGATGATAATATTCATTCAAACGTAATATAGCATTGAATGGATATTTACTATGGGTGCGTCGACTACAATGATAAGTTATTTGTTGTTGAGATAAGCCGTCCTCCTCCCTAACGGTAAACTATTTTCGAACTAGACAAGCCCTCCTAAGATGTCCTAGCGTGGGCTTCTGCCTCCTCCTTTGTTATAAAGGGGGTGGGGAGGAGGTGAAATGTTAGTAGTGCAGGTGCACCTCTACGGGCCATAACTCACGAACGGGGCGAGGCGCCGGAAAATCCGCTCGTGTCGAGTGAAAATCCGCATAAATCACTTTCGAGCACTGTAGGGAGGGGGGGGGGGGTCTAGGGACTTAGAGGGGGGGGGGGGTCTGTCTGACCGGCGAGACCTCGAGAGACAAAATTCCGAATATCCGCTTTGTAATACGGTAGTTTCGATTATATGCTCTGTTTGCGGTGCTTCCCCTCAAAAGTTCTAAACTTACAAATGCATACGAGTGTATCTACTTATGTACATACAAATGTATGTATGTAGGAATGAACTATTAGGGAACATTAGTGTGTCGAACAGGCATGCAAGATAATGAGAACGCTAGCGAGGGTATGAGTAGGAGTTGTCAGTTGTCGTTGACGACCCGGAGAAACATGTGCGCAGAGTATTAAAGGTTGAACCATTAAGAACAGACCATTTTATTATTTTGACCGATCGCCACAAACCATATCCCACATATACATATGTATGTATATGTACCTACCTACACAATCATTGATTGAAACCTTAAAACGCAATATACATTTGTGTGCTAAAAATATAAATAACATTGTTAGTTTTACGCCGGGAAGTCCAGCGGTTGAATTATTGAGTGAACTGTCAAGGGGAGACGTTGAACGTCTACAAAGTGGATTATCCGTTTGCGAAAGTAGACAGAGGCGGAAGGCTTTTATAAGAAAATTATCGTTAAATTTTGTATCAGCGCTCGGAGGATAAATCTTTAAAGCCCTCGCCTTTTTATTTCGAAGCTGACTTGTCAATTCGTCTGAAACGTATCATGTTGTCGGAAGATGTCGGAAAAACCGAACGAGATTGAATCGAACGATAAATTGAAGATTATTTATTACGTTGGCAGTGTTTATAATTCAATTAGACGTGGTGCTCCTGTACGAGAGGTACACACTAGGGATTCCAAAATTACTGACATTTGCAAAAACCGGACTTATCCCACCGGCGGTAATTACCGGATTTTTTATAAATAAAAAAATATATAATTAGTAAAAAAATCATTAATTAAAAATTCACCTTTTACACAAACTTTTAATGTCGGAACTTTGATGTATTTCGTGATGAATTATGTATAATATATACATATGTCCACACATACATATACACGAAAAAAATCTCTTCGGTTTATTCAACACTGAAACCGAGTTCTTCTATGCTGCGCGAATTACTTATCAGCGAGGGCGTCAAAAGGAAAATAAATACATTTGTGTACTTTTTGATCCAAGAATTTTTGTGTGGAAGGAATGGTTTTAGAATTTCAGTTGAATTCCCAGAAAAAAATCAGAAGATGGTTAAGTTCAAAATCGACGACATGCTTGTTGTAAATCAGTTGTAAATCATTATACATAGTGTAAACCCGTTGAATATCAACGCCCGCTGCATTTTAAATTACGTAAAGCGCTTTTTAAATAGAGATTCCCACTACTTGATCGCACGGTTGTAAGTGACAAAAAAAATAAAAATAGTTTTTATAGCGCCATCTATGTATTATAGCAATCCCGTAGTATCGATATTATCGATTTTTTTTTACTTTACTATTTACATATACTATAATTATTAATTATTATATATATAATAATTATAATTTTGTAAAAATCAAAAAAAAAAAAAAAAAAATAGTTTTTATAGCGTCATCTATATGTAGGTAATGTAGTTTGGTAGGTATGTAGGTAAAGCAGAGTCACGATCCCTTGTATATAGGTAATGTTTAAAAAAAAATGGACCAAACCGACAACTGGTTTTGGCAGATTAGTCTAAGGACGTTCTTCCCGAGCTTGGGGTCCTGAGTTCGATCCCCACTCGTTCAGGTTTTTTAATTATTTTTCCTCAGCGAGCGTTATCAGCAGACAGACAGTCTCAGGACTAAGTACGATATTTTCAACGTACTTTATCTTTGCTTGTTTTTTGGTTTTTGATCTGCCAGTCAAACGAACCGGCAAACTAGCCGTTAAAATGTTGTTTTCCGAATTCAAAACAATTCAGTGTAAGTACATATATGTATTGTGGGTCATAAAATATAAAGGTTTCCTATGAAATGTGTACCCATTTTTTTTTGTATTGACGTACACCATGAAATGCGAATATGAAATAATCTAGGGCTGAAAATAAAAAATATATATAAATTTGAACAAAATTAATATATTTCGGTAATTACAGGTAGTTTATTTTGTAATCCCGGTAATACCGAAGACCATATTTTTTAAAAAAATCAGGTAATACCGGTTTCAGTATTACCGGTAATGGAATCCCTAGTACACACACAACACATATAGGCTCGTTATAAAAAGTGTTCGTAAACACTTAAATATAAGTATAGTTGATTTGGTGAGATTATTTAGCTTCGCTGAAAATCCTCGGCACTGTATTAAAACTATCAATGAAATGAATGAAAAACGATTATATGAAATAAGTCGATCAATCTCATTGGTCACGTGATTGAGCTCGAACACGTGTTGATTGATGAAAGTGACCTACCCGATTCGGGTAAGGGCCAATATGAGGGACACCTGAGCACTGCGACGGTCAATTAAGGATTTTTTCTCGTTCTTTTCCTTTTAGCACGCACTTTCGTATTGTTCGAAGAGCATTGTTGCCTCCCCTCAATATTTTCTGTGCTACGTACGCATGATTGATGACGATGGCCCGAAAGCTTTTCCATTGAAACCATGACTTTTCGCGAGATTTTCCTCCATTATTCCGTTGTGAGTTTGCTTGCGCGCACATTTTCCGAAATCTTTCTTTCGTGATTGAGATCATTCAACCAAAATATACGTGGACCAGCGTTGAGCGAGTCAACATACCGTGCAAGTTTTAAGGAATAGTATTTGATCAATTTATGTATTTGTTTTTTTTTTATACAAAGGTATGTACATATGTATTGATATGTTGCGGATGAGGGATTTTTATCGAAATTTTGTTTGTTGGGCGTCCATTATAGGCACACACATAATAAATGGTTTTTGACCGGCACCGACAAGGACGACCCGATTCGAAAACGATACTTCAGACCACATCCCAACAAAGAACCATTCACCTTTGATACACGGGCAAAAGGTTTCGATTTTGAACCCTTCCGAGGGTCGTCGTGCGCGCACGCACACACACGCACAATACACAAACAGAACCGTCAAAGCACGAAAATATTTTCTTACGCTGATCGTAAATACACGGAAAAAATCCTTTTCACGCACGAATATTTTCAGTTGTAAAATTCGTGATTGAAAAAAAACGTCGACTTTGCACTAGCTAGAGATGACGTTTCAGAAGACGCGAAGACGTGAGCATTAATATTCTAGTGGGTTATTATTGTGAACTTGAACGCAAAGTGTCCGGGACTTGGAACTTTGGTAACTCAATTCGTCTAGGGATAGGATAACGACTCTTTCATGCGTAAATTTGTGTAGTTCACTTTAATTAACGATTAAGCGGCTTAAATTTGAACCGATTGAAAAAAAACAATTGCGAATCTACTGAACCAAAAATTTTAAGCGAAATCTGTGTAAATAAGATTTTAAATTTGAATATAAAAAGTTATACACATACATTCATACATTTTTATCGAAAAATTATATTACTATTACTATATACCTACATACATATATACATACATATGTATATAATAGCGTAAAGCGTAAGGGTTTGCCTGGCTGGGTAGCCGCGGAACGCTTGCACATTTTTCAGAAGTACGTATGTCATGAAGAGACAAATATAGCTCGTGAAGTGACCAAAAATTGTAAATGTATGAAAAATTAAATACATACATACATACATATATTAAAAAAATGAATATTCTACCACATGACCGCAGAAGAAGTAAAACTGGGAAGTTTTACATTATACGATAAAATAACGGTACACCATACGATTGTTTAAGGCACATTGTACTATAAATAAAAGCCCAGGAATCTGCGCCCGTCACGCTCCGATTTGTATGGGGGGGGGAAAGACTTCAACGAAAGGTGAAACACGCAACCCAAATTTACATGGCTGGCGCATGCGCATACATACACACACGACCGTATAAATTTATAACTAATTTTTATTATGTAGTTATTTATTTAAATTTATTATTATTAAAATTAATAGTTATCAAATTTATGTTTGGTTTGATTAAATTTTTTATGGCATGATTAAATGAAATTGTTATGGATTTTCATACCATATATGTAAATATTTTTAAATGATTTATTTTATCTTTGTAAACAATTTGGGCTTTTTATCCTGTTGTGTGATTTGCTAAAAATTATTATGGACTTCCATACACTTTATCAATATATGTATATATTACATTCAATTTATTATTTTATCATCAAAGCCGTCTTATGACGTGCATATCGCTAGTTTTTAAATATCAGTAGAACGACTATTTTTGCATCGTCTCACAGTCTCACATTTCTACATTTAACTTAGGAAAAATACCAAAATAATAGAAAGATAACATTCAATCGACATGAAAGTATGCCATTTATAAAAATGATTACATTATACGTATTATTTATCAAATTTCTTTTGATTGGCATCCAACTGCGCGGTAAATTTATCCTTCACCATCTCTATATTGCCGTTGATTTATGGCGTGCGATCACGCCACACAATACTGCCGAGAAGCGCGTGGTCTTCGATACCAGCTCGTGGTTTTGTGTGGGCACCATCAGTGAATATTTTACATTTGTTAGTTTGTTGTTAGTTTGAGTTTCAAAATAACGCACGATGTCAATTCGCAATAGTGATGTTTTTCGAGGTCGATACCTGTAAAAACAACATTACTTCATATATACTTTGTATATACATATGTATGTATGTATGTATGTACTTACTTTGTATGTATGTACATACATATGTACATATGTAGATAAGAAAAGGCACCAATAAAATTGCATATAAAACATCTAAAATTGAAAAGTCGACGTGTCGTACAATGCAAATATGTATTTTAAAATAGGGAATTATGGTCGCGGTAAAACTTGTGTCGTTGAATGTACACGGTTTTAACAGTTGGGTAACGGTGTTTATCACGCGATGTTATTCGTTAATTATGCAAGATTATGTGCATACTCTAAAACTGCAGTTAACTGTTGCTCGGCGCACTTTTAATGCGCCCATTAAAGCGTTCAAATATGCGAAAGAATAGTTAAATTGTGCCGTTGCGATAAAATTGGGCGCAACGTTTTAATAATGTTTTAAATTTAAACGGACGGAATATGTTTTTATTTTCGTGTCGTTTTTTTTTTGTTTCAATATTTCCGGTATCGGAAGTCTGTCGAAATGGACGTCTAATGAAAAACACAAGTCACTAGTAATAGGAAACAGGCAGACTATCGCACTTCAAAGCTTTCCGTTCGAATTCGATACGTAGACAGCAGATGTTGCGTGTGCGCTAATTGAACGCAGACTACAATTAGTCAAAAGGTTTAATTTAGTATTGCAAAACGTTACACGGTGCCGATATCGGCAATTGTTATATTACAGTAGGGGTTCTGAAACATTTTTCATTAAAACTTTATGCGAAATTTTAGCGATAAAGACTTTGGATAACATTGATTCGTGCATTTTCAACTAATGAATTTGATTGGTTTTGTGTGAACGCCTTTCAATTTAATTTCACCAAATCGATTAAATCAATAAATATTTTTCGACAACTTTTAATAAGTTTTGACCAGTTAGGCCCGTAACGTACTAGGCAGCTTGGCTGCGCAGCCACAACGATGTTAGAAAATGTATGTGGCTGCCTGTTTGATAACACACTAGGCAGCCAGGAAATTCTGGCTGCGGCAGCCACAAGTACGGGCTCCAATACGCAGCAGCCAGATAGGTAGCCACCGGCTGCCGCGGCCAACACGAGATGTATTTGGCAAAGCAAATGTATCTCGTGTAATTTATACACTTCTGTAATTTATTGAGAGGTGACATTAGCAACCCACCAATCCTCGAGGAGATGAAGTTGTGGGCTCCTGCACACTTCCGGGAGTTGCGTACGCGTCAATTGTTTCAGGTTGTCAGAGCGAGAACCGGTGTCTTTGCTGACTCGCCCATTGCTCGAGCCATTCAATGCCTCAATTCACTTGCGCAACATTTGGATATTTTTTGCGCTACGCACCATCAGATCGCCACATTTCTCATGCACTTTAAATTTTAATTTTGTTTGTAATAATTTAATTTATTTATAATTGATTTGCTGATTTTATGTTAACTTTTAATTTGATTCTATTATTATTATTATTTCATTTTATTATTATTAATACTTTCTAATTATTATTTAATTGTGTTTAATTTAAATTTAATGTAGTTCGATTATACATATATATATATATTTTTTTTTTTACTACCATTATTTTATATATAATGTTTTTTTTCATGTCTCGCCATAGTGATGAATTGGGGAAACCTGTTATGTCACTATGGTATAATTTGTAAATAAATAAATAAATATAAATATAGTATGTGGCTGCCTCTGCGATGCATGCACTAGCAGCTTGGCTGCACCGCAGCTAGTCGATTCACATTTTCCATTTCAATTATTTACCAATTATTTTATAAACAATTCACTACGCACTAAATTCTACGGATAAGATCAAAATATTAAAAAAAAAATCTCGCCAATGTTGTGCGCTGGAAACAATTTATATGAAACTATTTTCAACAAATTATTTGCATCTACATACATATGTATGTACATACAGTACAAAAGGATCCGAGATCCGAGATTACGAACCAAATATTGCATTGAAAATATCTACATACAATGTTATCGCTGACCATTTGTGAGTGTGTTCTCATCGTTCTGGCTGCCACTTTGGCTGCTTGAACTGGGTGCACGTTTTCTGGCTGCCGCAGCCATAGCTGCCCAGCGCATTATGGGCCTTAAGCGTCAACAAATGTTTGACTCTGATAATATACAGAAAACTAAATTAAACAAGACAGAAAATGTACGCAGTTTAACGCAAAGTTTTGCTCATTGTGATTTTGTGCAATTTACACAATAAGTTATTTTCAAATTTAAATCCAAAGGCTTTTCATAGTTCAAATCGTCCATTGACATATTACTTGAGAGTTCATAATAAGTTCTCAGATCTTGTCAAACTGCATCGAGCACCTCACAAGTTCAACTCGCTCGTTTGCAGGAGTTTAGAGCGAATAGCATTATTGCACCCAGTCGTGCTATGAACAGTTTTGGCGGTCAGAAATGGAAATCTCAAAGTGGGTAGGAGGTGAGAGGTGGAGGAGGAGAGGCTTGCATGCACCAGGAGCCAGAGGGCATCCGCATCCCTCTCGAGGAGCAAATATCCGTTGCCGTTGCGGTGGCAAACTGAGTCGTGCGAGTCGGCCACACACGCCCAACTTCGCCGGAATGTTTGCCCGTTCTCTGGTTTGTTTGCAAACGTTGTTAAGTCGGTTCTTCACATAGAATACCCACCCCCTTCACCCACCCATTGAGCCACCCCACCACCCACGTGTGTATTTATTGCCGTTGTTGTGTGTGCATTGCCGATGCACTGCCGGTCTCCGATTGCTGCACGTCCGGATAGGAAGCTGCGAAGATGGACTTGTTCCGAAGGATTGATTCAATTAGTGCTAACTGTAATATATGTAAATTGTAAAGGTGCCTGTAAACGATCAACATTTTTAGCAATATTGCTCGTCAACCATCCAGCAACATTTTCGGCATCACATGCACAATATGTGTGGCTCAATGATTGCCGGCAAGTAGTTGCTGTTTTATTATTGCCCAGATTTTGTGTTTACACGCATTGTTCGTAAGCTTTTAAACTTTTTATGCGCTTCGAAATATACGTCCAACTATCTTTCTTCTTATCTGTGCGTAGGTATATTTCATTAGTGAAACTGAGTGTTTTTTCATTTGACCAATTCTTATTATTCATTTTGAAATTTGAATAAAGAAAAACAAAATAAGTTCGTACTTGCAGAAGGTCAACACACGTGTCGTGTCCGCACCTCAGCGATAGAGAGAGCAGGAAAGAAACATATTTTCGTATACCGAGCGATATCACCGGCAATATGTCAACAATACTCCCCAACACACTGCCGTACCAGCAACAGTGGAACAATAGTGTCGGGAAACACGACTATATTTCCGGCCCACATCACCATATTGCAGTAATATCACCGGCAATGCTTGCCGGCAATACATTGCCGTGAATATGTTGATCGTTTACAAGCACCTTTAGGAATACACGCTAACTTAACAATTATGTATTTCTCAATCGATATCTATGTATGCTCGTAGAGTAGTGAATTTACAGCATTAAACTGATAAGCAAACGTTTACTTATCATAAACATTATGTATGTAAGTGCAATACAAAAAGCATAGAAGAGTCCCCGCCAAGGGGATGCCATGCCAGTGGAGTCGCAATGCTAGTTTATGTTTAATTTACTCAAACGACTATTTCATAATTAAAGCTCACCGTTGCACAACGCGACTTTTCCATTTTTCCACGACGCAGAAGGACAATCTTCATCTGCTTACAGAGAGGGGGCATTTTCTGCACGGGAAGGACCCCGAGTCCTCGGAACTCGTGCGGTTGTTATCATCACAAGTGGTCTCCCCTTACAAAGCGTCTGCTGAAAATGCAGCCACTGCAACTTGGGTGCACTTATGCAGATGTCCTCGGGTCTTTATATGAGTGAGCGTATCCACGCCGAGAAATATCCTTATTAACATAGCGGCAGCTGGTGCGCCGACTAAATGCACACGTTAAATGACTGAAAACGGAATGAGTTGTAATTTTTAAACACTTTCAATTAAACGATACAGGTCAGATGTGAACTGCGGGTGAAATTCGCAGGCGGCAAAACAATTAGGACCTTTTTTTTTTTTTAAAAGCTCCGTCTAATTCTAGCCCTAATTTACTCGACTCCTCCCACCCATCCTCCCCTAGAGAGTCGTTCTTGTGTTTGCTCGCGTCCCGACCTGGATTCGATCCGGGAGCCCCGTGTAAACACAGCCGCGAGCACTCGATTGGGCAATTAATTCGCGAAGGAAACGGGAAGTTATAGCTTGTGTATGTATTTATGTGTGTGTGTGTGTGTGTGTGTGTGTGTATTGCGAGCCATCGGGGATACTCTCCAGGATATTCTCCCAAAGTTTAAATTGAATTATTTTCAATTAATATTCGTTCTTCGTTTACATAAATAAGGGCGGCGAACGAAGCTGTTCAGTGCGATTTTTCAATTGAGTCCAAATAAATATTTGCCACGAGATGACGGGCAAATATCAACCCTTTCGATTAAATGAAAATTTAGCGTAAGCAATGTCCGAAATACGCAAATCAATTCAATTATTGACAATCAACGTGTGTCGTCAATATAATTGGAAAGTAGCCGTAGTGTGTTCGTCGTATAACACTAGTGGTTCACTCTAGAAGGGTAAAATTAAGTTACTCAAATTCACTTAAGGGGAAAAACATGTTGTTTTCTCCAAAAGGGTCCTTCTTCGGAATTGACCATGATGAATATTCTACGATCTTCATTTTTAAAACATTCTTATTTATTTTTGTGTTTTCTTCGGAAAAAAAGGGATCCCTTTGTTGTATCGTTTATTAATCAATGGGATTTTTTATCCTCTCCAAAGAAATTTTCAATTAATCTTCTTTCATCATGACCTTTAGCAATTTCAAACAAGCTAATTATAGCTAATATATTCATTCGTAAATTGGTTTATAGTAGTTAATTATTATCTGAATCTAGATTATCAGAAAATTTTCATCGACCAAATTAAAATTAGATTCTTCCACAGTAACAAAAGTGATAAATGCTAAGCCGTATTAGGTGAAAAGGGAAGTCGTGACCATCTGGTTAGTGTGAAATGTTAATTTTTGTTGACACAACTGAGCACAGAATGTCTGCAAAATCCAGAAAATATACAATGACGTGTCGCGCGCTAGATTCATAGTCTGAATAATGTTTTCAGGCAGTTTTCGCCGAAATTTCCGCACAAATCCTTATTAACTTTATAATGTGATTAAATTCTGATTAGCTTTGTAATGTTATATACCTACACATAACAACAGAGTCACATTAAAATTCCGCAAGTTGTGAATCGACAAATGTATATGTTTGGATTTGGAATGTTGTTTCTGTAAATTGAAAAAGTTGCGTGGGTATGACGCCAAATTTTTTAAAAATAAATTTAATAATAGAATGTGCATAATATAGAACAAAGGGGCGATCGAACGATTGCGACACGGGAATAAACCAAGAAGAAGAACAGAAATACATTCGGTTCGTGCATAAAGAAACGAAACCGGGCCCGGTGCTAATGCGGATGTGACGATTCTTTGTCAGCGACGGTTCTAATCCATTGGATTTCAGCCAATATTCGACTGATAAAACTGTCAAGATCGGCGTATTTCTGCATGAAAAAATATATAGTAACGCCGGTGAATACAGGAGCGATTAAGTGGGAACGTAAGGCCAATAAAAATGTGTGATTCAACGGGCGACATTCTGCTATTTCTATATTTGATTGCCACTCAACCACACAGTAGAAAGACGCGTTTGCATAATTTCAAAGATATGCTAAGACGCTTCAATTTATTTAATAGTGAATTGACTTCCAATTTAGTATCAAGCAAGTTGAGGACAATTTTCACAAATCTAAGACAATTTTCATCCTGTTTCAAAGTGGCTGTTGGTCATATTATGGCCGGTCGTAAACGTGTAACATCGACAAGATCCCGGAAAAACCGTTTTTCTTCGGACACGTTTAACACATTACGCACCGGCTCTATATATAATCAGCGACAGTTCATATAAAACCTGTTAAATGTTCGAATTCCGCTGCGGGTCGGCAACCATTTTCCAATGAGTGCTCTGCAGATATTTGACGAGTAGACTTTATTGAATCGCCGAGTTCGAATTGTTTCTAATTTCCATCCTGCGATGGGATCAAAGCGAATTATAAAGAGAAATTTGAACGAAATCGATTTTCACAACAGGCCATTCAATATTACCAATGAATCATCTTTTTAATCTAAGAAACGTGTACCCCAAATTATTACAATAACAAAGAAAATTTCAAGATCTACATACATATGTACATACATACATAGAACCTATTTGAAAACAAAAGACAAAATAACTTCTTAGTACATTTCAGCAAAATAAAACAATTTTTTAAGCCAATCAATTGATTAGTGAAATGTATATTTCGCATAAGATTTATTCACACGTGAAAATAATATCGAACGATGTATTTAAAATACAGCATCGTATTACGTTTGAAAGTTTGTTTATTTACTTATTTTCTTTAAGATCGTGAGATGATTATTTATAGAGCGAGAGATTTTCCTCTCAATATTTTATATACCCGATGGCATAATAAACATCGCTTAGAAACCGCTAATAAAGAGAATTTATAGGAAATTGTGTAAACATTCGCGCGCAAGCTTCTAATTTTATAGCCTATTTATCGTAGCCGTAGGAAAACTCTCGAAAATAATTATACTACGTCGAAAACAATAAAACGAAACCGACCCTCTGGAAAATTTATAGCGGTACATTATTTTTACAACGTTTTCTCACCCGTGCTACATACGCAAAACACGTTCGAAAAATTTTCAACGAACTAATCCCGAATGAAAATGAACACAAGGAAAGCTTTCCGGTGGCACGAAAGCCAGCGAATGGGTTTCGTGACAGGGCCGGATCAAATATGCAACCGGGTCGTTTTGACTGAATCAGAAATGTGATTTTGTAATTTAATTTTGTATTCTCGGTTGTACCGCGGCACGCCACTACTATATCCGACCTTTTGTAAAATTTAATACGGTGTGCGCGGTAGCACATTTGTACCGCTGAAACGTCTTATTTCAGCGCGGCCAACTCAAATTACAGCTGAACGTACACTGAGCTAAATTGGTTTTTAAAGCACCTTATACTTTCATAAGAAAGTACCGATTATTTATAAAACTTAGATATAGCATGTCAACACAGAGAATATGGCCATACGCGACAGTTCTAATGTTTTTTATTTATTTATTATTTATTTTATATATATATATATATATTTATTTATTTATTTATATATATATATATATATTTATTATTTATTTATATATATAATGTTGTTATGATTTGGATTTATTATTCCTACCAACTTGTCAACATGGGTAAAACGTTCAAAAGCGCTATTTAACAAATCAAACATTGATTAAATTAAAATTGAATTAATTTTAAATGACAAAATTTAAGTAACGGATGGATTTTTTAAATCACATCGTAAGATATGCCTCTCGAATCGGATATCTGTCAAATTATATATACCTACTCATCAAACAAATGATGAATCGGATAGTAAATATGTTTTATAAAAAAAACGAATTTATATGATGAAAGCCCGAAATTTCAATACATAACATTTATATGGAAATTCGTAGTAAAACGTCAACATTTAAATGATCGAACGCTCATCGAGTTGTGATCATCATATCGAATTAATTGAATCGTATCAATCACTTTAGATAACGCTAGACATGTTTGATTGACTTATCGCAAATCTTAATATTCTGTATATACATATGTATATGTACATAAGTATAATACAGACGTACAGCTAAACCCAAATTTGCACGGTTTAAACGAATTTTTTAAAACGTTGAACGTACAGCGAAATAGTCGATTTTCCGGAATGCCTACGATACGGCAGAAATTTTCTTGGCTGACGTTCAGTTAATTAAATTTCAAAACTCATTTGGCTGGTCGTGCACAAAACTAAGTGAATCTTGCTAGTAGCACGTGCAATATTTGAGATTTTTAATCCTTTATGAACAATTTTTTTTAATAAATGTAAATACACGAACCTTTCCTCCTTTATATGCATAGTCGGCAAAATGTCTTGTACGATGTTTTATATATGTTCTTCAATTTTTTCGGTTTCTGTTTTGTTTGATACAATATCACCACTGAACGTCACTCATTAATTTTCTCACACAATTCTAAAACAAAAACAACAATAAAATAATATCAATCAAGTTTAGATTTTGACACGTGCGAATCGAAGCGCGCAAAAACCAGACGGTGGCACACGATCGCAGTTTTTCCGCGGGAATTTTCCCGAATCACAAACGAACGATAGATGACACTTTTCGACGTCATCGCTCAATGGGCGTTTGTCGAGTGCAATACAACACCAAATGTGTTATTCGTCTCGTCGCGGATAGCGAGATACAGAGTGTGTTTATGTTTAGACACTGTTTAGTTTCCGTGCAGTGCACACTATCGTGTTGTGTTTGTCTAAGCCAAACCGATACGGCGAAATAATCGAAGGGCCGACGAGTGATTTTAAACAACGGTGTATACATATATTACATTGTATATATTATAGTTATATTTTTTTTTCTCTAAGTTTGAACTAAAATTAAACAGATTCCCTGACGATTTCACCGATCGGTTGTAATAAAATTATAACTGACATATTAGGGAATTATGTATGTATAATAATATCGATTAAGAATTTAATAATGTTGTTGTTTTATATTCAAGTGCATAATTTTGAATTGATACCGATATATGTACTTGCGCACGATAAGCATCGATAAGGGTGCGTTAAAATTGACACGGATTTTAGTGATAGTATCGCGTTTGTTTTGTAAATACGGTGGCGCGAATGATGATCGGGGGCACCGTAGCGTTGTGCTTGGACGCTGACGGATGCGTGAGACACGTGTGTGTTTACTTTGACGGAGACACGTGTTTCGCGAATCGCGAACTGGTCGATGGTGTTTCGTTGCGCGCGTGTGTAATGTGTCGTGTTGCGATTTCGCGTTTGTGAGGCGCTCGCGTGCGATGGCGATGGCGCCCGCGCTCGGACTGCGGGCCCCCGGCAGCTCCCGCGCCCCTCCGCGCCTGCGCCCCCAAGCGACAGGTGGCGCCCCCCCCCCCTACCCCTCTACACCCTCTACACCCTCTACACTCTCTACCCCTCAGGACACCCCCGTGGGCCCCATAGACATTCGTGGTTTCGCCCCCGACGAGGAGGCCCGCGTGGCCTGGAGCTTTTCATCCCTTACGTGGGACGCGCCGATGAGCTTTCGTTTCGATGCAATGAGCTTTCTTTTCGATGCAATGAACGTTTTGACGTGCGGAAGATTGTTCAAATTCGACGCCAATTTTTTTATAATTTTATTGTGGCCCACTCACATTTTGCGTCTCGGATTTGGCCTGAAATGCGATGGCTGTTCAGTAGTGATTCTAATCCTCGACACTTTTTCATTTCCTGGAAATCGAGAGTCACTTTATGGGAAATCCCGAGAATTCCCGGGAATCGGGAATAACTTTTTTTGGTCAATCCCGAAAATTACCGGGAATCGAAATTCACTTTTTGGCCAATCCCGGAAATTCCCAGTAATCGAGATTTACTTTTTAGGCAATCCTGGGAATTCCCGGAAATCGAGGATTTTAAATTACATAATTCGTCGGTGAAAGTGCAATATCTTGAATGAGCCATTCGTAAAATTGTAAATAGTAAGGACAAAAAACCTTGTCATTACGATTTTGTAATACTAGAAATAATATATTTTGAATTTCACTTTGTTTTCTGTTGGTCCGTTCTAAAATTTGAATACACCAATCAGCGCCTCTTCTAATGTGTAACGGAAAATGGGAAAATAAGTATTTTTAATGTGTTGGCTCATGCACGGTATTGCACTTACACCGACGATTATATTGTATATGTATGTAAGACTGTAAGAAACTGTTAAATGCTATTCAAATTAGTATTTTAATTAGTATTCTAATTTGAATAGAATTGAATAGAATAATAAATAATCATTACTAATAATAAATAATCATTATTCATGTGATATGACCAACCTCATTATGTTCAACGAGAACCCTCATCTAAGAGGTCATACTCTTAGACTCGGAAAAAAAAAATCAAATGAGATTGTTAGAGATTCATTATTTTCAAATAGAGTGGTTCAAGTTTGGAATAGTCTTCCAGATTCAATAGTCACTTCAAAAAATGTTAATTTATATAAAAATCAGCTAGATTTATTCTTAAAAAACAATGGGTATTTGTAACTCTTTAATAAATGGACCATTATTCATTTTATTTTATGTTAATTTTTGTTTTTATCTTTATTTTTATTTTTTTTTTTATTTTGATTTTTGTTTGTTTTTCTTTTTTTTTTATTTTTTTTACATATCTCTATTTATATTTTTATTTTTGTTACTATTTTTTTTATCTTTTGTTTTTTTTTTTTTTTTTATTTTTTATTTTTTATTTTGTTCAAATTTGGCAATACTGTCCCCTCTTTTTTTTTTTTTCATTTATAATACTGTTTTTTTTTTTTTTTTGATTTTTAACTAATACCAAACCCCATGGGCCTATCGGCTATGCCGCCTCTCCATGTAATTATTAAATAAATAAATAAATGTACCGTTTAGGTAATTGCAAGGATTAAACCCAACGGAGAAGAACATTTAAATAACAAAAGGTTTCTTTTAAACGCAGCTGCAGACCTGTCACAGTTTTTTCTTCCTGGTTTGTTTCCATCAGTCATATTTTTGCTGCATACAAAATTGCAATAACAAATCATAATCAATAGGAAAAATATCTGACTATTGATTTCAATGCTCACTTTGAGCACAGCGATACTATATTTTGAGTTATAGACCGCAAAACCCAATAAAATGGATATTTTTTACATTTTTTAAATCGGGAATATTTCATAAACGAGAGCATATCAACAAAAATCATTATCGGATTCGAATTCAGTGGGTCAAACTTAGTAAAGACTCTCCGCTCTGGATTTTAAACAACGTGATTTTTTGTTGCTCAGTGTAATTAGAGAAGTAAAGTTTTTGGGAAATCTCGAAGTAGAATCATTACTGTTCACCAGTTTTGCCGCGTCAACTGTGAGTGAAAGGGCACCGATCCGTGGCTTGTGTTTGCGATCCATATTTTTCAATGACAAAAATATCACATATCTACATACATATATATCGTCATCATTCAGCATTATGGACTATATAGAATCAGAATTCAAAATGGGTGGTGGGTCTAGGCTACCGTTTTGACAAATAGACTAAAACAGTGTTGCACGATCTGAAATAGGAACTGTAAGTGAATGATAAAACATCCAATACAGAGCAGACCGCACGCTTAAATCAACTCTAGTCGAGTTCGTACCAAAATCTGAACTGAGTAGTCAGTTACAATTTAAATGATATCCAAGATGTCAACAACTGATTAATAACTGTAAGTAAATGGGCAAAATTAAGCTGAGAAACGTTTTAATTTTCAATCGATGTCAAGAGTTTCATGGACGAAATTGTAGGGCTTGTTCGCGTTAGCTTGGCAATTTTTCTTAGTGTGAGATGTCACACGAAGGGCAAGTGGAAATAGGTGCTGATGAAAAAAATATGTTTTGATGGAACTTTAAGAACTCATCATTATTAATCAGAGTTTTGAAAAGTTTCACTGAAGAGAAGTCGATGGACAAAAAATTTCACATTCTGGCATTTGATGTAAATTAAAATTCTCAATCGCATTTATGTCAGGCATTATCGAATTTTCCTATTTCAATTGCCTTCGTGTGTGACATTCACAAATGATCGTTCAAATTCGATTCATTCGATTGTTAACATACATATGTATGTACATAGTTGTACCTGTGATTTGTAAATTTCGTACAAAAAAAATCGAACATTTCATACCTTACGGTTTACATATTTTTATTACCCTCATAGTTGGCTAAATTGTAGAAGATAATTTTAATTTGGAAAACATGAGCTTTTTATGATGCAATATATGTATGTAGAATATAATAATGGCCTATGTGAAAGCTTGACGATTTATTTAATTTCTGCAAAATATACATTCTGGGAAAGCTAAAGTAACATTAATTTTTGTGGTTAACAAGAGCTAACCAAATTTGATAGGATCGTGTATATGTGCAAACACTTGATTATTATTAATACTGAGAGTGATTTTGCGTTTAAAGTTGGTATATATCAAACGTCTAGACAAATTTTAATTGCCTGAAAAGAAAAAAAACAACACGCTGAAAAACTCGGGAAACACTCTAGTAAAATTGACGAAGCGTTTCTCAACGCTTCAGTTATTTATGTACGTTTTGAATCAAAGTTTTCGTACAGAAATTGCATAAAAGCTAGCTAAGAACAAAATAGTCATAAGTTATCGTTGTGTACATCGACTGTGTTAAACATTTTGTTAAATAAGCTCGTAGTTAGAAGCAAGTTCGTGCACTTGAGGTGCATCTTTAAACAAGCACATAGTTATACGTAACCAACATCATTTCGCAACTTTTTTACTGATTAAATTCATTTAACTATAGCGGTGCAGCATAACAATTGATTTTGAACTGCTAAAGTATGTTTGATGCGGTTTATTTTGGCAGATAAAAAAATTAAAGGGTTCCAAACAGTACGCAAGTACGCTCATGCCTCCTTTGATGTTCCCTCGAGCCGGAAAAGCGAAGATTCGAAACAATTAAAGGCGAAAAGGCTTTCATCGAAAAACTTATTATTGGAGCGGACAAAACCGCACCAAACGGTCGATTGAAGTTCAAAAGGGGCACTTGATTAAAAATGTGCACGCGCCGAAGAGAGAGAGTTTAATAAAACACGCTTATCCAGCAATCTCTCTCCCCGAAATTTAATGAAAGAGCATCGTCAATTAATTGAATAATTAATTCCTTGCGTAAAATTTGAATATCGACTGATAATCTTAATTAAAACATACGGCGGGATTCGTACGCCTCGTGCTTTGATTCTTCCGTCGTTTTCTAGCACGTGCTCAGTTTCACACTAAGCAGTCCCCCACATATGCGAATGGTTAATTCCGGTTGGTAAACAGATTAAGTTGGGCAGCGATGAGTGGTAGCGGCCTCGCTAGACAATATATTATAAGGAGGTCGATCCTGAGGAATGCGGACCGCAACAGTGGTACGTGGGCTGGTGTGTATCGTGGATTAAGTGTCTTTCTGCGACTTTCGAGCATCTGAATTGGCAGCCGGTAGCTGTGAATTTTTACAGCAACATTGTTTGGTAGCTTGGCTTCATGCCAGGCGAGTCGGTCAAATTGTTAAAGTCGCGCGGATCACCGCCAAACAATCACTTCTGATCGAGTCGACTCAAATATCTCTAGACTGCCAGTCTTGTTAAATGTTCGATGTCATTTACAATTACGTACGAGTGTACTAGCTAAAGTAAACAAATACTGCATCTTGAGTTTTGGAATACTGATCGCGTTGAGACTAAGATAATCCGTTGAAAAAAAGACTAGTGTTTTTATAGAAAACCAATTCAAATTATTAGTGGAATAGATATTAAAATAATAAGCAATTGAAAACAATCCATATTACTAAAAGCATAATGATTTATATTTTATATTGTATCGTTTTTCAATATAAAAAGTTGAAATTTATTGGGCACAGGTGGAAGACAGAAAAAAGTCGCAGGTGTTGGTATATTTTTAGGATTGTAATATAAGAGTGGGTTATTATGTCAAAAATGATTATGTTACGATGAAAATAACAGTGCTAAAATTTTCAGTAAAACAATTTCGAAATACAAATTGCTTAATTACACAACAAAACACACGTTTTTTAAAACCCAGAGCGGAAAATATTAAATCTTTACTAAGTTAACCCACTGAATTTGAATCCAATATTGATTTTTGTTGATATGCTCTCGTTTATGAGATATTTGCGATTTAAAAAATATTATTTTTTTTGGCTTTTGCGGTCTATAACTCAAAATATAGTATTGCTGTGCTCAAAGTGAGTATTGAAATTAATAGTCAAATATTTTTCCTATTGATTGTGATTTTTTAATTGCTTTGAAATAATTATAATTAATTATCTAGCGAATTTTTTGAGCGCGCGAATACCGATAAGCGGTAATTGCTAGATATCTCATAAACGAGAGCATATCAACAAAAATCATTATCGGATTTGAACTTAGTGGGTTAAACTTAGTAAAGATTGACTATTTTCTGCTCTGAGCTTTTTTTTGTTGCTCAGTGTTATACATATTTGTAAATGTAAAATATAAATTTCACTGTATAACAATTTAAAGAAATACCAAATATTCAATATAACGACAAAGTTTTTCATCCACATATTATATTACGACATCTCACTACATTTTAAGTAATGAACACTGTAATGTTGTACTCGAGTCACCATTTTAAAACAACTAAAGTGACTTTTTTTTTGTTTGAGTTTAATTTCCGGCTGCTGCCGAGCGTTTTCCGAGAAGCAGGCAAGCAAAGAAAGGTTAGGTCCGAGGTGGGTGGGTGCATAATGTGCATTTGTGCAACCACCTGACTGCCACCCCTTGTAGTGCTTATGTAAATCCAGTTGTGGGACTTTCCGGCGATAATCCGATTAGCCGATTGTGCACCTACTGCAGGTTGCACACAAGCGCCATACAGATTATCGTAAATGGAAAAAAAAAAAACAGCATTCGTATAGAAGAAACCAAAAATGTAGTATTTAACTTCGGAATTATAAATCGACTCATACATACATATGTACATATGTTATGGTTAGTACATTTTCCATGCGTCCATAATGACTATCTGCCCTTTGCTGCGTACGTCAATGATCAGTCTCCCCTTTATCCGCACGTGGACTCACGCTTAATGACTCCGTCGGCCTTTAAAAGCCTACAACCAACCAGGAATATTCAACCAGAAGTATGCAGCCCTCCCACGTACCGGAAGTGATACGAGGAGCGGCAGGAAGTTCGGCCAGGAAGTGCGCGGACGCGGAAAAATGGCACGGGGTTGCGCTACTATACAGTGTTATTCACGTGGGATTCGCGGCGTGGCGCGGAGTAAAAATTGCACGCAAGTAAATATAATACGATTGCGGCTTCGAGTGCCATTTCGAAAAATTATCGGAGATTTGTGTAAAGTGTATCTGTGTACGTATGTACATATAGTTTTGGGTTTACCACGTAGGTGCTGCACTTGAACGACGTCGCTGAAAGTACGAGAGCTGAATGGATAAAACGCCGAGACGAAAAATTTTCTTTTTACTCTCGCACAAGAAAATCTCGCATTTTCACAACGTTCGCGAGAAAAAATACGTCTCGCGTGAACACGGCGGTATTTTCATCTGACGAACATCGCATCTATACAAGTGTAATACTTTTGTATAAAATAAATTCGGTATAGCATTTCGGGACGTTTGAGGAACAGCCGATTAAAAATAATCGACCTTGAGTAGTCAGCAATACTTTAACAATGGTAAAATATACAATTATTGAACAGTTAACATTGCCAGCGAGACAAGGTTAACTTTCCTTAATTAAAATTCTAATTTTTTTTACTTGGCACTAATTTCGTATATTTTATCAAATTTATTATTGTCAGTGGCTATAATTGCTATTAATTTTACTATTGTTCTTAAAATTACTGTTTTGAAATCGCTTTGGATACGACTTGGGAGATATTGTATAAATGTTGTTTTATAATGCCGCCACTTCACATTGGCCGAGCGCTGACGAGCAGTACCGAGCGCCCAAGTGTGGGTGTGTCACTCGAGCGTTTTCGCGTTAAGGCCAACGTATTGTACGAGCACTCGCGCAAAGTCGAGCGAACCGCGAAGAAATCAAGATGGCGGACCCTTCCCCCTCCACATTCAGTGTTGTCTATGCGTTTAGTTGAAAATACGATAGCAGCGCTCTGGCCACGCGTGTCACTCCCATGCGAATGCTCGTCAGCATTCGACGACGTCACCTAAAGCCAACGGTTGACGAAGTGGCGACATCAGAATTTCATTTTGTTGGCAGCACTAGAAAAAATACACATACATATACTGAACAAATCTAAACACACCCCACGTCGACCAATTAAAAGGCAATTATTGTCCTTTTTAATTGTGCCCCTTTGTAGACGAAACTGAACTCATATTTCGGCTTAAGGGCGGAAGAGTATCTATAGGGGGGTGAGGAGGGGAATATGGGTGCCGGTTACAAAGGCGAGCCAATTACACAAAGCCATACAATAAAGGGCGTCTGTCTAGAGGTCCATGTCACGCAATGGATCGAATCCGTCACAGGACAAACAGACGGTCGTAAAAGTCGAATCGCAATCGCGCCATTTAATCGAACGAATTCGTGACGTCACGCGACTTTTTTTTTCATACATACATATGTACATACATATATGCGTCGACCGTAAAAGGACTACGACGAAGGGGTTGCGTTGAAACTTGGAAGGATTGGAGTCTGAACGAAAATCGATGCATGTAGGTTTTTGCCGGTTGCGCTCGAACGCCTCGGAAAATGTTTTGATTAATGTGTTGGATAATGCAAGTGGACGAGCACTCGTGCGACTGAAGAGGTTTCAACTTGCGCCAATCACTAAATCGCCATACGAAATAATTAAATTGAATCGACGCTATTATGTGTATAAATTCATATACATACATATAAATGTTTGTCGCGAGCTAATGGTTTGCGCATTAGATGAAAATTTTCAACACGTAGTTAGAAATTAACCGTCGGTTAATTCTAAGTTTGTCGGAGAAATTTCAACAATATCACAAGATCGTTCGGGCTAAAGTCGCGCGAAATTTCAACTTTGTTTTTAAGCCACGTTGACAGTAAGTTTGCGCAAAAGTTCTGCAAAGCTGCAGGTGAGATTTCGCGGATGGAACTGTATGGTTTTACTCGAAAATAAGCACAGACTTTACAATATAATAAGATTAAATCGAATCACGAATATAAAATTCTGAATGTTTGTTTTGAAATTAAAAACACAATGGAAACTGGCTTTGTTTTCAACGCTTACATATTCGGATTATACATAAATAAAATACGATCTTCCTATAATTTTGATTTTGAATTTTATTTTGATCATACCGATTTTTTGATAATTGTACTTCGTAAAGAAAATCCATTCAAGTGTACTGTAAGTATTTGTATTACATATTCATACGCGTATGTATAAATGTCAGATTAAAATATTGTTGTACGTGTGAACGTTACACGACAATAAATCAAGCGGTGCGTAAATCGCGTTACGCGCCATTACGAACATTTCGAATAATTGTAATTTACTACGGGTGAGGGGTACGGGGTAGGTGGAGATACGGGAATGGGAGGAGAGAAACGGTGGCAAAAATTCCAAATTGGGGGTAAAATTCCGCGAGCAATTTCGGATTTATTCGCCGGCTCCGCTTATTAAAACTTTTCTTGCGAGGCGACTGGCCACGGGGACCCAACGGGGTGAAAAAAGGGGAGGAAAGGGTGGAATGAGAAGGGCATAGCACCCTCCCCTCCCCTAGAGATCAACACCCACCCTGAATTCGGCGGCTATTTTAGTTAATTAATGTCGGTGTTTACCGGTGTAATGTTGGAGATCGTGCGTTGTCAACCTTTTAATTTCGACAGATTTACTTCGAACACGGGAAGCTACATATGTACATATGTATATGAAATATTCATGTAAAGTAAAGTGGCTGTAAATATTTGTACATACATTACCATAATTAAATCGAAATGTTGCATTGTATTCCTATGGTCATTTCATCATCATCATCATCATCATTTTCAGCCGTTCACCATCCACTGCTGGACGAAGGCCTCTCCAATCCTCTTCCATTCCTGTCTACCAAGCATACACCTGTTATACCAAGCATACATCTTTCCATGCTTCTCTGTGTGGACTGGATCTTTCGTAGCATTTTTTAATTTAGCGTCCAAGTTTCACATCCATACGTCATAACGCAGTACGCATTGGTCGTATGCATACATAGATGTAGAATAGCATATGTAGATTGGCCTTAGCGCCCGAAAAATGACACACAAAAAGGGCATGCAAAATGCATGCATTTTGCTTGACTTTTTTTTTGTGAGACTTCTTTTTTGTAAGAATTCCCCGCACTTTAGACCCCCCGCACACCCTCGTTGCTTCTGACGCTTTCTCCAAGCAAATTTGTTTGGAATGGCCTATCTATGCATGGTATTTTATATCTATGGTCATATGCCTTCTTTTTTAAGCATAGCGGAGTGTTGGATTTAAAAACTATGTTCATTCTTCGAAAAGCACTCAATCCTAGTTTCATTCTTCGTTTTATTTCTTCTTATTTACATTAAGTCATATTAACCAACTGCCCTACGTATAGATAACTATCAACTATCTCTACAATATGATTATCTACTGTGACTACGCTTTGCGTGCAAAATTCATTTAACATAATTTTAGTTTTATTAAAATTAATTTTTAAGCCTACTTTCATACTTTAGTTGCTTAATTCTGTTCATATATTTTGTAAATCTACTGAGTTATATGCATCTATAACTATGTCGTCAGTGAATCTTAGATGGCTCAAATGTCTTCCGTTAATCTTGACCCCTATTTTGTGCCATTCCAGGGACCAAAATATGTCCTCAAGCACCGCATTGAATAATTTCGGAAAAATGGTGTCTCCTTGCCTAACACCTTTCTCGATACCGAAAAAACGTTAAATAAACGCAAAGTTTAAAACAGGTGAAATAATGTCCCGCGAATATATTGCAATGTTTACTGTGATTGGATAGCTAACGAGCTCTTGTTTCATGGAGATTTGATTCGTGCAATCATTGCATTAGTATTGGCGCACTGTTAAAAGTTGCATCGAAAGTGCATAAAACGAAACGGTGCACGATTAACGTTAACAGCGACGCTCGCGCACCGCTCGGCTGACGATCGCTGGATGCACTGCAACTATTTGCAATTACGCAAATTGCGCTTGCAGTTCAACTGCATTTGGATATTGTCAAATGCGTTTAATTAATACTGTCGCGATTGGCTTGAACGCGACTCGTCTCCGCAAAGTTTGCATCCATTAACCGGGGAACAAAAGGAAATGTAAACAAAAGGACTACATATGTATGTATGTATTTATTGTTCACGTAAAAAAATTTGCGTAATGTACATTAGTGTGATTAGTTTTGTAGCAAAAATTATTAACTACATATTTGTACGAAAAAAATTGCAACCACTCGTGAACAGGGTTGGATTATAGAATCTGAATTGTAAGAAATAAAAATGTCGTATTCCGAGTCTAATATGTACACATGTATTCAAGTAAGCGATCTTTATATTGCACAATAAAATAGGTGAAACAAATTGAAAATTTAAATTATATTCATTTATAGTAGAGTGATATTCATTTAAAGTGCATTATTTTATAAGAGCTCTTAGTGTACATGTAGTAATTTCATTTTGAAATTATGTGAAAAGTGATGACTTTTTTCTTCCGCACGTGCAAACGGAGTATTCGTACATTCGAGTTTCGTATAATAACGACACATGGGGGCAAGGAGGAAAATGCATAAAAATCTCAATAAAACTACGAAAAAAAAAAAAACAACAGAGCTCGCACACATACTACGTAACAGTCATGTACGAAGAGAGCCGAAACGAAAAGCCATGAAAAATAAAACTACACACAGAGGGAATGAACACATAAAACAGCGGAGAAAATGAATAAAATTTCAAACGCGGGGAAAAATATTATTTATTAAGGCTTTGCGAAAAACACGTTCTCATTACGGAGACATGCAAATCATATCTACCCGCACACATACGTACGTTGTATAAAAAGGCAATACATTTCTAATATATGTATGTATTTATATTTTTATGCGCAGGCTTCGTGAGCAGAAGCAGAAGGTGCAAAAGTCGACGGGTAAGAACAATGGTCGTTCACGTCACTATAAAGTGTAAAAAGCACCCAACACTAAGGTCAGTTATGACTCGATAAACGTACGGAATCTAAAAAATAACCCATTCAACACCATTTTTTCTCATACGAAAAAGAAACCCACGGGTAAAATTCAAAAAGAAAATTCCATCCCACCGACAAGGGTTTAGTTTAGAATTCATAAAAGTCATGTAAGTACGTAAGTGATTTTAAGTGCACTTTTGAAACTTTCGAGTGTTCATGCATAGGTGGGTACTTACTACATAAATTTTATAGATTCGAGAATGTGAATAGTTGGCATCTCGTTAACGCGAGCAAACAAATAAAACTTCAACCCTCAAAAGTGCGGTTAAAGCGGTCGCTTAATGCACCAGTTTTGTTTGTAGAGTAAATCAGAGTGGATAATAAAATGTATCCATTTAGAGAGAGAGAGAGAGAGAAAGAAAGAGAGTTCATACGTACAAAACCTTCATAGGTTCAACCCTAACACACGTGCACCCCTCCTAACCAACTACCCACTATGACATTATGTCACGGAATCGAGATAAGGGAAACTTAGCGACTATGGGGGTCCAACACGGGAAATTGAAATCATGTTTGTTGCAAACATACAAAAATACCGTACACACACACCCTTCCTAGAACCAACTACTCTACGTAGTTTTGCGGATAGTGTTTGTCCGAAATTGAAATGTTTTCTGGAGAAGGGGACGAATAGAGCAGTGAAAGCTACACAGTACAACTCGACAGTTGTTCTCAATGTGTATATGTAAGACAAAATCACTTTTACGTAAAAATCAGCGGTGAGATTATATATTAAAGATTTTTTTATGGAAATATTAACCAACCTGTGAGCTTTAGGAAAATGTTCATTAAATAAAGGAATAGTAGCGTGTTGGCAACATTGGATTTTTTCAATAAGAACCATCCCCGTTTCCGCTCGTAGACAGTCGTTAAGTTCTGCTCGGTTTTACTGTGGTCTGTGCGTGCTCAGGCATACACTTTGGGACCCATTAATGCGGCCCTTGCCCTTTGGTAGGGAGGGACTGAAATCGGGAGAGGGACTCGTCCCATATGTTTGTCGAACGTATTCAAATGTCAAGATTAATTTTGATTATGTATGAGGGGTAGAGGACACTTGATTTCTGGACGACAAGATCCAGCACCCGAGATACATATCTTTATGCGAATCATGGCGACGAGCAATTCTGTCGGGGGTGAATCAGAGTACGCACTTTAGAGCTATAATGAAATTGAAATTTTGCATAATAATCACATGTCTGGAATTCGTATAGAATAACTGAAATATTTTAAATTGATTGAAATACTTATATATTTTTGTCCTCTTTGGCCGTAAAACTATCAATTTTCCTTAAAGAATAGTATTTTTTTTACGATTACGTATACGAATAACAATGGTTTATGACCATCATAAAAGAAAAACGTACAATTGGAGAAACAAAAAAAGCGCGCGTGGCGCTAAAGCCATCTGTCCGCGTTTGTAATGGGAAGACGAACGAGTCGCGAGTTTTCCGCGAATTTTCCGGGTCTACGTATCGAGCACGCGATTCGATCGATGATTCCCCTCCCCTCTTCATCCCAGTTCTGAATAAATCACTCGATTTTCCGCCGCAGCCCACCAATTGATTTTTATTTATCCGCGCATTTTCCGGACCAAATCAAATTTATACGCGCTGTGGGCGCGGCCGACATTTATATCGGACGCTAGCGCACCGCTTTTGCTTTTTAACCCTTAAGCCACCGAATTTGTGTTTAACGAGCGAGAAACGTCCGAGCGGATCAGTTTCGACCTGGTTAACCGGTCGAACTTCAACCCTTTCATTGCTCAGTATAATAATATGCAATACGAGCATAATATAATCCCTCATAACGTAATGCGGTCTATAACCAACGACTGGTACTGTCGACATTTAATTGAAAATAATATTTCGATACCCGATACGTTTAAGTCAGTACTTTAGTAATTAGCATAATACGATACCTAAATAATTTGAAATTTTAATTATTTTTTCATAAATATAAAATAAAGCAGACCTCACATTGAAATGTCGGACGTCCCTGAATCATTTCCTTTTACAGACCCGCATTGGACAGGAGTAAAAAAAAGGGTCATTAAATGTACGTACGTGCAACGCCGGCGATTGCAGGGGTACAAAACATTTGAACATCGGTTGGCTGCTGCCGCAAACTGAATATAAATTTTCATTCGGAGCGGCTACGTGTCGTGATTTGTGCGACCGGCCGCGATTTATCGATGAAAACATCTGGCCACACGTGGAAAACCTACTTTGCCTTTTATTGTATTGAAAAAGCTTTGGGTTTTTCAGCGTCGACATACGCAAACGCACACTTCAATGCGCGAAATATTAAAGTTCGATTTTAAACCACGTTTGTAATTTTCAACTCAAAGCGCTCAAAAGAAAATTTTAATTCAGTACAAACTTTTATATACATTTTTAAATGATAATTTGAAATTTAATGTTAGATTTCACAGTCTTTTCTCAGCCTGTACATACTACATCAATATATGTCAGGGTGTATTTCTCGCACAGAATCTCTAGGGCGCCCTCTTGTTATCAATTCAGCGGGCTGCCTATTAAAATTTATTAATTTCATATTCAAAACGAACAATATTCAGGAGAAGTCATCGGGAGCGAGTTGAAAGTGAATGGCTGACAGATGAATGAAAATCGTCGTCGACACGTACTTCTGGAGCGCGCCCTTGTCGCTCGAATAACAAACAGTCAGGTGATGAAAGCCGAGAGACGCGGACCCAAGATTGAGGCGTGCAAATTAATTTCGAGCGCCACAATTTTAATAAGCAAAGGGTTGATATGAATTCTAAGTAATCATCCCGGCAAATAGCTGTGAAATACGCGAACTTTGACTGGCGCTTTGGGGGGAGGAGTGGGTGTCGAGGAGACTGCGAACTGTCGAATGGGAGGAAATGGGGAGGCCTCTAATATATACAAATCGTCATCCATCTCCACATCCATCTGACTTTCTCGAGCGATTCTTTGAATCGTTACGAATTCGTTACCTCCACTCCCACCGGAGGGTGCCAAGGTGGAGTGGATGCTATCTACTCAGAAAGGAAGATGGGGAGGTGGGAGGGGGGGGGGGAATCTTAACAAAGTCAAAATTTGCCTTATTGAATTTGGGCCGAGATGTAACATGCACGACTTCTCACAGGAGAAAATAGATTATTTATTACGACCATTCAAATGCTATGTGTGATATCTGCGCACGGCACGATCAAAAATATACGTATAAATTTTAATATTTTGTAAATTATTCTGAATTTGATAAGCGGGAAAATGTCGACTTTCAAGTAACGTGTACTGAAAAATCAATGAAACATTACGTGCAACCGAAGAGTTCATAGCAAAACCGCGGTAAAATAATATAATTTGTACACTTCGTTGACGAATTGTTTGGACAGTTCATTGTAAATGAAGTGTGTACGAATGAACATTAAGTTTCACGGTTTCTATTCTCTAAGACCTCGCCAGATTCTCGGAATATTACAACTCAACTTAATACAAAACACTTAGAAATAGTCGTTAAAGTGAAATTCCAATATTTTCTAAAATTTAAGCATATTTGTTCATATTCAATACATGTTTTTACATACGTAAATACATGTCCTTGCAGTTTTAGGACTAATACACAAAATACTATTTTCTATTCAGACAAATTATTATGATTGTTATTAATTTAAAATATTCTGCATTCACGATAGTAAATGAAGTTGTCCGTTGAGTGTCTGGATTATGTATCTATGAATTTATTCTCAGAATAAAAAAAAACACGACAAAATAGCTGAAAAAGAGAAATTTCAACGTTTCCTTGTATATACATATGTATGTATGTACATTAAGTTTAAGAATATAAACTATGCACATATGTATGTATGTATAATGTAAATTAGGGTGGAGCGACATTGCAAAAATTAAAAATCGGCATTGTAATCCCTACCAAAAGTTTCGTTGTATCATACGTATTCTCGTAAAAATACTGAAAAGAATCTGTGAATATGTCTACCTGAAGGTGAAAAATGAAAATTTGCCTATTAATTTCGAAATCTGAACACAGAATACAAAATTTTAGATAACATGCTCATAAAATTACACTAACTTTACTATTACAAGTACTTTTTGTAAAAATCAAATTTATTTACGTATTCCTTGAATTATTCAAATAAGTTTGAATTTTTGAGCGCGGTAGAGGGAGGCATACGAGTAAATATAAGTATATACGAGTAAAGTATGTATAGTAAAAATAAATACTAATTTTGCAATTAAAATTGCTATTTATAGAGATTGGAAACAATCAATTGGAAATTTTCATACAAGTAAAAGTGCTGGTAGAGACCAGAAAAACTTTTTCAATTAAGCAGATTTTTTTCGACAGAAGACGTATGATGTAGAGGCAACTTTTTATAACTATTTCAAAACGAATATCCCAAAACAAAGTTCCATACATCGACGCTCCACCCTAATGTACACACATACATACATACATGTAAACATTTAAATGTATATTTTTGTACACTATACAGAATAAGCAGAAAAACCTGGATAATTAATTACAGTTACAATATGGGCAAAGTAAGCAAAAACCTTATTGAATGTACGCATTGTACGACCTAAGCAAAAAATTAAAATTCAACGAATAAAAAAAGCTCGTGGGATATAATGTTCGACGAAGGGTTCGTGGCCGGAAAGGAAGGGTGAACAGTTGTAGGTAGGGGTGAGGGGGTGGAGGGGGGGAGAGGTGGCATCGGGGGGGGTGGAAGAGGGTTGTAATCAAATCCAATTTTAAATAATGTTTCGTGTTTATAGGCAATTTCGTAAGCAAACAATTATTTTGGTTGTATTTTCTGCCGGTTGGACGAAGATAGCCAGTCGTCGAGGCTGCTCACCTTTAGGGGATGATCCTCAACGAGGGTGGAATACCGGTCGATAATAAACTAAAATTCACGGCGAAATAGCTGGCTGCATCTCGGCAACGGATTATCGCGTCACTCGCACCCTAAACACGTCATAGCATACATCCCCTTTTAATGTGCCCGATTAACGTGAACGTGTATGGCCCGATTCGAATTTTGTCCACCGGAAGTGAAGTATTGTTCTTAAGCACTACATTGTGCTTGTTTATGGAATAATTTCATTACTCAATGTTAAGGTAATGGTCGACGACAAACTAGCGCTCATTAAATAGCGAATGCAGTCACGTAAGTATTTTTATAGCGCTTTTATGACGCTATTTTATTGGCGCCTACACCATGGCGACCGACGTATCAAAAATATCGCTAACAAACAGACAACTCTCTGTATAGCTGTATTGGCACTGAAACAAAGTTGTGGATTAATATTATTTTGTACATTGATGAATCCCTGAGAAAATGGCAGCTTTCAGAGTTGGCATCGAAAGTACATACATACATACATAGATAGAACGAATGCAACAAATTAAATGCATTTTCAAATGGATGTCAAATATCCCTCAACTGGTACAAATAGACTTTGAATAGTTTTGCATATTGACTCTGGTTAAAAGGTAATTGAATGAATGATATATTTAATGGACTTTTCACGGAACGGTACTGTTTGAAAGATCTAAAAATACATATATACATAGGTACATAGGTACATACATATAATAATGTGTTTCTAATTCGAGCGTTACGGTAGAATTGATATTTTCCGCAGTAACACAATGTACCTATTGAATTGTATATTTGATTATACTGAAATTTAGTTTCATAATACATATTACCCATTCGCGTCTTCTATTGTAGCTATGTACATACATATGTATGTAATTTCACAATAAATCAATTTTGCGCAAATTCAGAATAATAATATGTAGGTATTCTCTCTTATTTTTATTAGTCAATTGATCAAAAATAAGCACACGCAAATATTAAACAAGAAACTGTGTGAAATTTTATTATGTACTTCAATTTATTATGAAATTTCGACTGTGAATCAACTTCATACATCCGAAAGCTCCATTATGAAATTTTATGGCTGTTACACAATTTAACGCTACTATTATAGTAAGGAAAGAGATTTTGTTGCCAAAACGCGATTCAATTTGATATTTAACATTATATAACAATGTGTGCGTATAAAAATAAAGTTACAATTATTTTCTGAAGTTAAATTGTAATAATACGCATTTAAATACACACTAGCGCAAATGTGCAAATTACAATGCATCACATCTACTATATACACATGTAAAGTTGAATATTTGTTTGTTTGTTGGTCCGCTACGCAAATCTACAGTTTTCAATTTAGAATCACCAAATTTGGTATACTATCTGATGGTACTCTAATTTAGACCGTAGATGGTTTTTGGAAGGGGTCGGAGCGCGGGGTCAAGGTCTCTCAAACAAAATTTTTTTTTTTAATCAATTTTTGTTTGTACTGGAGAATAAATGTTTATTTCAATATTCATTTGTTTTCATAATTCATAATATTCATATTCATAATTCGCCCGCCCGTGCAACTCCGAGCAACTCGGCTAGTGTTGTATATATCGTTGAAAAAATAATTTAGCATAACACTGCTAGCGGCGGCAAGCGGATGCTAGCTCTTATTAATAATCGCTAAAGATGAGGTCACAAATGGGTGAAAAGGTTGAAGAGCGCTGCTTTTGGGCATGTATAATTTCTGCGGTAAATGCCAGAGCGTACAAAAGGATACGAACTGTAGTATAGGCATGTATAGGTGCATTATGTGTGTTGCATAAGCGCCCCCGTGTGCAAACTGCACCGTGAGCAATTTATGATACCCCGAACTGCGGTTACCAAAGTGCATACTCGGCGCACTGCAATAATAGTTCCGTTTCTTCATTTTGGCGTGCATCTTCAGTTTACATCAAAACCCCGACTACCTACACTAAGTAATACGAATTTCGACAACGCAGATCATTGTGCGATAATACCAACCGTCAGGGTAAATGCGAAATCATTTTACAGAATCACAAAAAAAAAAGTAACAACAGTTTTCAGTTATATGTACATATATATACCTATATGTATTTAATAAGAATGCTACGTAAGATCCAGTGCACACAAAGATGTATGCTTGGTATAACAAGAAGAAATCATAAGAGGAATACATGTGTAAGAAGCATGATCAAAGTGGCAGATATAGCGGAACGTGTGAAAAAGTTGGTGGAAATGGGCTGGACACAAAGCGAGAAGAGTGGATGGCAGATGGACGCGAGAAATACTGGAATGGTATCCAAGTGGATGTCAAAGAAAACAAGGCAGACTGACGAATTGAGAAGAATGTGTGGAGTCAAGTGGATGCAGATTGCTCAAGACAAACGGGAATGGAAGAGGATTAGAGAGGCCTTAATCCAGCAGCGAATGGTGAACGGCTGAAAATGATACATACTAATCCAACTTGGAGTAAATTGATTAAAAATGTGCTTCGATAAATTTCATTTTGAGAGTGAAATCTAGCTTGGCATCAAACATACTGCTTAGTTCAACTGAAAAACGACACGATTGCATTTGCACGCGTTATATAAATAAATACGTGTGTATGTGTATGTATGTAAGTGCCGCCTGTGAAACTGACACAAACTGTGGACGATAGGCTGATGAATTGAGTAGAATGTGTGGAGTCAATTGGATGCAGATTGCTCAAGACAATGAAACTAGGATGGTGTGCTTTTGGAAGAATGAATGTAGTTTATAAATTCCGCTATGCTTAAAAAATAAGGCATACGACCAATCCGTACTGCCAGTTATGACGTATGGATGCCAAATTCAACAATGTTACGTAAGATCCAGTGTACACAGAGAAGCATGGAAAGATGTATGCTCGGTATAACAAGAAGATATCGTAAGAGGAGTACATGGGTAAGAAGCATGACCAAGGTGGCAGATATAGTAGAACGTGTGTAAAAGTTGAAGTGGCAATGGGCTGGACACATACCGACAAGAATGGATGGCAGATGGACGCGAGAAATTCTGGAATGGTATCCGAGAGGATGTGAAAGAAAACAAGGTAGACTGACGAATTGAGAAGAATGTATGGAGTCAAGTAGATGCAGACTGCTCAAGACAGAAAGGAATGAAAGATAATAAATTAATCAATTTGTATTTCGAAATTGTTTTACTGAAAATTTTAGCACTGTTATTTACTGTTTTTATCATTTTTGACATAATAACCCACTCTTATATTACAATCCTAAAAATATACCAACACCTGCGACTTGATTTTTCTGTCTTCCACCTGTGCCCAATAAATTTCAACTTTTTATATTGAAAAACGATACAATATAAAATATAAATCATTATGCTTTTAGTAATATGGATTGTTTTCAATTGCTTATTATTTTAATATCTATTCCACTAATAATTTGAATTGGTTTTCTATAAAAACACTAGTCTTTTTTTCAACGGATTATCTTAGTCTCAACGCGATCAGTATTTCAAAGCTCAAGATGCAGTATTTGTTTACTTTAGCTAGTACACTCGTACGTAATTGTAAATGACATCGAACATTTAACAAGACTGGCAGTCTAGAGATATTTGAGTCGACTCGATCAGAAGTGATTGTTTGGCGGTGATCCGCGCGACTTTAACAATTTGACCGACTCGCCTGGCATCAAAATCAATAGGAAAAATATTTGACTATTAATTTAAATACTACTTTGAGCACAGCAATACTATATTTTGAGTTATAGACCGCAAAAGCCAAAAAAATATTATATTTTTTTAAATCAAAAATATCTCATAAACGAGAGCATATAAAAAAAAATAATTATTGGATTCGAATTCAGTGGGTCAAACTTAGTAAAGATTGACTAATCTCCGCTCTGGGTTTTAAAAAACGTGATAAGATTGTACATACTAATTTCTATTAATTATTAATAAAAAAAAATAAAATGTATACTTCATATGTAAAAATGTATCTACTGTATCCATGTGTATGTATGTATGTGTAAGTAATAAAAACGATGCATTTTGATATTTCAGTATATACATATGTATGTATGTATGTATGTAGGTACATACACAGTAGGTATTGCTACGGTTCCGCCAGCATTATACATAATCCTACGAAGTCCTCGAACGAAATTCAATAAACGCAGAAGCCATAGATAGCGAGAGTGAACGTTGAACCTAGTGGATTCCTCGCTCGAATTGAAGTTTGTAGCGAAACTAGGACGGCAGTTCACCTCGTCTCATAACGAAAGGTGGAGTGGATACGAAGAAATGGGAGAAGCAGATGGCGCACACCCACTGCGATGCCATAACATCCGCAAGAGGCGATAAAAAAAAACAAGGCGAACGCCGCAACCGGAAGGGCGCTCGCCGGTTATAACCGGGTTCAACGGCATTGGGGTTGGGTGTGACCGTGTATTTCTAACCCCACCCAAACACCCAACCCTATTATCCTTCTTTCCTTATAAATTGCAACAGGATAAAGGTTGGGGGTGGGGAGGGTGTGATGTCACCATTTCATTTTCCAGTCTGTCGAGAAAGTCACGTAAGAAATGTATAAATTTCGCGAGCGAATTCATCGGATAAGTACAGCGACGGCGAGTCTCCCCTATCAAGGGCGTGGGGGGTTGAAACTTGCTCGTTTCGTTAATCTTTCAAACAATAAGATTAACCCTTTGGCTGGATCGTTTTTGCCGTCTGAATACGAAGAGCCGCTCTTCTGCGAATTAAAGCGATCTAAAAGAGGGTATCAATTGTGTAAAACTAAGACAAATGAGATGGAAAAATATTTTTGCTTTAAAAATATGTAGTTCAAATAAACGCTCATCATCATTATTATCATTTTCAGCCGTTCACCATCCACTGCTGGATCCAATCCTCTCCAATCCTCTTCCATTCCTGTCTGTCTTGAGAAATCTGCATCCACTTGACTCCACACATTCTTCTCAATTCATCAGCCCATCTACCTCGGTTTACCTTACTATATTGGAATGGTATCCTCTTGGATACCATTCTACTATTTCTCGCGTCCATCTGCCATCCATTCTTCTCGTGTGTCCAGACCATTGCCACTTCAACTTTTTCATATGTTCTACTACATCTACCGCTTTGGTTATTCTTCTTACCCATGTATTCCTCTTACGATCTCTTTTTGTTATACTGAGCATACATCTTTCCATGCTTCTTTGTGTGCACTGGATCTTACGTAGTATTTTTGAATTTATCATCCACGTTTCACACCCATACGTCATAACTGATAGTATGCATTGGTCGTACGCCTTTTTTTTCAGCATAGCGGAATGTTATATTTAAAAACTAAATAAACGCTATTGAATTTAAATTAATAGTGTTGTTGAAACTGATTTATCGTGATCCCTATCGTCTACACGTTTTACCGCAATCAGCCAGGCTTTAGTTATATTTCTGGTGTGTATTTTATAAATATTCAATTAAATTAATTAGTTCGAATTTTAGCTAATTTTTTTGATCATGCAATCTACAGCCAATCAAATAGAATTAATTTCATTTTATGCACGAAATTTGTCAGAATTTGACGTTCGTATTGAATGTGAATTCGCAATGAAAAGTTGATTCAACAGGTCAATTAATATATTATTAATCGTTCGAGTGCACTGAGAGCAATTGCTGCAGCATATCATACACACGACATTGCTTATGCGTTCAAATGAACAGAATAGTCATTGCGAACGCGTAATTAGCACTATCATTCAAATTGTCAATTTATTTCAAAATGGTGATATTTTGGTACAACTCGTTCCAAATAATGGGGCGGATACTTTAGAAATGCGAATGACAACCAGCGGCATTGTAAAATATTTTATATCGATTCAATTTTCGAGTTTCGGCTTTGACGTATTCGTTTAGGAAGTCGGATGTCGAAGTCGACTGGTTGAAGGGCGAATTTGAATAATTTCACAATCGCGCCTGCTCAAAATGTAGGCTCTACCGTCGACGGAAAGTTAGATGGGGTGGGGTTGGGTCGAAAGGGGTCGATTAGCGAACGAAGAAAACCCCAGAATATCCACCCTTCAAAAGGAGACATCGAATGGCGATGGGGAGGTTTGGTGTCCCGTCGCGACGTAAACAAACTTGGAACACTTGAAAATAGAAGGGGTACCTATTCGTTTCCGAAGTTAATGGAAGTTGCAAATGCATCAAAGGTTGCAGTACAAGGCAAACGGGAAGAGGGTAAGTGAACTTCAATTGAAACCAGATTGGATGTAAAGGTTCTTTAGATCATTATTGATTAACCAGTCAATGTCTGTTGACAGTCATCGGGTGGTACATACCGACATACTTGTATACCTATAGTGTATTTAGTAGTTCAAAATGTAGCAGGTAGTTGAAAAATTGGAGCGCATCGCGCTACCCATACCGTGAGCATATTTCGAATCCGCACCTAAGCACAGGTCGTGTAAGTGTAAGTCGAGAATATTCTCCAAAAGATTATTCGCCGAGAATATTCGAGAATTTTCATTTTTTCTTTGTTATAAAACATCTCTCGATAGTTTAATAGATTTTTAGAGGATTCTAGGATATTTTCAGAACCTAATAGGAGTAATAGGACTTACTAGAATGTCTGATAGCCTTTTGAATGACATTTTTTCATTCTGAAGTCACTGAATGTGTAATTTCGTCATATTAACATACGCACTACCAACATGAACGTTTTCCGCGAAATTCTCACAAGAATACAATACTTAATATTATTGTTATTGCTTTGGTTAAGATACTCCAGTGATACTCGTAAACGACCTGTGCTTAGGTGCGGATCCGAAATATGCATACCGAAGTATGTGTGGGAGTGTATGTGTACGTGCTGTGAGTGTATGGGCAGCCAGGCAGATCCTTGCGCTACTATTTACAGTAATATCAATGACCATTGGAAATAAGTAGCTGTAGTAGACACATAAAATAAAATGTTTGAAAAATGTATGAACTTCAGACATACATATGTATTTATTTATTTATTTAAAATACATGGGCAGGCGGCATAGCCGATGGAGTCCAGGAGTCTGATATAAATTGTACAATTTACATACAGTTTTTAATTTTTTGGTTATTTATATTTTATATTTCATATTTGATATTAATTTGAAGGATTATATAAATCATTTATATTCAAAAACTTGTCGAGATGATTTTTAAACAGATTTATATTTTCAGAAGTTACTAGCTGATTTGGCAAGCGGTTCCAAACTTCGACCACTCTATTTGAAAAGAACGAGTCTCTGATAATTTTGTTAGATTTGTCTTTTAGGAGTCTCTGAGATGTGCGTTTTTATTGAACGTGGGACATGAGGACATATGTACATATGTATGTATGTGCATACATATCTGTACGAGTTGCTGGATAAAAATTGTTCAAATCTAAAATAAAATCTATGTTAATCAATATTTCAGCAAACGTAACTGTTTTGCAATCCTATCAAAAGAAAAAAAATCTGAAGGTATTGTGTTTTTCGTTTGATGTTCCAAATGATTAAACTACGAAGATACAATAGATAGCTATAAAAGCATTATGCTTATGTATTTATAAAAAAAGTGTCCATTTCGTGACAAATATCGTTTCAAATATAGTAGTAGATTATCTTTTACATTTATGGTTTCCCTTTGTCGACATCAAATTGATACCGATAGAAAGCTGACCCAGAGGCGAGGGAGGCTAAGCCGTTTCAGTCAATTTTAGCCGCACAATGCTACGCCAGCGTGTGTCCTTTTAGGGCGTGCACCCCATAATCATGACGAAAATAAGGATAAACAGTAGGAAATAAACGGGTTTTGGGGGCGAAGGAGGTGGCAGGGTGGGCGGGGGAGGAATGGTGGGACAAACACAAATAAATTCACCTGAGTCCGGATTTGTACGCCGCGGACAAAGCAATAAATATCCCCTTTGTCAGGAAAAAAGGGACGTCGTCAAACAATATTCAGCCATATCGACAGCGAACCATAATAAATAAGAGGGACTTTGCGCGCCAAATGTGTCGCACCCCTGACGTACCCTCGTCAGAATGAACCACCAGCAACCTCTACCAATATCCATCCAGGGGTGCTAAACGCGACCGCATAAACTAAAATAAATACATTATATTGATTATACATTGAGTGAAACGGTGGGTCAATTGATATTTGGAATATTTATTTAAATAACCAAAACATTTTTAATATAAACACATAATGTTGTTTACGAAAATTTCGCGAAATACACCACATACAAATTTATTTTAGAAATAAAATTTTAAAAAATCACCCTTAAAACAATTACAATTGAGACACAGACTTAGCCTAGTTGTAACACATATGATTTAAGAACAGAAGGTACATAGATAGTTTGAATCACATTTTTGGGAAAATTTATCCCAATTTTCCAAGCAGTGATATTTTCAAATTTATTGCCGGTATATACAAATACATATATGTATAGTGCACACAGAGACGCGTGGAAAGATGTACATATGCTTGGCATAACAAGAAGAGATCGCAAAAGAAATACATGGGTAATAAGTATGACCAAAGTGGCAGATATAGCAGTACGGGTGAAAAAGTTGAAGTGGCAATGGGCTGGACACATAGCGAAAATAATGGATGGCAGATGGACGCGAGAAATACTGGAATGGTATCCGAGAGGATGTGAAAGAAAGCAAGGTAGACCGAATGGAAGATGGGCAGATGAATTGAGAAGAATGTGTGGAGTCAAGTGGATGCAGATTGCTCAAGACAGACAGGAATGGAAGAGGATTGGAGAGGCGTTCATCCAGCAGTGGATGGTGAACGGCTGAAAATGATGATGATATATGTACATATGTATATATGGTATTATACATATGTATGTATAGGCACATATGTACATAGACGCATAATAACATAATTGATCACAAATACATATATCGATTTTATAAATATGAAATTCCAAATCAGAAATCACAATCAAATTAATGATGTCATGCATTGAAAAGGTTAAAATCATACACTCGCATACACATATGTATGATATGGACGTGAACTTTACCTTAAAATTTGTGTATTTTAATGCGACCCGTTCACCTTCCGGTCTGCGAGTGCAACCCCTCCGATTTAACCCCAAAACGTCCCCTCCACTCCCCACAAAACGCACATACCTGTCGTGAGTCACCGCCGAGTGGCCCCGGTAAGCATGCAGATAGTTGCCGGGGTGATCTTAACCCCTCGACGATATTATATTTCGTTCAATTCGGGCGTGTGATGGAGTAAACCACCCGAGTCTAGTTACATGAATATGCACCACCCCACCCCAACCTCCCACAATCCCAACCCCACACCTGAGAACGCACCATATTGCGTCATCAACCCTCTTGCGACTACGGTTAGTCAAGGAGTAGGGGGGTCCAATCTGCCCAGAACAGTCGACGAGTGTCGCAATCGATTACACGCATCATCAAATTCGCCGTGAGTATGTACTAAATGTCCACTTTTTTTTTTCCAAGAGTTAGTTGGGCGTTTAAGGGTTGAGGTGCAACAGTGATACACGTCTTGTTGATTATTCTGGTTCGATGGATTTCGGGTGGAAGGCGTTCTCCCAGAAGCCATAAAGGCGAGCAAGATTCATTGTTATTGTAAACACTTTAGTGGAAGTGTCTGAATGGCAGTCGTTTCAGCAACCGATAATAGAATGCATTCTGCATTGAAACACGCCCAGTGCGATGATATCGCCGTGGAACATACGTTGTTTGATTTCGAGAGTGTCTGTAATGTAGAATTCAGGCGCCCGCACACCGCTACGAAATCGTGTATGAAAACCTAGCGAAGTCTACCGGCCTGCGCAGCGTCGGTTTCTGTCACTCTGACATAACCTATCAAACTGTCATCCGTCACCTCGCATTCGGAACGTTTGTATTTCACTCCCGATTCTCAAGTCAGAGTTATTTACATACAATTTTTCCACAAATGTCCTATTTGGTGTAGACGCGTATTCAGTTATTTTATTCGTGCATTAATGCCACACACGCGCATCTAACATTATTTATTGCGAATTTGTTTCAATTCTATTAATAATCAACAGCTAACAAATATATAATGGACGTATATAATCGCCCCCGCCACCCCCTACGCCCGTTTCAAGGCAAACTAAAGTTTTCACCAAATGGTTATGCCCGAATATTTAGCGGTTAAAGCCAACTTTGCTGTCGCGCGCTCTGTTTGGCTTATTAACGGAATGAATCGCGGCTATGCGATACAACTCCCCACCATACCACCCTTGAGATTTTCCTATCTATTTTCCCACCTGTTCGCAGTGGTGTGCTAGGATAGTGGAAAACTACTGAAAAAAATGTATTCCTAGTAATGAGCGAGTTTTTCCAACTGACCCTCTCTCTGATGAATACTTTCTTCAAAGGTCACATCGGCTATGAATAGCATAGCATATAAAATATACGACGGCCAAAGGCCATCGCACGTAGTGTTACCATATTTTCCGGAGTACGAGAGTCACGAGTCGCATATAGGATTTCAGGTTTAAAAGCGGATTTATAAGGTTTCACTGTGGTGGGGTTGGGGGGTGAGATCTAGACGACCCAGAGCGAATAATCCTGGCGCGTCGTGACTAAGGCCATACTTTACGGACGAGATGCATTGCCTTCCCCCCCCACATCCCTTGCTCTTCTGGTCTGGTGTGTACGTACTGCAAATTCCAACGAGGGGGTGCTGCGCGCCACCGTTTTATTGTCCGTAATAATGCATCGCGCTACTTACGGCCAACACCCATCATCATTAAGCTTATGATTCATGCGCTCGCGCCTGCTTTATTGGAGCAATTTCCATGACGCGACCGACCCCTGAGCTACACATGGATGGCAAACCATTTAATACAAAAATGTAAATTCAATGAAAATCTTTCTGACTCTTGAATATAATATAGCTATCTATGTATATTACAATAGAAGAGAAGGTACGCTTCACATTTGAAATTCTATTATAGGAGCGAAATGCTAGTAGAAACGCCACCACCGACGACGGCACGAATCTCATCGAAAAGGTCAGGTCGATCAAAAGGGAATAAAAAGAAGATAAAACGTTGCGACTGTATTGTGCCAGGCGCCATTATGAGGCCCCCTTCGGCTACCTGTGCGCCTATTTAGCCGAGGTCTATTATTTATTCGGGACGAGTATTTTGGAGGGCTCGCGTGTCGCTCTTGGCCGCCGCTGCACTTTCGCACCCAACTCCCGTCTCCTCCTTCGGCCAGAATAAAGTGGAATAAATCTTGACGCGGTTAGTGGCCCCGAGTGCATTAGCGGCCAGTTTGTGTCATTTTGCCAGCTATGCACACGCAGACACATTTGCACTTACGAATGCATTTATATGACGCGTGCGAATGCGATCTTGTCGCTATTCAGTTGAGCTAAGCGGCATGTTTGATTGCCACGCTTGATTTCGCTCTCAAAATGAAATGTATTGAAGCGCATCTTTAATCAATTTACTCCAAGTTGGATTAGTATGTATGTATATTATCATTTTCAGCCGTTCACCACCCACTGCTGGATGAAGGGCTCTCCAATCCTCGTCCATTGCTGTCTGTCTTGAGCAATTTGGATCCACTCGACTCCACACATTCTTCTTAATTCGTCAGTCTACCTTATTTTCTTTCACATCCTCTCGGATACCATTCTAGTATTTCTCGCGTCTCGCGTCCAGCCCATTGCCACCAACTTTTTCACACGTTTCGCTATATCTGCAATTTTGGTCATGCTTCTTATCTGTGTATTCCCTTTACTATCTCTTATTGTTATACCAAGCATACATCTTTTCATGCTTCACTGTGTACACTGGATTTTTCGTAACATTCTTGAATTTAGCATCCACGTTTCACATCCATACGTCATAATTGGCAGTACACATTGGTCGTATGCCTTATTTTTTTTTAAGCATAGCGGGATGTTGGATTTAAAAACTGTTCATTTTTCCAAATGCGCTCCATTCTACCTATAGTTTCATTATTCGTTGTATTTCTTCCGCTTTACATCCAGCCATATTCACCAATTGTCCTAGGTATAAATAACCACCAACTATCTCTACAATATGGCTATCTACTGTGACTACGTTTTGCGTGCAAAATTTATTAAACACAATTTTAGTTCTATTAAAATTAATTTTTAAGCCTATTTTCATACTTTAGTTGCTTTCGTTGCTAATGTTAATCTATGTATTTTGTAACTCTAGTCGGAGTCGCATGCAACTATAGTGTATTTCAAATTTATTTAATTATTATAATATTAACACAAGTTGAAATGTTTACAAACATTAATTTAGTGAGTCGCTTTGTGCCATTATTGTATTTATCATAAAAGAATATTAAAAAGTAAAAAGTAAAAATTGCGAGAAATTCATCGTTGAAATGAAAATAATAAAAATGATCCAAGCAGACGCTAAAAGCAGAAGGTAATGGATTAAAAACGTGACTTTAATCTTCAATATGAATATTTAAGCACGAATAATGGAAATATACTGTTTTCGAATAGAGATAAACACGTATACTCCTCTTTTGTCAAATTATCGATCGTTTCATTTTTTTTTTCATATTCGGAGAGGCTGTAATTGAATCATCAATTTAGATTGGCTATATAAAAATATGGCATATAATTGGCGAGCGGATGAGTGTGAAATCCGAACTCCGGTTGAATAATGGAAAAGTTTCACTTTTAATGTGAACGCGCAGGCGGGCGCCGCTTCTGTAAACAATTTTATTCCAACTACAATTTCAATGATGAAATTATTCACTAAAAATACGGACGAGCGATGTTTGAATTAAATTTTTCCACGTTTCCACAATAAAAACTCAAAAGTGCAATGAAACTGGCGCCGGTGAATCAGTTTTAATGGGGAGCCCGGAGCGAATCGACACCGTAAACAAACATCGCGTTTATGTTCTTTGGATACAAATTGATATTTAATTACGCCAAGGGCGATTATATCAGACCACCATTTTGACCTGTTGATCGCGACGGTTAAACTCTTATCTTCGACGCAGTAAAGGGGTTAGAGTGCGTCGATACGCAAACTTCCGCAAAGAAAGCAATCTTCGATAATATGTTAATGACTTTGTTGAATTATTTTGTGTACGCAGTCGCGTAATAGGAAACGCTCGTTTTGATAGCGTCATAATGCGTCTAGAATATAACTTGAACTGCCTGCGTAAACTGTTGGCGAAATTTAATTACGGACGGTCAATTTATCATGTTATCCTAAATCTCATTAGGGAGTATTAAGTGTGAAAGTGGAGCACGGATCTAGACATTAGCATGAATTATAATATGTGCCCATCAACTATGTATGTATGTAGAATGAGAGGAAATTTCTACGCAATTTAAAGTGATATTTTGAAGATATGACCTTTAATTAGTCGAAGTGAGTTTAAAAACACAGCTAATAACACCGAGGATAGATTGATTCACGTTTATTTCGTTCACTTTTCCCCCTACAATCTGGACCACCTTGATTGTGCTCGCGTATTTGTTGATTTTACGAGCTCGTGTTGCGGTTCAGAGACTTAATGTGAATCTATGGTTCCAAAGAACCGTTTGCAGCTACTTTTCATTTAGTCGACTGCTACAGTCGACCAATAAATCGAGGCGACGAACACCAATAACGCGTTCAACGCCCACCCCTCGAGCTACCGCAACGTTTCGATTGAACTTACACTAGTGCGAAGTAAGCGAACTCGACAAGTTCAGCTGTATTTATTTCTAGAAGTGCTGGAGAAAAATCAATTAACGCAAATGAAGAAAAATCGCCAATCCTACTCACGGTTCGACAAACATATTGAATTTCTATTCAAAGCCCCACAAGACCAACAAAGGGGCGGGCGGTCGTCGAATAAACAATGTCGATGTCGCGATACAGCGCTAGAGGTGTTATTGAATTTCAAGGGTGATTCGTTGCACAATGGGATCCTACAGTTTTAAATTACCCTTAAGCCTTGCATTGGGGTGGGAGTTAGTTTTTCGTAGTAACCATAGCCCGGCTTCGGGTTGGGCTAGGTCGATAGTTTTGCTGGCAAATTAACGCCGAAGCGGCGTCGAATCGACGACCGTGAGAGATAAATGCGAATCGATCCTCGATATCCGACGTCTGTTGAAGAGGACCTGATATCCAACGCCCCGGGAGCGGAAACGGATCCTGCGCGAACAATGGATCATCGTAAATACCTTGTAGAGACTAGTATTATGTGACCTATCACGGCGCGTTAGTTCAATGTGCATTAGGGTGGAGCGAAATTTTTTTAGTTTGAAAATCAAAATGCTTGGGCTTGAGAAAGTTGCTCCATGGTATAAAACAAACGGTATAATTATATTTTCGATATTTTAATTATTTATACTGCCCCAAAAGGGTCAAAAATTTAGAAAAAATATGATTTTAGCTAAAAGTGGAAGGTTCATGTGCGGTATTAAAAGGCAGATAAAATACATTTCTTGTCGTTTATTTGGTTTAAGACAATGCAAATAAGCAACACGCATGTTTAAATCACTAAAAAAACCATAGAAAAAGTCATACCAGAATCCCACAAGAAAAACTTAAAAATAACCTAGACACTAGGGGTAATAATTTTTTTTGTGTTAAAAATATGTAGGCATTATTTTTCGTGATTAGAGTGTCGTTTTTATGAAACCATCTCACCTTAAGGGTCCACAAACAGTATCAGAGACTTCTGTCACTGTTTTAACTGTGTAGTTTGAGTGTGGCAAGGAAAAATCCTTGACTGAGGTAAAATGACTTTTGATCGGCAATAGCTTGTAAAATAGTCTCTTTATCTATGAATTTGTTGTGAGGAGATTTCCCAATTTATAATATTGCTACAATATGTTTGCACATTGTGCATTGTTAAATATTCCAAAAAGGGATTTTTTTTATAAATGGTACCTTATAAAATATTATTGATATATATATTGTGATATATTATTATAATTGAAATAGTTGTTCATTATGGTAGTTATAAAATATGCATCGCTTCTGATTAGGAAAAGGTACCACAATCTAGAATCCATTAGAATAGTCGCTTATCTCGGAATGGAACAAAGCGATTGCTTGAATATGATTTTATGCGTTGCCAAATTATTTTGAACAAAAGTTCTAATCTCTACTCGAATGAATGAAACATGAGAAATTCTATCAAATTCGACGACGACGACGACATATGTACATACATACGTATATGTATATGTACATAATATGGCGTTAGGGCTCGTGCACGCTCTGATGCAGGGCTTTATCTTCAATTCTACGATACTAGCGAGCTAGATTTATTGGAAACGAAAGGCTAGCCATGGGGGTGTATATTTTAAAAGGGCGATTTTTCTCTGCAACCGCACGATAAAGGCTTTGAATTATGAAAAAAGACATTATAGGTTAATGGGTGGGAGCTAGTCTTAAGAGCTACATTATGATATGCATAAATAAATACATTGAAAATATCTACATATGTACAAAATTTGTTTTTTTTTTTGTGTCTTCTCGCTATTTATTTTAGCAGTGATGCGTGGTTATTCCAGCTTTGCTGGACTTTACGTCCATCTCCAACGGAAAGGTCAAGAGACTATATTTGTTGAGGAGGGGGTCTCATGTGAGGGTCTCGAGGTGTTGGAGGTGTTCTCATCGAGGCGGCTTATATATGTATGTATGTACATATATGGCACGTCACATAGTTTTATTTCATTCAAAATGCCTTTCATTGATGTATAAAAAAATATTGATGAAAGGAAAGTGGGCTGGTTAGTTGATAGTAACTTAATTATCGTACCGTTTTTCTTACATTGAAAATACCTTCACCTCATTTCGAGCAAGCACAAAGGATCGTAGAGGTTTTGCCCTCAAGAATTTCACCTAGTAAATAATTGATAGATTCGCTTTACACTCGAACGGGTCGCTCGAGTGCCTCAAAGCCGCACTAATCGACCCTTTCCACCGAACCACCAAAAAGGGCCGCTTCGATAGTGTTCGCGCGCGGTTCAAAATTTTCTCCCGTTGTAGGAATAAGTGGGAGGGATAGGGGTGAAAAGGTCACCCCAGCTAGCATCCGAGGAATGCGTAATTTCCCCTAGTTAACCCATGGACAATTAGTGGAATTGGCCGGGGCTATTTTTGCCCCGCGGAAACTAGCGGAAAACTATGCGCGGCGCCTAACGAGCAATCAAGCCGCCGAAATCTGACTAAGATTTATGCGGTGGCCCCGCCCGCAAAACTTGTCGTCGATGTGTGCTCCGGATCCGGTTGTTACGGCCGTAAATTACGGGAACGAGGCGTGAAGATACGCCTGAAAACGAGAGCCTGAAAATTAAATTTATACGCCTCGTTTCCGCCAAGGTGGTGCGAGCGCTTCTCGAACATTTTTCGTTAGCTCGTCCTAGCGTAATGAGTGTATGTTTTACTTTCGCTGCTATAGCAAAAATAAATCTCCGTGGAATATATTCCACGAGGATTTTTTTTAATTTATTACATATTACATGGACGTATTTAAGATTATAATCAAGAATCTTTTCTGTGGAAATATTCTTAAATGATGCATAGAAAATAGTTTCCAATATAAACATACATACTTGTATTAGGGGGATCGTTTAGTTTGATTAATTTAATCACAGTTTTTGATAAATAGAATAAACTATTGAATTTCCCGATTTTTTCGAATGCAACGTGCATGTGCACGTAAGTTTTTTTTTTACATGAAAGACAAAAAAAGTAGAACATCGCGTCGGGTCGGCTAGAGTTGGCTGTCGATACGCCGCGCCGCCGGATATGTATGTATTTTTGAAAGCATCCTTTTTTTTGGTTCGCTATTTTGTTTGCCAAATGGCTATCGGATTTCTGTTAGTGAAATATGCAGAATCGTAGATGGCCGGTGTCTCGTTCGGTTCAAACACGGTCGTTGTTCACATAGTATTGAAGCTCAATTTCTATACGCGAGCGTATGATTTTTTGTTATTTTATTAAATAAAAAATTTGGCTTCATGTAAGGTTTTCATTTTATATATTGCTCTATTCGCGTGCAAAATATAAGAAACCCGTGTGTTTTGTGGAATTCATATGAAATACGTTCGTGCAACAAGGCATGCATTGCACTTTAAGCAAATTTCGCCGAAAAAGACATGCTGATTGATATTTATAAAGATAAACATAAAGAGAAAGAATGGATACATAAATAAGTAAAAAAAAAAACAATTTTGGTACGGAATCAAATTTAAAAGTATATTATACTCAGAAGCGTATAAATTTTGTATCGGAAAATTGCAAATTGCATTTAAATATTCAGCCGAAAAATATACATCATATCGCGGTGTAGTTATTCGTACAAATCCGCACCATTAAATAGATTTATGTCGGCAATATTGAAATTAAAAAATATATACATACATATGTATGTACATAGGTGTTCATACGAGTGTGTACGAATCTACATAGCCACGGTTGTATAGTTGGCAATTCGGTTCATTCGTTGGCGATTAATCAAATTTTATAACTGGGCGGAGTGCGATAGTGTGGTTAAAATGTGCTTTCGACGCGAACGTACCAGTTAATGGTATTAATCTGCGGAAACAACAAGAACAACCTCGATGTGGAGGTGGAGTGAGACTATAATGATTTATGGGGGGGCAGACGACGACGGGCGTATCTCATCACATTTGCTGAAAACTCTCCAAACAATGTCATAAAAACGTGTATCCATACCCGCCGAGTGCATTAAAAAGTCTACATTGTTCGATGTTTCACCGTACAAAACCTATCTTTGTTTATTTATATACATATACCTACGTATTGCGCGTAGTTTCAATTGAATGCACACCAACTAACGTTTTCATTTCAATTTCGTATTTCAACACCGTTCAAACTATTGAAGCGTTGAAAAAAAAATGTAAATTATTACAATGCTGATTCTTTTCAGTCTCGATGGTGATTGTCATCTGCAGATGTGACTTTTTTTTTGCTTTTGATGTTACGATTTTTTTTTCAGTCGAGACGCGTCTTGCTTCCCAAATGAAATTTCCCCAAAGAGTCGCTCGCTAGTTTTTCCGAACGTCGGCCAAAATCGATTCCGTTTTTCCGTTTCGTTTTATCATTTAACGCGGCAATCGTCAGCTCACATCGAAATTCTGCATCAATCGCTTTATACTTTTAACGCTTTTTTACTTTATTCTAATCAGATAAAGTATTGTGATCGTGCAAAAATTCGACCTTGAGATTTTGACTGATTTGTATCAGGTATCATCCCCTGATCACGTTTTCATGATTTCTTGAAAATATCTGTATGTCTGTGTGTCTGTAAGTCTGTGTACTTAAGAAAAATAAATCATTAAAATCACTCAACCAGAAGTTGGTTTTATTTCTTGTAAAAAAGTCCAAAATCCAGTCCATTTATCCCATTAAACTGAAACTTCATATTTATATGTTTTTTACCGGCCATTACAATCCATTAGGCTTTCAAATTTTTTTGTCAACCGGAAGTGGTATTTCTCTTGGAAAGGAAAACCACCCAAATTTTGTGTAACCTTTGGAAGGTTTTTCCAGCAAAACTATCATACACATTAAGCTGAAATTTTGCATATATAGTAGGTGTAAAGACCTTCAAAATAATACAATTTTTTTACATTTTTTATCCAACCGGAAGTAGTTTTTTACTCTTGGTTTTTGGAGTTTTTAACTTTTTCTCTGAAAATATCAAGTCTATCAAGCTGAAATTTCATACCTATTATTTTCACGTATGGTGTAAAAGATATTATGATTTTGGTCAACATCCGCCAACCAGAAGTGGCAGTTTACTCTTGAACGCGATTTTGTTTTTCATTTATTTCGGCCTTTTACATATTTGGTATCTTTATAATATTGTAATAGTATAATTCTTAAAGTAATACCTAGCTACGAACAAATAAATCATTAAAACCAGTCAACCGGGTAGGGTTTTTTCTTGTGGAAAACTCAAAAATCCTGTTATCACGAAATATTTCTGAAACTACTGAACCGATCAAGCTGAAAATTTACATTTATAATTTCCGTATAAAATTTAAGAGTTGATAAGGTTTTGATCAAAATTCAATCAAAAAAAGTGATAGTTTTTCCTATTTGAATATATGCCGAAGATCGTATTTTACATACGCACGCGCACTCAACACAGTGATTTTATTAATTTACTTACGTACATAAAAAATTAATTTCGTTACTCTTTGTATTCCTCAAATACATAAAGTCATGGGTTGGCCACACTCGAATTTTTTTTACACATTTAATTGAGTCACTGAATACGTATACAAAATGAATGCATCATTTCGCGCATCCCAACTCACCGATATTTTACGAGGTTTCAGGGGGATTTCATTTTGAAAAAAAAAGCCATGTATGGGGTAATTCTGGGGCACACGGACACTTTGTAAGGATCTCTTCACCAGCCTGCCAAATAATCTCCCATATCGGCCTTTTAAAATATACTATGGGTCGTGAATCACTCCGTATAAGGCGACGCATATGTTGGGTTAGATCCGAAGCAACAAGGCCCTATTTGCATTTAGTGTAATGAAATTTTGGGTCGGAATCCGCTGTAATCAGGGGTGGGTGGGTATCCTTCGGGGGTTCGCGCCCGCCTGTTGCTGCCGTTCGATCAATCATCCACAAGACACGAGGGGGTTGCCTTCAAACCACCCCAATTTCGACCCACCTCCATCCTTCCAATCTTCTACTAGGGCTTCTCAGAAATGCCCCCGTTCGTTCGGCGTTTAATAAAGCCCCGAGATGCAGTGCGTACGTCCTGCGATTAGATTTTTTAGAAGGGGCCCCGGCTAAATTCCTGTATTCGCACACTGAGTGGCTCTTTCGTATATGAGAAATAGCTCAAGCGGGACGCGCAAGAACGCCGAAATCCCGGATTTATCGTCGACGACACGACGACCGGATATGATTGATGACGACGAGCTGGAAAAATCAACCAATTCATTGTTCGGCTCCTGAGATGTCTATCTGACTGGTATATACATATGTACGTACATATGTACATATGTTACAGTGAAAGCATATTTCAAGTGAAAATATGTGTGTATATTTTTACCAATTCAGGCAGTGAAAATGTATCAAACAATGAATTTACAGTTTCACTGCTCACAGTATCGGTGAAAATTAAAGTAAGCGTATTTGTTTGTGACAAGTGTGCTTTGAACGAAACGGTGGCGTTGTTATATCTGAGGATTCTGAGGATAAGGGTAGCAACACGTGCTCTTTTTTCTTAAACCGACCATTATAAGTCAATTATTATGAAATTGACAAAGACTCATTGTAAACTATAATTGGTACTAACCAATAAAAGTCTACGCCTGAACACGGGCACGGCACGAAAGAAGAAGAAGCGACAAAATAACTAGTATTGAATATTTCAGCAGATTATATTGTGATTCGATTCGGAAACGAATATAATTTCACCAGTGAGTATCAGTTAAAATATATTTTCACTACTAGAAATATATATCTACTAGTGAAAATATGCTTGAATATGATTTCACCGAAACGCCAGTGAAAATATATTTTCACTTGAAATTTGCTTTCGCTGTAACATATATATATTATTGAAATAACTTTGACAAATATTTTACTGTATTTTATAATGAAATTCAATAGGAAGAGTATTTCAATTACTACGTTGCATTTTTGAATGGGGATATAAAAGAATTTTATAATTTGAATAGTTGGATACGGAAAATATTAAATGATTCATAATAAAATTTTAGTTCAGTAAAATGCAGTTTGAATGTAGTAGAAGTACTCATTACGAGGATACAATTCAAAAATAATGAGAGGGTTTAAAAATTCAATTACTTTTATGATCGTTAGCAGAATTCGAGTATCCGAGTATTTGATGGGGGGACTTCGACGGCTCGCGTTCTCCCTATTTTATTTTTTTCAATATAAAATACATTCACAAGTGAGAATGACCCGGGTATGTATTACGTATATAAAAAAAAAAAGTAAAGTGGATTAAGAGAATGAGAGGGAGAGTATAAAACCACTTATCAGATTATTTCGAATTCGAATTTTAAAATCTCTCCGGCGATTGATTCGATTATATTATTTGAACGACACAATCTCGGATATCCATTATGGCGGAAGGAGCGAAACGATTCGAAAATCATCATAGCCAATTGTATTTAGGCGTGTGTGTAGAGCTTACGATCGATTATTTTTTAATACGACAAAGTGGTCGAAATTGCTCACGCGAACGGTAAACAAAATAATGGGCATTTGTCATTACAATAACCGCAACGTTTATATACTCGTACGTATATACAATTTTTTGAATGTGTAAATTATTGATTGAAGTATAAAATATATTAGAGGCTTTGAGAATGGCTTGATAAAAAAAATAATAAAGGGAATGTACATATGTACATACATAGACATACATACATACATACATATGTATGTACATACCATCAAGTCATGCAACTGTATGCATATCGATCTGCGATGCAACGTGACGCTCGTTCGTTCCGCCAATAAAACTGTCGCATTGTCCATCAGTTTGAGGCCGTTTAAATTATTCACCCCTTCATCTCGCACCCCCGAATAAATCACGACAGCTCTCGAATTAAACGAATGTGCGCTTTTGGGGAGGGAAAGAGTGGGTGTGCGCTGAAAAACGACTGCAAATTTTGAACGAACGAACGTAGAAAGAGGCCAATCGCGTTAACGGCACCGCAGAATCGTCCAAATTAGAAATGAAAGGAACGAAGGGAAGAAAAGGCATTAATTGCACGCGGCGTCTTATACATATATCTATCTATTGCACTTTGAAATTAGGCTGCATCCACTGGGGAGAAAAATAGAGGCGAACCAAGTGCCGAAAATCTTATTAGAACTTTTAGTACGCCGTTGGCGTAATATGGCGACGGATATTTTGATTCATACAACCGTCAATCTGATTATTGGTCACGAATTTGTCACGATGAAAGCTTTCAACGTCGACATTTATAAATTGAAGTACTAAAACGTTTTTCAGCGGCAACTTAATAAAGCATTCAGTTCCGCATAAGATGCTCCCTCGCAGTCCATTAAATGCGCATACGCTCATGCTCACATAATAGCGCAGAATGATGAGGTTTCCACCCCCCGGGCGCCGTCGATATCGCGGAAAAATACCGCTATATAACCTTTTCTATTACAACAATATGATTTTATACAGTGTACTTAAATCAAATTCGGAAAATCGGGGTCGAGCTCGCAATCCAGGTCCGTTTATATCCATATTTATGGCGGCGAACGGTCTGGCGTAATGTTATATGGCGGTCAATGCAGATGTAATTCCACGGTCTGCGACCACGCCACCCTTATTAGGTCGGTAATTGCATTAGAGAACCACCCCCTAGGACCAGTCTTGACCCGTGATACCTTTTTCGCCAGCACTGGCTTCAATTAGTTCGCGAGTCACGCCGATATGCCGTGCTCGATGCGCTGTAAACGCACCCTAATGTCGTTTATGCAAATCGATGCATCGAATTAGTTGTGTTGCTTGCGATTTACATGCAAGCTGAACGCAATGAAAGAACTATATTTGCCAAATGTATATTTATTGCAGTAAAACTTCTTTTCGCTCGGTAGAGTAAAAACGGTTCATCCAACGCTCTATACAAACGGAGCGAGCGATAATTGGTCACGCATATCCTCACTCCTACAGTTTGGAGGTAGGCTATTGCCCTCTCTCTTGCTCTTTCGCGCTCGTGCGAGAGACAGAGATCCGACCTGAAAATTCGAGCGTCCCCTCTGCGCCCTGCACCGCCCCTCAGTTTAGTAAAAACGTGTCATCGAAGCGTGGCACGATACGAAAACCAGTCACGGCCAGCAATCAGCGGGTACCCCCACTCCTCGGCTAGACGTCAGGTAGCAGTGAGAAGAGTGAGTCATTGGGTGAGCGTTTAAAACCACATTTGTGTACGCAATTCTTTCACATTCATATTGACATCTGTGTTCCTTCTTGTACATTACACTTGTTTTAAATTGCAAAGAAGTTTTACTTCTATAGTGAGTAGCGGCTATACACTGCAATTTTGTACATATATTTGAAGCGTAGGTACCCAACATAATAATCAGAAATTAAATAATAAAATTTCTCAAGAAAAATGCTGCATACATAGGTACATATATATCCAAAAGTAAATATTATTTTCAAAATAAAGGTAAATAATTAAGAATATGCTCAAATATTACCGAAAAAACAAATAATTATATTAAACGACAGATCGTGTTTGTAACGAGATATGAAATATTGTTCCAGATAAACAATATCATCAAAAAATGTATTTTGTTAAAGAATTCTGTTGTTTGTATTGATTTTTATTAAGAAAATATAGAAATAAAATAATTTTATGCCTTCGTGTACACGTTCAAATATTTTAATATTTGAGACAAATAAATATGTATACTCAAAACGATCACGACCGTCTAATATATATGTATGTATATGTTTAAAATAAAATTCGTAATTGAAATACCATCACATTTTGGTCTCTTGCATATTAAAAGGTTTATTCGTATCGCGCGTTAATACGAAACTCATTCGAAAGCTTCAATTCAAAGGACACCAAAATCGTCGTCGCTGATGAAAATTTCAACGTTGATAATTTGTGCGACGACTAGATGGGTGGGGGTGGTTTCAGAGGATGATTTCTCAAAGGGAAAACTTCAAGACGCGCAAAAGTTTCGAACAAATCGCGATGTGTGGGTCCGGACGGACCTCTGAAGACGAAATATCTCCACCTAGAAGTATGTATCCACCCTCCGCGGCTCATCCCTCAAAAGTTGCTGATGTGAGTTGGGAAAGAAAAGATGGTCGGGAAAAGGGCGTGAACGGAGAATGCATGCATATTACTTTTCCGATAATTCAAAGCCCGACGTTTGATTTACTGCGTTCGCCAATTTGTGCTTTTCCCCCAAAGGGGAGAGAACAGCGAGAGGAATGAAAGTGGCTCTTAGAAATAATAAGCGTACATCAAAAATACCAAAATTATTCCATTTAACGCTATCTTTATTTTATTAGGTAAATATTTAACATGTACAATTGTACATATATGTATTTATACTATGTATAAGCACTGTATAAAAAAACTACGCTATTTTAATAATTCAATATGTAAAATTTACTTTTAGATACATTTCAGCAGTAAAAAACTTCAGTGTGGTGCGAATGAGACGTTGTCTGCTATTTTTATAATAAAACTCAATTTCGCCCATGGAAAAATAAGAAAAGTCAAGTTTGCCAAACTCACCCATCCATCAGGTAGTTGCGGTCGCTGTCGAAATCCTCCAGGGTGTAGGCCCTACTTGAACAGACCTGTCTGAAAAGAAACAAAGCACGTAAAACTATCATGAAATATTTCACAATTCTGGATAAACATATAGGTGCTAAGAAACACTCTCACGAAAATCAACAAAATATTATCATCAAAAATTCAATTTTTTTCATATTGACATAAATACATACATAGACTTCTTACAATTCGCATTTATTTGGGTTGAACAATAAATAAAGTAAGAATCAGGTGTGGCCAACCCATGACTTTAGACATACAATTTAGGAATACAAAGAGTAACGCAAACATTTTTTTAAGCTTAAAAGTCGAAAAGTAAATTTTCCCCATACATATATATTATATCCTCATAATATCGTTATATTACAATTATTATATTAATACCAAGTTGACAAAAAATAAATCAGGAAAATTGGTCAACCGGAAATAGGATTTTTTTCCACATTGAATAGCCAAAAATAGAGCTAGCATGTTTTTGCAATAGTCTATCTAATTCTAATATCGTAAAAATTTCTAATATCCTAGTATAAAATACATATGTATATGTAGGTATGTATATTTCAAATTCATCAATAATACGATGTCTTAGCAAGTATTGTGAGCTTGAATTTTTTTACATGAACTATTAATTTATTACCTACATATGTATATACATATGTATGTATATAATGCGCCTACCCATATGTGAAAAACGCTAAAAGCTCGAATTTCCTTAGGCAATACATTGGTTGAACTGTTTCCGCCAGTCGATTAGCATTAGCCGGAACCCCTGACAAATCGCGCTGTCAGTGTATCCGTTTTTGTTTGTTTGTTTTGTTTTTGTTTTTAATTTTTTTTTTCATAAGAGTCGAATAGATCGCTGGGCGGCAAATATGCAAATGATAGTCGTAAATAAGTCTGGCCGGTTTAAAGTGGGCCAAAATATATTACTGGGGAAATATACAGTACTAGAGATTCGGGCAAAAATTGGAACCTGGTAAATTAGTACGAAGCGACTTTTAAGACCTTTTCATATTAATTTTTCAACGGTCGGAAGAGAAAATTCCGCCAAAATTTACGACGCCACGCCGCCTCGTTATGGAAATTGTATTCCGAAAACGTTCTGCGCTTGATTAATTACAATCGAAACATATAAATTATTCAAATATCGTATTTATTTGCAAATACCATGGAAAATTTCAATTTAGATTAGCTTAAGAATTCTCATTCCTTCAAGAACATTTTTCTATATCATATATTATGTAATACAATCGAACTTATATTTAATTAAAATATTATGAATGAATTCATGGCTATTATCGTAACACACTCGTATACGGTGTATACTTACCTGTACGTTGTACGTTGTACATACCTATGTAGAGTAAAAATTAATTTTGTAATATGTAAAGCTCGTCGACTTACGCGCAGTGGTTGTTAACATTTGGCAGAACATGTCACCGCTCATGTTCCGGATTATTGTTAAGAAGGGGCCGAATATGAAGGACGACGATAATCGGATTATTCGGGCAGGATACTCGTTCGTCAGGATTAGTCAAATGAGGACGACAACGTGTCACCGATCCATACCGGTTCATATCGCGCTACAAACGAATTTTGCTACGCTACTCTTTATTTCATTTTTTAAATTATCAATTGCATTAATAATATGTATATAATAAGTAGGAAATTAAGAATATATATGGATCCATTTAATAATAAAGAATAGAAGGATGAAAATTATATAATTTTATGGGTTACAGTATATATTGAGGCAAATATGGATCAGAATGAAATAAGTGGCGCGTATCAAGGTGAAATATCACTCAGATGACAATAAATAATTGCGACAATAATACTAGAGGTATGAAAGCTATATGTTTTGTGAAAAAGGGTGGTGTGGAAACCATTTTCTCATATTCTAGATACGATGTAGTAAAAAAGGGTGGGTATGGCTTCTGGGTCCGATGTCTACTGCTCACCTGACCTGCGAGCACTGTTCCGGTTTCACGGTTGAAATATTCATAATTGATAAATTAAAATTCCAAAATAAACATATTTTTTGTATGAGTTAAATAAAATGAATGTGGTTTTAATTTCGATAAAATAACAATAACCGTATTAGTAACTCTAGTGAGTTGTTTCATAGTGAGCTGTTATTTCTGAAGATTGAAGAATTATTTTCGTTGGAAAATTGAAAAGCTTCCGCAAAAGAAAGCTTACCGGTAAATGTTTGAGTTTCGTTTTATGGCTAACTTGTTATTATTGGCCGTAGCGAACTTGAACCGGAAACAATAACGAGTCTGCCGGAAATCCACTGAGCTGTGAGAATTTCTTCGAATCGACGGACGTTCGATCCACGAACAATATGTAAACAATAAATAAACCAATAAAGTCGGATGTATTTCTTGTGTTGCTTGATGAAGGAACTGAATATCTTCATTGTTTGAATTTACGTATTTTCTCTAAAGCAGAGATACAAAACCCGCGACTCGCAAGAACAAACTCAACAAACGAAACTGCAAATGAGACTGCGTGAGTATGTTTTGATATATCAGAAGATATCGACGGAGAAGCGACATTAAGAAACAATTTTTTGAGATACATATATGTATGTACATATGTACATAGGTACAAACAATGTAATTATTATTTATTAGCTATTTATGAGTCAACAAACATCGCACAGATGTCTATGTATGTAAGTATATTGCACGCTGTGTTAGATCAGACTTTAAAGTTTATGAAGAACTTGTCGAATTATTTCCATTGAAAGACAAAACGAAACGACAATGCTCGTTAAAAAATTTTAACGAAGTTACATACATATGTACATATATTAACTGTATTTATTTTATTATCATAGTTACAGACGTTATAGTGCTTTATTTGTAATGGTTATTGTAGTTAAAGTATACTTTAACTTAATTAATAAAAGTGGAAATGCATTTCAATAAAAAAATGGCTTACGACTTCATTATATCGATGTGAAATAATTGAAAATATTTAATATCAAAAAATGAAACCACATAGACAAAAAATAATCAAAAAAGAGATTGAGCTTTGAAGCCTTTAGCTTTTTCCGAAATATAACCATTTGAGTGTATTGTAATTCGGTAATAATAAAAAGGGTACGAGTATTCTTTGAACTCTGATGCGATCAACCTTGTTAGATGAAATTATTCAACTTACATATACATACATATGTAGGTAGAACGTTGCCATGTTCATGTGTATGTACATACGTCAATGGTATTAATTTAATACGAAAATAATTAGACCTCATTATAACTCATTCATTTTTAAGGATACGACAAAATTAATATCACATATTCAACGTTTTCCTCTCATTTACATTTCGATGTATCAATTTGTACTACAGTAAAAAGTAAATTTAATCATTAAATTTCATCATTCGAACGAAAATATGTTATTTCTTATTTAAATTGTTAATATTGTTATTTAAAAATGGTTTAATATCTCGAATATATGTATCTACACAGTGTTTTTCCACGTGCTATTCACGTGTTGGATATTGTGACGGTCATTTGGTCCCTGGAGGCGTAACAGACGTCGTTGAAAGACACCAATGGATGGTGGTAGGGGGTCTAGGGGCTCGGGGTAAAAGAAGCAAAGTCCTTTGAATGAGTTTATAATCTATTTACGCCCTCTCGTGCATTTATCATAATTTAATTTCCATAATGCGACATACCTGCTTGCCCGCGGTGCAAGACTTCTAAAGCCGACAGTGCCTCCTTTTATATTACATATATACCTAATATAATATATATGTATTCTTTCCAGCTTTCTTTATTTTCTATTCTTTTTTCAAGTCTTGCCAGCGACAAGCTCTTATATTTTATGCAAAGATTTTCCTTCGCGTCAAATAAGAAAAGAAAAAATATATATAGAATAAAGACTGGTTGTTTACGTCTCTCGGGCAAGTGCGAGTAACGTCGCTTACGTTATTTTATACATTTTGAAAAGCGTAAAATATTCGTATTACAGACCCGTAATCGTATTCACTATTGCACGAAAAAGAAAATTTGACACAAACGAAAAAATGCTGTATAGTAATTTCAGAGGAAAATTCAATTTTGTCCCACGTAGGACAAAACAAATTTGGGAAACATGATTCAAATACCGTTTTACGAAATCGAATACGGTATAAAAAGAGCGTATTTATTTTGAATGTTTTGTAAAAACAAACTTTCAATTTGGATTAAATAAATTTTCAAATAAATAGTGGCCTTCATTGAATAATTGAACCTTTGCATTGATAATAAAAATTAGCAATCGCCGATTTTACATAACGCAAAAATTGATACGGAGATTTTACTTAATAATAATATGATGTGCTTCGTACAAAAATAGCATTTATAAGCCCGCTATAATATGTCATTAGCAATATGTAGATGACGCTACTTATGTAGGTTCATTGGAGTTTTCCCAATCCATATAAATCCGACAAGAGTTCATTTTTTCAGATTGCACTATACTTTTCATTAATCATTGTACGCTGTATGTATGCCACGTTAAACCATCACCACTATCAATCAGTGCGTCTTCGCAAGCGTGTCTGAGCGCAATTTTTCGCCCGGTACTAATTAGTTGCGTCGTAGATACTGCGAGTCGGCAATATTTGTTCATTCAAAATAAGACAATTTCATTAGGAGAGACCTGGGGTATTTATCACCCCGGGACAAAAGCTCTCCGGCGCCGAGTCTAATCTCGGTGGTCGCTAAACGCCAGGGAGAGTGGGAGGAAAGGGAGATGCTATACATCATCATCCCCCAACCGCAAACAATTATAGCGAGACACCACCTATATAAAACAATGCCTCACGAGTGATATAGTATAAGATGGGTAGGTATGTACCTATATTTATGTATGTACATATAACGTATGTATAGGTATGTTATGCTAGTACATACATTGTACGCACAGCAAAATCAAATTGATATATTGTCGAGTAAAATTTGCACGGTCCGAGCTAATGACGATTAATGGTTTCGAATGAAAATTTCAACCGGTAATTGTACTTATTATGTTATTTTTCAGTTTAACGTTGGCTGGTATGGAAGAATGGCGTTTCGGGGTAGGAAGCGCCGGTGCTCCGGCGGAAGAGCAACCCCTCGGCTGCCGCGGACATCCATCATCCAATAAATTTGCTAAGCAAAAGAAGAGGAAACATTCCGCAAACAGTGGTGGGGCCCGCGGTGAAAGGGTTCATTCCGCGGACGGGGCATGATTAATTACGCAGCGAGTGGGGCTGCACTCCCCAGTTTTTCACTCGCTACATATTACCGATAACAAAATATGTCAAAAACACACGAAACTGTTTTTATGTTATTATATTTTGCGTTTGATGCGCGTTTTGCGAAAGGTGCTGGCGCGCAAAAATTGACGCAATCACGGTTGGCGAGTGCCGCGCAATGTTTACCCGAGCCAAAATCAGTCAATTAAATCTTGTAGATTGAATGAGCACGCGGTTGGGTAAACACAAAACTCCACACTATCAGTTTGCATTTGTACCTTCCACTTTGCAGATTCCATTTTAGATGTTGACATGAATTAAATTGAAAATAATATAAAAGGCACTTTTTTTTCCAGTACACATCAATTTCGAACGGAATTTTTACAGCAACCTATTGTTAAGCAAACAAACGACACGATAATCTTTTGATTGTGCAAAATTGCAAAATATGAACGGATAAAAAATGATTATATATTCCGAAAAGGGGGGAAGGGGTTCGTGTAAACAGTGTTCAGGCAGCGTACAAAAAGAATTATTAAACGAGCAGGCAATCAAAAGAGATTTAGAGAATCGCGTAGCCGTTGTTTGAGCGGCTATAGTTCGACTCCCCTGGATCGTCTCTTTCATTCTCCACGGCACAACGAACGGAAAACAAAGCACCTCGAAGAAATCTCCTGCTTGGACGTCCCGCCAGGTCTGCGACAATGGGAAGAAATATTATTTGTGTCAGAAACGCGGGGCTATCCCGAAAAGGAGAGGGGTTGAATTAAATAAAATAGATGTTTTTCTTTTCTGGCGCAGCGGGCGGTGCCGTGGGGGTGGGCAAAGGCGCATGAAAATGAAAGCAGAATAATTGATGACGTCTGAATGAAGCTGGAAAAGAAAGCTTGAAGGATATTAATCGCGGCTGCAGGACGAAGAGTGGACACTGCTGGTCGAAGCAGCAGGAGTCATCGCTCATCCGACCTGGAAACCGACTAACTGGGAAAATGTCCACTACGTTTGTAACGTTGAATAATCTCAAGCAATCTACAATTCTCCAAGTATACATTAACCATTGAATGTTGAATTAAGAGTGAGATATATAATTGACGATCAATAACCATTCCTTATCTTCGAGTAGGCATGTATAATAATTTCGACATTAAATACTTTTTAATTTTTTTTTATGAATCAAATAAAATGTACTGTACTGTACTGTACTTAAGTTTTGACTATTTATTTATTTAAATTACATGGGCAGGCGGCATAGCCGATGGAGTCCAGGGTCTGATATAAATTATTGTACATAGGTACATACATATACCTATGTATGTATACAGTTTTTAATTTTTTAGTTATTTATATTTTACATATATTTGATTGTTATATATGTACCTATATGTATGTTCATATAATGTTAAACTTTATTCTACCAAAATCAATAATCATATAGAAATATTTATTTTTCAAAGTCACACGTTTGCAGTTCCGACTTTACGATATCTTTAATATTTTGAAACACCTCTTCATACATCCTCTTTTGCAAATCAACTAATTGATGGTAGAAATATGTTCTTCAAGTAGAATGTTTCGCTCTCGTGTTGAATTGGTTCTAAATGGCGAATTTCCCGCCCTTGAAACTGCACAAAGTCTTTACTAGATTCCAGTTGTTTTATTACCTCAGAACTATCAACTGCGCTGTCGATATTTTCAGTTTTCGTAGCCTCATTCATATTTCCAATGATGCTCTTAATATTGTATCAGTGTATTTAGCGTACTCTGGCGAGCGAGCGGTTGATTGCTAAGATTCTGATGGGGCGGACTTTCTCTCCATATTTGTCAATTTTGTATCGCAACTTCACCAGACTGCAATAATGATTTTTTGTGAAACAAAATAGAATTTGTAAACAAATTTTCTATGTATTTAATTAACCAAAATTTTCATTAGCAATTATTGCGCACTCAAAGTGAAAACAGCAACAGATAAGATCGTCAAAAGTTTACCCTTTCGCGTTGAGTGTGCTTTTGACGTCGATTTCAACATCCGACAAGTTTTAACATCGGGACAAAAGAAATTCGGCAACTTTTCATCGCATATTAACAACAATAGACTCTGCTGTGGGGGAGGAGAAGAGCGAGAGAAAGTTTTGAAGAGCGCCAAGAAAAGGCACACCCTTGACGTCTCTGACGGGTTAACCAGTTGAAGAACTAATACCGAAAAAGGCGACGGAAGCTTTGAAATCAAACATGTAACCAATTAAATACGTACCTATATAATCAAATTAAAATCCTCGAAAAATAAAACGCATACAATAATAATTATTGTAAACCCTTGCAGCGACGCGCCGCGTTTCACTCTCGACGTCGACATTTGTCAAAGTGGTGTAATTAGTGTTGTCGTTGATTAATTGGCAATAAAGCCGTCATACGAATGAGGAAAAACGGAGGAGGGTCGGCCCCGTTGATTATTTACACGTGGGCTAATTTCCGAGAAAAACGATTATTCTCGCAAAACGACGTCTATTGTGCGACTTGTTTACCCCGAAAGACGTCGAATAAATTAGAGTTAATTATTTCTAGTAGAAGAAGAAGACAGTGGGGTGGGTTTTTAGTGGGGGGTGGCAAATCGATTCCCTTAAATATCGCCAGCCAGCGTCACGCTTCGGCTGGGCTTAATTAAATTGACCTTGCAGGGTTGAGCCTGCAGGAGGCGGTTAACCCGTTCCGGGTCGCGATGTGCCCCATTAATATATTCGAGATGTGGTCGTATTTCTTCGTGGTCAGAATTAATGGCGCATCTTTCATGCAATGGGACGGTTTGGTGTTTGCCGAGCCGGTTTCGGGTCGTTGATGTTAATTGTGCAGATTGTGTCACTCACGTACCATTTCAATTGTGATCTTGATTATAATACGGCGCGGCGGGGAGAAGGGGTTGAATTCATTACACGCGGCCCCTGTTTCGGACAATTGATATTGCGATATTATTACGAGGCACAGTGCGTGACTAATAAACTACTTAATTATTGAAAAGGTTTAAATTGGAAATTTACTATGCAAATAATATGGTAGGAACGTGCGACAGAGAAATGGGAGTTCACCTACAGTGAATATATTTCAAAAAATATCACATTATGTATGAATGTACATATATGTGAATTTAAAAGAAAAAAACCAAATTTTTATTTAATATACATATGTATTTCCGATTTAGGGTAAAAGCTATAAAGTCAGTTTTGTTTAATCTGAGAATATAGCACTTGAAAATTTTATTATTTAAACTGCAGATTTATGTTTTTAGACATGAGTAGGTATCTAAAAAGTATAGAAATATGAATATACATATGTTGATCATTTATCTACATCGAAATTGATGTTATATGAAGTACATATAAAGTGAAATATATATATAGCGTAATTTGTCTAAAATAATATATGTACATACATATGTATGTATGTACATAGATTTCAATATTTGGGAATAATATTGGATGATAAATTAGATTTTAAGTTACATGGTCAATTTTTAATTAAAAAAGTAGGAATATTATGTCGGCTAAGAAAATTATTATCTAAAGAAACTAAAATAATAATTTATAATGTAAGATGTGGTTTGAGACCACATCTTATGTTCATTATTAAATGTTAAATAAGTCAACTGGAGATACATAGATTACAAATATTACAAAATAGAGGTATGAGATGTATTTTAAATGTTGATTGGTATGCTAATATAAAAAAGATGATGATTGAATTAGATTGGTTGAATATGAATGATACTTTGAGGATTTGTATGTTGGTATTTATATTTAAGTTAGATAATAATATGTTACCATCATATTTTAGTAAATTTATTGTGAGAGGAATGGATTTACGAGTATTTGAATATAATTTATGGAATAAAAATAATTTAATTATAAAAAATGCATCTTGTACAGAGGTGTCTTGCAATATAATAGACTGCCGGATGGAATTAGAAGTTCCAAAACTATTTAAAAAAAAAAAAAAAACATCTCTGTATAGGTGCTTAGTTAAGGATTATGTAATTAGCTTTAGTTACTATATTATATAAATAAATAAATAAAATAAAATAAATAAATAGATAAGATAGAAATAGATGGATACTGCAAGCTATAATTCTGTGATATGGCCGTTTTGTTAAATGATAAACGTATATACGTTGTAGGCGAGTATTAAAGCAAACTCTGGTTATAATTTAAAGTAATTTTCTCGAGATAAGCGTAAGCCCTTTGTGCGTGGTAGTGTTTCATTAACAAAATCTCATTTAGGCTTTCACCGTAAAGTCGCACCATTCTTATGGCGATATCAGACGTGTCGGCGATAGAATCAGTTTTGCGGCGACGCGTAACTCGCGCGCTGGCCGTTAAAGGGTTAGTCGTCCCGGTTGTCCTAGCGAGGTAATAGATTAAGCTCGCGACTAATTACAGCCAACCCATTAGCTTAAAGCCCCTTCATAGTCGCACTGATGTTTTGATTAAGCTTTTGTGAGCGCCGCCGGTGGCCGGGGGTCCCCCGATCGAGATTATCTCGAGATTGAAACGTTACTCGGGAAAATGGCGAAGGGCTACGGTCCCCCAATTAAATCTTAATAAGGGAGACGTTTTTAGTCAATATTGAATTCCTATAGTATCGCCACTTTCTACTCATCTTGCCTATCTCATCTCCATCCCACTTAATTCCTACGTTGAAAATCTAAGGAATTTCATAAGGTTATATTGAAATGAAACGTTTGTAATTAATTGCTCAAATATGTAAATCGATAAACAGCCCATTCCGAAAAGACAATGAACTTAGTTTTTATCAATTTGAATATGAGGAAAAGTACTGAAAAAATGTACAATTCAGTATTATTATAATAATGATGTCAAAATGATGTTTCTTTGCTATATGTTCATTCACACTGTGTATCATAATGAAGTTTCTCGGGAAGCAAGTTAAGCTCATAGCCAATTAGCTACGCTGTGGTTATTGTACTCATTCTAACTTAATACAAACTCGCGCATTGTCTAAGTTTTGGATTAGTTCAACGATTAAAAATACAATATCGAGAATGTCTCGCGCTTAGATATGCTTCTAGCTGGGGTGTCCTATTAACAAGTTCACCGTATTACACACGGTATTATGGTGGCAATTAATTAATTTGGTCCCGAAACAAGTTTGTGTGTACGCTTAGTGTCTGAATAAAGGTCGCTTTTATACGGGGACTCAATCGAGCGCACCATTGCCGGTCGACAAACAGCATTAGAAGGGGGTGAAGGAAGGATGAGTGGGTGGCAACTCGGTCAGAAAATCTTGGCGAAACGTGCGACAGACCCACGCAATGCTAATAGGCTTAAACTCGAAACAAGATTAACGAAATTGGTTAGCGTAATGGGCTAGGATGAGGGGGAGTCGGTACACGGGAGCAGCTCCATACACCCAGACGAGACAGATCACCGCGTGACGATCAATCTCTATTAGGGCAGTTGTCGGGCCTTTGTTGCGGGGGGACTCCATTAACACGGCGTTACCGAAAGTTTTTGTTTAGACAAATTGTCCAGAGCCACTTACCGTAATTAGAGGCAGCGAGTGCTATACAAATATTGCGAGCATAACGACAAGCTTGCAAATTGGATGAATATATGGAAGTGGACGCGGACAGGACTCACTTGGAGCGAGCAAAATTCACAAGTCTCACGACATCTGTCCAATCGAAAAGGCACTTTGGTTTCATTAGTTTTTATAACAAAATATAAGTCATACATAAGTCGAAATGCTTAGGAGACGACATCTACAGACTTAGGTATAGTTTCCCCCATAGCTTCCCAAACTTTTTTGGCTCAACGCCCTCTTTTCAAAGATATATTTTTTCGGGCCCCCTCTGGAAAACTCTTGAAAAATCTTAACTCATAATAAAATTGTAAGCGTAGGTGTGGCTGTATTTTTTTAATTTGACCAAAATATTTATGTAGCTACTGTGTGTGTACATAATTTTTGAATTTGAAAAGCTAGTTTGATAATAATAAAAATAAAGAAAATGATGCCCAAACCGGCAAAGATGAAGATGGGCGTGAAGTTTTCTCGATAGCAAGGGATCTCATAGGGCCATTAGCCTTTTTTAGTCAGTTTGAAAATAAAACAACTTGAAACTGAAATTATAAAGCTAATTATTAAAAAGAAATAACAAAAATTAAATTACACATAAACACTTTTATTAACATTTACAATAATGAGCCTGGTGTAGTTCTACCAATTTGTCTATATTAGGCTCTATTTTTGTCATCAGCGTATTTTTTATCAGCGTATTTTTGTCATCACTATTTTTGTCATCAGCGTATCAGAAACCGACTGCATATTTGCAGTCGGTTTCTCTTCTTAGTAAAAAGATTTGAGACAGCACTAAATCTACGTGCAGCTAAATAGGATGACGGAAATGCAATTAACAATTTTCTTGACACAGCCCATAGTCCAGCATAAAGTGTGGGTATTTTTTTGCAACCAGAACTCTTGGTACCCGTTTTTGAATTTGAATTTTAATTCTTTGTTTGTCTATATTACAATTAATTCCCTTTGAAATGGCAATTCTAATTCTTCAGTAATTGAGAATTGAAATTAGAATTGAACTGAGAATTGAAATTAGAATTGAACTGAGAATTGGAAATCTTCATTGCAAGGATATCTTCAAATCGATTGTTAAAATCGATATGGAGTGCCAACAAATGTTGACAATAAATCAGAACGTCATCATCACGTTTTTCCACTGAGGAAAGATTTAAGAAATGAGGAAAATTTTTATGCCCATTCTTGCCCCTCGATGCCCCCCTATTACCAGCATTGCCCCCCCCCCCCAAGATTCCTCCAGTGCCCACAGGGGGGGGGGCGGTAGTACCCACTGTGGGAATCAATGGACCATATAGACGAGTCAACAACTCAAGGTGAAAAATTTACAACGAATTAAAAAGGAAAATACCCACGGACTCCCACAACTTATCGAACGAACTCCGCAGAATGAGAAGCGCAAAGTTTCGCAGTCAGCACTCGTACGCTAAGTTCAGACAACACCGAACAAAGTTTGCGAAACGTTCGAGGTGCGAGAGATACGTATCGCGGACGGTTGTCAACATTTCGCCAATGTACATAATATGGAAACGTCAGGTTTTGGGGGTGTCTCCATTACATGTGTCCCCGATAGTGGCGCGTTGATATCACAAATCGACGAAGGGGTGGGTCGACCGTGGAGGTTTTGCTCCCGGGTTTCGGGTGTTGGGTGGTTCAGCGTGGGTATGGCGGTTCGCCACTCTCGCTAATTAGTCTCTTTCGTTCGGCGCAAAGTTAATCTTCATTATTGCGAGGGAAAGGGGGAGTGTGCGGAGGAGAAGGGGTGATGGTGTAATGGGGATGGCTCATTCATCTTCCGGTCAAATCTGGGCCGGATATTCGCACCCACCCCACCCTCAACCGGTTAGAGTGCCCTCCGTCATGCACTTTTGGTGCAATGCTGCAAAATGTAAACTCGTTTTATAAAAAACAAAATAATTATAATACCCGTCAATAGTAAAGATCAGTATGAAAAAAATACTTGAACCGTTGTATTGGATAAGTAAATATGTAAAATTTTTCACGATCATTAGAATGGGATTTATCAGTATAAAAAAATGCTTTCAACACAACACAGTTATTAAAACCAAATATTAAAGTTCGTTACGTAATACATGTTAGAAGCAAAGTAAAAAGGCATTTCTTAGTACATATTTGTGTATGTATATATGTACAATATTTGACATAGTATGGTACTTTGAGTTAAAGCGAGCAACGAGTAACAAACTCTTGTATAAACTGTCAAAATGGTTCCCCTTTAAAGTTTATAATTAATTATTTTCAAGTCAATTTAATGTACTTATCTCAGTGTTATAACTGAATACTACATACATAATAATATAATTAATAATTGAAGAATTCAAGAATAGTAGAATAACGTTTCTATTGGATTGGGTTTCTTTGACTTTTTTAGGTTTAGTTTTGTTCATTTCGTCAGTTGTGATTTTTTATAGGAGAAGGTACATAATTTATTATTTAATTTATTGATTTTTTTAATACTAATCTATTTTAGACATTATCTCTTTTATTAACTCAACAACAGTTTTTTTTTTTAAATTTATTAGTTTTCTTTTTTAATTTAATATATTATGTATTTTATATGTAAAAGCCCTAATAGGCGTTGAATAAATAAATAAATAAGCAACCGCCAACCCTTTAAATAGTCGTTATAAAAATGCACTACTAAGCAAGTCGAACAATTTGCTCGATTTTGACAATGCTTCTCAAAAGAATTTTTTTTAAATTTTATACGTATGTATACGAATAGGTGAAATTTATCAAAAAGATTAAATGATCAAGAGCCAAAGTTACCTAATATATTTAAAAAATTAAGTATTTCAACATAAAAAACGTTCTTTATCTGAATCGAACCATTTTCGCAACTATCATTAGTCCAAAATTACTCCGGGAAAAGCTGGGTACTTACAGCTAGTACATTATACGTAACCATAAATCGGAGGCAAAATTTCAAATATCCTTGCACTCGATAGTATATGTAGATATAATATGTAGGTCGCCTGCTTCAGACAACACAATTGTACGCTGGAACAAAGGGCGGCAGCTGCACAGTTTGGGAAGCTGCGGCGTGTTCGGCGATAATGCAGAGGAAGCCGCGAGTATTTTGCAGATTCTGGCAGAGGTTGTAATTGCGAACGGCGACCTCAGCTCCGGTCCAGTGGTTTTAATTGGAACCGGACGCGACCGCCTCAGAAAATGCACAATGCCAGCGAGCTTACCGGGTGCGGGGAGAACGGAACCGGAAACCGGATCGAGCGAGCTTCAATTAGTCCAGACCTTCAAGTTTACGTAGCGCCACCGGAAACGGTACACTTTTCCAGATTATACACGTAACAATGGCCGAAGCTACAGCGCCGTAGATTTTGCCAAAGCCATCGAATAAAGGCTCCCGCACACTGCTGCCAACAGGTACGAAAATCTCAAGAGTGGTATGGTGGCGAGTTGTATCGCATAGCCGCGATTTATTCAGTTAATAAGCCAAACAGAGCACGCGACAGCAAAGTTGGCTTTAACCGCTAAATATTCGGGCATAACCACGTGGTGAAAACTTTAGTTTGCCTTGAAACGGGCGTAGGGGGTAGCGGGGGCGATTATATATTTGTTAGCTGTTATAATAGATATATTACGTAAAGTAGTGCAAAAACGAATATTAATAGAATTGAAACTAATTCGCAATAAATAAAGTTAGATGCGCGTGTGTGCCATTAATGAGAGAGTTATTCTATAACTGAATACGCGTCTACACTAATAAGGATTTCCGCCGATTTTCTGCGATTTCGATGACGTTTGTGGAAAAGTTGTATGTAAATAACTCTGACTTGAGAATCGTGAGTGAAATACAAACGTTCCGAATGCGAGGTGACAGATGGTAGTTTGATAGCTTATGTGACCGACAGAAACCGACGCTTGCGCAGGCCGGTAGACTTGCTAAATTCGCTAGGTTTTCATACACGATTTGGTAGCGGTGTGCGGGAGCCTTCATGACTAGTGTACATATAATTGGCTTTATCTGAAAATTGCAAACGTGCACGTCTTAATATGTTTAAATAGTAGTAACGAATGCCGGATCGATGCCGTTTGGGGTGTTTTTTTTTCTTGGTGGGCCGTCGGACACTAATCCGGGCTCGGTGAGGCTTAAGCTCCACTAATTGCTGTGTCCTTAGCGCTCGTGCGTCCTGCGATTCCTGTCCGTCCGTCAGTCCCTTCCAAATCCCGCAGTTCGACCCTTATCGGATCCACCCTAGGCTGCCCGTTTTATTCCACTCGTGCAAATCCTGTCCGGCGGCACTTGTACGTACGCGGAGCATCCTTTTTCCGTTTTTCTCGGTGTGAGTGTGTGTATTTTTTTTTTTTTGTTTCGGTCGGGAAAGCGAAAAAATTAAATGACGCCCGATCAGATAGGCGGAAAAACCACATACGCGCTCAACTGAAAATTGTAGAAGCGGTCGGCGGTCGTATTATTTATTATTGGCAGGGATTGCACCGTATCGCCCCCCCCGTCAAGTATTTATTTTCGAATATTGCATAAGCACGACCGAAAAATATCAACAGCTCGTTAACGAAAATACGAGTATGTATACAATTAATATTATTTAAATATGAAAGTTATATAACGAAATTATGAAAATTTTATATTGCTAATTGTTGCTCATTGTTGCAATTGCTCATTGCTAATTGTCAGACTACATCTTATGTATCGTGGTTCATTATTAAATATGTTAGATAAGTCAACTAGAGACAGATTACAAATATTACAAAATAGAGGTATGAGATGTATTTTAAATTGTGGATAGGTATGCTAGTATAAAAAAAATATGATCTGTGGATTTGTATGTCGGTATTTACAATATTTAAGTTAGATAATAATATGTTATCATCATATTATAGTAAATTTATTGTGAGAGGAATGGATGTACATACATATGTGAATATAATTTAAGGAATCAAAATAATTGAATTATAAAAAAATTTGGAATAAATAGAAATAGGAGAAGTATCTTTTACAGAGGTGTTTCGGAATATAATACGTAGACTGCTGGATGGAATTAGAAGTTCCAAAACTATTGACAAATTCCTGGCAGTCTTAAAAAAACATCTTTGTATAGGTGCTTAGTTAAGGATTATTTAATTAGCTTTAGCTACTATCTATATATATATAAATGAATGTCTGTTTGTCTGTCTGTCTCTTATAGGCTCCTAAACCACTCAACCGATCGCGATGAAACTTTCAGGACTTATTGTGATCATGCCGGGGATGGTTCATGTGAAAAAAAATCGGGATAAAACGGGAACGGGCCTGCTCACACGTCAGATAACGCACTAGGAACGGGAACGGATCGGGGGAACGGCATCGAGCATTGCAACGCATGCCGGGTCAGCTAGTATTATATAAATAAATAAAATATCGTATACATACGTACATACGTATGTATGTAGGTACACATGCATGGAACATTGAACCAGGAAATTGAATATAATATGTACGTCTAAAGTTACATGCGAAAGTATACAAAGGCATCAGAAACAACAATAGAGGCAAGGTTATCTTAATAATAACAAAATGTATGTACATAGATACATACATAGAGTATCTGTCTATTCACAATCGTAAAGAACACCTGATAAAAATCTTAATATTCTGTATGACATACGTGGAAAAATAAAAAAGAAAACAATAGGATATTGATGCACGGTGATGCCTTTCTTTTGAATATCAAAAGCAACCGCTGTCAATCGTAAAAGAGGAGAGAAGGTGTTGCGAACGTAGATCGTAGCTATTGGGGCAATAAGCCGAACGCGCAGGTGACGCCTCGCAATAAAAGGCCGCTTTTATCGGTGCGATAAAGCATTGGATGGCGCGCGTCGGAAAAAAATTAGGACGCCATTATCAATTTTACGACGAGAGCTTTACGACGAAGCGTCGGAAGTGAGAATTTCCCTCCACCCACACGCCCATTTCCCCAGTCGGCCTTCCAAATTTGCATGGACGCCGGTTCAAGGGCGTCACTGCTGCTGCCGCTTTTACTGCGACCGATCGTAAAGACGCACACACACCCCCCACACTCTCACGTGGGATGAAGGGTGAAAAAAAAAAAAAAAAAAAAAACAGAAAAGATTAGATCGTAAATCAACATTTTTCATTGTAACAGCTTGAGTTTGGTGCAATAACGGCCACCCGAAGCGAATCGACGGAAATTGAACGCGGCGTGTCGCACTGATTGGGCATCACATGTGGAAATAAATATGCATCTGTTGCGGTTCACTTTAACTTATACATAGTGTATGTGATATCAAGATGTTAAATGTTAAGTGATTCACAGCTACCATATACACGCAATATTTCGAGCAATTGGTAACAAACTTCAAGAGTTAATTTTATCTTCAAAGGCATTCTCATTTTATAATCACTGCTTCTAACTCGGAATAACTTTAATGTATACATACATACATGTGCGCATCTATCGAATTAACGAATTTAATGTACTCGTATCTATCAATCTTGAAATTCAATATTGCATAAGCATGCGATATTGAATTTCAAGATTAGAACAGACGCTCAATTCAGATTATTTAAAAACAGTCATACATATGTGATATTTAGAATTGACTGTATTGATTTTTTTGTCACGACTATTTCGTTAATAAACTTTCACAGATATACATACACAAATCTTTAGTATGCATCTATGACTACTGAGATCTTTAAATATTTGTAGTCACTTTTCAAATCCTTATGACTTTTTTTTCCAAATTTCCTCTTATGGTGGCCATTTGCGATACGTTTCCCCCGAGTTACACAATGTGCAAAATCGATTGAAAACGGTCGATTTAGTACAGTGGTCGGGAACCTTTTTCGAGCTAAGAGCCATATTAGGGAAAACCCTGCAAAATTGGTGAAGTTTGGGAGTCGCAACATATTATTTTCAAAATGAAATTCAATGTTGCTCATTTATGAAATGGATAGCTGTAAGAAATGAGTCTTGATTTTCATGATAATTCTTAATGCCTGACAGTTTATTACTAAAACGTATCATAAATTTTAATCTGAAAAACGATGGTAAAGCTTTTTATAGGCACGAAGTTGTGTAAATAGGATTAATTTTGATTTTGTTTAAATTGTGTGTTTTCATACAAAGAGCCACATGTGGCTCCGGAGCCGCCGGTTTCCGACCGCTGATTTAGTACATTACAGTATTCGCCACGAGCTGTATGATATTTTGACTAAATTCTATCCAACTGCAAAATACATGTACAAATGTACTCTGTAATTGAATCAATCGAATATTGGTCGAATTTGACTTTAGCGGTAGCGGCACGCACGTTCAACCCCATCGACACTAGTTTCACGTCAATCATAATAATTTTTCGCGGTCATCAAATATCCGCTTCAGCGGGGATCGGGACAAATATTTGAGAGCCGTTAAATATTTGCCGACTTCGCGCACAAAGCGACATATCCGATCAAATATTTGTGTTTCGCGCACATCCGTGTTCATCGCGCACACCATCACTATGTATATGAATAAATTCACCGTTCGTCGAGTAATTTTCGTTTTTGAACTGGAGCTACGGGGTGTCGACTACTACCCTCGTTCACCCACTCCCCAACTCGTAATTGAATTTAATAACGCGGAGATAATAATACTCGAGCGCGTACCTTGTTAAAACGAACGTACATATGTGTGTGTGTACATCGATATTTTAGTTTGATTGGTTTCCGAAATGGCGTATATCAGAGAGTTCGTGCGAGCTGTTTGTCTGAGGGAGACTGCCGTGCGGTCGACAGACGGGAAAATCCCATGAAAATGCAATTAAAACGGTTCAAATGCACGTGGTACGTGTGTGCCGTTTATTATATTTGTCCCGTAATGCAATATGCAATATGCATTTTGAGCGGGCGAGCGTGTAAATTGCAACCGTCTCCGATACCGACTCGACACGCGATACACACGTAGCCACGTTTTTTATTTAACTTTTCGCATTGTATGTACATACATAGATTGTTGAAAGCTTCTCAAAAGTCAATTGAAACAATTCCGATGTTTCGCAGTTGGACCGATTTAAATGGGTTTCGTGGGTGAACTGAACGTCAATATTCATTTTGCGTGTTGTCTTTTCAGAAACGTGTCGAAGAAAGAAAATCGCTATCGACTCGTCAACGCTGTAACACTGACGGATTTTCTCCTTTTAGAGGTAGGAAAAACTGAACAGAAAAGTTCACGTAATCGTAACAATGTGAGAGAATTCAATATTTTGTTTATTAACGGAACATAAATTAACTGTAAATGAACATAAGTTATTTAAAGTCGTTTGATATTTAAAAACTTTGAAAAGCTTAGTTATATTATTTTGAGGGAATTAAATTTTTAGTAATCATTTTGTTGTATTACTATATATGTACATATGTATGTATATGTAGTAGCGCAGGAATCTGCCTGGCTGATTGGCTAGCCAGAAAGTTGCCTATGATTAGGGCTCATTTATACGGAGCCCATGTCATAGGCAACTTTCAATTCAAATAAATAAAATTTGTAATGCGTTAAATAGCCCCTCACTATATATGTATGTATATACATATGTACTCCTGGTAGTTGAAGAATATGCGAGCGTTGTAAATATACTGACAAACGGGCTAAGGGCTAGGTTTAATATTATTGTACATGAAATTTTATAATGTACATACATGGGTATAATTACTTAGCTCTTGATAATGGATGGCTTTAGACTGATGAAGTATTTGTATATGCTTGTATTATGTAAGTTAAAATAGACTCATAGATACATATGTATTTTAAATGTAATTTATAAATTTGAGAGCGTTGCCCGACAAAGCGTTACACATGTTTATATACGCTTTGATATATAAATATATTATACATACATAAATGATAACCACCTGATCACACTGTCAATGGGCAATGATTAGTTAAATCATAGAAACATCTAAATTAGCATATTTATAAAATTTTATGAATTTTATATAACTGAAACATGAAAATATTTACTTGGAAAAGGTTACCGTATACTTTGCGAGAAGCCAGTGAATGCGCTATATACAAGTAACACGTGTTGTAGCGTATACATATATAGATACACGTGTACACAAAAATACAGTATAGATATACATACATACATACATATGTATTCGTACATCGAAAATAAAGCTCTGACACCTGATTTCTTGGCCGCCTCTGGCACTGGCATGCCTTACATCAAAACTTTTCACGGTTCCCCCCCTCTATCGATGCTGCTTTTGCAGATGGAGCTTTTCTGCATTTTTGAAATAAGCACACAGCGCAAACTTGCAGTCGAAAGTAAGTACATTTTGAAGTTTTGGTTAAAATCATATACATATGTATATGATTTTTTTGGGGATCGCGTAAAAAGCGACCTCGCGAGAAATATGAAACTAATAAAGCTGACAAGGTTTCGCACCGGTGAAAAGTCCCCCGAGAGGAAAAACTTATGTCGGGGTCCTCACTTACGGGCCAAGTTTGTTACTTAAGTGCGGACCGAGTTACACAACTGCTGTTCTGTATCCGACGCAGGCCTGGACCCCGTGGACCGGAAATGCCACCTTCAAGGTAGTCGCGGGAAAAAATATGAAAAGTTACGCTTGGAATACATATTGTATTATATGGAATACTTGTTTATGTTCTATAGATAAATCATATTTAAATTTTAGGAAGTTGACAAAATTCTCACGTCAGCAATTTCATCTGTATTGTGGCATATGACAATTGATATATAGTTTTGTATTTTATTGTAAAATCTGAATTGTAGACTGTCACTTCTAATTATTGTAAATGCAAAAAATGCATGACATTTACAAATGAAGGCGCTCGCACACCGCTGCGAATTTACTGGCCCGACAATCCGCACTTTACCGGTCTGCGCAAGCGCCGGTTTCTGTCATAACCTTTCTGTCACTCTGACATAACCTATCAAACTACCATCTGTCACCTCGCTTTCGGAACGTTTATATTTCACTATTGACTCTGACGTGGACTCCTGTGTTACGAAGCTGTTATGTTGGCCGCATATTTATATGAATGATTAGTTAAATAATTTTAATTGTTGAATGTAATGTAATAACGGTGTGTTATCGAGGATCGGCTGACTGTTGACAAAATCGTCTGATTTCCGTCACTCTGACATAACCTATCAAGTCAGATCGTACAGAATGGGATACTTTTTCACCGTTGCCAATAACTTTTCCAGAAACGTCATCGAAATCGAGCGAATCGCCGATAACTCGCGGACCGTTTCGCGGCCGGATATCCGGAGTGGTGAAGGCAGCGCCACCCGTGGCTATGCGATACAACTCCCCACCATACCAACCTTGCGATTTTCCTACCGGTTTTCCGCAATGCGAATACGAGTCCGCAGCGGTGTGCGGGCACCTTGACTGAGGAAAACACATTTGAAGTTGTTTGTCATCACACTGTTTTACATTCTTATTTTGACAGCAGGCATGCAAAAAAAAAATTCGGGTGTAGCCAACCCATGACTTTATCCATATATTTGAGGAATACAAAGAGTAACGAAATTATTTTTTTAAGTACGTAAGTAAATAAAACTCATGCACACCACCATGCCAACTAACATACATATGTATGTATCATGAAATCACTGTGTTGAGTGCGCGCGCGTACGTAAAATACGACCTTCGGCATATATTCAAATAGGAAAAGCTGCCACTTCTGGTCATCAGATGTTGACCAAAATCACAGTATCTCTTACGGCTAACGTGAAAACTATAGATATGAAATTTCGAAAATATGATTTTTAACAGGATTTTTGAATTTTCTGCACGAAAAAACCCTACTTCCGGTTGACTGATGTTGACCAAATTCCTTATGTCTCTTACACCTTACGTGAAAATAATAGATTTGAAATTTCAGCTTGATATACTTGATAGTTTCGGAGAAAACACACAGTACACAGACATATGTATAGACATTTTCCAGAAATCATGAAAACGTGATCAGGGGATGACACTTGATACAAATCAGTCAAAATCTCGAGTTCGAATTTTCGCACGATCATAATACTTTATCCGATTAGGATAAAGTAAAAATTTTTATTCACTGTGATCGATTAAAATATATTTTGGAATAAATTTAACGTGCAAAATAAAAGAATGTCACGTAATCCCATAAACGATGTAATAATATTTGTTTATATCAGGCGTATATTTCGTACCCTTACATAAGCCAGTTTTGTTTGGGGTTTTCACGCAGAGGAGAAGTGAGGCGGTTGGGTGTAAGGGAGGAAGGGGTAGCTGAAGCTCTGCGTGCGGCTTACGGTTCACCCTTTGTCACTTTAAAAACTCGACCTTTTTGGCCGTCATGGACCAAAGCCTCGAAAGCGGGGCAGGGGTAGGAAAAAAAGAACAAAACCCCGTTGGACAGACGGACAGACGTGTCCCATACGTACAAGTTAAGAACTCACAAATGTGGGCCTTTACACACCCACCCACCGGCGAGTGCGCCTAAGGAGATTATGTCTGGGGCACACCCACGTCATCCCGGGGTCGCCATAACCAGTTTTCATTAGGCAGACGCGATTATGGTCTTTGGTAACGTACATACTTCTCTACATGTAATTTACAAACATACTTTTTTTCCATTTGCTAGCACGAAAAAAGCAATGCTTGTTTAGTAAACCAATAAAAATAAGGACGAGTTCCGTGAGCTGATTTTATTTCTGTACGTATCGATGTGTGCTATGAAATGATCTATTTTTGTATGGTGTCTGAGCGATGACGTGAATCTCATGGCTCTCCGTTGCGTCACGTTGGCGGCAACTTGGAAGACCATTAAACTGCAGCTTGCACCGTTGCAGTGAATAATGGGGGGGGATTTGTGCGACAATAAGCTGCACTGAAAGGTGGCGTGTCCCTCTTCGGAGGTCGGCCATGTTTACATTATGCATAAGCCGTCTAGAATTTATAATTGCCAAGAAAGCGCTCCATTAGTTTCACTCGCTTCCGGTGCTATTGATTGAGTACTACATATGTATGTAGTAATTGTAACACTAATAAAAACGAGTGAGTTTAAAGTGAGTGAAATTTAAAAATTAATGGATCAGCCGTGCATAGGTGCTAAATATGATATTGAAAATTGCGAATAAAATTATAAAGAGCAATTTTACCTTTAAAAAATTGCTTGTTATGTTGCAAAAGAGTCTTGAAAATAATAAATATATTTAATTTTTATATATATTTTATTTTTTATTTTGTTTGTTTTTTTCTTATTCTTTTTTTTTTTTATCTCTATTTTTATTTTTGTTACTATTTTTTTTTTATCTTCGTTTTTTTTTTATTTTATTTTTTTTATTTTTTTATTTTTTTTATTTTGTTCAAATTTGGCAATACTGTCCTCTTATTCTTCTTTTTTCATTTATAATACTGTTTTTTTTATTTTTTATTTTGATTTTTAACTAAAACCAAACCCCATGGGCCTATCGGCTATGCCGCCTCTCCATGTAATTATTAAATAAATAAATTATTAAATAATTTTTTTTAAAATTAATAACGTGCCATAAATATTATAATATGATGAAAATAGACACTATCATTGAAAAAATATTAAGTTTTTAAGATGTGTTGATACATACACCTACATACATATGTACATATACATATAGCTAATTCTATTAAAATAGCTGTAATAAACGCGAGTAAAGTAATATCGACAGTAATGATTAAATCAAATAATTTTTTATTGATCTAAATTAGGTAATTACATAAAATGCATGCCAGCTGTAATAAAAAATAGATTTAGTTTACGATATTATAAAAATAATCAATGTATGTACTCGCTTCAGAAAGTATAAAAATCATTTAAACATAATATTGGTATATCCTCGCACACGGGAGCTCCGACCGTTTTAATAAAATTTATTAAAATTACCCGTAACAAATTTAATTAAAATAATATTTAAAGTTGTAATGCAATAACGCGAAACTGTATCCGTGTTTGAAAATAAATACTTTCAAGAAAGAATCGCGAAAGTTCCAACAAAGCTTATAATGAAAGTTGTAATCGATAGCGTGTTTCCTTCTGTCGAAAGCCGTACACAGGGGAAAATCTTGATATGGGGAAATCAAATCAGATGTTTCTGATGAAGTTTGCCGCTGTGACGATTTTCGTCTGTTATCGCCGTTTCATTGTTTGTCCACCCTTCAATTCATCCCATTTCCCAACCCTCTCTCCCCTACAAACGGGTTGCTTCCACGTCTGTGATCACCTGTTGTCCCTCCGAGGCTCGCTAACTTCGTTATCTCTCTTGCGGGACGAACATCAGCAAGTTTGAACAAAAACCCTATATAATACACAACACTCGCGTTTAATAATAATAATGATTATAATAACAAATTCTGATAACACTTTCGAAAACAAATTGGCGGCAAAATAACACAATCGACGGTCATTGTTGCTGGGTTTGGTCGTTTGACGTAAATTAGCCAGGGCGAGTAAACAACGATGGCCTCAAGTTGAGCCGGCCTGACTACCTCAGATAACGCCGTTAACCTCTCCAGTGGGTCATCTTTCATCACTTTTGACAACTAAGAGCTTGCGGTCAATTGGAAAATTTCAAAATTAATTATAGACGGTTAAAATATTTGAATTTTGTTTGAAACAATCACCAATAATAGAGTTAAAATAGTTATATAGACAAAATCGAATATTCGAATAAATAATTTGATTTTGTATACTGAGGTTCGACGGAGCGTTTCGAGCTTTACATAACATAGTGATAGTGCTACTGGGGAGTCTGCGGAGAAGTTATAACCCAAAAGCTCCTCGGCGGAATTATTAGCAACATATCGAAAGTTTAAAGTTATCGACTACTCTGAGTATGGGGGAGGATGGTGATTGGATGGATGCATGAATAATTCACTTAGATCCCAACAGCCCCATAAACCATAGCCCACGGAGGTCCCTTAGCCCTACCTCTCTATACCCGACCGCGTGTCTTACAACCCTCATAAACCACAGACCCTCAACCTTCAGATTACTACCTCCACCGAACGAAGAAGTAGTGCGACGCTTACTGTTAGTCCGCTACTGCTGCTAAGTCATATCAGATTAATAAAATAAATAGATTATTATTCAACAATACATATATACATAGTACAGAGTGCATGAGTTTTTGAAGTAAAACTTATTTTCGCTCGGTAGAGTAAAAACGGTTCATCCAACGTTCCATACAAACGGAGCGAGCGATAAGCTGAGACGCATACCCCCTTTCTCTAGTTTGAAGGTAGGTTATTGCCTTCTCTCTTGCTCTTTTGCGTTCGTGCGAGAGAGAGATCCGACCCAAAAATTCGAGCGTCCCCTCCGCCCCCGCACTGTGTCTCAGTTTAATAAAACGTTTCATCGAAGCGTGGCACGACACGAAAACCAGAGACGGCCAGCGGCCAGCGGGTACCCCCACTCTTCGGCTAGACGTCAGGTAGAAGTGATGCCACCACTTCACATTGGGCGAGCACTGACGAGCAGTACCGAGCGTGCACGTGTGGGTATGTCAATCGAACATTTTCGCGTTAAGGCCAACGTACTGTATGAGCACTCGCGGTGCATCGCTCGAAGTCGAGCGAACCGCGAATAAAGCAAGATGGTGGACCCTTCTTCCTTCACATTCAGGGTTGTCTGTGCGTTTGGTTGACACTAGAGTGGCGCGATCAGCAATATGATAGCAGCGCTCTGGCCATGCGTGTCACTTCCATGCGAATGCTCGTCAGCATTCGACGACGTCACTCAAGGCCAACGGTTGACGAACATTCGCGCAAATATTACACAAACATTCGCGCGAATGTGAAGTGGCGGCATGAGAACAGTGAGTCATTGTGTGAGCGTTTAAAACCACATTTGTGTTCACAATTCGTTCACATTCACATCTGCATTCCTTCTTGTATGTATGTACATATGTACATTGCACTTGCTTTAAATTTTATTGCATAGAAGTTTTATTTCTACATATAGTGAGTAGCGGCTACACACTGCGATTTTTTAATAAATATGTAATTGTTATTCACTGTAATACGTTTTTCCAGTTATGGGAATTAAACATTATCCCCTAATTTTGTTTTATTTCTTTTAATAAATAATAAATCCGCGAAACCAGCACTTTTATGAAATTTCCGATCGGCGTATTATGTGCGTGTGTATACTTTTTTATACGACATAATCCCTGAAACCGGGAATTACCGGGGATTTATGCGAACGAAGCACATACGCGCGCCGCTCGATCCGGCGAAACAAAATGATTTTTATTGGAATTTTACACAATGTAATTTTGGGGGCTAGCGAACAACAACGTTCGGAAATATTGAAAATAAAATCGTTAGATAACCAACACACCCGTCGTCGACACACCGAAATAATAAGCCTTTGTGTGTTGTGAGCGCCCTAATAACGATTCGCGTAAGCCTTTTAAATTTTTTTATTCGATTTTGTTTACTCGCGTATTACAAATGGTTTTCGCAGACGTGAAAAATAGCACGCGTTCGTTTAAAACTAAAAATTGTACGGATTTAAAGCTTCCATACACACATACACACATACATACGTACCTTATAAAACCGTATTAATTGGTTATCGAACTTTTGAATAGGTACGCACACAAAATACATTTCTGAATATAAAATGATTGATTCATTTGAATTTCATTACTGTCTACCAATAGGTTACTATAGATGTTAATAAAAATTCAACGAAAAAAGTTTTCGTTCGTTAGACTTTATACTAAACAACTAGCGATTTCCATATTTTTTTTAAATTATTCCCTCTTCCATTTTTATCAGATTAAAAAGCCTACGTCTGTGGCGAAACAGGTGGGGATGAGGTAACGAAGGGATGAGAGAAGGAGGTAAGGTAACCCTTTTCGTAATCCGCGTCAGTGGAAAAGCGGCGATTTTTCCACAGCCTAAGGGGCGTGCGAGAGGGAAGGTGCGAGCGCTTACTTCAGAAAACGTTAATGTAAAACGGTTAAGTTAAATTTTATTACCTTTACAAAGTTAACGGCGACCCGCCTTTAATGGGAATATAATGTCCAACACGTGCGTGCCAAATATTAAAACATTCACGCGCCGACAGCAATTTCCCTCACCGGAAAAACAAAACAACACAAAAAAAAAACCAAAACAAACAAGGCGAACGATCAACGCTCAAGACAAACCCACTACCATCACCACGTTATTCATATATGTACATATATGTATATAATGTTATAGCGAAAGCATATTTCAAATGAAAATATATTTTCACTGGTATGTACATATATTTTTACCAATTCAGGCGATGAAAATGTATCAAACAATGAATTCACAGTTTCACTGCTCACAGTATCGATGAAAGTATATTAAAGTAATCGTACGTGTTTGTGACTTGTCGATGTTGTGTCATCGAAGTCGATGACGTGTCATCCTACAAGTGTGTTTTGAACGAAACGGTGGCGTTGTTATATTTGAGGATTCCGAGGATAAGAGTAGCAACACGTGCTCTTTTCTCCTTAAACCGACCATTATAAGCCAATTGTTATAAAATCGACAAAGACTCGCTGTAAACTATAATTGGTACTAAGTAGTAAAAGTCTACGACTGAACACGGGGACGGCACGATAAGAAGAAGAAGCGTCAAAATAACTAGGATTGATTATTTCAGCAGATTATATGTATGATTCGATTGGTCATTTCACAACTGTCAAATTTACTTTTAATGACAGTTCGGAAACGAATATAATTTCACCAGTGAGTATTTGTTAAATATATATTTTCACTAGTAGAAATATATATCTATCTACTGGTAAAAATGTGCTTGAATATGATTTCACCGAAACGCCAGTGAAAACATATTTTCACTTGAAATATGCTTTCACTGTAACATTATATATATATATATATATATAATAGTCCTATTCCTATTCTGTGTGTTTGTGTGTGTGTCTGTCTGTCTGCTGATAACGCTCGCGTGTTCGCGACTTTGCTAAATTATTATTATAAAACGCCATCTATACAACAACTATAAAAACTATTAAATACACAAATACTCAACCGCACAAACACTAAGGCCCGTAACGCACTTGGCAGCCTGGCTGCGCAGCCATGGCCGCGGCAGCCAGAAAAACGTGCACCCAGTTCAAGCAGCCAAAGGGGCAGCCAGAACGATGAGAGCACACTCACAAATGGTCAGCGATAACATTGTAGATACAACATATTTTCAATCCAATATTTGATTCGTAATCTCGGATCTCGGATCCTTTTGTACTGTGTGTATGTATGTAGATGCAAATAGTTTCATATAAATCGTTTCCAGCGCGCAACATTGGAGAGATTTATTTTAAAATATTTTGATTTTATCAGTTGAATTTAGTGCGTAGTGAATTGTTTATAAAATAATTGGTAAGCGGCTGAAAATCTGAAATGGCAAACGTGAATCGACTGGCTAGTGCGTGCATCACACAGGCAGCCACATATATTTGCTTTGCCAAATAAATCTCGTGTTGGTCGCGACAGCCAGTGGCTGCCTGTCTGGCTGCTGCGTATCGGAGCCCGTACATGTGGCTGCACAGGCAGAGTTTCCTGACTGCCGCATACATTTTCTAACATCGTTGTGGCTGCCGCGGCCATGGCTGCGCAGCCAGGCAGCCAAGTGCGTTACGGGCTGTCCAATCTAATATTACACGATTTCCCTATGGAACCGTGGGTACTAAGCTCACTGTTTATATCAATATATTATATTATAGATTCATAAAAGAGGACGCAGTGTGTTCACGACGGAGAGTGATCGATCTCGCACGAGCGACCGGAAAAAATGAAGGTCCAACCGAGGTTCGTCAGCGCTTTGACGTGGCTTATTTTCAGGGATGCCTCCGGGAATTCCCCGGGTCCAATTTACTCCACCAGGGCCGCTTTATCCGCATTATATGGGGATTTCCGCGGGGCCGGCATAATGTCATCCGAGACGGCCGCAAAATCGGCCCGTATCTATCGGCAAATATTACCACGGGGGTAGCAAAACGTAAATCACGTATATATATGTACACATACATTTCTATACATAAATAGGTATCTTTAATACGAGTAGCTCTCCGCATCCTCCTTGGGGATTTGCGGGGGCGCCTTCCGGAAAATACGAGGCGTAATTTCTCTTTAGTGTCCACGCACATATACCGATCACTCTTTTATGAAGGATTTTCCTATCTTATTACGCGCATAGTCTCCGTATACTGTCACATTATAGTTTGCGGGGCTGTTTGATTTCTTTGCGAGATAAAAGAAAAACAAACAAAAAAACTGCGGAGAAGCAAAATTTTTTGTCGATGATGTGATATACATACCTATACATACATACATATGTACGTAATATCAGAAAATGAATAAGAAACAAAAAAAATATTATAATGTATATGATTTGTATGCTTCCATTGTATTTAGGTATTTTACGATTTTCATAACTCGAAACAATGAATTATGCGTGGGGGGAACAAACATTGGCTTCTCTCGTGGATGCAAATAGCCGCGGGGACGACCAGGTGAGGGAAACTTTTGTAAAGTATCCTATATGCCCTAAGTTTATTTGTAATTTCGATATCCGACCCTGGTCCTGAGGGACAGGCCCTAAGATGATCCTATGATCCTGCGGCTCTCCCCACGGACCACTTACCAAAAATATGGCGATTTCCAACAGAGTTTGAGGTTCACCCCTTATCTATGCGGTTCTGCTCCTATATACTTTCTAATATAAAGCATACGCACTAAAACATATATGTATGTATATTATATTATAAATAATATACGAAAATAGAATCACAAATTAAATTTGATTCAAAATTTTTGTATATATGTACATATGTAGAATAGAATATTGGATAGACGTTTGGCTTTATTTATTATCGAAAGCGAAATGGAGTTAATGTGGTCTGATATCTGAATGTACATAGATATATTATATAATCTGACTAAAATAAACAACAATTTGAATAATTTTGGCTTTATTTTTTTGTGGATTTCTTTATATAATACTCATTTTTAAATTATTTACAATTTTCAATTTTTGTTGCCGCTTTTTGAATTGGTATTTTGAGACTCGTGTCCCCTGAAAAAATAGGCGATCCGCCCGCGGGCTTATCCTCGCAAGTTGCCGAATCCGGGCACAATGCAAACAGCGCGCCCCCAGGTTTAGAAGCTTTTGGAAAAAGAATAATAAAAAAATGAAATAAAATGAAAAATAAAAGCGTGGCGCGCGTGCCGAGTCGAGGGCACAAGGGCGTCAGGTGATGAGTGTTTTTTTTTTTTTTTTTGTTTGGGCTACGTGAGGGCCGGATCAGAGCAGGGGATTTATGGACGGCTCGCGACGCTGAATAATCAGAGGCGGCGCGTCGAACGAGAGGAAGCCTTCGTCCAAAAAAAAATAAAAATAAAAAAGAAGAGAGCGCGAACCCGAAAAAAAAAAAAAAAAAAAATGAAAATAGAAAAATAACATTGACAAAGAAGGCGTCGGCCGGATGGATTACCCGGGGCATGAGATAGCGCCGGTGAGACAGATTTTTCCGGTTATTCGCGCTCTGTTTGCGCAACGCCTGCCCGTACACGAAACGGGACTGGAAAAACCATAAAAGCGATTTCGCCAGCCAAGGAAAATGTATGTACATATGTACATACACATATACGTTGAGCCTTTCGTTCGCGCGGGAAACCGCGAAAAAGCCACGGCGCATTTCGTACCGGAGCCGACACATAAATATTCGTTCGCGGAAAATTCAGGTGTGGACAAACCGCTTATTCACTTGCGAGAGGGTCATTCGAATATTAAATAAAATATAAGCACAATAATTGAATTATTAAAAGAAAAGGAAAATTGTGTATGTCATCATCATCATTTTCAGCCGTTCACCATCCACTGCTGGAAGAAGGCCTTAATCCTCTTCCATTGCTGTCTGTCTTGAGCAATCTGCATCCAGTTGACTCCACATATTCTTCTCAATTCATCAGCCCATTCGGTCTACCTTGCTTTCTTTAACATCCTCTCGGATACAATTCCAGTATTTCTCGCGTCCATCTGCCATCCATTCTTCTCGCTATGTGTCCACTTCAACTTTTTTACACGTTCCGCTATATTTGCCACTTTGGTCATGCTTCTCACCCATGTATTCCTCTTACGATCTCTTCTCGTTATGCCGATCATACATATTTCCATGCTTCTCAATGTGCATTGGATCTTGCGTAACATTCTTGAATTTACCATCCACCTTTCACATCCATACATCATAACCGGCAGTACGCATTGGTCGTATGCCTTCTTTTTAAGCACAGTGGAATGTTGAATTTAAAAACAATGTTCATTCTTCCAAAAGCACTCCATCCTAGTTTCATTCTTCGTTTTATTTCTTCTTCTTTACAACCAGTCATTTTCACCAATTGTCCTAGGTATAAATAACTATCAACTATTTCTACAATATGATTGCGTGCAAAATTCATTGAACATAATTTTACTTTTAAAGTCTACTTTCATACTTTCGTTACTCAATTGTGTTAATCTATTTTGCAAATCTACTGAGTCGCATGCAACTATGACTTAGATGGCTCAAGTGCTTTCCGCTAATCTTGACCCCCATTGTGTATGTATGTATGTATTTACATATGTATATACAATTCAAAAGAAAGCGTGTTCTATTCGTTTTCTACATAATATACGCACATACATACATACATATGTATGTAATATGTTACTCCAAAGAATTATAATTTAAAGAAAAAAGTATTCCTTTGAGCATTCATTTACATCGAAATTAATTAACTGAAACGTATCGCCGAAAGGCTCCTACAACATTAAATAACGTATCATTTGAATACATTGAAAGCGTTCAATTTAGCGAAAATGTCTAAAAAGAAAATTATTGATTCGTATATATGTATGTACCTACATACATATACACGAATAATTTAATACACAGCGAAATCGTAAAATATTCGACGCTCTTCCGCATTCGCACACGTCGAGCAAATAAAACGAATCATCAGCTATATTGAAAATGAGAGATCGTATTTACAAATAAGGTATTCACCCGCCGCTCTTTTCCTCCCATCTACTCCCACCCAGCTCTGAAAATATCTAATAAAATGTTTCGAATTTAATGAGGCGCAGGGTGAGAGGAATCGGGGTTGAGAGAGGGACGAATTGAAACGATGAGGATGTGCCATTTCTCCTGTACTTACGAACGCCCCTGTACTTTATTTTTCCGAATCACGGGAATAGCCTGAACTTTTAAACGGGAATAATCGCGTTTGATTTTCGGTTAAATTTAGCGTGAACGTTAAATTGATGTATCGATTCGAGCTCCATGAAAAAATGTAAGATTGAATCAGAAACGGAATTTATTTCCACAATTGAAATAACCCGAGGAGTTTAAAATGTACAAAATAGACAATGGGAATTAATTCTCGTATGCTAGGCGAGAATCGGGTGTGATTCGATTTGAACAGTGTCGAGAGGTCTTCGTGGTGAAATTCATTCGCATTGTATCAGCCGTATTCTGCAACTGCATTGCATGCACTCGGAGCATGCATCAAATCCAATTAGTATTGTTCAGTGATACCAATCATGAGAGGTGCATCTGCAATATGCACCGATGTAAAACGATGAGTGCTTGTCGTTCATTACAAGGAACAGAATGAAAATACTGATGCAATGTACAACACTAAACTTTAAGCAAAAAAAAATGATAAATTCAAAATACACAATGATTTTATTCATTTGCCTACATACATATATGTATGTATATGTATGTACGTACATTCATGGAACGGGAATGAAAGTAGAGAAATACAATGCGGTCAGTTGCGGAGGGGCTGAAAAGCGAATCATCGATAGCGCGTACATTTTTACATTACTTCCGGTTCATTTGATGCGAATCGTTACGTGTTCATCGCACGGCTCAATCGTTCGGCGATATCGCAACCGTGTAAAAGGAAATTTTAAATGATAAAATAAAAATTAAGGCTTTGCGGGGTTAAAAGAGCACACATACATACATACATGTGTGTGTGTGTGTAAGAAGGGTATTTTCATTACTTTAACGAAATTGTGCGTGTGTAAGCTTCACTTGCTCTAATGGCCCGCCCGTGCGGCGCGCCAGGCTTTTGTTTGCTTTCAGCAAATATACCCGTCCGCGACTCTCAAACTGTGGCTCGCACGTCTGCATCTCGACTGCTCGGGCACTTTCTTACGCTCGAATACGCCGCATGAATACCCTTTGTATCATTAAGTTATATCGGATTACACTTCAATTAGTGGAATAATTTAATTTTGAATCATCTCAAAAGAGCCATCCGGCACAATGCACAACAGCTAAATTTACACAACTAAAATAAATTACTGTTTCGGAATAATTGTATTAAAATTTTCTATACGGTTTTGATGAAATTTGATTAGTTGTGATAAAAAACATGATATATTCCGTTCGAAAGCCGCCGGTTTAGCGTGCCCTTCTCGGATGACACATACGTCGACAAACATAAGGCTAGATGTGTCGATACGTTCAAGTCGTTTTGTGTACCGTCGCTGTGAAACCATGGTTACACCACATTTTCCCCGTTAATAATTAAGGCGGTCGCCACTTATATTGAAAATCGATTCTTCGAACTGTTCGTGTCATATTCGTTAAGGAGGCAATATGACTAATGCCCGAAAGTAGTTTGTTTTCCTATATTCCCACCCACCCAGTGGCGTAACTACTATGGCGCGAAAGTATGCGGTGCCTGTGCCTGTATCAGGGGGCCCCATATATGTTTTCAAGAAAAAAATTATTCTCAAGGAAATTAATAATATAGAATAAATTTACCCAAAAAAAAAAAATCATACAAAACTGTATACTTGAATAAAAATTTTCATCCCTCTGAAGCGCTCGTTATATTTTATATCTTAAAATTGGACACGCAACGCTTTAAGGCCCCCACAAACCTGAGCGGTATCGCTGCGTCAAACTGACGCCCCTATCGTCGTCCTATTTATACCGATATAATTCGCATTGGTGCGAATCAACGATGATTGAAAATAAAAAAAATGAAAATAAGAAAATAAAAAAAAATAAAAAAAATACATATGAAATTACTGTGTTGAGTGAATATATTCAAATAGGAAAAACTACCACTTCCGGTCGGCGGATTTTGATTAAAACCTTATCAACTCTTAAATTCTATATGGAAATTATAAATATAAATTTTTGACTTGATCGCCTGAGCAGTTTTAGAAATATTCTGTGGTAAACTTTTCGACAAAAAAAACCCTACTTCCGGTTGACTAATTTTAATGATTTATTTTTTTGTAACTAGCAATTTTTTTCAGGATTACAACATTAAAATATTGTGACGATACTACATATTTAAAAGGTCGAAAAAAAAAAAAAAAACAAAAAATCGTTCAAGAGTAAACTGCTACTTCCGGTCGTGAAAACTATAGTTATGAAATTTTGACTTGATCGGTGGGGCAGTTTCGAAAATATTCTGTGATAACAGGATTTTTGAATTTTCTACACGAAAGAAACCCTACTTCCGGTTGACTGATGTTGACTAAATTCTCTAAAATCTCTTCTAAAGTCTCTTAAACCTTACTTGAAAATATTAGATATGAAATTTCAGCTTGATAGACTTGATAGAAAATAGAAAACACACATAGAGAGACACACACACAAAGTACATACAGTCATACAACATTTTCCAGAAATCATGAAAACGTGATCAAGGGATGATACCTGATACAAATCAGTCAAAATCTCGAGGTCGAATTTTCGCATGATCACAATACTTTATCCGATTACAATAAAGTAAAAATAAAATAATAAAAAAGTTGAATAATTCAAAAAAATAAAAAAAAATGGGAAAAAAATCTTTTATAATCTAAAAAAGTATTTCAGTACAAGAGTAACGAAAAATTTTTTGAAACTTGAAAAGCCAAAAATCAAATTTTGCTCGAGCCGGAGAATATTGCCTCGAACGTAGCGAGCAACGAACGTTCGTTCGCATCATAATATGAAACAAACAATTTTCAAATCATACTGAAACACGATAAACCGTCACTTTTACTATAGGTATGTAGGTATACCAATTTGGATGAGTTTTTTTTTTAAACTCACCATTGCTATAATAATTCTAATTTTATAATATTATGAAGATTCAAAATATATAAAAGGCCGAAAAAAAAAATTATGCAAGAACTACCACTTCCGGTTGACTGATTTTAATGATTTTTTCGTAACTAGGTATTGCTTTAAGAATTATAATATTACAATATAATGAAGATACCAAATGTTTAAAAGTCCGAAAAAAATAAAAAACAAAACCTCGTTCAAGATCATAATATCTCTTACAACTTACGTGAAAATAATAGATATGAAATTTTAGCTTGATAAACTTGATAGTTTCGGAGAAAAGTTAAAGTTAAAAAGTACACCGACACACCGATATACAAACATTTTATAGAAATCATGAAAACGTGATCAGATACCTGATTCAAATCAGTCAAAATTTCGAGATCGAATTTTCGCACGATCGCAATAATTTATCCGATTAGGGGGCTTTTGGTAACTTATGCATGCGGGCCAATTTTTTCTAGTTACGCCACTGCCTCCCACCCACCCTTATACTAATTTGGGCTCAATTTGAAGACATACATATGTACATATGTACATACAACACACAGGAGCGTTAATCAAAAAATATCTTGAGACGTTTCATCGTTAATTTACTTTATATTACAATCTCGTTAATACAAACATGATAGATCAATTTGCGTGAGTTGCTTGTATCAAAAGAAAATTCATTACGGAATATTTTCAATGGGTAATTAAATATATAATCACAATAAAGTAAGCCGTAGCGTAGGCTTATAAATTGATTTAGAGTGAGACACTCAGCTTTTCCATTATATATCGAGTACCACATATCGAAAATGATAGGCACTATTGGAGTTTATTGCAGTCATTTCGTTGAACGAATTACGTTCATGTAATGGAAAGAAAGAGTCGAGGGGATAGGATTACGTCATATGAAAATTCATTAATGTAATAAATATTTTTTTTAATACACCTAGTTTCGTGATTGTTATTTATTAGAACAGTGCCTCGGCGAATATCCAGTGCGTTGCAAAGGCTATCGTTATTAAAAAAAATAGTCTCACAGGGACTTTTACACAGCGTCGACTTTACCATCGGTAAATTCCGCATCTGACATATTAAAATATATATATTTTCACTGCGCCGATGAGCTTATTGCTTCGCATGAAAAACCACACATTTTAATTTCAAGATTGATTTTCGCGTGTGGTTTATTGACCATTATTTATTTTTGCAAGCACGTTACACGTTAAAATAACCCATTCGATATGAAATACAAACAGCTATCCAATTATTACCGTACATTTAAAAAAACATGTCAAATCGACAAATGGCCGTAAACAAAGAACGAATCGTCGTAATTGATGAACGCACTGGTTCGTTAAATTATTCATAGTCGTTGTTATGACGAGCGAACCGTTTCTTTGTTTCACGATGTCGTAAAATTTTTTTTTTAATAGAACGAGGGCTACATTACTATTCAGCGGAATTTCTTCACCCCCCATTTTTCGCTTAACAATTAATTTAAATTGATAACAGCGCCAGATATCCCGGACGCACAAAAGGAGAAGAACCGGCCGAATTAACAATGGCGCAGATATAACAATAAAAAGAGCCGGCAATAACTTCATAATGGAAAAATTCGCCTTTCTTCTCTTTCAAAACGTTCATCGCGCGTGATTTACGCGGAACAATCTTAAGACTTTTTTTTCAGCGCGGGAAGGAGGAACCTTAAAAGAAGGGAAAAAAATGGCGGATTCACCTCGTCTTCGAACAATCAAAAACCGAGAACCTTATCCCGAAATTTATTCCCGTTCCGTGTTCGTTTTTAATCCGACGCTTTTCTTTTGTTTGACGACCACGCGCCCTGTATTTTTCGACGATCGTAAAAGTGGAGCTCCGAACTTCGCTCCTCGGAGCTTCGGTTAAGGGTGCGTCGCGCGCGAACAGGATTAAATACTTAAGCGAGCGGGGTGGGGGGGGGGGGGGGGGGGGTGGTAAAGTTTTAATGCCCTCATCCCCTTGTCCTACCTTTCAACCGTCCCACTGCCAGACGCGAAAATAAAATTCGTACGTGCGAACTGCTTTTAAGGGCATTGCGTTTTGCTCGGATCTGTGGCGTCGTCACACCCCGAAGCGTCGCCCTTTACGTCCGCTCTGATGCCTCCTCAAAGCTTTGGAAGCTCGTGTTTAAGTGGCCGTGATGATCCCGTTATGGGAGCTTCCCGAATCGTGAGATGAGAGGTAAAGTCGCTGCCGAAACGGCAGCGCCAAAGGTCTTTTAAATTTTGAAATTGACGCAAAACCCGAAACCGTATTCGAAACTCTTGTAGTTTGCCGTGAGAATGAATAAAAAGAATGTGTATAATTTTATTTATGGCAGTATGCGAACCTGCGGTGTTGCGGACGTCAATATTTTAAACGAAAGTGCTAGTATGTATGTATATACATACATACATTAGGGTACAGCGACATTGCAAAAATTAAAAATCGGCATTGTAATACCTACCAAAATACTTACCTAAAAAAATCTGTGAATATGTCTTCAGCCTTTTAGTGCGGGTTTTCCTAATTAGCACTCCCCTCTCCCCGAATAGGTGGGCTATATCCGGTCGACTGACATTGCATAACACCAGTATTTCCACGTGTGTATATCTAAATTGACAGAAAAACTAAAGATAAAAGCGTACTAAATTTTATTACCGACGTAAAAATTGAATTAACAAGTCGTTTTGATAGCGAATTACATACATAATGTACATATGTACATTAGGGTGGAGCGACAATGCAAAAATTAAAAATTGGCATTGTAATACCTACCAAAAGTTTTATTGTAACATCCGTATTCTCGCAAAAATACTGAAAAAAATCTATGAATATATCTTCAGGCCTCTACTTGAAGGCAAAAAATGAAAATTTGTCTATTAATTTCGAAATTTGAACACAGAATACAAATTTTTAGATAACATGCTCATAAAATTACCCTAACTTTATTGCACATTATAAGTACTTTTTTGTAAAAATCTAATTTATTTACGTATTCCTTGAATTATTCAAATAAGTGTGAATTTGTGAGAGCGGTGGAGGGAGACATACGAGTAAATATAAATATACAATACGAGTAAAGTAAGTATGTATGTAGGATATGATTTTTAAATGCGAGTAGTGAAATGTCAGTGGTGAGTGAGCTATTAGGGAACGTGAGTGTGGCGAACAAGCATGGTATGAGAAGGAGTAGTTAGTTGTCGAGTACAACCCCGAGTGTAACGACGTTAAGTGAATAAACATACTTAATTAACGAGACAATTGGTATCATTCGATCATTAAAAAAACTCAGAGAAACATCATCAGAAAAACTTTTTTAATTAAGCAGATTTTTTTAGATAGAAAAGGTATGATGAAGAGGCAACTTTTTATAACTATTTCAAAACGAATATCCAAAAAAAAAATCTCGAGGTCGAATTTTCGCACGATCAAAATACTTTATCCGATTAGGATAAAGTAAAAAGTTCCATACATCGTCGCTCCACCCTAATGTACATATGTATGTGTGCGGAGTGCACTTTGTTTTGAGATTTTTTTCAGTGTAGCAAATTTAAAAAGCACTCGAGAAACAATCTAGGACGGTGCGAAAAATGACCTGTGTATTTTTTAACAAGTTTATAAGCAAATTAGCGAAATGAAGATGCGGCGCGAAGGCGTTCCACTGAGCTAATTATTATACAGCAGCACCGGGCGAAAATGCCACAATAAACAAACGAAAGCGTCATTGTACGTACAACATTGCCGGGTGAAAATATTATTACTAGCTTGTATTTAACAAGATTCAAAGAATTCAATTAGCATAAAGTGTCGTTGAAATAAATGCGAAAAATATTTTGACTCCGCAAAAAGTTGATTCTTACGTTCCTCTCGTGTTCTATTGTTTGTGCGCAACGTAAACAATACAGCGAGTAAACTGGGAGCGTTTTAATTTACATATAAATTATTATACTACATAAAATATGCACAACTATTACCTAGTATAAAAATAAATAATATTTATATTATATTTTAAGTAAGCATCATCACATATATGTATGTAGTTTGTCGGATTTGGGTTTTCCTTTTCGAGGATTTTGCCTAGTGCGATTTTGTTTGTGTTACATTTTTTTAGTCAATATTATATTTTCACGTATGAAATATAATTCATAAAAATACATGTTCATATTCAAAAGCATTTGCCTCCACAAAATCGAATATTATCTTCATAAACATTTTGAAAATTCATCCCGCAGCTGGAATAACACGCGGTGACTTCAGCTGTGCGTGAAAATCAACGCCTGAGGGTATTTATGTATTTTTTTCGGTTAAGGAAAAGGGTTGTTTCCACCTAACCGTAGCGTAGGCTTCCGTGGTAGCTTAGAAAATAAACATTATTAGCTTAAAATAATATTAATGCCTAATGCGGGATGTTATTATTGTTTGAACCTTTTTGGTGCGCTCCGTGGCGTCTTTAAAAATGTTACAAGCCGAGCAAAGGTTTTATTTAATTTTATTTATATATGGAAATCTGCATTAGAAACTAACTGCGAAAGTGGGAGAAGAGTGGCGAAGTTAAGCTAGTTTCATATAATTTAATTTTACTCCCCTTGCACGCAATAACTCTATTTGGTCGCAAGCTGATTGCATTGACCGCAACGTGCTTTTATGCATACACTGAAAACCACCAAACCTGAAATTTTACATAGTTAATCAAAAATTTATCTCAAAATCTTTGTAAACTTATGTATTGATTTTTAACGAATGTAATCTGAGGAAATTTTTAATTCCGAATAGAATTTTCCGATAACTCTCATTATAATTATATTTGATCAAAACGAGTTTTTCGTTCAAGTCGTAAACAAAAATTAGATTATACATAACTTCTGCACATCTTGAATACGTTCACGATAATTAATTATTTATAAACGATGTTTCCTTTTGCGTTCTTTGAATTAGTACGTGTATTTTTGCAACGGCAAAAACATCAAATATTTGATCGGAAAGCGAAAACGTTTACTGGCGCGCCGCGCCGACTTCTAGCAAAGCAAAGAAGATATTTACGTGTTTACTTTCAGTTTTGCGCGTGGGAAAATTAATTATAATATCGAGGAAAACTCCCAGTTTTTGCAACCATCTCCCTTTCCGTCGCTCGACTCTGCCTATATTTTGCTCGGTATTATTGTTCTAGCAGGGAGAATGCGTAATAACAAGTGTAACAGTCGTGTTTTTGGTTCGTATTATTCACGTACGCTAACGCGCGTGCGTTTTAAAACGTCGACTTTTATGAGTCGAGCTACACGTGTCTCTCTCGTAATACAATATTTTGAAAGAAATAAATATAAAAAGAGAAAAACGTAAATGTACAGATCTAAGTGTACAAAATGTAACACAAACCCTATACTGTTGAGACTATTATATCAGTCTGGGACGCAACTACGACCTTTTTTCCTTTTTTCTTTGGATAGGTGGTGACGGGAAACGGATAATTATCGTCTTGGCAGGGAGAAACGCGACGTGTGCTGCGCAACCGGAAGTCGTCTCCTTCGTCGGCGGAAGCGCTTTTCTTCCGGAAGCGCAAAAGAGCGTCTCGTATACGCGACGCAACGCCCACTACGATAAAGACGCCGTTTCAGAACTTTTCCGACGACTTACTCACCTACCACAGCGAGGGACAAATTATCCCTCGTGCGTTTTGTTTGCACCTTATCTACCCCCAAACCCATCCCCTCGTACTAGATGTACCCCAATTTTTTGGATATTTAGACATTCAACTACTAAATACAAATAGTGACTATTTAGCGCAGTGGTCGGGAAGCTTTTTCGAGCTAAGAATCAAATTAGGGTAAACCTTGCAAAATTGGTTAATTTTGGAAGCCGCAACATATTATTTTCAGATAATGAACATAGTTTTTTTTAAATCTAACATCCCGCTATGCTTAAAAAATAAGGCATACGACCAATGCGTACTGCCAGTTATGACGTATGAATGTGAAACGTGAATGCTAAATTCAAAAATGTTACATAAAATCCAGTGCACACAGAGAAGCTTGGTATAACATGAAGATATCGTGGCCGTGGCAAATATACATGGCAGAACGTGTGAAAAAGTTGAAGTGGACACATATCGAGAAGAATGGCAGATGGACGCGAGAAGTACCGAAATAGTATCTGAGAGGATGTGAAAGTAAGCAAGGTAGACCGAGTGGAAGATGGGCTGATGAATTGAGAATAATGTATTGAGTCAAGTGGATGCAGATTGCTCAAGACAGACAGAAACGGGAAAGGATTGGAGATGCCTTCATCCAGTAGTAAGTGGATGGTGAACGGCTGAAAATGACGATGATGATATTCAAAATTAAATTAAATGTTGCCCATTTACGAAATTAATAGATGTAAGAAAAAAAGTTATATTCATGATATTTCTTAATGTTACTAAAAAAAATTATAAAGTTTAATCTGAAAAACGATTTAAAGCTTTTTATAGTCATGAATTTTGATTTTGTGTAAATTGTGTGTCAACGTTGTGTTTTACGTAAAACTTTGGATGACAGCGAGAGCCGCAGGTTTTCGTACAAAGAGCCGCGCCGGTTCCGACCGCTGATTTAGCGGGTTACTTGAGTCTTTCTAACATTTATACAAACATTAGAATATCAATATCTATAGGTATAAATAAAATAATCCTACTACCAGATATACATACATACATAGATGAAACCTATTTTTGAAATAGTATATTATGATTTTTTTTTTGGTATAAGGATATAAGGGTCCGCTAGGGTTCTCTCTTTATCTGTGTTTCGGGTCGGTTTCCTATTATAGTCAATAAAGTATTTCCTCTCGGGTCTATCTTGCAGCAAATGCGTATGTAATTTGGCGATTAGCGTTTCATACGAGACGTATATAAAAATAATGGCGCGTCCATTGGACCGGATCCGGAAATAAATTGCAATAATCCTTTATATTGTTCGGATAATAATACCGGCGATATCGCGTCCCGGCGAATCCATTACCGTGCCCCACCCCCTTCCCCTATTCCTCCTCCATACGGGAAAGGGGAAGAGGAATCAAGGCGAAAGAAACCGAAAGGGGGTGGTGAATGGGAGGGATCATAGACGTATCATCCCTTCGTCAGCCATAGGGTTAAATTCTCTCTTCGACCAAAAAAAAAAAAAGGAAAAATATATTTGCGATAGCGCAACGGCCAAAGTATTACGAGCTATGTCGAACAGTGGCAGCTTTCACACGATTGGAAGTATACGTCAAGTGTGGATTATGTGCGATTAATTCTCTTGGATAAATTTTACGGGAACATCTTTATCGCGGTTTGAGCTCATAATCTGCTGAAGATTATGTTGAAATATTGTATCAATATATGTAATGTATTTAAGAATAATTTAAGTGTTCGACAACGTTTGACTCATAAGACCTAAAAAGCGGAAAAGTTTGTATAAATGCTGGCATGAGGTGCGATGAGATTTACGCGTACGCGCAACGTAAGATTAACCCTTTCACCACCTTTGTGCCGCTCCTTCGAAGCCTTGAACGCAAAAAGGCACAAAAGGAAGAAAGCGGCGGAATGGGAGGGCAGGAGCGTGTGTGCGTCGCGGATTACAGACCCACATATCAGAGAGAGTAGGGATAGAAGAAAGGGAAAACGGAGAAAATGAGAAAGGGCAGTAGTAGGGGAAGAGGGATGAAAATGCCGGGAGGTGCGTAATCGGCCGAATGTGCGGTTTTAATACGGATTTCGTGTGGCTGGATAACCGGAAGCTCGGCCAAATAATAAGGCGAGGGCATAAAAATCGTCGGACTAACAAGCTGATGGGGAGCTTTTTCCCCGCGAAAAGCCTTCTCGCCCGCACCAGATAAGTTTTAATCGTTGTCGGGGATTCGCACTTTTCGTGCGGTTTTCCTAATAAGCACACCCCTCTCCCCGAATAGGTGGGCTATATCCGGTTGACTGACATTGCATAACACCAGTATTTCCACATGTGTATATCTAAATTGACAGAAAAACTAAAGATAAAAGCGTACTAAAGTTTATTACTGACGTAAAAATTGAATTAACAAGTCGTTTGGATAGCGAATAACATATATCTATATATATACATTAGGGTGGAGCGATATTGCAAAAATTAAAAATTGGCATTGTAATATGTACCTACTAAAAGTTTCATTGTAACATCCGTATTCTCGTAAAAATACTGAAAAAAATCTGTGAATATGTATTCAGGGCTCTAGCTGAAGGCGAAAAATGAAAATTTGCCTATTAATTTGGAAATCTGAACACAGAATACTAATTTTTAGATAACATGCTCATAAAATTACCCTAACTTTATTGAATATTATAAGTATTTTTTGTAAAAATCTAATTTATCTAACGTATTCCTTGAATTATTCAAATAAGTGTGAATTTGTGAGCGCGGTGGAGGGAGGCATACGAGTAAGTATATACGAGTAAAGTATGTATGAATAGTAAAAATAAATATTAATTTTCCAATTAAAATTGCTATTTATAGAGATTGGAAATTTTCATACAAATTTTCATTTCAAAAGTGTTAAGATAAAAGTGCTGGTAGAGACCAGAAAAACTTTTTAAATTAAGCACAAATTTTTTTGGACAGAAGAGGTATATGATGTAGCGGCAACTTTTTAGAACTATTTCAAAACGAATATTCCAAAAAAAAAAAGTTCCATACATCGTCGCTCCACCCTAATGTACATATGTACATATATCAAGTAATGCGCGTTCAATAACGAGTATATCGAGCGTTCAATAACGTTACCCGCTGTTGTTCCGGTTTGTGTTATTAGTAAATTATGTTTGTTGATGTCTGCACGGCTTCCGGTGAACTACAATGTCTACAACACTGCGTCTTGCCCTGTCGAAGGTAAACGCAATATCGCATATCGATTCTAAGCCACCTGGGGGTATTGGTTCGCTTTGCCCAATCAAAAAATAATGCGAGCCGGAAGCGCTATCGTACTCGAACCGGAAGATCGGCCATTGTCGGCCTGTCGTCTAATAGAGAATTTCTAAGAAAAAATAAAAATTTGTTCAGAGGTTAAAATATATTTGATTTTGTTTGTACGAGCGTATCAAATAATAATCACGAACAGTTAATCCACGAAGAAAAAATTAAAACCGAAGATGGAGCTCCAAAGTAACCATAAACTTTTGATTGAGTTTATTAAAAATAACCAAATAATTTGTTTCATAAGTTTGCCCAGAAAAAAATAGCTTTAAATTTGAATATCCAATGGAGTGATCAAAACATTTATTACAATACAACATGTACGAATGTATGTATGTTAAATTATTCTGTCAATTTCTGAACACAATGACTAAATTCATTCTCCGTTGTAATTCTGATAAGCTATGTTAATAAATTTTAAAATTTTACATTTGTCATATACGACAATAAAATTAATATTTACTCAACATCATCATCATCATCATTTTCAACCGTTCACCATCCACTGCTGGATGAAAGCCTCTCCAATCCTGTTCCATTCATGTCTGTCTTGATAAATCTGTATCCATTTGACTCCACATATTCTTTTCAATTCATCAGCCCATCTTCGACTCGGTCTACCTTGATTATTTTCACATCATCTCGAATACCATTCCAGTATTTCTCGAGTCCATCTGCCATCCATTCTTCTCGCTATGTGTCCACTCCAACTTTTTACAAATGTATTCCTCTTACGATTCCTTCTTGTTATACCAAGCATACATCTTTCCACGCTTCTCTGTGTGTACTGGATCTTACGTAGCATTCTTGAATTTAGCGTTTTACATCCATACGTCATAACCGGCAGTACGCATTGTTCGTATGCCTTCTTTTTTTAACCGGCGGAATGTTGGATTTTAAAACTACATATGTTCATTCTTCCAAAAGAACTCCACCCGAGTTTCATTCTTAATTTTATTTCTTCTTCTTTACATCCGGTCATATTCATCAATTGTCCTAGGTATAAATAATTATAAACTATCTCTGCAATATGATTATCTCACTACGCTTTGCGTGCAAAATTCATTAAACATAATTTTGGTTTTATTATTTTTCAGCAATATTGCTCGTCAACCATCCAGCACCATTTTCGGCATCACATGCGCAATATGTGTAGCTCATTGATTGCCGGCAAGTCGGTTCTGTTATTTCCCAGATTCGCCGAGGATCAACACTCGTATCGTGTCACAACTCAGCAAAAGAAATATATTTTTGTATACCGAGCGATATCATCGACAATATGTCAACAATACTCGCCAACAGCCTGCCATACCAGCAATAGTTGAAAAATAATTTCAGGAAACACGACTAATTCCGACCCACATCATATTTCAGTAATATTAGGTTGATAGTTTACAGGCACCTTCACTAAAATAAAAAAATGGCGCCGCAAAAGAAAATATTTAAATATTTGAAATAGAATTAAAAATGAAAAAAAAGCGATATCATAACAATGGCACGAGCAAATAATGAAAACCTCCCCACGCCGACGACAATAAGCCAAATATTTGAGCGAGCATTTTCGACGATGTTTTTCATTCGATCAAATTCGGCGACACGTCGCGTCGCGTCGGCCGACAAAATTTAATATGGACGAAATTTCGTGGCATTTTACTCAAAAAAAAAAAATAAACGAACCAACGATAAAAAAGCAGGGGGATGCTTTATTTCATGTTCGCCATGTCCGTAATTTCTGTCGTGCTCATGTTTCAACGTGTCAGACGGGCAAATTTCACGGTGACGTCGGCAGGTGTCTGTCTGTCTGTCTGTCGCGAACCCCGCTAGGAATTATCGCCCGAGACAAGGGATTTTCAACCCCTAAAGCCTTCTTCTATCACTCTCCTCCTCGACCCCCGTATCTAATGCGCGTTTCCGCCGAAAAATGTGCAAGCACTTCGGAATTCGCCTTTTGTCTGTCAAAAATAATCAAAGGCAGAAATTCGCATTTTACACCCTTCTCCAACCAGTTTCTTTACGGCTCCTTTTCAATTTAAAAAATATATTTATTATGCTGATACCAAATACAGTCGATTCCGCTTAATTGGACCACCGGTTTATTGGGACAGCCGGTTATTTGGACAAATCCCAAGAAACAGAAACCAAATGAATAAACTGATAGTAATTTAAATCAAACATTAAGCGAAGACGACGACAAGTATAATATTTTTAAATTTTTCCTTAAACTTCGCTTATTTTATTAGAGCCACCCGCTTATTTGGGACAAAATGTTTGGGGCCCGATGTGTCCCAATCAAGCGGAATCGACTGTATTCCTTAATTTATCAAGACGTTTGAAATTTAAGACAGTGGTTCACGTTTGAAAATAATCAGAACTGAGACTACTCAACAACGCGCATCCAATACAATGACACGCGGATGGACGTGGAAACTTCGCCCTTAATGTATTTATAATATGGGGAGATTATGTCGTGAATACAAAACGTGTCGTTTTGTAATAAAGCGAGATGCGTGAGTTTTTCCTCCGACACGGAGGAGACTCCACAGAGAGAGAGCCAAATCCCGTTTGGTTAAACTCGTCTCGAACTTAATCTCCTTTGGGTCGCTTAAAAGTCGCTTAGGCTAAATCGCCTTGTGTTATAATATTACACAACGCGGCCAAATAAAGTTTTGGACCTGTTCGTCGATACACAAATGATATGCATCTCTACATAAATAGGTGTATCAATCTTGAAAGGGAAACATGCACGGGTCACAAGTTCGGCCGAAGCTCAGAGGTCGCGGTCGAATCGTATCATCAGTTATTCAGGTGCGTGTCGCGTAAAAACTGATCGGGACGTTTCATACGTGGCCACCAGATTCTAGAGACGAGATGGAGGACATAGTGGAAGGGGGAGGTGTGGGTGGGATCGGAATGGACCGCAAAATTGTGGGACCTCAGCGCCCTCAAAAGAAATCTCATTTTAAGTGTATCGCGCCCGCGGAATACGTAATCGCACGGTCGATATTGTAGCAACAGCTCGCACACGGCTTGGTATCACACCGATTGATATCATTTTTTATTATTATTTGGTTTGTATTTTATTTTTAGAACGCTTCCAAAGAATGCCCATTTATATTTGTTTAACTATTATTCATTCGCAAGGAACAATTAGCAAATTTTACATCACGTATGTACAAGCGTGTTTCAGTCAAGTTTTTATTATGAAAATTCGTTGAATTCTAATAAAACTACATACATACATACATACATTCTTTTCTTTTCAAATAGAGTGGTTCAAATTTGGAATAGTCTTCCGGATTCAATAGTCACTTAAAAAAAATGTTAATTTATATAAAAAATCAACTAGATTTATTCTTAAAAAAAACAATGGGTATTTGTAACACTTTAATATATGGACCATTATTCATTTTACATTAATTTTTTTTTTTTATTTTGATTTTATCTTTATCTTTATTTTTATTTTTATTTTTGTTGCTATTTTTTATCTTTGTTTTTTTATTTTTTATTTTAATTTTGTTCAATTTTGGCAATACTGTCCTCTCTTTTATTTTCGTTTATAATACTGTTTTTTTTATTTTTTTTTATCTTGTTAACTGATACCAAACCCCATGGTCTATCGGCTATGCTGCCTCTCCATGTATTTATTAAATAAATAAATAAATAAAATACATACATACTTCCATATATGTACATATTGATAATGTAAAAATAGCGATTTTTGACTACTTTTAAGTCTCGAATAGAATTACAGTTAACAAAACTTATTGACGATCAATATCATTAGATAACAATTATTTTGTTCGCTAGTGAGAAGCATAATTCTATAGTTTGGTCACCTAATTTTGCCATTCATTCGTATTTTTAAAAAAAAAATTTAATACGAATTTTTGAGAAACATCAATTTTATTCTTAATAAACCAACTGAATACCTATTTATATTTCTATCAAAATTAAAAATAATAAAATTAAGTAATAAAAGAATCATATATGTACATATAAGACGCCTTGAAGAGAAACACCTCCACACCCTTTCTCCCCAAGACCCTCACATGAGGCCACCACCCCCCAAACGAATATAGTCTGTTGATCTTTCCGTTGGGGACAGACGGTTGTCCAGTAAGTCCGAAACAACCGCGTATCTCAGCTGAAATATGTAAAATAAAGAAAACGCAAAAAAAGGAAAGAAAGAAAACTTTTTTTTTAAAAAGGAAAGAAAAAAATGATTCTTTTCCCATATAAGAGAAGAATCATATTCAATGTAATTTTTTTGATATAAAATATTAAACTCTCTAATATGTAGATAGTCCTATTGTTATTCAATCGACTCTTCGCTTAAAAGTACCGTGTTACTCGTTCTCGATTTTTATTTAATTATGAAACCTTTTCACGTAACAATTATTATCTTTATTCTCCCATCCCCAGAATGATCAGATACGGTTATAGATAATATGAATTTATTGATTTTTTGTTAAATATTAATCTGGCGCCCCCAAGGCAAAGACTTATTATAACATTTATCAACTTGACATAATCTATTTATTAATTATTTTTCTTTATTTATTTTCTAATATAATGTATTGTGTATTATCTATTTATTTTTGAAATAGCCCTAAAGGTGCCCGTAAACGATCAACATATTCACGGCAATGTATTACCGGTAAGCATTGCCGGTAATATTACTGTAATATGGTGATGTGGGCCGTAAATATAGTCGTGTTTCCCGACACTATTGTTCCACTATTGCTGGTATGGCAGTGTGTTGGCGAATATTGTTGACATATTACCGATGATATCGCTCGGTATACGAAAATACGCGACAAAATATATACATACATATGTTTCTTTCCTGCTCTCTGTCGCTGAGGTGCGGACACGACACGACACGATGTTGACCGTTGGCGAATCTGGGCAATAATAAAACAGCAACTACTTGCCGGCAATCATTGAGCTACACATTACTGCGACAAATATTGCGCATGTGATGCCGAAAATGTTACTGTATGGTTGACGAGCAATATTTCTGTCAATATTGCTGACACATGTTGATCGGCGTATAATAAATAAATAAATAAATATCACTGTCGATATTTGAATATTGACAACAATCACATTTGGTTCATATTGTAGAATTGAATTCTAAAAATTGTTTTCATACAACTAAATTGACTATGTCCGCTAGGCCTAATATAACCTTTATTGTGTTTTTAAATAACGCCACAAAGACATCTGTATTTAATTAAAATTGTATTTGTACAAAATAGAATATATTACGTAAATGTTGAACGAGTAAGAAAAAAAAAAGTTTTATCATCTCAACCTATTCTCCGGGCACTGAGGTCGTAAAATAATACTTTTCATTGCATTACTAAAACGTGAAAAAAAAAGTTTCAAATAAAAAAACGAAAGTGAGTCGTCATGGGACATTATTTGTCACAGTGTCACAGTGCAAAAAGGGCGGAGATGTGTGGATGGGGGTGGCTGGGGATGGAAGGGGTGGAATGCCGGAAACGTAGCGGAATCGAAGACTTTTTTTGCAAAAGTCGTCGACGAAGTTTTGTGACGAGTTGAAGGAGGTCCAGAGGGGGTCTTCCTTTGTAGGTTCTGGTCAGAAAGAGCCTCTGGAGATGCGGTTCTGATGAGGGATGAGGGTGGGGTCACACGGGGCCGCCCCATTTATCAACGTTATTAAATCACCGGACGGACCCTTACAATTTTCTCTCGCACCAACTAAATGGACGACGCTTAGCTTTGCTTCATTAAAAAAAAATCCATCACATATAATATTTGTATGTACATAAGTGAGTGAGTGTGCTTGCTTAATGCGTTGTGTCGGAAAATGACGAGTTTTCCCCGTAACACGGTTAAGTTTCCTTCATTACCGCCCATTGAATTCCCAAAAGTAATTTCACGGTCAGCTTCACTCGCAATATACTAACTTTCCCATTTATTTACTTCATACAAAATATTTTTCATCTGTAAATATTACATTTATATCTACTTGTACATGTGTACATATGTATGTACATACTTACATACATATGTACGTTTCGATTTTAAAATTATTTAAATTTATTTCGCATCGAATCGTGGGTGGTAGAGAGCGTTTTGCCTAATTTGTTTTATTTGGACATTTATAGCACGAGTGGTTTGCAATGGGGGAAATTATGGTTTGTAATGGGGGTGGTGGTGGTGGTAAGGGTCACCCTTGATAATTGATCCACAGTTTACCTCAAAATTGCACATTAGGGAGGCTGCTTTGAGATTAATGGGCTCCGGGCACGGCGCAACGATGGATTGATATTGCATCTGGCTGTACCACAAAAGCCTCTTCTAATACCCCCTATTCTCTTGGTTATGACTGAATAGAGACATCAACTGTACTTGACGATTGTTCAAATTTTGCTACAAATTGAATCTGAATACATATGTAAGTACATACATACATATATATGTAGGCAAATGAATTTACAAGTTACATTATTTTTATATATTGGTACGTGGCGAGTGACTAATTTTTGGACGATGTTTATACAAAATTTTAATTTGGTATTCGGCAAATTCGCAAAGACATCCGAATGGAAGTAATATTATTTTGAATTTTAATCCTTTCACTGCAGCGACGCGATAAGGGTAAAACGCCCGTTATATGCGGGGACGTTCTATTTTGAAACGATAAAAAAGATAAAAAGATTTTCTGGCTGAAGTTTACTCGAAAAATAGGCTTTGAAGGTATTTTGACCGGAAAAGACAATTTTCAACGAAAATATAACCTTTTCGTGCAGATATAATAAAATATACTCATCAACTAGTTACTGTAATATGGTTCACTTGGATCGATAATAATTGAGAATATGGTGACAAATATACCAGTGTTTCCCTTCAAATTATTGGGAAACTACTCGCAAATAGGGTTCACCCCACGTTTATATGCTTAAGTAAGATATAGTGCCGAGAAAAATATCCCCAAATTCATATCCAATATGTGTGTGATGAGCCATTACGTTGGCGTTGATAGCTCTCGGCCACAAATTGGATTGGCAAAAGATGTCCCGAGATATTGAATGTGTGCCGAGTGTCACTAGGCGAGTAATGTACGACGTCGCAAAACGAGGTTATGATGATCATATTATTCATGGGGGATAGTGCGACATAAATTCACTGTTTTTACTTAGGATATTATCGTGGAGTTGCGCTTGATTTAGTAGTTTTGTCGTTTTATTGCTACTATGCAACTCTTAGTGTGTAATAAGTTGTAATGTGTTTATATACGGCAGACTAAATAATAAAACGAGTCTAAAACTACTACGATTGTAAATTTTGTCTACTTATAAGCTCGTATATAGGAATATTAACATAGTAACACGATTTCCGCATCGACTTCGATTTGAAAACGATGCAATATTGACTCCTACCGGATGCAGGAAAGTTAGGTTTTAAAATGAGATAATTAAAATAAATTGCCTTCAACTTCCTTACTCACAGAAAATCTAATCAAAGTTGAGGGGTTATTAGTGTTATTACACAAGTTATTGGAATGAAGAAGACGACAATGGGACGCAAGATTTTGGTTAAATATAGTCTCATTGGTTATTGAAATGTTGTCATATGTATTTACGTGAATGCAATTAACTAATAAAATTAATAAAAAGTGGTGAAGGTGAAATCACAATTATTCGCTTAATGATAAAATTTTATTTCAGCAAAATATAACAGAAATTGATTATTGAAAGCCATTCTTCGACTGAGTAATTTTGCACTTCAAACGATTCTTTGTGTTCCAATTTCATTTTGAAATTTTCGAAATAGTGTCGGATCGTGGGAAATTTAGCCATCTTTAGATTTTCCCTTTAATCTAAACTTTGGGGGTCTGCTGCTGGTAACGCCGAAAAACTTCTAAATCAATAATTCTCGGAATTAAGTAATTATTGTGCGCTCATACGTAAAGGAAGATAAGCGAAGCGGTTTTGTGTAATAAAATGGGTATTTAAAATTGTGAAAAAGCCTCAATTAAACAAAAAATTGAATGTTTATTATTATATCGCATATACATACATATTGTATAATAGAAAGTAAAATTGTTTACTCAAACAAATTCCTTTTTAAATTTGATCTTTGTTTATTTTGCGGGTACGTGAATGCGCGCTTTTTCGGAAAAATATTGGTGTCAATATTGGGATTCATTTTTGTTAATTGCAAAAACCTTGTTTAAAATTACGAAATCAGCAAAATAAAAGCAAGGAAAAATCCGAAAAATTTAATTACACTCTTTCAAATATTTGATCATCAAATAAAATGGGGCTTAAATATTTCAAAAAATACACTTTAAGAGAATATTTCCAATAAAATTTCATTCAAAATGAGTCATTATATTTTCTAAAAGGTAATCTAGGACGTAAATTCTTCGTCAATTGAAGTTGGTAAAAAAATAATTCTAAACAAGAATTAAAATTCGATTATTCAAATAAAGTAATTTGAAGTGCGTACCAAAGTATGAGTAATTTATTTAAGAGGCGTAACATTAATCAAGTTTTGGATTAAAGTCTTAATAAAACAATATTTGTACCTGTAATTTGAATATGTAAATGCACGCACATAAATCAAGCTTAAAAAAAAAAAGTCCTAAGAATTTTTTTTTCGTTATCAAAGTTGCCGTATTTAAAGGAAAGAGAGGGGGGCTGAGGGGGTTTATTAAAGTTTTTCTTTTATTATTATGTCATATTTTTATTTCTAAAAAGAACGACATCGGGGCTTCGTTTTCGAAAAGTTTTCCTTTTTTGCGAACCAGCTCTTGCGCAGAAAATGAGTAAAACTCTAGATTATAATGTATGAAATGTCCCCATTGTTATTTTAATTCGACCCATTTCTCTTCAACGGGGGAATAACTTTGTTCAACTCTTTGTTCCGCGTCCCCTTAACAAGCCATTACACCGAATATATGACGGCGAAATGAAACTCCAACGTTTTCTTTGCTCATTATTAGATTTGGCTACGTTATTATAATGATATTTTATTGCAAATTAAAATAATAATAAAAAAATCAAACACGAAAAAAACACACATACCAAAGATGTAGTGACTAATTTTGCCTATTGACTGGACATAAAATATTAATCGAAAATCTCTCTAGTGGTGAGGAAGGGATCATTTGAAGGAGTGATGACCGGTTGTGAAGAAAATCCTTAGTGTTCTCACCGGTGCTTCCTTAGAAGGCTCCTACAAAGCCTGCGGAAGCTGTGAAGACGCAGGAAGTCGTGCGGAAACAATAAGGAGTGAGCACGCTCTAGCGGAAACGTCAAGTTGTAATTTTACTGTTTTACAGCAAAAAAATAATTAAGGAATTGAATTCAACAGCGAAAATTGAAGGTCAAAGTCTTTTTGTTTCATCAAATTTGTTCACTGTATGTGCCTATAAAATATAAAACTTTTGTACTATCAATAGGTAGGTAGGTACGTATCGTGTAAAATATACATAATTTAGATTTTAATCTAAATTACGGAATGAAAGTTTGTTTTATTGTAATTCAAATCAAAATTTTCAGAAATGGGTTCAATGTCGCTCCCATGTAAATTTGTTAGCCCTTTTCAACAACAAAAAAAAGAGAAAGAAATAGCAATAAAAACGGAGTTTATCTTCCTGTTTGTCTTACTGTCCATTGAACAAGTTGAATAATAAATAAATTAGACGGTGAAAACCGCGCAAAGCGAAAAAAAAATGGAGCGAGTGTATTTTCCAAGCGAGAGAGTCGTCCGCCCACTCGAGCGGAAATTTTCTTCTGAATTTTCCGACGCCGAATCGAATTAGCGTCCGCGAAAAAACGACAAAGTGACACACACTGGCGCCATACACAAACGCCTCTAATCCACAACAAATTAATGGTAAATAAGGTTACAAGAATTCACTTTCAGTTTATAAATAACGTACACAAACATATAATATTAACATAAAGTTAAAAGCTCGTACTAGCAACAGTCAAACAAAGTAAAAACGACAATTGCAATGAATGCGTGGGGAATAAAACCCAAATTAATTATTCGCGATTGTGTCGACGTCTGACATTTGTGCAATGAATAATGCTAGCGCATTTATCCGATGGGAATTTTTCGTCCAAAAAAATAGAACGAAAAAAAAAAAAAAACAATTTGTACCCTTGCTTGGGTTTCGCATCCATTAATTTCCCCCCGGACCCTGTGTAATGGCGATTAGTCATAAGGGCGAGGCATTTGTAGGGTCTCAGTCGTTGGGATGTGAACCCTTCGAATCGACGCTAAATGTATGCGGTTTGCGATGGCGAAAAAAAAATCTGTAACGTATGAGGGCCGTCTGACAAATTTATGAAAGGACTGACGTAACAAGCGTATTTATTCGTCTCGCTAAAATGTGTAAGTGAACCCTAATAAATTCCAAGAATATATCGCTCACATCAAAACGAAATACGTATGATTAAACTACCATAATTCGCATATTAAATCTAATTCACAAATAGCTGGGACTCACCGAAAAAAGCCTTGACAGAACCGCAAATTATACCAAGAACAAAAAATATACAAAATTAAATCGAATATTCAATATGAAATTATTTTATAAAACGTAAGGTATATTTTTAATTCAATTACGCGAAATCACACAGCGTTCGTACACAAGTCAGTAAGAGGCTTTCAGGTTTTACGAAATATAATTAAGGGATTTATTTGACGTTGTGAGGAACACGAAGAAGGAGAAGGGGGCGTCGAACCTTTTTTACGAGTAATTAAACTGGCGTTCATGTCGCTAAAAAAAAATCCCTTCCAAAAATATCCAAATTGGCATTCATCGTTTACGCAAATCTCAACTTTATAATTAAATTGTTATACACATTTTTTGTCTTTAAAATTACAGAAGTTTATGTATTATATTACATTATGAAGTCACTCGGATTGAATTATAAGATTTAAAGACAACCAATCAAATAAGTACCTACATACATATGTAGGTACTTATTTGTACGTGTGTTATAAGACATGCTAAATATTTACAATCGATTGCAGTCCCATAAGAAAGAAATAGTGATTAAGCAATAGTTGTCTAAAAAAATGAGACTACTATGGCAAATGCATTATTTTTTACCGTTTGCAATAAATCTATTCGAACGTCTAGTTTGACGTGGTCGGTGATCCATCAACATTCCCAAGTGTCACTAGTTTCCATTGTGTCCGAGCCGAAACGAATATTTCATTTGATACGTTCGCATGTAAAATGCGCTAATACTACGAACGAACACCGTTCAAAATTATTCACTATTTGAAAAATGCACACTAATGCAATTGACGTTGCAATAAACGTCACAAACGTGAATTTTCAACAGGGAAATTTCTGTGATGGGGAAAAATCAAACGAGAGCAAGAAAAAATGTACACCGCTAAATATACACCATTGAAAACATTAAAATGACTAAATACATATGTACATATGTGAAATTTAATAATTCCATTTTGTCGCACGATTACATCGTTTATGAACGTACACATTTGACTGAAACTCTCGCGTAGGTAATATAATATAAATTTGAGTTTCGTTTGAAAAGTTTTCCATTGATTAATACGTTAATTGACTGGATCGGTCGGAAGTTGAATAACTCGCTCATAATTCGCATGATTCGACTAATTGGCCCTTGATTAACTTCTCCCGTCAGTCTATTAATTAGCGAGAGTTGTTAACAACTTTAAAGTCAAATTTTTTTTTGTTCAAACGAAGCGCTGACTTCGTGTACGGTTAAACTCGTTATACTAGACCACCTTCACTCATATTATATAACACAATGCACGGATTTAATGCCGAATTGTAAAATATTATAGCTAATGTCAATGTAAAGTGTAACCGCATTGGTGTATTTGTAGGTTGACCGCGTGTCAACAGTGAACTACCATTTTACACAGACATACCGGACGTTTAAACCACATACATATTATGTAATAACGACAGACTGCTATTTGCAGTTGATAAATTTTATAAACTGTGTATTTGTATTTACGTGTTTTGTCTACATTCAATATCTTAATTAAAATACAAGAGAAAAATACAAAGAGTCAAATGAGACAAAAATAAGAAGATGTACTCTTACTTTTATGATGTACTCTTACTTTTAAACCTACATTTTTGATAGTTATTAATAAATTAATAATAATCAATGTCACGAAGAGACAGTATAAAATATCGAATGACAATATTATCACAAAACTCCCTTTGAACAAAGTCAAAGAGGCAGAAATTTTTCTCAAAGAGGAAAAATACTCTCGGGACGTATTCGAATACGTCAGTTCAGGAAAATGAGGCACGGTTTGTAATTATCAGGCAGCCGTGGGACGCTTTTTAATAGGGCATATCCACTAACGCGTGATATTATAAAGAAAATCGCTCGATCGAGAGGTGGAAATTCTGGAAAAGCGTATTAAGTATTAATGTGTAATCATGGATGTAGTTGCGGGATAGTAGGGCCCGGAAATCGGAATCGATTTTGAGGCAGTGACGTTAATTACCTGTATGGTCGAACGCCATGGTCCATGGCGTCTGCGGCTGCGGCCAATGCACGTTCGACGATGCATTCGGATGCATTCTGGAGATGAAGGGTGCGCTCATGCAATTCGCCCGGTTCTGATTGCCAATAATGTCCCACCACTACCACAAATCGATGAAGATTGATATTTCATACATACATACATATATACAAGTGTGTCATATATATTAAATCTACACTATTGATAAGATTGTAGACAATGCCGAGATCAGTAATTTCCTATTTGAATCCAGATTACATTATACACAGCACATACACTTCCAATGATTACAATACTGCTTATCTAACAAATCTAACTAAATATTTTTATACTGAAAACTAGCTCGTAATCTACAAAATATGTATTGTTCGATTTATACACATGCTTAAGATCTGTCATCTGAAATAAAATATCGATGAATTTAATAAAAATGTGTACAATAGATTTCGACTGATGGTTCGCTTCCCGCAATAACGGAATACGTCAACCTGAGTAAAGCCAATCGGACCACCAGTGTGCTAACTGATTCAGAATTGTACCTCGTGAATGGAAAAGCGACTGCAATAAACGAAAGACAAAATTGTTGTAAATTAATCAATATTTTACAATATGGCTCCAAAATATATTCAGTATTCGCGAACGAATACTATCGCGTATAATATTCTACGTCCATCAGCGGCGTTGATACCTACATATATATATATATATACATATGTATGTATGTATGTATGTAATGTGAAATTTCATCAAATATGAACGACGTACGAAGTTCACAAAGTGCATGACTTCCATATGCACCAGTGCAGATACAATTATAGAATTGATCCTGCGTTGCTTTGTAGTGTATTAAATTCGCCCGGTTTACGTGCTACGATGCAATATTCGAAATCAAATATCAGACGAACACCACCATCCGCAATAATGGAAGCTTTCGATTAAAACCTTCCGCCAATAAGGCGGAATTCGCGAACATTTCGCCTAAGAAGCGTCGGACAAGAAGTGAGCATACTATTAAAGGCGATCAGGCGTGCTGCAATGTCGGCAAACGATCGCCTTAGGGAGGATCTTTCACGCTCGACGACCGGGTCGCGTTCGCCTCTGGCTACGAGAGATGCAATGGCCGATCTGATATCTGCAAACAATTCCAAGAGACGCAAAACGGTCCTGTTTTAATAAAAAGGTCCTGGCAATATAAAGGGAATACCGAGATAATATTGAAAACTATAAAAGTTTATATTGGTAATTGGCATAATTCTGCAAGTCGATAGCGGTGAAAGGATTAGCGGAACACTTTGATGACCGACGGTGGCTGTAGAGAGCGATGCACTTGTGGATCCCGAGGGACACTAGGAGGTCCTTCTAGAGTTTCTAGAGGGGGTGACAACCCTCGGACACACGAGAAGTGCCATACAATTGAGGGAATTCAAGCACGTGATCACGAGTGTCTCGTACGATGAGCATACACATATAATTATCTATATATGTATGTATGTAGTTCGTATTGGAACACTATTACTCAAAACAGTTCAGTTGATGATTTCAAAGCTTACTCAACTTAATCACCCTACTTTGATAATAAACAATCGCAGTGTGTAGCTGCTACTCACTACAGAAGTAAATTTTTTTTGCAATTTAAAGCAAGTGCAATGTACAAGAAGGAATTCAGATGTGAATGTGAAAGAATTGTATACACAAATGTGGTTTTAAACGCTCACTCAATGACTCACTGCTACCTGACATCTAGCCGAGGAGTGGGGGTACCCACTGACCGCTGGCTGTGACTGGTTTTCGTGTCGTGCCACGCTTCGATGACACGTTTTTACTAGACTCAGGGGCGGTGCGGGGCGCAGAGGGGACGCTCGAATTTTCGGGCGGATCTCTCTCTTGCACGAGCGCGAAAGAACAAGAGAGACGACAATAGCCTACCTCCAAAGTGTAGGAATGGGGATATGCGTGACCACTTATCGCTCGCTTCATTTGTATGAAACGTTGGATGAACCGTTTATACTCTACCGAGCGAAAAGAAGTTTTACTTCAATAATAATCAATGCGGAATATGAACTTCTTATGCTAATCAACGGAATAAAATTATACATTTCAACGATTTCAATCGGCACTAGAGACACATTTACAATTGAAAGTGGGCGAGGGGGATGGGAACTGTGGCAACATCCGGTCATCGCAACACGAATGCCTTAACATCGGTGTAAACAAGGGCAGTTCGGGTCGGGTGTGGGTCGCTTCACTGACCGGCATAGGTCGGTATGGAGCTTTAATGAACACACCATACCGGTGGCTGGCCTGTGCCAAGATTAAAGCCTGAATTACGAGGTCGGACACCTGATGCTACCGACCCCAGTATAACGACCCCGGACAACCGCGAGCGCAATAACGCACTCATTAACTGCCTTGCTTCATCATATAATTTTTTTCCCGTTCTATTTATTTAAGCTTCATGCAAATGTATGTATACCCAGCCTATAACGTTCCTGTTGATATTTTTTTTTTGTAGAGGCGGAACAAACGGGCAATTTGCATGCGCTCTTCAGTAAAACACAAATCTTGAATGCCGGAAATGTTTTTGTTTATACGTACGCTTGTGTGTGTTCGAAAATAAACGCGTTATGTGCGTCGTTTCGCGTTTGATTATGGAAATCGAAGCCGCGGCGTCGGAAAACACAACGTTTTCCGGAGGGCGAAGGCGATTGGCGAAGAGAGGAGGAAAATGGGGGGGGGGGGGGGGGGGTGAAGTGGAAAAATAAAGAAAAATCTCGCATAATAACACTCAATCGACAGAGAAAGTTGTTTTTGGGAGTTTTCTCATTAAAAAGCTTTTACCGGGCGCGGGGCATAAATACATTTTCTTAACGAGAAAATAAGAAAATCGATCACACCGTACTTTTGAGTAAATAACACTTATTTCGGGGGGCGAAACGCGCTTCTCGCGGTTTTTGCAATCTTTGAGAAAACCACGAAAAAAATTACAAAAGCAATTGCGGAACTCAATTTATATATACGACTTGATGGTATAATTTAAAAATAAAATTACACAGATATTTTTGTGTAATTTTGTGTAACCTCATTTCTCCACCGTATTATTTTCTAATTTGATATATCCTTACAATCACAATACAAAATTAAACAAATGAATCAGCGAAAGTTTAGATTTTAATACAAATTATAACAATACCTATGTATAACAAAACAAGTCACAAACAAATATTATAGTTTCATTTATAGCACGTTTTCAAAGCCGAAAAACATGTCGATTTTAAAAGGCCTAAACCGGCCTTTGATTTGAATCCCTTGCGGCAGTAATTGCAACAAGGCGACGAGTGGGAGGGCGAAAGGGGATGGGGGTGGCTTGGCGATCCTGATCTGAATGGGTAATGCGCTCAGCATCCCCTCATCCGACAGACGATTTCAATCAACGACTTCATCATTATCGAACGAATCCCCTGTGGTCTCTTTTATTCACCAGATTTTTACCACCCTCTAATTTTCAATCACACATACGTATGTACGTCTGACACAATCGAACGCTTCAAATAATCCCACAGACGAGTCATCACGAATCCCAGCACCCGATAGAAAAAATACGGCATACAGCGTGCGTCGTTAATCACGTCATTTGCGAGGTGCACGGTTTGATAATAATAACCCCCTCGTGCGTGATGGATGAACGCAATTAAGTCGGGGCGTTAAACTGAGCCGAACAGCGGTTAATCGCTCGCTAGCTACTAATGCGACCGACTAACGCGAACGCATTGGACGTTTGTTGATCTACTGCTGATATTCAAACCATTCTGTCGCATGTAATCTTTATATCGTAGAAGCGGCAATCACTTGATCCCCTTCAAAGTCGATTCTGTCTCGTTTAAGTGGGCCTCTACGGCGTAGCACCTGCGACACATCACTCGCTACTACGTGACGCCCACTAATGCAAAGGTGTCCCACATAATGCCTAAAGGACCTATTTTAAAACAAATGTGTGCGTGCTTCGATTGAAGAGTTGGTAGAGTTGAAGATAAATGTAATTTAGTCTAAGAGTACTTAATCGTTACAAAGCATTGTCGCATGGTAGATAAAGCATGTTCTAGGTCCGACATGTCCAACTTGCGGCCCATGAAGATTTTTTGCAGCCCAATTAAAGTTTGCAGCTTTCTATATTTTGCATTTTTTGAAAATAAGATAATTTATTCATCATGACTGGAATTAGAATTGAAAAGAAGAAAAGACAACTTGAAGATGAGAACCGAAGGTTCCAGAGTGAATGGGAAGATTTGTACTTTTTGACTCCAATAAAAGACAACGCTGTTTGATTTGATATTTGATTTGTCGTGATTCTATAAATTTCAATTTTAAAATTCAAATGATTTTGAAATGTTCATTTCCCATTGCTTTCTGCAGAACCTATGAGAACCTACATATGTACATATGTACATACATAAGTGCACAAGTATTGAATATGTCGCATGTGATGTCAGTTGTTGTCAAGGTAATTAATTCAATTAAAAATAATTCATTGAAGCATCGTCAGTTTCAAGAATGTCTTCACGAACTCGTATGCGAATACGGTGATCTCATTTTTTATGCCAAAATACGATGGCTGAGTCGTGAAAACAGTTTATTAAGATTTTGGAAATTGAGAGAAGAAATTCGGATTTTTATGAACGAAAGTGACAATAGTATATCTGAATTTTACATTTTACATAATTTCTATATACATATGTAGATCTACATATGTACATATGTTTTCTAACATATGTATATAACAATTAAATTAAATTAAAAGCTACACGGTGAACATAAATAAATTACAGAATGTTATCATGATATAAAATCCTTCGTAACAAAACTCAAACTTTATGAAAATCAATTACGGTCAAATAATGCAATTCATTTCCAATTATGAAATGATGATAATAGTGACTGTGAAGATTTTTTAAAATATTCGAATGAAGTCACAAAATTAATTAAAGAATTCGACACCAGATTCTCATACATTTGTATGTGCAAAAGTATGAGGAAATGTTCAAAATATTCTAAACTCCATTTAACGTGGAGCTGGAATCAGCGCCTCCAAATTTACAAATGGAGTTAATAGACCTGCAAAATGCATGTTTGAAGAGAATAAGCATGATTTTATCAGATATGTACATATATAGCCTCGAAGATAAATTCCCAAAATTAAAAAAAACTAGTAATGTGTATTACAGCTGAAATTAAATATAGTAAAAACAAAATAATTATAAAATAATAAAATATTTCGAATAAGTTCTTTTTATGTGCGGCCCACTTAAGCTCAACAATATTTTTTTTGGTCCACCAAACGATTTCGGTTGTTCTAGGACCTAGGTAAACTAAAATTCTATTAAATTTTCTCTTAACTAATGTATGCTTATTAATCATTCGGTGAAATAATATCTCGAGACTCGAATACTACAATACAATAACGACAACGCGAAGTGTGCAAACCAAAGCCGACATAACGACATTAAATTATAAATTCAGTCGGAAGAAGGTCAAAATGCGCTTCCTCAGGATGGACTTTTTCATTACGACTTTTTTCGTACTTCTTTTTTTTTTGTTTCATGGCCCACAGAGCGGGCACGTCCAGTGCGTAACTCTCCCGCAACCCCCGGGTCGTATCCTGAGAGTTTTACGATTATGGGGTAGATTCAAACTTTCGCCGCGTTTCTCCCCACCGTTCGCCCTTGTGGGGTCGGAAGGGGTTTCGGCCCTTTCCTCTCCCCCTTTCCACCTCTTTCCACCCCTTCTCCCCCCCGACCGGAAAGGGAGAGTAGGCTTTTTTCGAGAGGACGGACGTCGCGGCGCCGCAATTTAAAGCCTCTTCTTTTTACGGTAAAATTATGAATTGCTAATGACCGTAAAAGCGATCGCCCGAAATCGCATAAATGAAATGTCTGAGCACAAGGGCTACCGTGTAAAAACAGAAAAAGTTTCCTCGTTAACAATTTCGCTCGCTCCCGTCAGCGTGTCACGCGCGCTAAACGTTCACAAGTCGATGTCCCACTTGAGACTTGCACAAGTACGATTTTTTCATCTGAATTACAGAAAAATATTGAACAGGTCCAAAAAAAAAAAGAAATTAAATCTGAACCAAAAGTTAATAAAACAGACCCCGTTCAAAATAATAAATGTCGTGTAAAAAGATATCCTCCAGCTTCATTACGCCACTACTCGAGTATTTAAAGTCGTCGCCCCGTTTTAACCCATTAGCTTGCCGTCGTTTTATTTTTTTTTCTCTCCAGACGAATCGCGTTCGAAAGCTCGCCCGAGAGGTTTCTCTCTTGCGCTTAAAGGAGAAAGAGCCCCCTTTGTCTGAATTAAATCATCCTGGACGAGATAAAGAGACTAAGTCTCAATTAATCAGTCGGCTTTATATCAATTAAGTGCCAGCTCTCCTCTCGGCGACCGACGCTTTGAGTGAAATAATAAAAATGCGGATAAAAGTGCACTCGAATTATTCCACAGAGTCAAACATCAAATTGCACGCACGATTTAATTCGAGTAACTAATAGCACTAACTAATTCGAAGCCAAACTCAAAGAGGACCACTAAGCACAGTAAATTAATTGACACTAGTTCATATTAAGGCGTCCGCACACCGCTGTGAACAGGTAAGAAAATCTCAAGGTTGGGATGGTGGGGAGTTGTATCGCATAGCCGCAATTTATTCAGTTAAGCTAAACAGAACGCACGATAGCGCAAACGACAGAAAAAGTTGGCTTTAACCGCTAAATATTCGAGCATAACCACGTGGTGAACTTTAGTTTGCCTTGAAACGGGTTTTCTACACGGGGGTTTCCTACACGAATTCGCAGCGGTGTGCGGGTGCCTTTAGATCGCTAAATTCACGTCAACTGTAAAATAAAATATACTTCCGGCTAGTAACACAAAGATGAACTATTTTATTTACAATGTCCAATTATACAATTTTATTCTTTTTGAAATGCAAATGAGTATGATTTCTTTGCACAAAAGAAATATCTAAAAAAGTGGCCTCCGCTAAAAATGGTATAAATACAATTACTTTGTAAAATAATGAGGCTCTCTGGTGTACCGGGTACATTTTCCGTCGGTGATCAATATTCAGTGGGTCGGCGAGACCCCGACATTGACTGACGTGAACAGCCTCCGCGCTTAACGAGCCCCTAATGCCACCCCTTAATTAAAACATCATGCTTCATTTTTCTATTCATTCGCAGCCAGAGCCATCCCTTCCGTTTTCCGTTCCGTACCCCTCCCTTCCGCGAAATATCCCCCGTTTGAATCCCATGGGATGAGGCGAGGTGGCTGTGTGGGATTGGATGGGACTACACTTGGCCAAGTTTGGCAGTCAATATTTGCACGTTGACTTTTTCACTGACGGTGTGCGGCGCTGCATAATTACATTACGCCCGTTGGCACCCTCGTTTTTTGCCACTTTGGAGACAATTCGAAGTGTATTTTTCGAAGGTGAATCAGAAAAAAAATAGAACTTCACGTGAAAACCCACTTATTAGCTATATAAGGAATTCGAATGGTTTATTCGTTCGCGACGAGTCACATTTTTTGTTTGATTTTCTTATGTTTTTTTTTTAATTCTTAGTATCTAATGTATATAATATAGTATGTATGTATATGCAAAATGTGTATTTTGGCTAATAACCTGTTAAACAAATAAAATAAAAAAAATAATAATAAATAAATAATAATAATATACATATATGTACATATGTATATGTATATGTACTTGGGTGTTTGCGTATTTATATATTATATTATATTCTGTGAAACTTAAAATTTAAATTCTAGCATTGTTTTTGTTAGTATTTTTATTATTAACTTTTTGATGTTCTTATTATTTTTTGTTTTATATACATATGTATGAATTTTAAACATGTATGTATATGTAATATTCTATTTTGGGCTAAAAACCTGTATAATAATTAAATAAAAAAAAAAAAAATAAACATTGTACTAAAATTTACAATGTTCAAAGATAATTAATCTATGTATCTGTCTATCTATGTAAAAAAAAAAAAGTTATTGTTGCATGTAGTGAAAATTCGTATTATTCACCTATTCACAGACACTACACACACGCAATGTGTGTGTGTGGCTCACCTCAATTCTCGCTGCGCGACTTGTACCTGACGTCTAGCCAAGGAGTGGGGGTACCCGCTGGCCGCTGGCCGTTACTGGTTTTCGTGTCGTGTCGAAAAATTTTTACTACACTGAGGGACGGTGCGGTGCGTAGAGGGGACGCTCGAATTTTCGGAGTGGATCTCTCTCTCGCACGAACGCGAAAGAGCAAGAGAGAGGGCAATAGCCTACCTCCAAACTGAAGGAGTGGGGATATTCGTTACAGCTTATCGCTCGCTCCGTTTGTATGGAACATTGGATGAACCGTTTCTACTCTACCGAGCGAAAAGAAGTCTTACTTCAAAAAGTCACACGATTTGAGTAGGTATTTGGGAAAACATTAAATGATTTTTTTCTTTTTGGCGGCCAACTTACAAATTATTGTTTCGGTGACTTTCGGTGTTTGGCTAATGACATAGTATTGTTAATTCAGAAAAAGTAATATGCGATACTTACAGAAAGTTGATTATATTGTTGAATAGTAATATTCTGTAAATAATTCAAAAGTTATGAAGCAACGTAAACTACCATGGGGACTTTTGGAGCAAATACAGCGTTAAGTTCATAATGTCTTGGGACATTTTCAACGTTCACATAACACTCTGAACGAAAAAAATAGAAAGTATTCCGTGAAAAACGGTTACGTCGACGACGTACCTACCAAGTCATTATCGTAATGAAAAACTAGAAGAGATGAAACTTGAGTATCGCGGTACCGTTGCACAGTACTCGACGCGCTATCCAGACGCCGTTAAACTTTTCTTCTCGAAAATATTATATAATATATACGAGCCTTTCTCCCCCTTTAATTCTGACCACCGACTCCCTTTTAAGAATATACACGGGGTTGGCGGCGATGGCGGAGGGTGCGGATTATTATTTCCAAGTTGAAATTAAAACAAACCGGCCGTCAGATGTTGATTCAATATTAGGCGCTTTATTACACGGCGACCGTCCCCAACTTCACTGGCAAAGTTTACTTTGGGGATTTCGTTCGATTGATAATGTTTTCAGTGAAGCTTTTTATATTTTCGACTTTTTAAATATAATATACATACTTCGATAAAATACAGCTATTCAATCTCAAGACACATCTAACCTGCAATAATAGCAGTTAAAGTTCATTTATTTAAGAATAAAACTTGTTTGAAAAATAATTTAAATTACTGACTCATCCTACAGAACAACAGATAGCACTGTCGTGTTACGTTCTTCGTGAATTTTCTCTCTTTTTAAACATCAACACACTTTCAATGCTTTGCGGAGGTGGTGAGGAGGAAAATAAGTCCCTCGCTCTCCTCCCAGGGGATAAAAATGAAGAGTGGCGTGAGAGGGGTGGGAGATGGGGATGGGGAGGGATGAATCACCTGTCACTTTGGGAAGTTATTGATTGGAGGACGAGCTACGGCCTCCTTTGTTTCTGGCGACGCGGCTCTGATTTTGACGAATGGTTGCCACCGCAAACTTTTGAGTGGTGTTTGATTGATGAAAAAAAATCCCTTCGGACGCGTTTTCAATTAGGAGCATTTTACCCGTTCACCGCGCCGTCGCTAATATGTTCGAAATAAAATTTAGCGGGAAAAAAATAATACGGAACGCGCCATCGGTCAAAGCCATTAGCTCGGTTGTGTTGCTATGATAATTTCAAATATACATATCGCACACCGGCAAGAAGTAGTGACAGAATTCAAAATTTAGCGAATTTGAGTTAATTCACTATTCAGAACAACAAATGTTTGCTCTACAAAACACGAATAGTGACATTTCTGTACTTGCAATAATGGCCTCACAAATTCTTCATAAACTTCATTTTTTGTATCTAATAGGTGAAAAAATCAAGTTTATTTTCGTTAAACTGTAAAGTTCGATTTTTTGAGTTGTGTCACTATTTTTGCCGTTGTGCGATATGTTTCACGATTGAATATTTTCATTATAAACTGAATATTTCAAATATCAAAACACATTCATTTCAACGAAACCTTGTTGATTTTAGATTGAATTAGATTGGTTGAATGTGAATGATACTTTGAGGATTTGTATGTTCGTATTTATATTTAAGTTAGATAATAATATGTTACCATCATATTTTAGTAAATTTATTGTGAGAGGAATGGATGTACATATGTGAATATAATTTAAGGAATAAAAATAATTTAATTATAAAAAATGTTAAAATAAATAGAAATAGGAGAAGCATCTTGTACAGAGGCGTTTTGGAGTATAATAGACTGCCGGATGGAATTAGAAGTTCCAAAACTATTGAAAAATTCCTGGCAGTCTTAAAAAAACATCTCTGTACAGGTGCTTAGTTAAGGATTGTAATTAATTAGCTTAAGCTACTGTATTATATAAATAAATAAAAATGTCGACTTTTAACGGTTGGAGAATTTCTCAACTTACAAAATATAATTGGAAAATAAATTATTTATATAAAACGACAAGTTATAAAAGAAAAACTCAATTTTATTTTGATAAAAAATAAGGTTTATGACCACCCTTAGAAAAAAAGATACATCATCGGTGTGTCACAGAAGCTCGACCTAGAAGATTCCCAAACGGATCGGTGAAAAGGTGGAAGGTGGCGGGGAGAGGCGGGGGGAGGGGGGGTGAAAAACGCGAAAGCTTGTTCAAGACGTGTCACTTTACAAGTTTCCGTCGCCGAGGGTGAAAACTTTAAGGTCTACATGTACATCATTGTTATCGCTCGACTTATGCTATACTACATTTGCTGAACCAAATTTCAATTTCGATGTCGACTTTCACCGGGAAAACTTTGCGCGTACGTACATACATATGTACGATCATAGGTACGTGCGATTTGAATCGCAACGCAATTCGGCAATTAATTTTGCCCACGATTACATTACATTAGTTGAGAGCATACGGCCAAGCGCGAAATGCAATACGCCTTATCCGCGGACCAGTGGGTGGGTGAGTGGGTGGATGGTCACCGGGATGCTGATGCAGCATCCAACCACCCACCACCCCCTCAAACCCGGCCCACCAACCCCACACCGTATCGACCCGTACGTTCGCCATTGTGCAACGTGCGAGTGCACATCTTCAATGCATTGGGGCCAGGGCTTTTCAATAATGCGGATTATTGTAAATTGCTACTCGACATGAATGAGCAATTTCGACAAGATACTCGAACGCAGTGCAAACGCTGTAAATCCTTTGATATGAAACGTAATAGGTTTATTATTACATCGAAAAGATTCTGTCTATTCGTGTGATTTTGATCATTTGTACGTGCCCTATCCATTTTCAAGATATTTAGATAGGTATCGGAAGAAAAATTTGAGACTGATCTCCTTTTCAAGGATTGGGCGCCAAGTGGATCTATCTAGATTCCAAACAATATAAAATTTTAATTGTTCAAGTACAAATGAGGAGGCTTAAAAAAATAATCAAAACATCAAGGTCTTCATTGATAACTCATATTCACACATTATATATATAATAGCCCTATTCCGTCTGTGTGTGTGTGTCTATCTGCTGATAACACTCGCCTCGGTAAATAATTAAAAAACCAGAACGTCGCGCGAGTGGGATTTGAACCCGTGATCACCAGGTTGGAATGAATCGTGCTAACACTATCATCCAACGAGGCGATGACGAACTTGCTACGATTTGACAATAATAATATCTTAATAGGCTCGCGACTTTTCTAAATTGCTACGTTGTTATCATAACAACTAATAAGAACTATTAAATACACATATGTATACCCACCACGGGCTATTCAACGGGCTTACACTAGTGTCAATATAAAATTCATTTAAAGGCGCTCACAAACCTGAGCGATATCGCTGCGTCGAGTTTTCGTCCTCTATCGTCGTTGATTCACACCAATACGAATGGGACGACGATAGAGGCGTCAGTTTGACGCAGCGAAACCGCTAACGTGTGTGAGCGCCTTAACAAAGGTTTAGTATACATAGTATGTACGTGGTAAGGAAGAAAACTAAAATAAATGTTTGTATAATTATATAATATTTAAAATAAACCGATTGAGGTAAAAGCAAACTTAAATGATTTACGGGGATACTATTATCAAACGATCATTATATTTTTCTACTTGTGCGTACCTCAACGGCATTGAATGTACATACATAAATCGGTATGCATGCAGAAATGTACATAAAGAAATATGCTCATACCATAAAAAAATGAGACAAAACACAATATTTCATCAAATATTACAAATTTGAAACTGGGTCACTAGTTTGAAATATCAATAGAAATATCAAAAAAATTATATTCCATTGGGCACAATGTTTCGCAAAATACACGCACACACACAAAGGCGAGGAATCATGAGCGTGCGTTGTTGCACACTATAGCTGTTGCACTTATGCAATTGCACGTGCAATATTGCGAAACCCATCGACCATTCGTGCGGTAAATTGACACTAGATATTGAACACGTGCACCACCTCTGAACCCCACCACCCCCTTTCCACGTGTCCATAGTACTCGAACCATCGTGTTTGTTGACCAATTTATTAATTACGCACTCGCTCCTGCAACACGTGAAATGTGCACTTTGTATTAATCCAGCAGCCGACTAGGATAGGAACAATCATCGTATGCACGTATTGGTATTATTGTGCGATACGTACGTTGAGTGTTTATTGTTGATGATGATATCGTTGATGGGCCATTAATGAAGCCGCGAAGGGATGTGTGTGTTGTATGCCATCAATCATTCGCGTGTCGCATTTACGCGCGTAACAATAACGCGATGATTTATTACGCGTTAAATTAATTCGTGTAATTAAAGTACGATTGTTTTACGGTATGCAGAGAAAAGCTCGTCGGATGAGAGCGTGACAATTTACAATGGAAAGCTTCGATTGTCGCGGACGAGGCGGCTGGCCTTTTGTTGCCGGAGAGAAAATTGGGATTCGACGGATCGTCGTCATTATGTTTGGTATTCGACCGGAAACGGCTGAAAATCGGCAGCGAACAACGACCGGAAGTGGCTTTGCAAAGCCCTGGTGCAGTTGAGCCGGGTACGTGGGCCCGATCGTGATACTTTGTTCACGCATATATTACCGATCAAAGCTTTCGCTGTCCGATCGCGTTAAACTACCCCTTCCCTGAACAAGATTACAACACAAACGATAGTGGATGGATGCATTAAGCTGAAAGTAAATTTAAACCTTAGTTTATACATATACTAGCTGAATTGCCCGGCGTTGCTCGGGCGGGTGAATTCGAATAAACATTTATTCTCCAGTACGAACAAAAATAGATTAAAATTTTTGATCCCGGGCTTAGACCCCTTCCGAAAACGGTCTAAGCTAAAGTACCATGATACAGTATACCAAATTTGGTGGTTCTAAATTGAATACTGTAGATTCGCATAGCGGACAAACAAACAAACACACAAACATTCAACTTTATTTTTATTCAACAACACAAACAACAGTTGTTTATTAGAATAGATTTTAGTGTGGTCTAATTTTTTATAGGCTTTTTGAATTTCACAAGCGATGTTAAAATTTCTAATGTTAAATTTTTACTTTATCCTAGTCGGATAAAGTATTGTGATCATGCAAAAATTCGACCTCGAGATTTTGACTGATTTGTATCGAGTGTCATCCCCTGATCACGTTTTCATGATTTCTAAAAAATGTCTGTATGTCTGTGTGTCTGTATGTCCGTATGGCTGTGTGTCTGTGTACTTATGCGTGTGTGTGTCTTTATGTGTGTTTTCTCCGAAACTATCAAGACTATCAAGCTGAAATTTCATATCTATTATTTTCACGTAAGGTGTAAGAGCCATAAGGAATTTGGTCAACATCAATAAACCGGAAGTAGTTTTTTTTTCTTGTAGAAAATTCTAAAATTCTTTTACCACAGAATATTTCAGAAACGGCTCCGGGAATTTTGTCAAAATTTCATACCTATAGTTTTCACGTTAGCCGTAAGAGATACTGTGATTTTAGTTAACTTCTGACGAGCGAAAGTGGCAGTTTACTCTTGAACGATTTTTTTTGTTTTTATTTTTTTGACCTTTTAAATATGTAGTATCGTCACAATATTATAATGTTTTAATCCTGAGAAAAATTGCTATTTAGGAAAAAATAAATTATTAAAATCAGTCAACCGAAGTAGGTTTTTTTTTGAAAAGTTTACAACAGAATATTTCTGAAACTGCTCCGGCGATCTTGTCGAAAATTTATACATATTTATAATTTTCATATAAAAATTAAGAGTTGATAAGGTTTTGATCAAAATCCGCCGACCGGAAGTGGTAGTTGAATATGCCGAAGATCGTATTTTACATACGCGCGCGCACTCAAGATAGTAATTTCATGATATTTATGTATGTATTTTGATCGGTGTGGTGGTGTGCATGCGTTTTATTTACTTACAGACATAAAAAAATAATTTCGTTACTCTTTGTATTCCTCAAATATATGGATAAAGTCATGGGTTGGCCACACCCGAATTTTTTCTTTTTGATGTTTCAAGTTGATTAGAAAAATTTATCTTAAAAACTTATCGAAAAATCACATTACATTTCTTCAAATGCATCGAAATATACACAAAAACGAATACAAAAAAATGTGTGGGAAAGACAACCTTAAAAACATATTGAAGTGAGAAATATACCATATCGATGGGTTAGTGCAGCCCTGGGCAAACCGCGGCCCGCGGGCCGCATGCGGCCGACCGCGTGCTTAAAAGTTTACTTTTTTCTGATTAAAAAAAAAATTTGTCGACTTGTGAAATGTTTTATCGTTTCTGGCGGGGCAAATCTGACGGGGCAAATGTGAGAGCAGCCAATGCGTCACAACAAGAAGCTACTTTGGAGGCAAGTTTTGTTATTTCTCACATAATTGCAAAAAGCAACAAACCGTTTTCTGGTGGAGAGTATATTAAATAATGTTTTACTAAAGCTTGTGGAATTATATGTAATTGTATGCTTATATGTAATTATATGCTTATATGTATGTAATTATGTACATATAAGCATATAATTACATATAAGCATATAATTACATATAAGCATATAATTACATATAAGCATACTTTAAAAACAAATTTGAGAATATAAGTTTATCTCGGCGAACTGTAGTAAGAAGAATTGAAGGTATCGATACAAACTTGAATGAGCAATTATCATCAGTATTACATATGTAGAATCGATCACATGGTACTCGATAGCTCTCGACGAAAGTAATGATCGAAAAGATACCGCACAGTTATTAATTTTCATACGCGGATGTAACTCTAAATTTGAAATTATTGAAGAGCTTCTGTCATTGGAATCACAGATCAAACAACAGGAGCTGATATTTTTGAAAAAATTGTTAATTACTTAAGATAAAATTTGCGAAAATTATCCTGATTACAATTTAATTATAATTCATTATATGTATTATATGTACATCAACAAGTATTGTGTAAAAATGTGTTAAAAGTTGAACATGTCACATCTTGTATTATTAAACTTGTAAATTTAATACGATCGAGTGGCCTGTAACACCGACAATTCATTACTTTTCTTCAAGATATTGAATCTGAGTTTACAAATATTCCTCATCATTATAATATTCGATAGCTTAGCCTAGGAAAAGTACTTCGCCGAGTATGGGATATAAAAGAAGAAATCGTTCTATTTTTAGAAATGAAAAATATTATGGACTTTCCCGAATTAACTGATAATGACAGGCTGTGTGATTTTGCATTTATTCTGGACATCATGACACACTTATGTAAATACTTTCAACACGGTGTTACAAGGGAAAAATTTATATGCCCATGATATGATGAAAAGTTTGAATGGATTTAAATTAAAACTACAGCTGTTACTTCAACATTTTAATACGGACAAATTCGACAAACTAAGAGATTTTGCTCAAAAAATGTTGGTGGTTTTTGGATCAACCTACATATGTATGTATGTGAACAAACATTTTCAATCATGAATATCAATAAAAATTCGATCAAGCATCACAGATGAACATTTACAAGCAGTTTTAAGAATTTCAACTACAAAATTTACTCCCGAAATAAAAAAAAATGTTGAAAGATGCAAGACAGTTTCATTCGTCTCATTAAATTTTATTTTTTTTATGAAATTTAAAAAAAATTATGTTGTAATTCCTTTTCACGATAATAAATAATGTATATTTAAAAATAGTATTTTACTTGCGGCTCGTCGCTCATTTTGAATTTCTAATGTGGCCCTTCATCCAAAAAGTTTGCCCAGGTCTGGCGTTAGTGCACAGATATTGTATGTCCAATTTTGTTTTAAAATATTTTAAATGACATAGGTACATCTCTTTTTCATGAAAACTATGGACGAAATGGACATATTATATATTTGAATAAGACAATATCTTCTCAAATATACTATTTGGACATACAATGCTTTTTAAACCTGTAGGTTTGATGCAGATGGACGTTCTGTGTATCATAACTCATTTTTTTTTTAAACTGGACATACAATATCTTCGCACTAACCCATCGATATATGTATTATAGAATAAGTGTGGAAAACAAAAATACTGTATCTAAACTACGTACATACATACATACATATATGGATAATATTAAAATTTTCAATGAATACACGATTACGTAGAAATATAAAAGAAAACAATTGTAAAATAACATACCTGAATATTGATTCTGATATTCACTTCGCTGAAAAGTGTTGTGGATTTTAGAACAATGCAAACTGGATTAATACATATGTACATATGTGTCATTATTACTAAATGCTAGCCGGTTTGCCTGTCATATGACGGTGGATTGCAGATTGGTCAAAGCAACAAAAAACCATTCGCTGTGAACGATCGCTCCGAGACCTAGCGAAGCGATCGTTCGGTTCACATTCGCTGCGACGTCCACATAGCGTCCAAATGGCCCGAATTCGCTTTCGCTTCGGCTTCGGTTCGCCTTCGATTCGTCGGTGTGTATTCACCAAAACAGTACAGCCCATGGCTCGTTTGATAGTATGTGAAACAATTGTAACGCGTACCGTCGATTTGTAGGGCCATAAAATTTTCTCGCTGAATCGAACCAACTTTGTTGACAACGCACTGCTATGTTGGTGGTTATGTTGGCAATGCTTGCGTGACCGCAACGACTCAATGAGGCAGATGCTTTCGCTAATAGGTATACGTATGTACATACGTACATAGTACCTACACTTGAACGATAAATGCCCACTATACGCATAATATTATATTGTAAAGGGAAATTTTATTAAAACACCACATGGAAAATTCGATCGAGAGATAAATCCTACCATACCGTACTTATCGGCGTGCGGCTCTCAAACTGCGGTCCACGCGTAATCTCGGTTAATTGGAAGCGGCTGAGGTGGTACGGGACGGAGATGAGAGAGGGATGGGGACTGTTTTACATGTGACGACGACAACGATGGACACCTTTGAGCCCAGTGAAAGGCAATACGACATTAATTAGCGTGGCTCACAGTGGGCTTACCGGCTTAGTGCCCAGTAATTCCCCAACAGTGGGGCGTGGGTATTCGGTAATGCCTCAGTAATCAAAACATCGAGCCGATGCGCGGCGCGGCCGTTTGATCGTCAAACGAAAACCGAACAGGAAAATAAAATTGCTTTCCTATTTTAAAAGTAAAAATTCACCTCTGGCGCCCACCGATCCAATCCCCACGGCTATTCCGCGAAATATTCACGTCGAAACAAAATCCACACGTTCAATTCGAAAAACCAATTTTCATTATGCAAAAGTTTATTTTGGTACGCGACGCCTACATATTTTAAAAAGGTTTAAGTGGTTATTCTAACCAGAAGCTCGTGCATAATTTAACGTGCAGACGTATTCCGAAAATACCCCCTCGTTGTCTCTAATCCAACGGTTTTCAATAGTAGTCGTGACACTCAAATATAATTATTTTGTAATTGATTGACGGTTCAATATCAGTTGATTGTTTGCATAGTGAATTTTGTGACGAATTTTATTGCAGTTAATTTCGCAACATACATATATACATACATATGTACATAAATGAGACATAACTATAGTAGCACGTGACTCAGTAGATTTACAAAATACATAGATTAAGACAATTAAGCAACGAGAGTATGAAAGTATGTATGTAGGCTTAAAAATTAATTTAAATAAAACTAAAATTATGTTTAATGAATTTTGCACGCAAAGCGTAGTCACCGTAGAAAATCATATTGTAGAGCAGGGGTCGGCAACATAATTTACACGGGGGCCACATTGCGATATTGAGATTTGTCAGGGGGCCACATATGAAATTATTTTTTTAACCTAAATGCGATTTTTTTAGGTTTTAAATCAATAAAAAAAAATTTTTATAATAAGAATGGTATAAAAAAAATATAAACCAAATTATAAAAAAAATTAGAATTAAAACAAACAAATACAAATTAATGAGAGGTAAAGTGTTTTTGTAATTTTTTTGCCAATTTAGTAAAATCAATGTCGAAACTAGTGATGCTAACTCGAAGCAACGACCGTAAATGACCATCTGTAATAATTCTAGTTCGATGTTTATTTTTAATATTATATAATTCATTGTAGAAAATGTTTGTTCACAAATACATATATGTATGTGCTGGCAAATATAGTTATCGTTCCAGCTGAAAATTTCTTCAGAGCAGGAAATAAAGAAGTTGAAACTCTGTTAACTTCATCACTTTAAAAGTGTCTTTTAATACGTCATTGGTTTTTAAATCAATTACTCCCAGTTGTAAATAATCAGGGACATCTTCGATATGAGAAATTAAGTCGCGGGACATTTTAAAACACTTCGCGGGCCACATTTGGCCCGCGGGACACCTCTTGCCGACCCCTGTATGTAGATGTAGTGGATAATTATTTATACCTAGGACAATTGGTGAACATGATTGAATGTAAAGAAGAAGAGATAAAACGAATAACTAGGATGGGGCGCTTTTGGAATAATGAACAGTTGTGACTTATGCATGTGAAACGTGGATGTTGAATTCAATAATGTTACGTAAGATCCAGTGCACACATAGAAGCATGGAAAGATGTACATATGCTCGGTATAACAAGAAGAGATCGTAAGAGGAATACATGGGTAAGAAATATGACCAAAGTAGTAGATATAGAAGAACGTGTGAAAAAGTTGAAGTGGCAATGGGCTGGACACATAGCGAGAAGAATGGACGCGATAAATACTGGAATCCGAGTGGATAGGAAAGAAAGCAAGGTAGACCGAGTGGATGATGGGCTGATGAATTGAGAAGAATGTGTGGAGTCAAGTGGATGCAGATTGCACAGACGGAATGGAAGAGGATTGGGGAGGCCTTCATTCAACAGTGGATGGTAAACGGCTGAAAATGATGATGATGATGACATAAAGAATGCTAAAGATTTGAGCGTTTGGAAAAAAATGTACCACGATACAAATCGTTATGGAATCCTTTGAAACACGCTTTGATTTAATTATACTGTAAAATAATTAAACACGCTGCTGCAATTCGTAGAGAAACGGAATGGGGCGAAAGAGTTAGAGCCAGAGCCAACCATGGAAACAATAAATTTTCGAGGAATAACTCAGGCTATCTGCATACTTTAGTGGCCTGTCTTGGACCCTGGGCCTCGGACGCCTCGCCACCGAGTGGAAGAACGGATAATTTAGATATGCTAACGTCGGCTTCCGGTTTATCTTGTAGCGCTGAGCCCTATTTATATATTAGAAGTTGGAAGTCGACTCGGCGCTTTTGCGAAACACGACCATATTGCAAGTCGTAAAATCCGATGAGACACCAAAAAATAAAGAAAAAGGGCGAAAAAAATGTTATAACAACGAAATCGTCCCAATTTCTCGGTGGAATTTAGTTTTATACAGCACGTGCGGTCATCGGTCGACTATTTAGTATGTGGAATGCAGATCTGGCTGTGATTTATGAGGCAGAGGGGTGACCGCGGTGGTGACACACGGCCCCGCAGATAAGCGCTCGCCGATAACAGACCGGAAGTGGGCGAGCCGGAAGAGGAGACGAGAATAGAAGAGATGTATATAGTCCCTCGTCGTTCCCACATTTGAATATCCTCGCAATAAATACGCCGAGAGAAGTCTATCTCGCGAAAGTGACGCTCTCTTTTCACGACAGTTGAATCTGTTGATTGAAAATAGAGTTGTATTAAATTTAAATCGCAATTGTGCTGTTCATTTTTACGAAACAACCCCTTGACCTGTCACATGACAAAGTTGAGATTTATTCTATGGTTCTTTTGCTCCGTCACGTGCTCTGTCACGAATAGGGGTGGTTCTAGATAGCAGGGGAGTGATTCGGGGGTTGCGCCACATCAGTGGGGTGAGACTTTCCAGATATTTATTTCGAAAAGAAATATGAAGACTATTTTGGGATAACATTCAACATTACTCCAAGCATTTCGTACCATCGATTCTCATTTTTTTTACCATACAAACGTCAAACCGTTGGAGCTTCATTATCAAAGCGATCGTTTTCGACGTATCAAATGCCACAAAAAAAAAAAATATAATAACCAAAAGAATCGCGCACAATGAGGCGAAAAAAAGTGAAATTGCCTCGGTAACCGCGAGTACGAAACCTGGATCGCTTCCCAGCCACGTCAGTTAGCGAGTCTCGTTTACAGGGTGTTCGCAAATAAAAAAAAAAAGCTCGACACGCTGTTACGGTACGCCAGAAGCTTATCTAAATACCTCAGGATGTCCCGTAAACTTTTAGCAACTGTTGCTACTCGCCCCACGCCTCTTCCCTTCGACCTCTCCTTTGCGATAAATATCTTCTTATTTTGTACTACCCCTCTCCTACCCCTCTTTTCAGGGAGAATTCCCATTCCAGACAGAGACACCCACGCAGTCTCGTCCCATTATCTTTTTTGCGTCAGTAGGGGATGCTGTATCGTTACGACAATTAGTGGGGCTAGGGAGCGCAAATTAAAAGAATATCAAGATTCGGGATCAACACTCCCCCTATTCATCCACCCCTATGCCCGTATTGACTGAATATTGTTAATTATTTTCATAAAAATGTATTTTCAGTAATGTCACTATTGTGTGACTTAACCGCGTTACGTCGGCGCTTTTATTTTACGACGACACGTGTATGTGTCTTTGGCACGCACGCGTTCAATTAATTTGATCGTACTGCATTAACATAACGGCCTGCAGCCGAAGGGTTAACTCGTCTCGTGATAGCGAGCTAGTCTGCGAGTTCCCAAGAGTGCCATAGCCGCGTCTAATGGCGCATAATTGACCGACGCAAAAACACACAAAATATTATTGCACCTCGGGGTATCCACCATGTCCATACTAAAAAGAGGGAGGACCTTTGTTTATGACTGCTTAAAAAAAATTGCTATTACTCATGCTGCACCTACAATTTGTACCTACGTATGTTTGTACATACATATGTATGTATATACAAATTGTAGGTACATATATTCCGTAATCTAAAATCTGAATAAAAATGTTTATTTCGTTGGTTTGAAAGTTCAAATAGTAAATATGTGCTGTTGTTTTGTTTGTATGTGTGCGCGCAAAACAAAGTGCATCTGTTGAATAAGTGTGCAACTGAGGCTTCGTTTCGATTTTTTTTTGTTTATGGTGGCTTCGGCTGCTGAGCTTTGTCGACTAGGAGAGCTTTCGATGTTTTACAAACGCAGGTCGAAATTAAAAACCGAGCGCGCTTTGTTCTGCGGCGCATCGAGCTTTTAACCTTTTGGATGCGCGAGCACCTGTTGAACGCGTACGGAATCTCTCGACTGCTAACCGAAATGAGATCGCGATATAAAATGGATAAAACAAAATAATTCACTATCGCTGAATAAAACTGTTCAAAGTAATTAAACAACCTATGAGCACTAATTTTATTCTGGATCGTTGAATTTAATTATTTACTTTCGGGTTAAACATTGTTGACGTTAAATTACTTCCCCTTAAGATAATGAAACTTGCGATAAGGTGATTTTTTTTTGTTTTTTTATATTCCGAAGAGATGTTGCATCAGGCGAGAGTGATTTAGTAGGCGAGGGGTTCCCTCCTCAAATCCAACTGAGACTTTTGATACCCAACGGGAGGTAAAGAAGAAACCCCTCATGTGGTGAGGGTTTATACTGGAATGTTTCGACGCAGTTCTTATATCTTTCAGAAATATAAATAGTATGGAGAACGGTGACGATATATGAATACACAATGTCTTTTGGAACAATTCGCACGAAAAAATTATATTGACAAGATTTTATACAATAGTATAGTAAGTCTTTTTAGGGACACTTCTTTGGATTTGTGTCCAAGAAAATATTCAGAAAAATAAGTAAAAATAAAAATATTCTGTGTACTTCGATAAAATTTGAAGAAAATTTCGAAAATCTCTTCGAAGCAGTTTTCGATTAAAGTTACATTAAAAAAATTCAACCTTCCTTGGACGAGGCAGAGACCAATCTGCAATGAACAATCTCAAATGAACAATCGCATGAATATAACACTTTTTATTGTAAATACTCATAAGTTTATTTCAAAATGAAAAAAAAATATATATATTTTACGGATTAATTTGATCAAGTTAGCACTGAAATTAAATGCTTTTTTTGTTACCCGTATACCTCGGCTATATTCGCTCACGTCAACCAATTACTCTTTAATCTTAGCCCGACTGCCAGGTTCTAGAGTCTGGAATTGCCGATGGACTGCTTCCACGGACGAAGAAAGAAAAAGAAAAACACCCCCCTGACAAATTGACACTGTAACATGGCCTGCATATATGGAGGAGGAGAGGTGGAGGAGTCTGTAGTGGGTAGCAGACTGTTTCGAGCGAACGTAACGAACTGGCTTAATTCGGGAACTAATGGACGTTTCTTGTAAGCCGCCACTCGCACTCGGTGACCTTTCCATGTCTTCGTATGACTGCAGCCACCTTACTAATTTATGTCGTCTTGGGACTCGACTTACGGACCACGCTGTACCATTTGCCGTACGGCGAACGAAAGGGCGAACGTTCGACGTGCTGGAATTGTCGCCGACGATAGAAGTCAATAAAAGACAATATACATACGTGTAACATTCATTTTAATAATTTAAAAAGAAAGTTGAAAGTTTGAGAACGTTTGAGAGTATTATTTTGAATTTCTAAAATAAATATTTACACGACCAAACTAAAAATATATATCAAAGCAATAATATCAAAAAAGCAAACAAAGATATGTAGTGGATAATGTCTAAAGCAGTTAAATTAAATATTTTTCATTTCTTTTTAAAGACCTGCAAATGTCTCAGTAATATTTTAAAATTCACATAAATTACACCGATTTCTTAAGAAAGACGAATCCCTTATCAGCCGAATATCAGCCGGCGATTTACGTTATAAAACGAAAGTTTAAAATGTTCAAAAGGAGCGATGATAATAGCAGAGGCATTATTAATGAACAATTCCGTTTCGAGGCGTTGCCACGGCAATGAATCTTGATGTCATTTACTATTATTATAGCTATTATCACACTATGAGCGATATTAATTGAAGCCCATTCATTCCGCTGCCAAAAGCGATCCTCTTCAATATTGCCAGCATTTGTTTCCGCCACATTATAATGCGTATTAAATTTCGCTGAATTTATTCCCCAACTGTGTACATACTTTGTCTCATTATTAAGACACTAATTATTGATCACAATAACCTTTGTCAGCTATGTGTATTCGCACTGGTAGTGATGTAAAATATTATATAAAGAAATAGTGCACGGTAACGGGGTGTTCATTAATAGGTGAAATGCCGGAAAAGCGACGCAGACTCAAACTTTTCCGACACTAATTGCTCTAAATTAAATATAAATTTTCAGACGTTCCTCATTGTAAAAGCGCGATTGAGCCCACGCGAAATGTTTTTGATTTTTATTTTGAAGCCGGCACGATCACGTTAAATAAAATAAGGACAATTTTCGTTTACTTTTTCTCGCAAAACAAATTCAGGTAAATTCGTAAAAAGATAAAGTAAAATTGTAAAGGTGTATAAGCGACCGTGCACCTTCATTCGATCCCCATATTGATTAGCTTTCGACACGGGTTTGGGTGCGGAGAGCTTTCGAGCTTTTCTTTGTTACGATCAGGACAATGAGGATCGAATTTCTAGTACGTTACGTGCATGTACAAAAGGCTCACTTTTTTACGACGTTTTGCCATCGATTTTTAAGGGCGTTTTACGATCGGGTTTCACTGGCTTTTCGAACCACTTTCGATCCACTCGAATTCGCTGTGTACGTTTCCGTTAGGTTGCATTGTTTTCGCGTTCACAAAAAATTGTCAATTGTCTCTGAATTCAATTTGTGTAAAATGGCTAATTTTTATATATAAAAACACGAGCAAAATTGCTTATAGAGCTTTTTACTGTTCAATAATATCATGTAATAGATTGAAATTTCTAATTTTAGAAAATAAGTTTATTACATAAGTTTATCGCAATGAAACGGTGTGGTTTCATTTCAAAACCTCAAATGAATCATTTCACTACAAGGCAACGTCATATACTCGTATTCCATAAAATATGTTAAAAATACTTTGATAATTAAACGCATTTAATGTTTAAACAATACTGAGTGAAAACGCAATTTCAGAATACAGATTGAATTTTTCGAGTAGATACTTTGTATCTTTGCAATTCAGCGAGTATGCTATATTCGTACAATTTGAATAAAACGAAAGCATTTCGACAGTGTCTCCATTCCATTCAAAGTTCCATTCGAGCCTGAGAGGATGCTGCATCATTTAACAGGCAACTTCTTGCACATGCGAATGAATACGTGCGACTCGCTGAAATATACACGTCACATTTTCAACGTACATATGTATGTATGTATGTACATACTTACGTACCGTCAAATGAACAAACGGAATACGCGGTTTGTTGTTATTATTATCTCTATTGTTTTTAGTTTGGTTTGATTCACGTGCTGCATCAGTAATACGATACGCGTGTGTATATAGTGAGAGTATTTTTTTATGATAATGAAAATATTTCAGCCGTATACTGATAGAGAAAACTGCATATTGAAAAGCGAAAAGTCGTGATAATTTAATGTTTTTTTTAAATATTCTTGGAATGTACATATGTATGTACCTATACATATGTAGGTATGTACATAAACGTACCAAATTAACGGTCGACATTTGAATTTCCATTTAGATAATATTACTATGATATAGATCACATACTATGATCTGGGTATCTGCGTACAGATCTGGGTATAATTTTTGACGGGGGACTTACTTTTGTTGAGCATATAAATTGTATTACTGGGGTTTTATTTTTAGAATTGTTAAGCGATTTTATAATGTTAATACTTTAAAATTGTTATTTTGTTCTCTTGTTAGATGTATGTAAGAATATAACTCTATAGTTTGGTCACCTTATTATTCTATTCATTCTAATTCTTTCATTAATTAAGAATTCAAAATAAATTTTTAAGATACATTAATTATAAATTCAAGTATTCTTTTTGTGATATGTGTGATTCTCCTTTACTTGGCTTGAAAATGAATAGATTGGGTGAAAGGAGAGTCATAAATGATTTAATTTTTTTTATAAAGCTGTTAATTCTTTTTTACTTTATCCTAATCGGATAAAGTATTGTGATCGTGCGAAAATTCGACCTCGAGATTTTGACTGATTTGGATCAAGTATCATCCCCTGATCACATTTTCATGATTTCTGGAAAATGTCTGTGTACTATGTGTGTGTGTGTATGTCTGTGTGTTTTCTCCGAAACTATCAAGTCTATCAAGCTGAAATTTCATATCTATTATTTTCACGTAAAGTTTAAAAGCCATAAGGAATTTGGTCAACATCAGTCAACCGGAAGTAGGTTTTTTTTCGTGCAGAAAATTCAAAAATCCGATAAAAAATCATATTTCCGAAACTGCACCGGGAATTTTCTCCAAATTTTTTTGATTGTCCTTCTGTTGTTGAGTCTTTTTTGTGTTTAAGAGTTCCTACACGAGTTACTCGATCACAATTTTTATTTAATTGTGAGAGTAACTCGTGTACCAATTACTACCTGAACTCACCGATTTCTAGACTGATTAGGCTTGCCAATAAATAAAAATAAATAAATGTACATACATAAGTATGTATGATATGTAAATAGAAAAATAATAAAAATAAAAATACCGTACATACATACATATTATGTATGCTATAAGTTTGTTTAACAGAACAAAGTACGGGTTGATAAATATCAAATTATATACCAGATTAAATTGACAAAGGATTACTTAGAAGGGAACGTTGACTAAACAGATGACATCAAAAAGATTCAAATTTGATTGTTCTTTCACAAAATTAATAAGGAGCTTTTAAGGCAAAACGAAAACGGCATAATTTTATAGTACGAAGAAACCCGTGTCAGTTGTTCATGGCTGGTTTGTCCCTTATTAAAAACACCCCATTTTTTTCCTCTTATTTTTTGTGCCTTCGCTCAAGATTATCAAAAGACAAATCAAATACGGTGTAACGAACGCCAAAGACATAAATTATATGAAGGGCGAGAGCGCAAAAAATGAAATAAAACAAAATAAACACGAAAAAAAAAAAAAAAAAATGAAAAAAACGCGACGAAGAAGCAAAGGTCGCTTGTTATCAACGCGGCACCGGATAAAACGGATGGATGAATCGAATAAATGTTCACAAAGGAAGTTTGCGTTCGTCGTCGTTGTTGTTGTTGTCGTCGGTCGTTGTCGTTGTAGTTGTCGTTGTCTGAAAAATAAGTTTGCACCGGGGACGTGCACGGCCCTGGATGTTTAATGAGGAACGCTCTCGCCGTTTGATGTTTTCCTTTGGTCTCCGTCGTACCATCCCTATCGTTTACATTCACAATCATATCCTATTTTAATATATTTATTTACGCAATACGAAATTTCCGAAGATATCAACTCGAATGATTGACTTGTTTCACTTGGTATTTCAACGAGTGTAAATAGCAACATAATAGTATCGTTACAAACGATATTTGGTTGATGGTAACACATACAAATTACGTATGTGAAATTTATTATATCAAGCGTATTTTTCACGAAGCGCGCTCGTTGCTCGCCGAGTTGTTTTCGTGTATGTACTAGTATTTATTATATTCTTGTGCAAACACTCACTGTAGTATATTTGTATCTTATTACGAACGCGCTGTCTCCGATATTTCCGGAAAATAATTCATATGCCTGTGACGGCAGACGCGCACATACACACAGATTTGATTTAGCTTTGTGTCATGTATGAATTTAATATATTTCGTAGTGAACTTTGGGACGTTTGTGAGCGCGAGACGAGGAGTGCTTTTCGCACAAATTTATTACATGTACAAAATAAAACAGACTTTGGAAGTTGTGAAACGCGTCTTGCATGAAAACTATATACCCATACTATAACGCCTGAATAAAAACAGATAATTTTCTATTTCATTATGATCATAATAATAAAAAAACAGCATTGCTTAAGACCTGAACTTTATTATGATACTCGCTTGTAATATATTTTCTTTGAAGTTGTTTTCAGCGAAGGAATTTAATTAAATTAAAATAAACGATCTTTTGTATAGAAGGTATAAAGCTTTATATTGAAATCGTATAAAGATTTTTTTTATATAAATCACTTAGCAACGGAATTTTTTTTTTAATTCAACGTGAATAGACGAACGATTCTTCAAACTCTTAGTAGGTACATACTTATTCGTTATACAATTTAAATTTGAAAAAAATAATTTACATTTCAATTAAAAAACATTTTAATAGAACAAGTCTATTTTTATTCATCTTTTTACCACTTTTATAAATAATATTTTTCCAATTGTACCGATTCCGATTAATTTTCGAAATCACTTAAAAATTTGTTTAAACAAATTTCTATTGAAAAATCACGTTATATGTATGTATGTACATACATAGATACATATACATACGCTAGTGTAATCCCGTTGAATATCAACGGACATGTTTTTTGTAAGTGATTATTAACTTTATTGATTAATATCGTTAACGATGGAAAAATGTTTTCAACGTGCTAACTAAATAAATCGGTCAAATGTTTTCGTAATTGATTACGTAACAATTTAGTAAAGTCGCGAACCTACTACTAAGGATTAATATTTTCAAATTATAGTAGGCCTCCCATCACTGGTATTGGGTGAACGTGTTAGCGCTAACTCACCCAACCTGGTGATCACGGACTCAAATCCCACTCGCGACGTTCGTGTTTTTACTTTATCCTAATCGGATAAAGTATTGTGATCGTGCGAAAATTCGACCTCGAGATTTTGACTGATTTGGATCAAGTATCATCCCCTGATCACGTTTTCATGATTTCTGGAAAATGTCTGTATGACTGTGTACTATGTGTGTGTGTGTGTATGTCTGTGTGTTTTCTCCAAAACTATCAAGTCTATCAAGCTGAAATTTTATATCTATTATTTTCACGTAAGGTGTAAAAGCCATAAGGAATTTGGTCATCATTAATCAACCGGAAGTAGGGCTTTTTTCATGCAGAAAATTCAAAAATCCTGTAAAAAATCATATTTTCGAAACGGCTCCGGGAATTTTGTCCAAATTTCATATCTATAGTTTTCACGTTAGCCGTAAGAGATACTGTGATTTTGGTCAACATCTGACTACCAGAAATGGCAGTTTACTCTTTTTCGACCTTTTAAATATGTAGCATCGTCACCATATTGTAATGTTGTAATTTTGAGAGAAATTGCTATTTAAAAAAAAATAAATCATTAAAATTAGTCAACCAGAAGTAAGTTTTTTTTTGTCGAAAAGTTTACCGCAGAATATTTCCGAAACTGCCCCATCGATCAAGTTGAAATTTCATATCTATAGTTTTCACGTTAGCCTTAAGAGATACTGTGATTTTGGTCAACACCTGACTACCGGAAATGGCAGTTTACTCTTGAACGATTTTTTTTTTTTTTCGGCCTTTTAAATATGTACTATCGTCACATATTATAATGTTGTTTTGAGTAAAATTGCTAGTTACGAAAAAAATAAATCATTAAAATCAGTCAACCGGAAGTAGGGTTTTTTGTCGAAAAGTTTACCACAGAATAAAACTGCCATATTGATCAAGTCTAAAAATCATTTAAAATTACCATATAAAGTCAACCGGAAGTAGGATTTTTTTTTGTCGAAAAGTTTACCACAGAATATTTCAGAAACTTATTTATTGATCAAGTCTAAAATTTATATTTATAATTACCATATAAAGTTTAAGAGTTGATAAGGTTTTGATTTAAATATGTATGAAGTGGTAGTTTTTTTATTTAAATATATGCCGAACATATATGCATATGTACATACATATGTATGTACATATATGTATGTACATATGTATGTACATATGTATGTACATATGTATACACATATGTATGTACATATGTATGTACATATGTATGTACATATATTATTAGGGTGGAGCGATCTTGTACCTACATACATATGTAGAATTTTTTTTTCGTAATATCAAAAAGCTTGGGTGCTGGATTAGTGCTCTATCACACATACCCATCATAACTGCAAAATATCTCTTAAAAATATTAATGTTTAGTACTGCCCCAAGCTGCTTGAATATTGGGAAAAAATATAAAATCTTTCCATAGTTAGTAGGTGGAGCGAAATTATTTTTTATTGAAAATCGAAATGCTTGGGTTTGGAAAAGTTGCTTTATGGGTATGCAAAACAACCGGTGTAATTATTTTTTTGATATTTTAACTCTTTATACTTCTCCAATGGAGTTAAAAATTTAGAAGAAATGTGTTTTTAGCTAAAAGTGGAAGGTTCATATATGTATGTATGTAGTGGTATTAAAACGCAGATAAAATGCATTTATAGTCTCTTTATCTATGAATTTGTTGTGAGAAGACTATTACCTCTTCTCAATTTAAAATATTGCCACAATATGCTTCAGAATAATTAAATACAGGGCTATTAATATTTTTCGCAACGCTAACTCTCTGAATTTACTGACTGCTATCTTTCTGAAGCATATTGTGGCAATATTATAAATTGGAAAAAGGTATAGAGTCTTCTCAAAACAAATTCATAGATAAAAAGACTATTTTACAAGCTATTTCCGATGAAAAAGTAATAAATAGTCATTTTATCTGAATAAAGATTTTTCCTTGCCACAGTGAAAATAGTGACAGAAGTCTCTGCTACTATTTGTAGACCCTTAAGGTAGGATGGTTTCATAAAAACGACACTCTAATCACGATAAATAATGCCTAATTTTAACACAAAAAAAATATTACCCCTAGTATCTATGTAGGTTATTTTTAAGTTTTTCTTGTGGGATTCTGGTATGACTTTTTCTAGGGTTTTTTGCTCTTAATTAGTAATTTAAACGTGTGTGTTGCTTATTTGCATTGTCTTAAACCAAATAAACGACAAGAAATGTATTTTATCTGCGTTTTAATACCGCACATGAACCTTCCACTTTTAGCTAGAATCATATTTTTTCTAAATTTTTGACCCCTTTGGGGCAGTATAAAGAATTAAAATATCGAAAAAATAATTATATCATTTGTTTTGTATAGCCATGGAGCAACTATCCCAAGCCCAAGTACGTATTTTGATTTTCAAAAAAAAAAAAAATTCGCTCCACCCTAATGTATCCACATAATCCATGACTTTTGAAACATTGAGTTAAAGCGACGACAACAATCGTCACATAACGTACAGTCGTTATGTGACGATTCGGTCGAATTTTAATGAAACACAACAACTTTACGATAATTTTTGACTCGAGCAACTTCACACCGACACTTGCATTAATTAAAACAACCGTCAGTTTCATCTCATCTCACTAGTGACTCGCTAACTTTACCCATAAAGGTCGCGCCGAGCGCACGAGACGATAATTTCGACCGGTCGCGCACTAGCCGACGAGAAAACTAGTCGTAAAAACGAGCATTCATCCCTCGAATATAGTCGTTAACAGGCCGTAGAGGATGATGAGGCCTCGAGGATCGTGCTCTCGAAGTTTCCCAGAATTTTCTGAGCGGGATAAGTGCGCCCAGCCGTTTGTGTACAGGGGCGTGCGTCAATGTTGTCGTAAGGCACCCCCTCTGAGACACTGTAGCTGAAAATTGGTGTTTGTGCATCGGCGACCGTGGCCGTGGATCCCGTTTTTATAGGACCTGGAATAACAGCAAACGATGGTGGGTACTCAGCCTCTGAACGAGCGTCCCTATCTTAAAGAATAATAATATCGATTGCGCGATTAAATAATATACCGTAAAGTAAACGAGCCTGGTAAACCCCCCATAAACCGCATACTAAATACAAACTGCGATGAAAATTCTAACGTGCGACGAAATTAAACGATAAACTTTTTGGATTAAGGTCCTTAATTGCTTAATGATTCATATCAGAGGCAAGATTTATTATCAAACATTCGCACTAAACGTTGTTTACTGAGCGCCAGGTAATATTTGGAAGTTAAGCTCGCTACTGTCCAAATAAACTTTATCTATGAATGTATCGTAAATCTTTTCTTGAATTTATTATAATTGTATTAATATATTTGCATGATAAAGTTCTAGTGGACAATATATTACTCACATCAAACAATAAATATTCGTGCAATAATATACATATTTACATACACGTTCATATTTTTTTATGAATGCCTTATAAAATTTACATTGTTTTAAATATACGACTATGTATTACTCATTAAAAATCTAAATCAAAATCTCACTCATCAAACTCATCAAAAAATTAAATTATAATTAAGGCCCGGCGATAGCTCAGTGGTTGGAGCGTTACCTTTTGAGTGAAAGTTAAGGTTTTGAAACATATGTAGATGTAGAATAACATAGATTGGCCTTAGCGCCCGAAAAATGACATACAAAAAGGGCATGCAAAATGCACTCCTTGCATGCATTTTGCTTGACTTTTTTTTGTGGGACTTCTTTTTTGTGAGAATTTCCCGCACACCCCCGTTGCTTCTGACGTTTTCTTCAGGCAAATTTGTTTGGAATGGCATATCTATGGTTCGAAATGATTTTCGTAACGGTTTTTTCGACCTTAATTATCGTATTTGGCAACTTAATTACCAATTTGGTTATTAAATCCAAATCGGCCGTATCTAAAATTCTAATAGTTGAATTTTCTAACTGAAGTAAAACTTCTTTTCGCTCGGTAGAGTAAAAACGGTTCATTCAACGTTCCATACAAACGGAGCGAGCGATAAGTGGTCACGCATATCCCCACTCCTTCAGTTTGGAGGTAGGCTATTGCCCTCTCTCTCGCTCTTTCGCGTTCGTGCGAGAGAGAAATCCGCCCCGAAAATTCGAGCGTTTCCTCTGCGCCCCGCACCGCCCCTCAGTTTAGTAAAAACGTGTCATCGAAGCGTGGCACGACACGAAAACTAGTCACGGCCAGCGATCAGCGGGTACCCCCACTCCTCGGCTAGACATCAGGTAGCAGTGAGAACAGTGAGTCATTGGGTGAGCGTTTAAAACCACACTCGTGTACACAATTCTTTCACATTCACATCTGTATTCCTTCTTGTACAATGCACTTGCTTTAAATTTAAAGAAGTTTTTATTTGACTCAATCGTTCCATCAAAAATTGGTATCTCCTATCCATTATTCCTACATTAGCCTGGCTGCGTCTTTGTGTTCTTAGACTTGTTGGTTAACTCCCCCCAACAAAAAAAAATATTTATAAAATATCTTTATTAAATCAATAAAAAATGGTATATTGAAAGGGTTTACGTTATCGTATGCACGTAATTTATACACTTGTAATGCACAATGTGCGCATTGATACAGCTTTGCCGTCGACGAGTAGGCTCTTACGGTTGGAAAAGCTGCGAGCTTTTTGTGCTTTCGCAGTTTTCGCGGCAAATGAGCACACACTTACATAGACAGGGATTTTGTAGACATACCTAACAAAAGCACGATCGACGCACACTTACCGGTTTCGCCACCGAGCCATCATATTTATTCAGCACAAACAAAAAGCGAGTGCGGTGGGTGGGCTTGTGTGTGTGCCAGGGCTAGGTGGCACTACAGTTCCTGTTTTGCATACCTTGAATGTAATGATGATTGTGAATGGCGGGCATGGCGCGTGACTTCGGAACTCCGCTGCCATAAATCCTGCCCAAATTGCCGCAATACGATACGCAGTTTAGTTCCATTCAAACTTTGTTAAGGGCTCCGCTAATTATTATGTAAAATCCAGGCAGGAGAGCAAACCCCCACCCCAAACCTGGCCCACCTCCACGCAGAGACGCTTCGCTTTGGACCGGGAATTTCTCAAGTTTATTCCGGTCATGAACTTCGTTCACAATTGGAAAATATCCAGCCATTATTAACGGGCCGTCCTGTACACGCGCGAGACGAGTTTGTTGCTATTCCGACGGTCTAAGCTTCTAGTGATAGCGACGATAATAAAGTTAGGCAGACGTTTACGACTGTAAATAGAGTTGGGCGGCTTAAAGTGCCGTTGAATTGCGAACAGGTACTGCTTATTAACGAAGTATAATACGTTCGCTTCGTATGTATGCCAATTATTTCGGAAATCCCGCGCCACAATAGTCGACCGAAAAGCGTTCGCGTATAAGAGGATTTGTACGCGAGCGTTCTCTGTTTACTCGACCCGCCCATTTTAAAGAGAACACTAATTGGGATACGTACCATCCCCTAATAATAATAATTCCCACCCCCGTCCGCGAATATTATTTATATATTTTAATTGTATACACTTAATTAAAACGGATGTGACATGCGATCTGAAAGGGATCCTTTGAATATCAACCTCCCCCCTAAAAACGAACAACGCTCCCCAATTATTTCCTTAGTTCATGCGACTTGCAAGTCAATTGAAGATTATTTAAGGCCTACATAATAATTTATATTAATTAAGTTTTCTTAAATAAAATATGTATTTGAAACATTGCCGTACCAATAAAAATAATATATATGCATGTTTTTGTTTTGTTTCTAAGCAACAATCAACTTATAAAATGAAGACTTATTTGCTTCCATTGCGTTTCAATATTACGCTACCTATGTATGTATCATGCAACCCATTCTGATAAAAATCTATCAAAGCTCACGTTCAAATATATGTATGTATGTACTACATACAACTAAGCACTGCGACATTACATAGGTACTAGTAGGATTTTCTTTATATATGTACATAGGTACAAGAAGAGTGTAGTAAAAATATAAAACGAATCGCGTTATATATAGAGAAATATTGATTCGTGTAAATCAAACCCTTTCGAGTCGTTCATTAATATGCGCTATTTATACGTTTTCCGAGAAAGCGGCGTAGTCTCACTTCTGTTTTGTTGTATGGAATGAGTGTATTCGGTATACTAAATCTCGTTTAATGCGGATTTTACATCCAATTTATACAATACGAACGTTTTAAGGATGTACCTTTTGGCACTGAACATAAGTACTCGTGTTTCGAAGCAACCATTCAAAGATTTAGTGTTGCCAGCGAGTTGTTTAAGAACGTTTCGTTTAAAAATTTTGATTGTAATTTTTATCCGCAAAATATACACGTAGGTATATACAGGTATAAATAAGCGTTTACAAGTATTTCATCAACGGTATTGGTTTTAGATAGCTAAAGACGAAGTTGTTTACTCCGAGTCAAACCCTTTGTGTAGCACCTACAAGTCGGGCGTGTTATTTCTCGTTCATCGACAAGACTTGAAACAATATTGAGACTTTCTCTTAATTAAAATACTGACGCGATCCAACCCCTTTGTGTCGTTTTGTCGCGACCCCTTCCTCCTCCCCCCCCCCCCTCTTCCTGCAAGAACCCCTTTGTCGATCTATTCAAGTCGGATGAGTTTCGCGGTGAAGTAGGAAAACAAACGTTTCGTTTCGTATTAATTATACTGGAATCGATCATGAATTTGGCATTTGCGGTGATTCGCTTCGATGATTGAATAATTGCCTTATTCATTTAATTTGTATCGAAATGAATATTTCTTTATTTTACCCACCCATTTATACACAGACGCCGTTTTGATACGATATGATACTATAAAAATTACGAGCTAATTGGTAGATATACATATAATAAACTTAAGATCTAAGACTTGATAATACCTACTTCATTTTGGTTTCATATACAATGTAGTGTTAATCGATTAACGGAAGACACTTGTGCCATCTAAGATTCGCTGACGACATAGTTATAGTTGCATGTGACTCAGTAGATCAGGCCTCGGCAACCTATGACCCGCGGGTCACCAAGTGACCCGTTTGATGATTTCAAGTGACCCATTTGAGTTGTGCAAATAGCATTTTGTTTTTTGAATATTTGTACATGCGCCGGATTACGTGTTGCAGTTATTATTGTCGCGCTGGACATTCGGACACGGATCGTCGGCGTTCGATCTTGGTCGCTCACGTGAATAAATAATCTTTATTATTAATTATTAAAAACAATTGTTTACCATGAATAAACAAAAAAAAAAAAAGAGATTATTTCAAGATTTGTGGACTGAAGAATATGGATGTATCGAAAACGGTGATAAATTGGTGTGCACTTTATGTACAGATGTAATTACCAGCAGGACTTACAATATTGAACGACACTTTTTATCAAAACATAAAAATGTGAGTGAAATGCCAAATGCAGAAAAATCTGAATACATTGAACGACGTTGAACGTGTATCAAATTTTGGAAAACAAAAATAAGTTTTGAAGAGTTTTGTTACAAGTCACAATTACGCTACATCTGCCAGTATTGTTGCAGCTCTTAGCATTGGTACTAAAGGAAAACCGTTTACAGATGGCGAATTTTTGAAAAATACGTTTATAGATTGTTCCGCACACTTATTTGATGACTTTTCAAATAAAAAAAACAAATAATTGAAAGAATTAAAGAAATGCCATTGTCAGCCAGAACAGTTCAACGTCGCATTGAAGATATAGCGAAAAATATTGACGACCAGGTCAAAAATGATGTGTTATCTAGTGATGTAATTAGCAATGCTCTCGATGAAAGTACCGATGTAAATAGTATGGCTAGGCTCGCAATTATTATTAGATTTGCATCTATAAATAGTTCAAACATCAATGAAGATAGTTCAAACATCAATGTGTCCTTGCTTCAATGAATGACACGACTAAAGGTACTGATATTTTCCGTCAAGTACAAGAGTTTACAAAATTCAATAGTGAGAACGTATTAGATTTAAAAAGTAAATTGTTTTCCATAACAACTGATGGTGCTCCGTCTATGATTGGAAAACATGTAGGATTTGTTAAACTAATGGAGAAAGAGCTTGACCGCCCACTTTTGTCATTTCATTGTATCATACATGAAGAGAATTTACTACTGAGTAGATTAACACAATTAAGTAACGATTGTATGAAAGTAGGCTTAAAAATTAATTTTAATAAAACTAAAATTATGTTTAATGAATTTTGCACGCAAAGCGTAGTCACAGTAGATAATCGTATTATAGAGATAGTTGTTAGTTATTTAGGACAATTTATAAAAAAGAAGAAATAAAACGAAGAATGAAACTAGGATGGAGTGCTTTTGTAAGAATAAATATAGTTTTTAAATCCAACATTCCGCTATGCTTAAAAAATAAGTCATACGACCAATGCGTACTGCGGTGGCGCTTTCAATACGCTAAGTCGATTATTACTGTCGATCGAGGCGAAGTTCGGCTGTCGTCTTTGCTCGAATTAATTAATTCGCTTTGGCGGTTTGACAAACGAAAGTTACTCGCTAATGGGTTGAGTACTGCGTGCGTTAGATATAATTTAAAGAAGAGATCGTAAAAGGAATACACGGGTAAGAAGCATTACCAGAGTGGCAGATATAGCGGAACGTGTGAAAAAGTTGAAGTGGCAATTGGCTTGACGCATAGCATGGATATATGTACATACATATGTACGCGATAAATACTGGAATGGTATTCGAGAGGATGTGAAAGAAAGCACGGTAGACCGAGTGGAAGATGGGCTGATGAATTGAGAAGAATGTGTGGAGTCAAGTGGATGCAGATCGCTCGAGACAGACGGAATGGAAGAGGATTGGGGAGGCCTTCATTCAACAGTGGATGGTAAACGGCTGAAAATGATGATGATGATAGTGTCAATCATCGTTATTATTGGATAGATTAACAATTCTATTAAGGTTTTCGCATATCATATTCCAAGAATTCTCATTTAGCTACTAAATCCGTATTGCTCGAGGTTACTGATCAAAATATGAAAATAAATATTGAAAGAAATGGAAAAAATAATAATTTTAGCTGTTTGCTAAAATTATTATTTTCGAATACTCCTAGTACTCATTGTACGTTTGTAATTGTAAAATATTCGATTTACTCGTATCTGAATGAGACGGACAAACTCCAGACGGTGAATCGAGGAAGAGTAAGGTGGAGAAGCGGTGAGGAGGTGGGGGAATTCGACCGGAAGTAGAGTTGATGCTGCTGAAGCAGCCGTTGCAGACGATCCCGAAGGTCTATTACACTCCCCCTCTGCGCTCATTAAAACCGTTATTTTTGCACTTGAACTCCAACCCCTGTTCCTGCAGATAGACGGATCGCTACAATTACTCGTTTCTGATATTTAGCAAGCAGAGCGATAACAACCCTAAATTCAAAATCGTCACGCTTCGCCCGCTTCACGGTGTGAATTAAATTGGATATCGTAATAGTGACGTTTTGACGGTATCGCTTACAAATCAATATTCTGTAACGAACCCATTATATCTTTTTCAATTGGAAATATCAATTCTTAGCTCTCCTTTGATTTCAAATAAAATATATACAAATACATATCAACAAAACAATACCATACTTCAAATATTGATGCAAAATAATGAGGTGCTTTGTTTACTTCTTTTTTTGTACTGTGTGTATGAAATATGATATGGACGAATTTTGTATTTGAAAAAGCGCTAAAATGTTATGAAATCGATACCAAAGAGAATAAATTTAAAAAGCGTTCTGAAACAATACACAATATTTTATATCTAATATAAAGGAATTTTTTTGAAAAATAATATTACGAAAATAGGATAATATTACGAGAATAAGCATACACGAGATGATTCTAATCATAATAAATAACAAGCGAAAGGGAAATTTAGTAACGGCTGAACCTAAAACATTTTCAAGTTATATTCATATAATAAATTTAAGATATTCAGACGACGAATGTTCTCGACATTCATTAGACTGTTATAGTTTCTAATCAAAACTTTAAATTCACATTAGATTTGTGTCGCAAACAAACACTGTTCACTGCCTGTTTTCAATAAACTTTAACACCCTAATGAATACATATTTTACAAAAAACTACCATAATATTTGAAACTTTAAAATTCAAAAGTCAAATTTTGCTTTTGAGCCGGAGAATATTGCCTCGAACATAGCGAGCAACGAACGAACACATCATAATATGAAACAAACAATTTTCAACACATACTGAAACACGATAAAATATTCATTTAAAAATTATATTAATTTGAAGGTTGTTAGACATACTACATATGCAAAATTTCAGCTTAATGTATATCATAGTTTTGCTGGAAAACATTCCAAACCTGGCAAAAAATATGTAAATATGAAGTTTCAGTGTAATAAGATAAACGGTTTTTGAGTTATTAGCGATTCTAGATATACATATGTAGGTACACAGCCATACAGATATACAGACACACAGTCATACAGACATTTTCCAGAAATCGTGAAAACGTGATAAGGGCGTGATACCTGATACAAATCAGTCAAAAACTCGAGATCGAATTTTTCACGATAACAATACTATATCCGATTAGGATAAAGTAAAAATAATGTTTTCATCAACACGATATCATTGTACAAATGCACAAATGGAAAACGTTGCAAAATGCGATTAAAATTTTCCAATTAGTTTTCGAGCATTACTCCTCTTATTCTGTTGTTCAATTTGAGTTTATTAAAAAAAGTTTGCATTCATTGGTTTGGAAATTTAAACCAATGTGTACCTAAGCGCCCGACGCGCTATTGAGTAAGCACTCGTTAGCGGGGCTGCTGTGATAATGGGACGTCGAAGACGAACGCCCCAGACGATGCCTGTTCGTGCTCTGGTCCTAATTCACGCAATTTGTAAATAAATTTCAATAGTGCGGCCCTGGCAACAATGGCTCGTGACTTTGCCACCGCCGCCGGGAAGCCAAACTGACAAATTTTGGTCTTAATTGAACAACAATGCCGCTAGTCGTCGCCGATTGCACCAAGATGCCTTCGCATTGACTCATTAAAAGTTCATCCACGGCACACTCACTTCAACTCGATTGCAATTAGTTAAGTACACATGCAAAAATATCAACGAGTATTCCTCTCTAATGAATGTATAAATAAATAGCTGACAATCAGTTTAATAAGCCACAGTGGTAGTTCGATAGTAGATCGTTGAACTCGTGAACGTTGGTTAATAGTTCGATTTCGGATGATTTTCAACCGTTTCGACTTTTGAGTACCAATTGTTATAGCTAATTTCACATCGATCATTTTCCCACCAAATGTAGCATTTTTTTTTCCTTCTTTCAATTATTATATCTCTGGAAAACAATGATAAGTCCCTGTACACACCCTTTCAAACGCGCGCTTTTGAAACGCGCGTTTCATTTTACTATGAAATCGTATTAAAACGCGCGTTCGCGTACACACTGTACAGCTTTTGAAGCGAGACATTCCTAGCAAACGCGCGTTTCAATTTGATTATTTGTTTGTTTATTGATGAACATTCTAAAATATTTGAAAAACTTCGGCTCGTACTGTCTTAATTTTGGATATAATGTTACGACCACGACCACGACTTTTTTTAACCCAATTATTTAAATATTCTCAATTGTTGTGAAACCGACAAAGACTTGTTCGACATATTCGTACCCGTCTATGTAGAATACTATGAATACTAGTACGGACCCAGGTAATAAAAACCCTCTCATTGCGTCTTTAACTAAAGGTCATTTATTTATATATTCTCATTTGTCGTGAAACCGACAAAGACTTACTGAAACGATGTCCTGCCGCCTCGATGTCCATTCTCCAAGTGACGAATACGCACCCTACTGTCGCTCCAAAAACGCGTTACAAAGCGTCGAGTGTGTACGCTGCTGTCGAGCGCTTCACGACGCGTAAAGCGCCGAGTGTGTACTAGGCCTAAGCCATTTGGTAGTATCTTACCTTTATATATTAGTATGACAGACGATGCAATGGTTATCTCAAGTAATACTCAGTGTTTAGTTTGATAATTCGATTTAATTAATAGTGATTTAATCGCACCCCAATTTAGCATCAAGTGGTAGGTGCTAAAAGACCAGGACATTAAAGGGGCGCGTGAAAGAGCGCTTCGGGCTTAGATTTTGCCTGAATTATTCGAATCGTCCCAAATCGTGACCGGTTGACCCCGGTCGCAATTTAAATTCTGGTGACGTTACGCCCCTGGGCTCCTCTCGGAGCGTTCACACTATCGCGTAATTGCCTCTAATTACACTGGAGAAAGCGCGGGGGGGGGGGGATATAATTACTTTCATATTCTTTCACGATCCTCTGAAATTATACGAGCTTTCCTCTAGAACGATTCGGGAACTTTTTAGCCGACCATTCGACTAATAAGGTATTGCGGAAGCCTTACAAGTCGTAAAGCTCGCCTGATTAATCCGGCGGTATTAACGCACATGCAATTTATCGAGCTTGCACCCGATAAGCGAGCTCAAGTTGAGACTTTAATTAAAGTTTATTTTATGGCTGTAGTGAATGAAGGTTTACACGACGTGAATGGGTGTCGTTAAATTAACTTAATCACGACATTGAAAGTGAACATAAACATAATATTTACATCAGTATAGATATTATGCTATTGAACGCTCCTCGCAAATGTGCAGTCTCTATTATGGTTGAAACGTATTTTAAATGCCACGTCGCACATAGGTTTTTTACTTTTTTTTTTGTTGTTTTAAGTTGAACTTCTTGCCGCCACGACGCCGATAAAGCGAGGCGTCGTCCAGACCGGAAGTCGGAAGTACGCCGACTCGAGAAATTTCCGGGACAAAGTAATCAACTCCGTCCGTAAGATTGTCGTGTAGCTTATCGTCGAACACGTCCAATGTCTCATTCGATCTCTATGCCTATCGTGGAAAATAGAAACAGGTATATGTACATATACATATGTATATATTTACAAAGAAATTGGGTAATGCAATAACCGTTTCTTTCGAGGAACCGCTTGAACTTAAGACCGTGAAGATTTTTTCGAATCGTCTAATTATCATCAATGAAATCTCCCGCGGGGCCGACAGCTTCGAAACGTGTACATTTCCCGGGGATATTTTGCACCTAATTAAGCCCAATAAGCCATGAGGCTCAATGGAGTTTTTCGGTGCGGGTAACAAGGCTCATGTTATCCCCGGTGGTCCTTGAGAATTTTCCAAAATGAAAATCTTTTAGAAGGCCACGATCGTGCCGCGCATCTCGTCTCGCCGAACAAAAGCCTACTTTTTCCAACGTGAACATATTTTTTTCAACTCCTTTCACGTAAAGGCACAATGGTGTTGTTAAAATATTATGGGATATTTTTCATTTTTTTATATAATGAAATATACAAAAATTTTTACAATGAACGATTTTTTTAAATATTCTTCTGCACACCAGTGTGTGAAAAGCTTCGCTTTCTTTTTTATTGTTTTATTAACAAAATAATAAATTAGGTACAAAAATTCATGCATACAATACGTATTACTATAGTAACGGAGGAATCTGCCTGGCTGACCGACTGATTGACTGACTGGCCGCGGAACGCTCGCATACCACAGCACGGCACGTACACATACGCTCACTCACTCTCTCACACACACACAATACAGGTTGCACGTGAAGCGCTCACGCTACATAACCACATGAACTCACACAAACATTCACGACACGGGAAGCGCTCGTATTTTATGTACGTGTAAGTGCATACATACATATATGCACATTATATATATATATATATAATAGCCCTATTCCGTCTGTGTGTGTGTCTGTCTGTCTGCTGATAACGCTCGAAAGTGTTCGCGACTTTGCTAAATTGTTATTATAAAGCGCCATTTATACAACAACTATAAAAACTATTATATACTCAACGGTGCGGTGACATTAGAGCGCGGACATTAGCGCGCCGACATTTGCGCGCCGACTTTAGCGCGCCGACTTTAGCGCGCAATTTATTATTTTATATTTGATAAAAAAAAATAGAAAACAATTATTCTAAAAACTAAAAACACATAGATACATGAAATAAGAACCATAACAATCAATGTTTGTTGATTTTATAACAATTGACTTATGTACATATGTATGTATAATGGTTTAAGAAGAAAAAAAGCGGTACGAGTTGTTTGAATAAGTCTTTGTCAGTTTCGCAAAAATTGATAATATTTAAATATTTTCTTTTAGTTTCAATGAGTCTTTTTCGGTTTCACAACAATTGGATTTTAGTTAAAGTCGCAATGACCTTTACTTTTTACATAAAAGGACCGAAACTGTTTCATTTCGCCACCGCTGCCGCTGGACATAAAGCTCAAATTTTATTTTTAAATATTATTTATACCCTTTTGGCAAAATCGCCGTCGTCCTCAAACGGTTAACTCTACTTTCTATTGATAAACATTTTGGAAACCAAACATTTATGGGTTAAGCGATTAACTAATAAAAACAAAGTGGAGAAACGCTCATATACATTAAATAAAATTTGGAAATTTCACATGGTGGAATGTTCTTATTAACTTATTATTTTTTTTTTCCAATCGATAAAATTTTCATGGGTAGGTTTGTAAAAGTACCAATTAATTTTAAATAAGATGGATAAGTAAATTTCTTTAAATGATCAGTCAACAATACAAAATAATCTTATTTTGCGCGCTACTGTCGGCGCGCTAAAGTCCCATGCGCTTATGTTGGGGTTGTACTGCGCGCTAATGCCGGCGCGCTTATGTCGGCGCGCTAAAGTCTGGCGCGCTAAAGTCTCGCGCGCTAATGTCGGGGTGCCATACTCAACCACAAAAACACTCGGGTACAGTACGGGTGATGAGAAACTACACTAGTAGATAAATATACTCCGTAAAATACACTATAGGTATATGTACATACATACATGATAACCATCCGATGACACTATCAATGGGTATTGACTATATTAAATATATCTATGGAAAAATTTAATATTTTAAGAGGAGTATTCTAACAGGAGTACGTATGCCGAGAGGAGCTATTTGACGCGAGCGGGTTTTGTAATGTAAAATTAAATTGAATATATTACCAAGAACACATGAACGTAGAAGAAGCAATTAGACTACCACTGCGTTAAATAGCCTTATACATACCCCGCACCCCTACCCTTTTGCCCTTCTGCGTCAAATACATATACGATCGTGTAGTTTTAAAATTTAATAAAAAAATGAGTTAGAAAATTAAATTGAATATTTTACCTATGTACACATGTATGTATGTATGTATGTATATACGCTTTGGTACCACCCGATGACACTGTCAACGGGCAATTACCAGTTTACCATATTAGATTTCACGCTGCGTGTTCGCTAACTCGCCCTGAGTTATTCTGAATTGATCTTGGCTGCCATTCGATACCGTAGCAAATATTCAGATCATCAAAGGAAGGCATTCTTAAAATAACCCTTTGAGGTGAAAAGTGTTTTTGTATGCGTTCCCGGTTGCATCACGGTCGTTTGAAAAGATCGAGTCTCAAAACGACGTCACCGCACCCGTGTGACGGAAAATTCCCGAGAAACTCATAGTTTGTCGACAAAGTTCCACTGTAAGCCATCTCCATGCAATATATTATATGTGGCACTTGACCCAAAAAGTTTCGGTGGTCTTAAAGCGCACACGCCCCAAGCTTCGACGTGTTGACTGACACGTTGAAATTTGACGAGGAAAACTGCCGTATAGACGCCGCAACGCGGAAAAACTTGAAAGCGCCCATCCACGTACATAATATATACTACATATGTGTGTATATGTATATGGACCGCGATAAAATAAAATAAAAAAATAAATCAATAGGGAGTTTGGGCGCGGATGCAAGATTCACGTCGCGGCGCATCTGTACGAATTAAACGATCAATTATTCAGGCGCGGAGTGTGTGTACGGGGTCCGCAATTGAATTATGCGGACGATTTGCTTGTTTAATTGAACAGCCCTGGCTGCGGGCCGCGATGCGCGATCCGGCTTACCGGACCCCGGTCCTTGCATTATTTAGGACAGGGGCCCCCATCTCGTCCGGATTACGCGCCACAGTTTGAGAGGCTTTATTGCCAGGGGGCACTCGACGCGCGAAATTGACGGACGCGCGCGTTGTCTCTGAATATTTTCGCGGTGCGGTGGTAAAATTTCAAAATTCCCACTCTCTGATGTTAATTATTGAAGTAAACCTTCTTTTCGCTCGGGAGAGTAAAAACGGTTCATCTAACGTTCCATACAAACGGAGCGAGCGATAAGTGGTCACGCATATCCCCCCGCCCCGCACCGACCCCGCACGCCCCTCGCCTACGCTCGTACGCCCCGCACCGCCCCTCAGTTTAGTAAAAACGTGTCATCGAAGCGTGGCACGACACAAAAACCAGTCACGGCCAGCGGTCAGCGGGTACCCCCACTCCTCGGCTAGACGTCAGATAGCAGTGAGAACAGCGAGTCATTGGGTGAGCGTTTAAAACCACATTTGTGTACACAATTATTTCACATTCACATCTGTATTCCTTCTTGTACATTGCACTTATGTATATATGTACATTGCACATTATAAATCAAAATTGATATTGATTAATTATATGTATGGTGAATTTTAGCATCTTTGATTGGTGTTGGCCCTAAATAAACAGCTAACAGAATAGGCTGAAAATTTCATATTCAGAAATTATCTCAAAAATACTTGGCAACCCTATACACACATAAGTGAACTATGAAACACGTTTGGAGGCGAAAGTATATTCAACTTTGGGTTCTACATACATACATAGTTTGGTTGCAATTTCAAACGCACAAACGACAATAATAGCAAACCCTCGCGAATAAGTAACGAGGACCAACGGTTCCTTTGTAAGTTACTCGTCGGGCGCCCTCTCCCCCATAATCGGAAGTTCAAAGTGGACAAAAAAATGTCGACGACAGCGGCGACGTCAAAGCGCAGGTTTGCCACCTTTGCCTTCGGTCCAAGATTACGTCGCCCTTGACGGGTCACGAAACCCCATGACTCCCATGACTCCCCATGACTCCCGGGACTTCACGGAGCTACCGCGTGGCGTATTCGGCACACGCCGCAACCATCAAATGGGGAAAAATATGTTGCCCTTCACCCTCGTCGTGATTTTTCAAAGTCGAAAATAATAAAATACAAAATAATAACCCGGGGTAAAAATATTTACTTCAATTCTTTTTGATCGATCGAGAACGAACTGAAGAAGGGGTGACATTAAAGCGCGACCCCTCCCACTCTCATGCTAATGCCTGAAAGACACGTCTTCAATTTGAATATTTGATTACAATTGTATAGGCTATATAGAACATACTAAGCAGTTGAAAATACAATTTATTTTCCATAAAAACCATATAGAGAAGCATGAAAATATAAATTATTAAATACTTGAGATAATATATATGTACATATATACATAGGTAAAATGGGATGTAAATTTTAAATGAATTGTTACGATGTTATAATAAAGGTAAATTTAGCTGGAGCGTTGCGAGTTAGCAAGAAACGAGCAAATCCGCCGCGAGCTTTCTTGCGGCCAACCGTGGTGGCTTCAACTAACGTAACCCGGATGACGTTAATTCATAAACCGACCAAATCCGGTTAAAATCTACCGCGGAATCTCAGCGCGAATTCCGCCCTATTAAATTGTACCTACTGTTTATTTTTTGCTTGTCGATAATTTGAGCATTAGCGTCAAGTATCGAAAGATTAAATTCATTCTACATATTTACATATGTACATATGTACATATGTACATATGTACATATATTGAAATCAGTGATAAAATAGATATATGTAATTAGAATACATTAAAAATGTTATTGTATGCTAGTAGATGGGATAATATAATAATAGTTTAGTTGCAACCACATTTCTGCTGAATTTAGTCAATTTTCATTTATCAAATGCTTAAATATGTATTAAAATATTATAATAAGGACCTCACTAGAAATAAATAATATTCTGACGGCACGTCAACTGCAATAGAGCTTTTTATGTCACGTGTAGAGATTTTGAGCCTGTCAAAAAAATATAAACGTTCATATTATGTATGTATGTACATACATATGTATATACATATGTTTATAGGTATTACCTGTAATTATTTCTAGCGATGTAAATGCATTTTTATTTGTATAATATGGATAAAAAAGCGAGTTTATAATTTTCTGAATTTTTTCTTACTTACATACATATGTATGTATGTATGTACATACATATGAGCGTGATAGCGAGCTAACGCCATTTCAGCGTTTTTGCTTTGCTAGATGAGAATTTCTACGGAAAATCACTCATTGTGTAGCAAGCGCAGTTTCTCTGGAATAATTTAAAACTTTGGCTAGCCTGTTTGTTGTGCTGAATAATTGAAAATATTCAACAACGACCTCGACGAAAGATTGGTCACGCATTCAATTTTACAAGTCGCTCAGTACAAAAGTGAATCATTTAAGATTAAAGGAATATTAGAGAATTTGACGAAATCAATTAAATTTAACGTAAAATTCCAAAATTAGTCTTATGAACTAATAAATTTTATACCACAAATCTTAGAAAAATTTAGACATTAAAGAAGATAAATGTAGGCTCAAGTTTACTGTATAAAATTTGGCATTGTATCGAATCGATATATCAAAGTCGTGCCGAACTTTTCAGATTTGACTTTTTTATGGCTGAAAGCTCGTTATTCTTCACATGCACATACATACGTACAAGTGCAAACTTGGTTTCAGAAGATGTTGGCGCCTTCGCATCTATTATTTGTTCCAGCACCTGCGAGTGGCACAAACCATTTTACAGCCATTCCAAGTTTTATTTGTTTTTTTCGTTTTTTTTATATTTATTTTATTTTTTTACTTTTTCTCGTTCTCGCGGCGCACGGCACTGATGCTCGGCTTGTACGTGACAGCTTTTTTTATTTATGATTATTGGAATTCCCTCCGCTCACGCGCCACCCTTTTCCACTCCCTGGTTCGCAATCTGTAATGTGCTTTATTTCGAGACGCGCATTAGTGCCAACGTTAACTCCACTATACGACATATGACTTTCGGAAATTATTTACAAAAATCCAAACTGACCAACTGCCGCTTAAGATTGTGATCTTATAATGCTTACATATTTATAGTATGGACACTTCTTATTAGTTTAACCACTCATCAATTATAAATTTTCCCTTATTCCAATATTCAATACTGTAGCCAAATAAGCAAGTAAGACGATTGCACTGAACGGTAGACTACAATTATAATTTAAAAAATACACACATTTTCTACCGTAAAAGTCTCGTAATTATAGGCTCGTCAATTTCACGTATCGCCCCATGCACGTGTACTTTCGTGACAAATTCAATTATACACGACTCCTGCACACACATACACATACACGCGTGTACACTCGGGCTCATTAAATATAAGGTATTTTCGTACTGCCGCCGTAGTAACGATCATCGTGTTCGTTTCAATCGATATCCCTACGAAATGCAATCCCATTAAAATTTTACACAATGGCAATTCGCTAAATTGCCCTGTCTTCCGAAAGCCCCCTTTCCACATTACTGGCGTCTATTATTAATAATAACATCTGGGCTGTAACTTTTCCTGAACGGGCCGTTTACAGCGACCGGGAATATTTTATTGCGATATCGATTTTATAACTGTACTCGAGGGTGAGTGCGAGTGAAAAATCGGAAATATGGGCCGCGCGTACGCCGCGGAAAATGATCGCGAGTTTTCTTGTCGGGTCACTCGCTTCAATATGTTGCATGAAAAATGCACAAGAACGTGACCGAGTCACTTCAACGATTGTACATAGGTTGGGACGATGGAAATTATCGAGTATCGACCATGATAAAATTGTCTAAATGTATAGTTAGCGGTGGAGTTGTGGTCGTTTACTCTGCAATAAAGTATTCAAGAAAGAAATTGGCGTTTGAAGTAGCGTGCTATTAACAACATCGACCGTTCTAGAAATGTGGACGTTGCTCATAAACAATTGACTTGCACGAATTGTGGGAAACGAAGGAGAAGAAGGGAAGGGGGAGGGGTTGGGCTAGCAGCCCTTCGAAGGAAAGAGTAGGTGGAGAAACGTGGATGGAAAACCGACATCGATTTCCCAGACGAGGAAAACGGTTGAATAAGTGATGCCGTAATAGGCAGCGGCGCTCGCTTCAAAGTGGTTGAAAACTGTCGCGTACGAGCGAAATTACCGCCCCTGGAAAAACCCTTTACGCCCCTCGCCCCTCCTTCGGCTGATGGACGTCGGTAACGACGACGATGATGATGATGGCGATGATGATAATGGAGCGGAAGCGATACTGCAGAAAGATGCGGCGATTGTTTAAAAGTAGCGAACGGGGAGACCGCTCAACACGATGCTTAGAGAACGATTTTCCACAATGTGAAGCATCATTTGCATTATCGTTTACACTTCAAAATAGACATTGGAGATTTTAAATGCATTAAAGTAGTCAGTAGTAAAATTCTTCAAACAATTCACAATAATATTTGATTGTTAAGTTTCTACTTAACAATTAAATTACTAATATATGTACATATGTATGTATGTATGTATGTTAGAAGTAAGTAAAACGTAACACAGACTACTGAGCTGTATTTAAAAAGCGTTGAAAATAAACCCGTTTAAGGCATTGAAATCGTTCAATTTCACACAGCTTAGGCGCCTCAATTATGTACAAGCGCCGTTGTTAGGCACAGCAAAAGGAAAAACACGTAACGCCAATTAAGAAGCGTCGTATCGTTGCGCCTAAACGCGTCATTTTGTCTCGCCGTGTAGAGTGCGCTCGGCCTAATTACTCTTTATTAGTGTCGTGTTGTTTGCGCGCTGGAGACAATGCAAATGACCGTGGGGGTCCCCGGTACCCTCCTTGCCCCTGGATCTTGTTTACCCGTGGCTCCGCTTACCAGGCCCCCATTACCCGCCAGTATCGACTTACCAGCCCTGCCGCACTGTAACCCTGATATGACCAACACCGTTTTTATACAACCCATTTAACCGAATTAAATATACTCCGTAGTGAATTTGGGATTGAAATTCGCGGACAAAATAGCGATAGCTCAGTGGTTAGAGCGTTAGTCTCTCGAGTGAAGGTCTCGGGTTCGACTGGCGTATGTTGAAAAGGTTTTCGACCTTAAGTGACGTCATTGCCATGATCTGGATATTAAATCCGGATAGCCCGTCTTCTGTTAGAATTTTTCAATTTAGTTATGAACCGGTTCTACCAAAAATTGGCAGTAACTATCCATTGTTCCTATGTTTATCTCTTATTAAGTCTGGTTCCTTGTATCCTAAGACTCGTGAGTTAACTTTTCTTCTTAAAAAGCAAAAAAAATGTATATAAATTGACAAATATTTAAAAAAAAAAAAACGATATGTATGTACATATGTATGTAAGTCCATGAATTAAAAATTAGTTATGGATCAAGGTTATAGATATTTCCAAAATTTAATCACCTGAATTTATACCTACAATAGCTAATAGTTGTATAATTGTATAATTTGATTTCAATTTCCATTAAGTTGATAAGATTTTTCAAATGATTTCCACGTTCATATTCTATGATTTGTATACCAAATCAAGTTGTAAAATTTTGATAGGAGCTTATGGTATTTTTTAATGAAAAACTTTTCATTTTTAGATTGAAGGATTACATTCAAATCAGAAAATGAAGAAAAAAAACCATCAAATATACTTGAATACCTACATATGTACATATGTACATTGTATGTACCTAGATAAATTTTCATCATTGCTAGTACCCATATTTTTTCCTAAATATTATCACAAATTATTATAATTGGAAATTAATATAATAATATAAATAATTTAATTTTAAACAAAATTGTTTTAAATGAATTAAAAAACCACAGTCACTTCCTAGGCTCCTACGATACGTACAATAACAACGCGAGGGTGAGAACTTACTTATAAAAGTTATTTTATGCAACTTTAAAACTTTTAACTTTTTAACCTAATGGGAATTGCAAATTTTCATTCGCTGCACCGTTCCAGAGCTCGGGTAACCGATAAAAAGAAAAGAAAAACGACACGTAAAAAAAATATCCAAAACGTAGTAGTTGAATAAGCTTGGCACGTATACGAGTATAAAAGCTTGTTCAGTGAATTAAGTGAGGTATCGCTTTAAAGAGTGGCGGTGGGTGGGCAGAAACCCTAACACACGCGAACTACCAACCCACCTCCATTCACCCATCTACCCCTTCACCACCATCCTTTCCAGCTAATTGAATGTAATGTAGATGTTGCGATAACGGGAGCACCAAGTGGGCACCGAATTAAAATCAGTTTGGCGCTCAACACGTGCGGCGGCAAAACAAGCACGCTACGATGGTGCACCCTAGATAAAACCGCTTAATTGTGAAAATACACTCTCACCACATCTCAAACTGTGACAAAATCGATCCAAACTACAATTTGAGTAAGACACCGTGTAATACACCAACGCAATTTCAAATTTTGCTATGGAGTGTTGCCTGGGTGATTATATGTACATATAGGTACACATTTTAATGGGATTATACCGATTGACGGCGTATTATAGAGAAGCCGCTTCTGTGTTTCATTATTCAATTAGCGATAGAAGTAAACACGAATGCAATGATTTATTTTTAGATTTACCGTGTTGCGTGGAAAAAATTTACTGTACCTGATCAAATCGCCAATTGTTATCGACGAGTTCATTTGAGGCGCTACTGGCTACAGCAATCACCAAAGCCAGAATGGTGAAATGGATCAAAACCTGTGACTTTTCGACAAGTGAGTGACTTTTCATTAAACCACCATACTTAGAATATGCATTGCGAACGTTTATGTGGCAGTTGAGATACATGTTTAATCACATTCGCGTTAAATGTATACGTGATATGTATCGTTAATTTCTTATATAAATAAATAAATTGATGTATTATTCAAAAATACTCGTTGTAATGGAACCACTCTAGTAGGTGACAGTCGCCACACATACGCCAGTTCCATTTTGGTATTTGCCATTTGTATGCGTTACTTATTCATTGAAAACCTCGCTCAGAAGTCACGGTATAACTTCAATAATAATTGCCGACGGCTTCGACTTCGACATCGGCATTGTTCGACCGCAACGGTTTTGAATTATTAACGAAAACAAAACTGCTTCCGAATTAACATAATGGCCATTTTCTTTTGTATACCCGTCCCATCTCCAGTTAATGAATGACGCTTCGGAATACCCCGGGACGGGTTTTCGGCCCTTTCGACGGGCATTAATGGCTCGGGATTAAACAACCGCTTCGCTATTAGGAATCGTTCAAAATTTATAAAAGAAACGAACGGCAGCGGTTCCGAATCGGTGGTGCGCAGCGTCAAGTTTTCCAAATACCCGACGCTTTTCCCCACCACACTTCTGTCTTTACCGCTGCCGCCAATTTGCATTATTAACGACCGTGAAATGTTGTTGATAATGGAAGTCTTTTAGAAGTAATTAAGCGGCCGAGTAAAATAAAATTATTCGCGAGAGGCGTCGCGACGCCTCCAACCCCCTACTGAAGACGACGCCTGAATTTCAAAACGACGATTTGTGTGTTTGAAGCGTCGTCGTCTCGACTCTCCAGCATTGTGAGAAAAGAAGGTGTGAGGTTTGTTCCGTTTTCGTCGAAATAAAATAAATACGTGCTAAACGACCGAAATCGTAATCAATTTCACGTGCGCGACAAATCTGATTTAGACTCGGTCGTATTATCACTCGGCATAAATAAACGTTGCTTTGTTTATTTGTTTTAAAAAGTTCATTTGAAAACGTTTGATGAAAGGCAGTAGCGTCCGATATTTATTTATTCAACTAAAATTTTATTTTGACAACTGGCAATTCGTGGTAATTCGGGTCAAGAGTGATTCGCTTGAGTGGAACAGTCGTGGAACGCGACATTTACTTTTTGTTCAGCGTTTCTTGAATAAGTTCCAAATTATATACATATTATTCACCAAATAATAAATACTGTAGCATATTTTTTTTTATAAAATAAAACATTGCTTATAGCTGATAAGTTCACGTTAGAAAACAATTCTCAAATCTCCTCAGTTTCATATTCGGTGTCACGTTGAAAAATTGCTTAAAATTACTTTAAAGCACACCAAATGTCTTTTTTTTTTATCCAAATGTCTCTATGTTGTATTGTTTTGTGTTGCCTAAAAATTTGAGTGAATTTATTAACGCGCACGATTACATTTTGTGCAACTCCGTAGTTGAAATATTAATCGAATCGCAAAATTGTGAATTGAATTTGAACACAAATACAAATTATTCAATACTTAAATTTTAATCACTGTTTTTATGTATACATACACAATGGCAGATTAAAATTTAATTTTTGGAACTTTTGCCGATCTCCTTGATTTAATAACAATATTTTTTTTTGTTTATTCTTTTCACCGTAACCAGCTAACAAACAGTTTAATTTCTTCATTTTATTGTTAACTATTGTGTCATTTCCCTTTGGCACTACACAATTTTTACTATCAATGTTATAAGTAGGTACACATCTTCCACGTGATATTTTTTTGTTCATAAAACTTAATTTATTAGTTCGAATGGTTTAACTCTTTTTTTTATCTCCGCACTAACTGTATTGGAATAGTTGGAGAACCTCATCGTTCATGTGCTAATGAAGCCTAATAACAATATATATAGTAATAGCATTCGATATATTATACGGTAATACTGTGAATAGTCACACATTTGTAGGGGAATACTTAAACAAAATAGGTCTAAAGTTTAAGGCATTATTGAAGTACGCAGCAGCTGCCAGAGTCTGATTCCGCTACTGATGCTTTGAAACTTCAATTAAGTGTCTGCAAGTGAAATTACTGAGCTTTGTGTGACATTAGACATTGATATACCAACGGAAACGTGTCATGCGATCTTATATGTGAGCGCTTATGTTAATATAATACTATCGATATGTAGAGAGTTTAGTTTAGTATTACATCAGAACTGAAACCGCTCACTTCACTAATACCAGTTTGATAATATAAATTAAATATTCAATGTTTAGGAACGAGGTTCTCGGAATACATTTCGATAAAGATGCCCAAGTCTGACCCCGCCGTTCAGATAAGCCATTGGCAATCTTAATACGACTGCCGGCTATGTGCATCTCCGTTGCAGACTGCATCGATGCAACCGCACGATATTATCTCGGGAAGTAGCATTGATCTTTGGTATAAAAGCTGGAGATAAGGTGAATGTGCAGCACCAGCAAACGTCCATTAAATTCGGTCGTGCACAACCGAGCCAATAATTCATAAACTATTCCTTCATACTAAAGTTAAACGCATGCACGCGGTACGAATGCTATATGTACAAGTGGATTACTTTTACACAATTCGAATTTAAAATTTGACCTCATTATTAACACAATCAGTTGAGTACTGAACTACAATGACAAGTTCGTTCAATCGCACTCGCTTTATTATTATTACGTACCAATGTGTAATTAGTTAGAGTGTAGCAGTTTTTATGAATAAAATAAATGGATATTTTTTGCGTTCAAAGGTGATCTTCAATTAACGTTTGATCAGCTTTAAGAAAGATCAGTCTCGTTACCATGGCTACGGACCCCTTTTAACTGCAGACTCAGTCTAGAAACTTAATCGTCGAAAAGGGCTGGTGTAAAAAGGGGGTGTGCGATCCTGATTTATGCCGTCTGAGCGGCTTCCACTCCATCACCGAGGAGCTCGCTGATCTTCGCCGAAGAGACCAGGTAGCCGAGGATAAATAATCATTAGATTCAGGTGCTTCGGTGCGACCGTATTTCAGCGCGGCTCGATCGAAGTGCTGAAGCGTGCCTCTTCCCCGAGCGATAAATTTTATTTATGGCGCGTTTACAGGCCGGCCTGACCCGCTTTTTTCCGGATTAGATTTTATTACGTCTACTGGGGGAAAATGAGGAGGGAGGGGGGGGAGGGCGTATGGTACGCCGAAGTGTACACGCGCTTCGGCGGTTAACTGCTCGACAGCGCATAAATTACGCCTTCGGCGTATTAACAACGCGCGCGAATTTCTTCACATTAAAACCATCTCGTGGGATATCTCAATGTGGTGCGGAGTGTTCATAAAAATTTTATATAATATAACGAAATATATATGATGATCAAAAATGTATGTCTTTCTTCAAACGACAACGGACGGAACTTCTAATTAATGAAAATGAAGGATACTTTATTCACTTCTCTTCGTGACGTTCTTTTTTTTTCTTTGTTTGATTATGAACGTATGTACGATTTTTTTTAAGTATTCCATTGTTTTATACATTAATATGTGTACATAGTATTATATATACTATATTTTAATATATATATATATACTTTAGTGATACCCTTTGACTATTAAATCATTCGTTTCCTATCTTGACATACTTCTTATCGTAAGCTGCATTCTATGAAGAAGGCCTAGGATGAAAAAGTATATATGAAATCTCGCCTGTTGCTACTTCGATGGCAAGAAGAACTATATTTTCAATCCATCGGGAGGAGAAAAGGGGAAATAATAATAATAATAATAATAAAAAAAAGAAATCGACGTAGATATAAAGGTGCTGAGATTGAACAGTTGTGTAAATAGCGTGGAATAATAGTCTGCCTCTGCGGAACCATCACCGTTCTCCAATAACTCTTCCTTGATTACCGTTCAGCCGTGTTTCCTACGGCTTTCGCTTCAGAAAAATCCTCTGGAAACTCGAGATTCATAAATTTCGCCCTTTCATCCTTCCCACACAACTCGGCGACCTAAATTTTAACGGTCGTTTTATTGCTATTCCGAGTGAGCAATTGACCCGTGTGATTCGAGCGCCCGGTAAGAAATTTCGATCGCATTAAATCTTATTATATAGACGTGATTCCCTTTCACGTTAAAATATCGTATAACAATAAGACTGCCATTGTGTGTCTCGAGCCATTCGAGGAAAATAAGCTGAGACATGTATCTTCTCGGATATACGCTCAGTACAGTCTGTAAAGAAGGGCTAAATCGCCAATTTGCCAAACTCGATAAAGCGAAACCCATCACAGAGACGAAACCGCGGAAACCAAAGCGTTGGCAAAAGGAATGCAATCGGTGTTTATGTTTGTTTCGTGCACGCGACACTACAAATAATAACGAAGTGTCGAATGTGCAACAAGTCGTACCCGTCTCTCCATTTCCCGGGAAATCCCGGTTTTCCCGGTCGGCTCGCGTCCTATACTCGGCGACATATGTATGTATGTACCCTGCCAGACTCGTAGCTCGTGTAAATATTTATGTTTCTCTCATTCTATGTAGAGACACGACTAATGCAAAATACACATACAAACAAAACATTTTACTCTTGTTACATATGGCGGTAATAACATTAAATTACAATTCGAAAATAGCTCAACTGATTTAATTTAATTGAAATTAACTTGTGGAATTAAATAAATTCTATACCTGTATGTATAATATAATACATATGTACACACATACATACATAAAAAATATTTACATATTATGTTGGTATATCCAAAGCTTCACAAGACGAATTTTTATTTATCAGTATTCACACATACACAGTCACTTATTTTAATAACGTTTCTACAGACACTACAGTCATGTCGTTTAGCTAGAATGCTACTGGCCAACGTGCTGAAGCTCAAGTACGCGTTTAAACGACAACTGGTGCATTGTTGGGTGTATTTTAAACGGTTGTTATCGCATTATCATTCCTTCTCAATAGGATGCACTGAACGAATATATCACTCGAACTCTTGTGATGATCCAATGATGGACGATATGTGTTTAAAAATTATTATATTATAAAAGTGTAGTCGTTGTGGTGAATTCAGTATGCATGATATATTCAATGCTGAATGTGTGTTTTGTTGGCAGTAAATGCATCTCGATTTATCAGCCACGAGTCAGACAGGTGCATCAAATAAATTGCTTGGCTTTGAATGCACTTTCATTATTAAGTTAAAGTGTTCTCATTCTCGAGAAACCATGTACATATGTAGTTATATAGGTACATACATTTGCTATAGTCGTGGTTACAAATTAGATCGCGTACTCTTTGAAATGGTTGGCGATCGATGAAACGACTCGATGAAAAACGTATGTGAATAAATTTTACGAATTCAGCATCCGCTCAAACTACGCTTACGGATTATTAATTCCTATTTAACAGACGTGGTTTTAATTAGTTTTCGTGTTTACATATGCAAAGCGCAAACTACCATCACTAATGATCGAAATATGCATATGATTTCATTGCACAAGTGTCCGTTTGTCAATCGGTATCCATCTGTTTGACACAGATCGAGAAGCCAAGCCGGTTCGCAATTTCAAAAAAAACTACTGTAATTATTCATAACGATTCTCGGAATATAAAAATCGGAGTAAATACCGTATCATACTTACTGAAAGCGAATGAAAGAGCAATCGATCTCATCATACATCTTTGATGTGAACTTTTGAGAACGCCAATCGAACTCTAGTTACATATGTATAGCTTCTTTTGTATAATATATTTGAGTGAACGTGTGTGTCTGTAAATTTAACGATTTTATAGCCAGTGTCCGCAGTTTACACGTTAAAATGTTACCCTTTGCTTCAATATATTGCAGCGTCAGAACAAAATAGGTTATCGCTATGATTCATTGCCCACTGATGGGACTTTTGATATTTTGCTTCCATTTCGGTAAATTTCGCATAAAGAATTGAGCAATATTGTATTCTAACAAATAAATAAATCTATTTTGTATTTATGGTTAAACAAAATAAATAAAAAAAATTCCATATAAATTGCTTCATATTTGTCTCAAAAACTAACGTATTATACTTTATTTTAAATTACAAATAAGAAAAACTTTGTGCGCATTCAATAATTTAATTAAAAAGAGTTTTTTTAATACGAGGGCACTATCTTAACGGCAACTCATAAATTTTTATTTGAAACAAAACTATTACGACACATTAATGTAGAATTTTCCATTACGTTAATTAATCGAAGCATATAAAAGTGCGAGGAAAGTGAAAACTCTCTAGACTCAATTAAAAAACTTTATACGACAGCAAAGTTCGTGCTGTAGAAAAAATTCGTTGATGGTTGGTTGGAGTCCGCGCGCGTAACTATCGTTTATTACTTTATAAATTTTATTTTACAACTTTTCGACGTTTTCGAAAGAAAAGCGTCATCTTCTAAAAAGGAAACGGCTACACTTGAGCCGTCGCCGTAAAGTTTGATGGGGCTATTAAAGCCGAAAACAAACTGTTTCCGGTGACGTTAGAAATGGAGGAAACATCAATGTCTATCCGTCTATCAAAAAGAAATACAATAAAAGTTTTCATTCTTTTTAAACTACCTCCTGCACACATTACAAAATACCTGAATGGATTATTTTAAAGCAAACTTTATAAGTTAAAGATTGTATTTTCAAGTTTTAGTTGGAAAAACAACAGTGTAGTTAACCTGTAGTATGGCGTGACGTAAATCTGAGACAGGGGAGAGTTGGCGAAGCGTGGCCCGCGGAATCTCCTAGAGGGGTCCCTTTGGGCCCCTAAACCCTCGTTCGTAGACCCTGTCAGTCGCAACCTGACGTTGCCTAACTTTTCACCATCGTAAATGTTAAAAGTAAACAACAAAAAAAAAGTATGTACTTTATTTCGTAATTACTTGATTAATTAGTCACAGATAAAAGTTTCGTCTAGATTCACGCTAAATAGACTAAATGCGATGTTTCCCAACTAGACGGTACCAAAAAGCGTTAAGCGATAATTATTTCCCGTTCGTCTCGAACGTCTCAATTAATATTTGACTTCGGAAAAACCGCGTCGGTTTTCCCGGAACGTCTCGTGATAAATAGTCGCGCAATAATGAGGTGCTCAGCCGGTTTACGGCCAAGGGTTCCATCGGAAAATGGTTTGCGAACAAAAGATGCATACGCCGCGTCACGTCTGATGCACTCGCCATTAATTATGCACTGGAGAAACCACCCCCACCTTACATTGTTCCCGCTAAACTAAGCCTCAAAGGCGTCCTCTAATCCTTATTAATTTGTGTCGTGAAAACAATACCGTCTAAATCCCAAAAAACTAAATTGAATTATTAATGGGCTATGTACATACATACATATATATGATATTTAGCTAGTATTTGTGTTAATCTACGGAATGTTGTAGTTCATCTCAGAAATTACCACTGTCCTTGAGAGTTTGAACTTAATCCCGGTAAGGGCTGTTAAAGCTCTCGGGTCGCATGACAGCGGATTGCCCTGGAAGTGGCGTAAGGAAAAACCGTCATTATTCACCCGGCGATAAACCGAGACGTATGAATTCGACGAAGGGGGAAGGGAGGGGTACAAAAAAATGCGAAGAAAATAATGGAAGATGAACCTGTTGCTTTGGCGGCGCTCATCTTCAAAAAGAGAGTGTAATCAAAATGTAGACAGTGTCATGCGAACACATCCATGATAATATTTCAAGCAAACGCGCACTATTTGTCACCGTCGGTGAAGGGTTGCCTCGGTTGCTTGTCGGATTTGAATCCCCTCAAGTATTATGCTGGCCCCGGGTTTTATACATGCCATCATAATATCCATCTGATGTCCCATTTCTCGCCGACTCTCTCGCGATGCACTAAATTTTAACGTAATCCTTTCTCGCGCTAGTCGAAGTTTCCCGTTTGAACGTACAGACGCGACGTGCGTCTAAGTCTCCGTGTAAGAGATTAGATGTCAGTGTACCAAATTGCATTTGTGTATTTTTGCGCGGTGAAGCAGTGACGTGTTTAGTGGCAGTCGGTGCTTAAACCTTATTTCACGGCCGGATGCAGATGCAAATTCTGAAAGGGAAGTTGGAAAATCGAGTTTTCCTTTTATTTCCGGCGTGAGCGAGCGCACGCGGAAATACGTCAAGTGAAAAAAAAATTGTAGTTTTTCCCATAAATGACATTAACGCTCGGCGGAAATTCACCAGATACTGATCAAATTTTAAATTGAAAAAACATTCACATACGTATCTATGCTTTATTTTCCTTACACAAATACTAAAACGTTGGGGTGTAATATTGGATTTAATGTATTGCCGGCAAAACAAAGTAAAATATACCTAGAGTAATTAAGCTCGAAACAAAAGTAACGTCTTTCGTAATAATACTAACGAATTAAATTTAACGGTGCGAAATCATTATATAGAGGATTAAGCAATAATGAATTCCATTATACGTTTTCTTTTACTTTTTCAGGGGAAACATTTTTTAATCCCCAATCGCTAGCGGTACGACAAGGAGACGAACGTTCGAGAGTACGGTAGGAGGGCAGGAAGAAACTTTTTTTCCCCTCCCGAACGAATCTTATACGCGCACTGGTATGCCATTATCTTTAATGAAACTCTTAAATTCCTCGCGTGGGGTGAGAGGGTTAAACCCACCCCTGCCGGGGAAAAAGAAGTATCCGCTGAGAAAAACTCCTATAATGTATCGTATCATCAGCGTTGCCATTTCTGGTATTTTATTGCCGTTTCCATGCCATACCTGGCGAATCCGTCCCTTTCGAGCGTCGTATCCATTGTTAGAGTCCTGGTGAATAGGCCAGGGGGTGGGACATCCTCCTCCAACCCCTTTTCAACCCTCTTCCTTCTCTCCACATTCTGTATTCGGTTCGGGAAGATTGCTAGGCATCCCGCGACGGGACCCCCCTCCCTCCATAAAGATGTTATTGTCGCGGCACGAGCTTCGCATCTCTCGTCTGGGCATTTGCAGAATGCAACTTCTTGCAGTTGCATATTACACCGTGCCAGAGACGTATCGTGCAATTAATTAAACCGCATTGCCACTTATGTAAAACATCAGTAATTGCATTTGTCATCTCTGTTTCAGAATTCTTGGTGTCACTAGTTGTTGCGGTTGAAAGCACAACTGTAACTTTTAATTTAACTATGTAATAATAACTTAATATATTAAACAAAATTATAATTAGCTTTGAACAGGTCGTGGTCTATTTTACACACATGACTTTTTTATCCAAATAATTACACTTTTTTGTACGTATTTATGTCGTGAGTTGTAAATCAACCTGGATAAAAATTGTAAATATTGAGTTTGATAGTAAAATATTGCGTTTGATAGTAAAATATTGCGTTTTGACAGTTCATATTTCATAGTAGTTTTTGTGATTTAACTGGAATGAGAAAAAAATGCTGCTATCGTAGATATTTGTTTTCAAAATAAATTTTATTACGTGCAAAAAAAAGCTCATTGCTTGCGCAGCGAATAAAATGCATTCAAATAAAAGCCGATACAGCGTGGACGTTCCTTTAGCTGTCGTAACGGAACCAGGTAGATTATCTTACAGCCGTTGCAATAATAAAAAAAGTAAGAAAATTCAATAAAACTGAATTGTTGAATTGAACTAAATAAATTTTAATGCAGCTGTCGTAGTGCTACACACAATATATGTATACATACCTATAGAGGCGTAAACGATTTTTTTTTTCAACGACAATTAAATCCGTTCTGGGTTCGGATCAATTCATAACTTCACGCGTGAATAAATTACCCAACAATAGCTGAATAAATCAACCCGGATAAGTGGGAGAACGGGGGAGGTTAACAGGAGGGCCGAACCACAATACAAATCCGGTAAACACTCGTGGCTTTCGCAGCGACTGAGGACCCGATTCGAGAGTTAAGTTCCCTCCAGCCCCTCTCACTCTCCCATCCCCTATTAATTTTTAAGGCCCCTCTCTAAATAAAATCATCGAAACGAACCGCATCGAGTTGTCGGACGCTTCGCGTCTTTTTTCCAATCGACTCCCTCCCGTTTTTCCGAGCTACATACCAGCGCGAATTGCCTCACGTACACCGTTCGTATAATTGGATATGAGCGAATATACATTTTTAGTTTGTGCAACGCAAAAGCGAAATCCATTTCAACGATACGACTGTATTTCTGTATTTGCGAACGGCACTCAAAGCGAAATCATACTAGTATAGTAGGAGATTTTCCATTTATTTATTTTACTTCAGCGCTAAATTTTGACTCCATTATACATAGATTTTCTATAAGCTCTGAGTGGCGTTTCAAAATTATTTTAAGCGTATTATTATATATATATATATATATAGTATATACTCAGTGGTGTTTTCCTATGGGTTCGCACTGGCTCTACAGAGCCGGTAAATAAAATAATTTAGGTTTGTAGAGCTGATAATTCAAAATTTGCCGAGAATATTTTTATTATGAAAAAAAGGGGTCTCAAAACACAAACAAAAGTGTCAATTACTTGTTATTAAGTAGGTATCTGAATTCAAAAATTTATTTTAATTTTGAATATTTTCTAAGAAATGTAATGAATATGTACACCTATGTACATATGTATGTAAATGGTTTTTCGGGATGCAGCATGAGCAGTGAGCACTAAATTCTATCCAGATGTTTTCTCAGAATTTCACAACTACATACATACATACATATGTATGTATGTCCATAGTGAGTTGTTCTATCTCTTTGTTTTTTTTTAATTTGATTTCGGGTGCGAGCCGGTAAATGAAATTTTAGAAAAACACCACTGTATGTTTGTTTATACTATATCGTTGATTCTTGCATGTATGTACATACATACATACATACATAGTGTTCTATGTAGTGTGTATATAAAAGTTTTTTCTTAGTTTTCCATTTAGAGGGGGGGGGGGGTGTTGCGATAAATCGATTTAATTTCGAGTGGTATTCCATACCATAAATTTGGCAAGCACTCGGGAAACAATGTATCAAGGGAAATATAATACGTGTTCTACCGCCCATTGGGAAGCTCCATTCCAGCCAAGAAATATGGTTGCAACGTAACCTGTGGCTGGCTTCTACTGAAAACCAGGTCCAAGAAGAATGGCCACCGATTGAAAAGCCCCGTTGTTACCATTGTTGTTACTGCTGTTTTCCACCTCGATAACAGTAAAAGTGTAGTGTGGCTATCGAGCAATTTTCTCTTTTTGGCTGCACACGATGCGATAGCTCACTGCGGAATTATAGAATAAAATCTTTCAGTGTTTTAGAATACTAGTAAGATCATACTCGGCACAAACACGGATAAACATAACAAGTCAATTTTTTTCATCTTATTGTACATTGTACACAGGCTCCATTATGATAGTTAAATATAATAAAAATATATCAAGTATCCTTAAAAGTATATCTAGATCAAAGAATTTATAGAAACTTTTGGATCAACTCTTGTTGTGGACTATATTTCGTAAAACTCGTCACACTGGCTGTAAACTTGCGAAGAGTTTTCACTGAAAGCTCGTTCATTTTCGTACTCACAAATTCACACATATACAAATATTTGAATCGCGTGCTTGTATTTATTCGCGTTTACTTTCGAGTGACTTTGGAAGTTTGCATTGTCACCTGGAGTATATGTCTGAGAAGCGGGCGAGGAGGGTTCAATACGACAAAAGCTCACAGCGCCACTCTCTAACGAGAGCTTTTGAACTTTTATCTTCAAAGTGGAGTGCCAAAGTTTCCAAGTCGACAGAGAGTAATAATTGTTATGAAAAACAAAGACGTACCTTATACCCGAGCGACGCCGACGACGAGATCGCAGCGTTAAAAACAACATCCCGCGCCTCGAATGATAACTGTAATTTATTTAGAGAATTTTTTCACCGGAAATTGTCGGTGTTGTTGATTGAAATGAAAACTTGATTGATTGAAATCAATTTTGTGATTATTCGTTGAACATTCGCTTGACGTGATGCGACGTTGAATCGCCAGCGGCGGATCGGAAGGTCCAGCGTCAGAGTAACGAGGGTCTGCCGGACTCATTGACAGGAAACACGGGTCCGCGATTGCCGACCAATGATACAAAGGGAACGGTTGATTTACTCCGGGACGAGTCCTTGTACGTGCGTGTGTAATACCACTTATTTAATTGAGTCGGGTCGATGGCGAGAAGACAACGGAAGGAGGCCGGCCCTTCTCCTGGGGGGCCCCTTGCAAAAATTGTTTTATTTTACGCGCCGTCGAACGGACCCTTTGTTCCAATCGAAAAGGCAAAAAGTAAAGACACATACACAAAGCGGAAAGGCGAAAAGTCAAATAAAGCCCCATACAAGAGTGTTATTTCGCGCGAAATCTATTCTCGATGCGCAGTAGGTACGCGAAGAATACATATGTATGTACTTTCAATTCCGCTCCAAAGTATAAAGAAAATATGTTGTTTGGGTAGTGGAATTTTAGCATTCTAAATTCAAAATCCAGAACATTCGGCAAGTAAACGTTATTCAATCATGACATGATTGTGCTTGTTCCATATGTCGAAACGTTAAACAATACCAATGATTTAAAAGTTTCACGCGATGAAATTCGCTTTCGGGAAACGCGCGCCAAAAGTTGTTACATTTTTCAAGAAGTCTCAAGAGCGTCCCGGGTGAGTGCTTTTTCTTCTGAAACTGTTAGCTTATGACAGGTCGCGGCCACACGAGAGCCAAAATTAATAGCTGTTACTTGTCTAACACAGGAAGACCTATTAATCTCAACATACCTACATCCGGTGAAAGGGGAGGAAAAACTTTCAATCTATCCCACCCGAAGACGCTTTGTTTGTACGCCATATATAAAATTTCTAGGTGGGCACGATATTTCATAGCAACGACAGAGGTGCGCTTTCTAACGCTGAGTCTCAATTATAAACAAATTCTCATCGGGAGAACAAAGGGGTGCCAGTTGCTGGTATATAGGGGAGGTTTTATTGGCGACGAATGGAAGAGTGGTCGGTAAGCTCTCGCAGTAGACGCACTACCCTCCCGACTGATGAATATTCAATAACTTGCTAGGATCGACAACTTTCAGCACTCAGTGACAAGTGCACCCCTGGCGCCCGATAATGAGCGCAGCTGACACAGAATCCTCTCGCTTTGTGATTGCGATTCGGTGCCAAAAGGAAATAAAATAAAAACGAAACGTTTGCATCTCGCTCACCGTTAAAAGGATGCCTGTGAAAATTTTATCTTTTCTTTCGTTTTTTTTTTTTCGCACTACTTTTTCGCAGTGGGTTCAAAGACCTCGCCAATGGACACAATGAATTGTAACATCTGAAAGTGGTAGTGGGCTATTTATTCTGAGTCACTATTCTCCAAAGTGAGATGTTCGTAGTGTTAGTTCAATCATCGCTGCTATCAAAATTTGAACATACAATTTCACCCACTCTTATTATTTCACAGAATATAAATTAATTTATAAATTCTTTCGAGGATTTTTCTATTTTATTATTATTATTGAGATATGGGAAAATTACTGATGATTAAAATTTAAATTTAGTATACTATTTTCTTTCAATCGGCTTTTTTTATCAATTATATGTAAATGATTCTGTAATACATCTGTGTATGTATGTATACTCAAATATCGTCGATTTTCTACAACTTCTATGTAATTACCGTAAAAGCTATTAACAAGTTAATTAATTTACATTGGTGAAGCTTTAACGGTCAGCTTATCCCTGAACAGTCGGTATATTCCCTGGAATGCGATTAATCTGACAATTTATTATTCAATTGAAAATTTATAAAATAATCTGGAACAGAGAATGGGTACTATCAATGAAAATTAAAAATGATTTTTCTAGCGTAAACTCGAAACGACATGAACAGATGCGTCAACGTTATTATTGTGAAGGGGAAGAGGGGGGGGGGTTTCAGTTTTTCCGACAATTGTGACTGAAGAATTTTCTCCTTCGCATACCCTCAGTTTATTTTTCAAATATATTTTCATTTCCGTCATTAAGACGTATTTAAAGATTCCTTTGAGTTGCGACCAAGACGCATCTGTTCGTGACAGCTTTCTTTACTGTTTGAAATGAAATTTTGCGGTATTCTACACCATGCGAAAAAATAATGATAAAAAGTATGTAATGTACATACATACATACATACACCTACTTTTAACATCTACATTTATACATAATATAATAAAAAAGAGCTGTAATAATCGGGGAATTATTAATGCAGAAACTGTAACTGAATCGAACGCTTAACAGGTAAATCTGCTGAGTCAACAGACTGCTCCAAATATTTGATGGAGTTAGGTGTTCTTGCCGCAACCCGGAGCTCAACTAATATCGTTAGGGGCTAGCGGTACATCCTACAGTACATCTCGGCCTATAAGGAGATACCCAACCAACCCCTTCAACACTTGAGCTTACATTCCTGAACGTCTCAGTGAGGGCAAGGAGGGGACGGGAAATTTATACGGCTCGAAATTAATTCTTAGCACACGCGGCATCAGTGCTAACAGCGGTGTTCTTCGCGATTGTGGTCATACCTTTGGGTGGTCTCGGCACATAGACGCTTTCGATAGTTGCTGAAGTATATATTGGCCGGTTGTTGTATCCCTGGAGCGCATTCCTCGTCCGTAAAAGCAGCGGCCAGAGGTGGCGCGAGGTTCGCCATAAATCCTTTGCTGAACCGTCGTTGTTCGGTTGCGAAGCGGTTTTGGATACTGTAAAACCACCCCAAACTCCAACCCCAACCCACCATCCCCTCAAACACCTTCAAAGCATCACCCACCCCTTCTAGGTTGTGTTGGGAAACATCGCTCACAACACTAATTGTAAATGAACCAAAGGTCGACACACCCGAAACATCCGTATATCTCAACTACCATTCACCTTGCATGAATTAATATCAGTTTCACTGTTAAAGCTGTTGCTTTATATTTTTTTAAATTAATAAAAGATACACTAAATTTTAACATAAAAAAAAGGAACTATTATTTTTTTTGTCTTACTAGCGTAAATTTTATTTCAGTACTAGTTTTTTAACTGTTCACATTGATTCTGGAAAACACCTGAGGGAAACATAGTATGTACATACATATGTACAAAGTAGAATATTTTTTCGTAACGAGGTATTTACCTCAGAGTTATAATATTACAATATTATGATGATACTAAATATTTAAAAGGCCGAAAAAAAAAAAAAAAAAATTGTTCAAGAGTAAACTGCCTCTTCCGGTTGACGGATGTTGACCAAAATCACATTATCTCTTACGGCTAACGTGAAAACTATAGATATGAAATTTCGACTTGATCGGCTGGGTAGTTTCGGAAATATTCCGTGATAACGGGATTTTTGACTTTCCTACAAGAAAAAACCCTTCTTTCGGTTGACTGATTTTATTGATTTTTTTTTTCGTAACAAGGTATTTACCTCAGGATTATAATATTATGACGATAATAAATATTTCGGATGTTGACCAAATTCCTTATGTCTCTTACACCTTACGTGAAAATGATATATGAAATTTCCAGGATAAAAGGATAAAAGAAATTTTCCAGAAATCATGAAACCGTGATCAGGGGATGATACCTGACACAAATCAGTCAAAATCTCAAGGTCGAATTTTCGTATCCAATTAGGATAAAGTAAAAACTTTTCCATTTATCTATTACACATATGTATGTATGTATGTATGTAAGTGATAAGTAATATTTAATTTTGAAATATTATATTGGTTGAATCGAATATATGTACATACATGTACATATTATATAAAAGATATATTAAACTACATACATACATATGTATATACATAAGTCGTCATGTCCAGATTTCAATTATAAATTTAAATTCAAGTGAGGAATGTTTATTTAATCCGTTGATAAGAAAGGTATATCGAGGATAGAATCTAGCTGTTGAGGATCATCAGCCAGTCTTCTTCGGATAATAAACTCCATTAACTCTCACCACTTTAGTGCACGCGCGGGGACCCAACGCGGGCCCTTCAGCTCGACCCCCCGAGGGACCATCCGGCGGGGACTTTTCTCGAGAGGCCCTTGTTCTCCTGAAGGGTTAATTTGACGAGTGGGGCCTCATCTACCCCGCCTTTGAAATGTGTGCGTGCGGAAAAGCGCTTTACGGCACTCACGCTTACACACACACACACACACACACACACATTTAACCCTCAAAGCGTCGACTCTTTTTACGAGACGATATAAATGTCAACGACAAAAACAAATTAAGCCCGTCGCTTTATTTTTACACGGAGTCCTGTGTGTTTAGTGGTCCTGCGGCGGGGATTATCGCGTCCAGTCCGCACCGTAATTAAGGCTGAGCCCCTGAAGTATTATTCAGTCGTCTGGCGCACATCTCTCCCATTTCTGCCTTTCTCCTCCCCTTCATCGTCCATTTTTTTTTTTTTTTTAACCCGCGGCCAGGTCGGGCGAGATAAGGTTGCCTCTTAAACGGAGGAGACAGCTTTCAACTGCCTCGCGTATTTTTTTAACGTGTACTTTTGAAATTAAGAAAGACTTCAAAAAAAATAAAACGAAGAAGGGAATAAGATAAAAACTCGCATTTTCCAGATGAAAATGAATGGTTAAAAAGTCGAGCTAATTTCGACTGGAAAATGTGTATTTAGAAATTTAATTTAAAATTAAGCCCGCTTAATCGCGTCTGAGCGATGTGGATTATTCGAGCTCGTTTTCCACTACTCTGTATAGTGCTTTTGACCATTCATTACTTTTATGGTTGAGTCGACATTGATTTCAACTTACACTCGATGCGTTTCTTATGACATAAAACTGAAATTTTTTGTTGTTTATAGTATTATTATTAATTTTAATTAAATTTCAGTATTGCCTCGTCTGCAATAAACAAACACGTATTTCAGTTTGAAGCACGTACGATCGTCTGGCCCGTGCGAGCTTTTGCATACTTCGCCACGGTCGAATGAAGGCCTAAATAATAAAGAGACGCCTCTGCAATAATAATTACGCCCCTTAGCACCTCTGGAAAATTAAGTTGATCGTTCAGGTGTCTTCTCCATATTAAAATTTTTAATTTATAGCAAGCCTGCGCTGTTTAATTACTGAAATAGTTTTCGGGTCACTTATTTACTACTATAGAGCCCCAGACAGTATAATACCATTTTATAGTTTGTCTTTGAAAGTTTTTGTATGTATGTATGTATATAAACATACTATCCTTGTACAACGAATGTTTGAAAATTTCACAATAGTTCATTTGAAAGTCGTACATGGTCCAATGTCCATGCAATGAATCTCTTTTTGTATCGGCACCACCTTATTCAGTTTGCAAACGTAATTGTAAACTCATTTCAGTTGGCTTCAGCACGTTCGCGACTTACCTACAAAGCGCTTCCAAAGTGGGATTAAACTTTTGATTTGGCCCCGGTGTGTCACGAGAGCCTTAATCGCACACGCAGACACACACATACTCGCCTGCCTAACCATGTATGTATACAGAGTGTTGCCGTTAGTGCTGCGCGTGTTTGTGTTTGCGGATATGTGTGTACAGCCGGGCTTAACTGTATTAAAAGTTTTATTTACCCTCTCGACACACTGTATGCTCAGACATTCGAGTAGTAAAGCAAAAACAAATATAAAGTTTTATATTAGTATATGGAAACAAAGCGTGCAAGCCAACCAGCAAATATTTGCACACACATATGTATACAAACATGCATACACACTTACCTATTATTCCCACTTCATCGCTACCCTTGTCTGATTGTTTCGTGAAGTGTGATGTTTTTTTAAATTATTCCATTCAAATTATTTCATTCCAAAAATGTCATTTATTTATGCACCATAAAAATAGGGTGGAGCGAAAATCAACTTTTTTTGAGTCGGGAGCAAGGTTACTGCGGAAAAGTGTCCTCATGCAAAGTCGTTTTTTATTGTAAATTTCAATGAAAAGTAGAATTTTCATGTTTTATTATTTTATTGTAGCGAGATTTGATTTTTTTTACTATTTTTAAATTAAATAACATACCAATAGCCACACATTAGAGTCTACTTAATTAAACTAGGGCTAGTTTACACTGATAAACGGTAATTCAAAGTTGACTCGAGGCGTTAGATCCCCATACTAGCGCGTGTCATTGTGTTACTAGGAGCGCGCGAACAGTCGCGCACTTTTCGACTAATTCTCCATTTATTTTGTAACCACACTATGCTTATTACTGTTTAATGATTTAATTAAAATGTAGAAGTTTTTTTTTAGAAAAAATAAACTTTATTTTAAATACAATAATTTGGGAAAAAATCTTAAAAATTATTTCATATCGATAAAACACACATATTTTCATTATATTAAGGCCACTTTTCCACTTTTCCGCAAGTGCTCCTAACTGAAAACAGTTTATTTTCGCTCCACCTATTATGTATACGTACATACATACATACATAAATGTGTAAGTATTCATTTGTTTTAGTATGTCAATTTTACTGTTCTTCACGGTGTGCACATAATTTGATAGTGAAATCGTAAAATATTAATATTGATTTAATGCACACGAATGGTGTTTCTAACAGACATGCAAGTCCTACGTGCACTTAAGTCTTAAGGTCTTGTACCTCATTAGGCGACCGCAAGCCGTGGCCATTTTATGCGAATGGCTTTCCTCGTAAAACGACGCCAATTTTGTTCATCTGTGTGTAAGCGTAATTTCCGTTACGCGGAAGTCGTTCAATTAAACGAGCCCTTATTCTCGGTGCAAGAGTTTACGAGATGCACTCAAGCGCATCATCGGCTCTTACTACTACTACTACTACTACTATTTTCACTGACAACGGTGAAATTTTCCCATGTATGTAATGCAACTAGACGTCGGTAATAGTCCGCTGTTTAATTATTTTTCTAGCCATTTTAATGCAGTGCAATTTGGTATCCGTGTAAAATGCGGAAAACGCACACACACGTAGAGCGCGTGCATATTTTAATTACTTTCGGAAAAGATTTCCCGAGAGGAAATTCTCGGCGTTGGACTACTTTATAATTAATCTCAAGTTCATCCGGCAACATTCGAATTATATCCCATAAAAGACTTTTTAATACAGCTCGAAAAGTTTTTCCTTTTCAAAAGGTGTATTTCTGCTAAGTAATTTTCGACGATGCTCTACCGAAATTAGTTTACTCTTACATATACACGCATTAAGCAGTATACAATTATACACTCACATACTATGCAAGCACACTATCGCGATGCGGTTGATAATTCAAGTTATGTTTTACGTTATAAAGATTTACTATTTTTAGAGAGACACAGACGCCTGAATGTACACGTACAACAACGAACATAATCGCGCAATACATCCTCGACATTCGAGTATTAACACGTCTACCGCCACGCGATGGTTTCAGAGCGCTCTCGATTATTATTATGTGACGTTGACAAATTGCCTTTTGTGAAATTAATTAATAAAGATGCCGCGCTTCGATACCGCCACCATCAATTAGCGGAAACGGAAATGCGATCTGGCAAACGTGCCCCATATTTTTATCATTATTCGGCTACACACACTCGCAATCTTGTTTGTATAATATAATACGGATCGATAAGAGCTAATGAATATTTTTATCTGAAATATTAATCGGACGCATCCTCGTCCACGTCGCAGTCAATTAAAATTTGCGACAAGGGTTGGCGAGCGCACGCGGCAAATTCGAATTAGCGCGGATAAAGCTTCAAAATTGCCGAAACTTGGGCTCGTTCGTATACGCGTGGGCGTGATTGATGAAGTGGTTATGGCGTCGGCTCCAATTTCGACGAATATAATCTGCTTATGGGGATGACCCTAAAAGTTTAAGTACCCCTCTCTCTCTCTCTCCACTTCGCCCTTCTAATAACTAACTAATACCACACCTAATAGTCAACTTCGCGCCGATTGTGCGCCGAAGTTAAGACGTGAGTTTTAGAAGGGCCGCAGGGCCCTTTCAACCAACAACCGTTCGAATGTATATGTACGCTTATGAATCGTTAATTAAAATCGACCTATAGATTCTGCACGGACAAAATTTGCATAGAGTGTATGTATCGTTAGCGTTTACCTAAATACGAGACTTGAACGCGTTATTCGAAGCTCTAGCTAGAAAGTTCGTTCGATAAATAATAGTTGAATTTCATAAATACCAATTTATTTTTATCACAATAAAATATAACACTATAATGCAAGAATTACGATGGTAGTTTGTATTATTTTTTTGTCGCCCAAAGCCGTCGGCTAATTGTTTTTCTTTGGAACGTTGGCTTTTCACAGAGATAAATGCAAATTCAGCCGTTAGGTGAATACACAAATGCCCCCGTCTATTGCCGCGTTACAAATTTAACTTACATAGATTTGCTTTTACATTCGAGTAGCCTACAAAGTCTGTGTGTACACTGTGTAGCCACCCGGTACCTATTCCTATACGGGAGCTTAAATATTCTCGACTACCTTGCAAACCTGTTATTTGAATCTGCAGATCAACTACCTACAAATTATACTCTACAATAGTCGACGATTTGATTTTAAATAAGATGTGAGACTTGTGTTATTTATTTACGATATACCTATACATACATATGTACATATGTTACAGCGAAAGCATATTTCAAGTGAAAATATATTTTCACTGGCGTTTCGGTGAAATCATATTCAAGCACATTTTCACTAGTATATGTATACATATATATATATATATATATGTATTTCTACTAGTGAAAATATATTTTAACTGATACTCAATGGTGATACTACACTGGTGAATCACAATATAATCTGTTTGTCGCTTCTTCTTCTTATCGTGCCGTGCCCGTGTTCAGGCGTAGACTTTTACTGGTTAGTACCAATTATAGTTTACAGTGAGTCTTTGTCGATTTTATAACAATTGACTTATAATGGTCGGTTTTCATAAGAAAATAGCACGTTTTGCATTGCGTTGCACGTATCCTCAGAATCCTCAGAAATAACAACGCCACCGTTTCGTTCAAAACACACTTGTACATAGGATGACACATCATCGACTTAGGCCAACATCAACAAGTGACAAACACATACGCTTACTTTTATATACTTACACCTATACTGAACAGTGAAACTGTATATTCTTTGCTTGATACATTTTCACCGCCTGAATTGGTAAAAAATATATTTTCACTTGAAATATGCTTTCACATATTATACATACGAGCTTTCAATAGATGAACTGTTTAACCTATGTACATATGTAGATTCAACATTCTAAATCGTACGCGGAAGATTACATAACAATTGGCACTCTGTATCATATCAGTGGAGGTAAAAAATTAATAAAAACAATATCGCGCCCCACTGTACGGGGGCGGCAAAAAGATTAAAGTTTCCGTCGTAAAAGTGGCGTTTTATGAAGCCAAGCATAATTTCAGGGAGAGCGTGCTGTTCGCGCGGGAAAGGCAATGAATTTACCTAACGAGAAACCCTAATGGGTAAGGTGATTTCATATTTACATAGTTAGGTCGGTAAGGGGGGGGTGGTAGTGGTTGGGGTGCAAAATGGGGTGGTGCTCATAAAATGCGCGCAGGGCCACAAAGCCTCATTGAATATGAATCGCAATTAAACGTGGTCGGTTTTATTGGCGGGCAATAGTGACGACTTGCTCGCGTCGCGCCCGCGTGTCGAATTTAATCAGCCCCTTTGTGCAAACACCGGAAGTTGCTCGCGAATCGAGAGTTTGCCGAAACGAAGGGGGCAAATGTCTCGTGAGAAATAAATAAATACACTATCTTGCGCGCGTATGCATGTGTGTGTGTGTGTGTGTGTGTGTGTGCGTTTGTGTGTGTGCGTGCATGGAAAAGGGTGTTTGTTTTAAGGGTAGTGGCTGGAACATTGGAAAATTGAGTGTAAATATTGAAAGATACGAGGAGGAATGTGCAATTCCTTTGTAAATAACAGACGCATATAAAAACTTGTTAGCGATACAATAGCGATATCGATATTTGAAATACGTGAAACGAAAATATATATGTACATACATTATGTATTTACCTACATCGAATATGATTCTTTTGTTACTTAATTGTATAATTTTTTTTAATTTTGACAGAAGAGAATCGTAACAAATATTCAGTAGGTTTATTAAAAATAAAGTTAATACTTCTCAAAAATTTATATTGTATTTTTTCGATGAATGACGAATGAATGGAAAAATGAGGTGACCAAACTGTAGAATTACATATATTATACATAGTTTGCTTTTACCTAGCGAACAGAATAATAATTTAAAAGTATTAAGATTAATCTACATACATACATATGTATATGTGTATGTACATATATATGTATGTATATGAGCCGTTATTTTTGAAAGTTGTAGTTTTGGTTAGCAGACAAGTGTAACCATTAACTCAATTTTTTCAAAATCAAACTTACACCACTTTTAAAAATAACGGCTCATACGGAAAGCGTATTTTCATTTTGAAATATTCACTAATTTTATCTTGTATTCGAAAGCGTAAAACAACACGTAAATTGGCTGGTCTTCAGATTATTTGTGAAATAATCTTGTAGAAACCATAACGTATGTATCAATCTAGCTTGATAAATTATTGTTTGTATTCGTGAGATGAAGATTTATGATTCGACTACCGATATTGACGAATATTCTCGAATAGCGCTGAATATCTTGACTCCACGATTGGCCGTTTTCCAGTCATATTTTTCCGATTTGATCTGACTCTATTGTCGAGGCGATTCTTTACAAAATTATTACCATATATAATATATGTACGTACATAGGTACTGCCGATCCAACTATCCGCTTATAAAATTCCTTTTCTTCCATTGTAAGTCTAACTGCAGATACGTAAATCCGTATAGAAAGTTACGCATTGAATTTTATAAGTTGTTCGAAAGCTCCTTTCACTTTGGCGGAATCGAATGAATTGAATCGCTCAAACTCACCGTTTCAATCAGCGTTTTCGCTAGGCGCGTCGTGCGTTTCGCTCCGACGCGCCCACTAAATAAGTAAATTATTTCGCATGTAAATTGCGACACACTACATACATATGTACACGTATACTTAGGAACCCCGACGTGGTCTCATACGTGCGTCAAACGCGACTGAAATTAAATTCCGCACACAATTGTTCACCGTCCACAAATTAACTACCCTGTACCTGCACGAACGCATTAAAATATCCGTGCGAACACATGCAAAACATATTAGGACAACCGACCGGACGGGTCTTCGACGATTAAGCGGTCTCGGGGTGAACTAAACCCCAACCTAGTGAGGTGGTCGCATTGTTCTGCCTTTATTGAGCCGTAATATTTTTAACGGTGTCGATGATCCTGCGACTGCCCAAGGGCGTTTGCCTAGAAGGGGTATTCGAGACGAAGGGATGGGGAAAAGTGAGGCTTCAACCGAGATTTCCACTTTACGTCGTTTTACAATCATTAACGATACCCTTTCTGAGGGTCGTTTGACGATATCGTCACTTCGTTCGCGATTCGCACGCGTCGTTTAACGGCCGTTAGTGCGTACTAGCAACGGCGATTTCGACGCGTTTGCAAAGTTATCGCCGATTAATTTCTTAACTTGACTTGAGCCTAATTGAATTGTGATAATATATTTTGTACAATGGATTTAAATTGAGAGCTCTGCCATATCATGGTTAGATCATAGACCAAATTATTTTAAAAATTATATCATTAGAAATAGTGATATCCACAATTACTGTACAAGAAATAAGAAGCATTTAGTTGTAGGTAGAGTAAGGAAAACGAAGACAGCTGGTGGTGTTTTTCACAGGGGTGTGTTAATGTATAATGCCCTCCCTGAGTGCGTTAGGTCTTCTAAGACCATAGATGCATTCTTGCAAAGTGTGAGGAGACGCATCTGTGATGGATAGTAGATATGTATAAGTATAGTGAATAGTGTGTACTACTACATAGATTTATGTAGTTGTTATAAATATGTAATAGATGTAAGTTAAATTAGCTAATTAGCTAATATTATATAAAATAAATAAACAAAATCATATTGTTACATGTGAGGGTAAAGGGGGGTAATGATTGGTCTTAAAAGAGCACATGCGGTTTTAATCAATTTGATTGGAAATACACATTAGCAAATCGCAATATAAGAAGAATTTAGGCCAGTGGCTGGCAATCTTTTTCTAAGAGCCAAATTAAGGAAAAAGTTGCAAAATTGGCTAGCTTAGGAGCCGCATTATACTATTTTCGGGTTATATACATACATAGGTATATTTAAAATTACAATAGATATACATATGCTACTTTGTGGACTGGAGAGTCGTATGAAAATAGTTTTCTTCGTGATATTTTGTAGTTTTAGAAAATTTATTGTTAACAATTATTATAAAATTTAATCTTGAAAATGATTTTAAAGCTTTTTAAAAGTATGAAGGTTATATGAAAATTAGGAAAGGAAAACATTGGAAATTTTGTGAAATTTATGTTTCAACCACCTTTACGGAATATTTATATTATTTGACGTAAGCGTTGGTTGACAACGAGAGCCGAGGTTTTCATACAAAGAGCCGCCGGTTCCCGACCGCTGGTTTAGACCATTCTAAAAGAAAGTGATCAACTGTATCAGCTTCAGATTTTTCTGGACGAAACTTAGTCAATGACTAACTGCGTCCCAACAGCTTCAGGTCACCCCCGAGGTGAAGTCCTACACCTCGAAACTCCTCTTCTTTCTATGGGTTGTTTTCTTCATGTCGTTCATACGTGACGCAAACTGCTATCCGATCCTTATCTCTAAGCTCTTTAACTGACTATTCTGCGCTTTCTAAATCGCCCCAATATCTAGATTAAGTTCAAGATGGTGACGACTAAGACTACTTTTCGTGCCATGTTTTTCTTGACTCCCGTCCTCGGCCTTAGCACTACTGCTAGTGCTATTCGAAATAATATTATATGTAAATGGATTTGTAAATTGTCGTCAAATTTCAAATAATCGTTGAATGCCGTGAAAGTGTCCTTCACTGCTTGACGATAAATTAACAGTATTTTATTTGACTTCGCAGCGTGCATCGTAAATATGAACGATGCTAAAATACGCGCGGAGTCGCCGCGGTTAAATATTGCTCGTGCAAACGCTCCACCACAAAGCGCTCCCAGTTTTGCAAAATACAATGGAAAAAAATACGTGGATAGAGTGGGAATTCCTTCCCGGTGAAATAAATTCCGTTCTTAGTGTGGCATAAAAAAAAGGAGAAGATATGCTACTTAAGCCGGCAAGTGAGGTAACTAAAACGGCGTCCAGACACGAAGTACAACATCGCACGTGAAACAACGGTTGCCAATCTGGGGAACGTCGACCGATTTATATATTATTTTTTATGTTGATTTTATTTTAGATAGCGCATAGTTATCGGCTAAAAATATAATCAAATATTTACTGTTTAATAAACAAATTGCAATAAACCATCTCTCAGAGATGAGTAATAAGGAGGTTCGGGGAAATTAATTCAACTGTTTGAAAGGCTTCAACGTCGTAAGTACCTGTGGAAAAGTTGGAAAACTGCGGGAAAGCTCTTATAAAACGATGCTTTAATGCTTGGAGACCTTCTCGTTGCAGTGGTCTTTAATTTAATTAGACGGAACAAAAGATATGAAGACCGCAGCGTGCAAACTGAATTTGCATGTCGACGGCTTAAGACCGCCGACAGCGCGTGCTGACCTCTCCAGTGTAAAAAAATAAGAGGAAAAGTCAAATTGAAAATTGACAGTGCTGATAGGACTTTCTTCTTCTTCTACTTTCCGGTTAAATTGTAAGGATTCCCACTCGTCGGATAGTTTCGCGCGAATGAGAATTCTCGCCGTTGCGGTCGATCGTTTGTTCAAATTGAAACGTTGCGTCGAAAACGTAATTGAAATTGAAACGCTAGGCTTCACCGTTTCGATATTGGACGAATTTCGATTGTCATTGTGGAGTTTTATTTTTTTTTTATATTTGCACATGGAAAATTATTTGATTTTAACTTTTTCCTTCCAATTTCATTTATACTTGTTTACGCTGTAAAATATGTTAATTCTTGTTTTCAATAGTATTTTTAAAAAAATTATAAATCATATATTATGTAGAATAAATTAGAATTTCAAAAAAGACATCGTATGTTTAGAAAGGGTTCAAAGAAAGATTACAAAAATGCCATCTGAACTTTGATCACTACCCTATAATGAAAGGTTGAAGGCAACGAGTCTCACCTCTTTGGAGACGAGAAGATTGAGAGGCGATCATATATGTACATATGTAAGTATATAAAATAAAAAATATAAATGCCCAATAAAAAACCTTCTCACGTTCAATAAAAACGCACATCTCAGAGGTCATATACTGAGATTCTTAAAAGACAAATCTAACAAAATTTTCAGAGACTCATTCTTTTCAAATAGAGTGGTCGAAGTTTGGAACCGCCTGCCAAATCAGCTGGTAACTTCTGAAAATATAAACCTGTTTAAAAATCATCTCGACAAGTTTTTGAATATATGTAAAAGAATTTTTGTAATCCTTCATAAATATCAAATCATCATCATCATCATTTTCAGCCGTTCACCATCCACTGCTGGATGAAGGCCTCTCCAATTCTCTTCCATTCCTGTCTGTCTTGAGCAATCTGCATCCACTTGACTCCACACATTCAATGACAACACAAATACAATTTATATCAGACCTCTGGGCTCCATCGGCTATGCCGCCTGGCCATGTATTTTAAATAAATAAATAAATGATGAAATACTATACATATATAAACGTTTTTTAGTTTAACTCATGAAATCAAAATCACCCTCTGTGAAAACTTGGAAAGAACTGAAATAAATTATTTAAAATTATGAAAAGCTCGCGTAAGGTGCATTGAAGTCGGTGAAAAAGCTTCTTAATCGCATTTATTTGTCCCGCGAGTGCATGTCATTTTTCCTCGGTGAGATCAAAAGCGTAAAAGAGCGAAAAGACTGAAAGGGGGAGGGAAAAGAGAGAAAGAAAACGCAAGGATGGATGGACGAACGGGGGAATAAAGACAAACTGCGTCCCGACTTTCTCAGGTATGAAAAGCGAGCGAAGTTCAAAAGATGCGCCGAGGCCAAGTTCGGGAAAACCTTAAATTTATAGAAAAACTTTCTTAGTTACGATGGTGGAAAAATATCGTCTACCGATTCCTCGGGGAAAAATTGGAGAAAACATGGAATGTGAGAGGTGCGATATCACGCAAGTATTGAAGTTTAAGTTTACGTACAAAATTGGTGTCATGTACCTACTTACATTTATGTAGGTAATTGAATCAAAAAAAAATCTTTACGAACAGCATTTGATTTAATATCCCATTAACTAATTGTAATTTGATTATTTATCTTGATTCAATGTGTTCGTTAATTATATATCAAATATCCATGCTTACTGTATGCTGCTAATTTCATCGATAACGATTCGTGATTTTCTTTTGTAAGCGACATTCTAGGCTCTAGTTTTCGGTAGAAGGTTAATAAATAGTTTTATGAAAATATGTACTTTGCTGTTCCTAGAATAACGTTAAAAGATTTTCACCTATTCGATAAGCACCCCTTTTTTTTTTCAAAAGGAAGGTGAAAATACAGACCAGGGGAAAGGAAGGGGGTTGATTGAAGGATATTGCTTAGAATACATATTCCTTTTTCCCGCGTATAATATAATGGACGTCGTGTAAGTGCGTCGTCGGTTTGGTTTATAGAGGGGCCGCCGCGCCCAGGATAAAAAGATATTTTATTTATGGTCACATAATTTCTCACTATGGCCGCAATAGAGCGAAGCTCTCGCCTCAACAATGGCGAGCTTTTTTCGCACACTTATCGTCGAAATTATGTTCTTCAAACGAGTGCGCAATCTTTTTCCCGCCGCACCAACTTTTCGCGCGAGCTGTTTTTCCTCAGCGGAAAACTTTTCCAACAACAAAACGCGCGCACACTATGTAAATTATTTATTTGTATTACGCAATACGTTTCCCGCATACGATAAAACACTTTAATATGCTCGGCAAAGAAAGTGTGATAACTTTCGGTTCGGTGAACTTTGCGCGGCCTTCTTCAAAGTAAGACGCGAAGGGAAGAGATAAAAAAATAGAGAAACTTTCCTTTTGAAAATTTCCATTATGTCGGAGGTATCCGTTGCATGCGATTCTCGACAAACGGAAACAGTTTTTGAAAAGCTTTTAAAAAACGTTATTATATAATATTCTCGTTTAATCCTCTTAGCTTGAGCGGGGTGAAAGTAAAAGTTGTCGCTTCCGAGAAGAGCTTTCGCGCAAACGATCGTATACTTTTGTATAATGTATTCGAAAGAGTGCGTAGGACTGCGTTTGCGATTTATATTAATGTTGTATTAAATATATTTGTATTGCATGTAATTTATAATGTTTATTTCATATACTTTATATTCTATGCAATATTGAGAGTTTACTTGTACGTATGTATAAATATAGGTATAGTATATTGATTTTATCTCCATTTCACGCTCTTTGTAGAGCACAGGAAACAGCTGAAATTTCAAAGGTTCGTTAGGGGATTGCATAGCACTGCCACGTCAGTCAAGAATAAAAAAATAAAGGAGACATGTCATACAGTGTTTTTTGTCGGAAGACATTCCCGTATCATATCTCATCTTTTGTGTTATACAGCGCGCATGAAATGGCTGCATTACCCCACCATGACTACGCTAATAAAACAGACAGAGTTCCAGCATCAACGCAGTGAAAACTAACAAACTATAAAAATATTTTATCTGCTTTATTCAGTTTCAATAAAACAAGTTTAAATATCCTTTTTGTTTTCGTGTTAAATTTACATGTATATTTTACATATGTACATAATTGTATATTTACTTAAAAAAGTACTAGTACTGACTGTTGCCCTGTTGCAACATAATGCGTATTTGTAGAAGCATCGTGCTATAAACAAGCCAGCTTTATTGCAGTCGGCTACTATGGGCCTTTAACCCTTCGACCGTTCCCGTTAACCCCTTCGGTACCGTGTCTTTCGCCGTCTTACACAATGCAACGCAAATGAATAAGAGGACAATGGGCCGGTCTGGTTCTTGTTTCGCGTAACGCCACAATGCACCGTTGAAATGAAAGCTTACCATCTTAAGCCAAAATGAATTTCTTGTTATATATATATATATACATATATATATGTACATACTTGCTATTTCTTCTATTTTTTTATTCGTTGAATATATGAGTCGTTTTAGCGGTTTTCAAAATTCTGTGTTATACTGGTAGTTAGCGCTCGATGGCCCATTGTTATATGCATTTCTAGCGCTTGCGTCTTTGTTTCATCGTGAAAGAAATTGAATAATGCAAATGTAATACATTTCAAACGATTCTCTTAGCGCAGCCACTCTGAAATTTTGTCTGCTCACTCAGTGGTGTGCAACTATTGATTTTTAATATTCTTTTATAAATATTTGCAAAAATAATTTTTATTTACATTAAAATATTGCCTTAAATTTTTTAGACTTTTTATTTTCATAAATATGCATAATGTATATGTATGAATATGCTGGTATTACATATTTAAAAGATGTTTATTGTAAATATTTATTTTCCTCCGGATTTACCTAGAAAACGATGTATAAAATAGTATTAACTTTTGACTTCTACTTTATTATAATATGTACATCAAATAGAATAGATTTTTTTAAAGAATTGTTTTAAATTACTTTTTGGATCTACTAAAAAGGTTGATAAACTCTGTAGCAGGTTGTGATCCTGGGGCTATTCGCCCTGGAAGGCTATAAAAGAAATTGTATCCATTTGTCGGGGTATTTGCATGTGATGGGCGAGCCGCCCCTGGCTGTTAGCACGTCTCTCTCCATATTGTTTTTCCACTAGTCGTGGATTAACAGCTCGGAAAAGCTCTGATTTTTCTGAACAGCGAAATCACTTCACACCAGATTACACACTCTATTGTATCTACAAAATGTAAATTTGATTATTTTTTTCGATGTTTTAATTTTTAATACGCTTACAAAGCATATTTACGATGGATCGCATCGTAATTTAAAGAAAGTATTTTTCGCTTCGATTACAAAATAAAAATTAGCCTTTGGAATTTTTGATGAAGAATTTTAAGAAAAGTTTTCCGATAAATCCCACCCTGTTTGCTTGTTCCTTTTAATCTTTCAGGGGAGTCTATGAAGCAAAAAAAATATGCTGAGTTGTTCAACTCCCCCTTCCATTGTTCCATTTCTGAATAAAAAAGTGACTATCGATAAAAATGAAGCTTTCTAAAAAAAGCTCCGACATTATCCTCGAAGCAATAGAAAAAGCATGAACCTGTTAACTGCAACGAAGGGGATAGATGCAAAGTGAAAAATAAATTACGTACAAAATGGGGATAATCTGCAGTCTCCCCCCCCCCTTTGTTTCGTTCCGTCGTTTTATTTCATATTTCACATTCGCATATCGGAGTTTCGCGACAGATCGCGACTATTTCACTTTGCCACGGCGGAAGATTTTCACCAACGTCGAGACAACAGAGCCGTCGGTTGTAGAGGGCGTTATTGCCTGATAAAATCAAATTTACACGGCCGAAGGATTCGATAAAATAAATATACATTTAGGAGTCGGTCGTTTGGGTTCACAGCGCCCAGCGCCCGGGCGCCCTGGGCGAGCTTTTTGTGTCGTTCGAGCAGACCCAGTCATCGGAACGAATTGCTATCCTATGCTTTAATACCCCCGATGTGCATATATGTACACATATTTTTTTTCCATCAAAGCTTTTAAATAGCATTTAAATAAAAATAGTAGTATATGTACATAAGTGCATAAATTCGAGCATTTGAACAACTCGTTCCATATCCATCAAGGTGCCTGTAAACGATCAAGATTTGTCAGCAATATTTCTCGTCAACCATCCAGTAACATTTTAAGCATCACATGCGCAATATGTGTCGCAGTAATGATGCTCAATGATTGCCAGCAAGTAGTTGCTGTTTTATTATTGCCCAGATTCGCAAAAGGTCAACAACTCAGCGACAGAGACCAGCGTATGCGAGAGAGCAGGAAAGAAACATATATTGTCGCGTATTTTCGTATACCGAACGATATCATCGGTAATATGTCAACAATACTCGCCAACACACTGCCTTACCAGCAATAGTGGAACAATAGTGTTGGGAAACACGACTGCATATATTTCCGGCCCACATCACCATATTGCAGTAATATTATAATACATTGCCGTGAATATGTTGATCGTTTACGGGTACCTTCAGTGACAAATAGTTTTCTTTTAAATTTATTACAACATGTTATAAAATAGGTTTTCCATCATGCGACCCAAAATGCAAAGTTTCTATTTGGGTTTTAGTATAACATGTAGAGTTTGTTTGCGTGTAATAAATTATGTTTGTAGTTTTCCGGGTTCGACTGAAACCGGGAAAAAGCTGAAATGCTCGCTCTCGGTAACGTCGCGCGTTTAAATGCGATACAGTCTCGCCCTTATATTAAATCCTCATGTTGGAAAGTTTAAACAAGCTTCGAGATTTATGCTCAAAAGTGGAGTCAGGTGCAAGTGAAAGTCTTACTCTGATTTATTTTCTTCCTTTCTTCAATTTCCTCACGCGTTTTCCCGCGCTTCCCCCTCACACCAATTCACCCACCCCCGAGCTTACATCCCTGCAACAGTTCCAACCCCTCTCGGGGGGTATTTGGAGGAGGGGGTGGATATTAAACTTATAAAATTAATTAACGTTCCGCTTGCCACAATAATGTCACAAAGGATTATTTTATAAAGCGCAGATGCTAACAATAAAGACTGAGCTATTATTGTTTGCAGGGTTGGGGTTGGGCTTTCGTTCGCGTTGTTGCGCTCGCCACCCCCTTCCGCCCCCATCCCTTGCAAATTTTGGGGTGTTTTCTAGTAATTTTAGCGGTTGCGACTGAGCACGGCTGCCGCCAGATATAAAAATGTTATTAATTCAAATGTGCGCTTTGAAGAATCGAGTTCGTCTTCCTCAGACGTGAGCGTTCATGCAATCGCTTAGCGGCTTTCACAGCACGGGCTGAATAAAACATAATATTTTATATCCGGCGTGCTTATTCAATATTGAAGACTTTCAGTCGTTCAAGCGTGTGTTTATTTCGAGCATTAGTATATGGAGCATGTGCTGGCAAAGCAACAGGTTGGAAATCTTCGCCTAATAGTATTATCAATTTCTTATGAGCGTATGCGCTCTCACGCACGTGTGCGCACGATAGAATTTCCACACGCACACGTACATAGGTACTGAACTCGCGCTCACAGCGCCAGAAAAGATATTTCGTACATTTTACATGACATATGATATAATTCATTCAGTATAAAAAGTAATTAAATTTTTTATCTCTTCGGGTACGACTTGTGAACAGATAAACTGCAATCAACTGACCTATGTAATATCTGCATTAAGGCGCCCGCACACCGCTGCGAACAGGTAGGAAAAAAGGTAGCCTTGATCCCAGGAGATTCGCCTCCACCACACACACCTTCTCCTCTGTAGTGCCCAAAAGAGGTCACTCTAACGGAGAAGGCTCTTGCAAGTAATTATTTTTTAACGCGCACGAGGATCATAGGTCTCAATCACTCGTGATTGAGATCTAAAGGTTGGTATAGTGAGGAGTTGTATCGCATAGCCGCGATTTATTCAGTTAAGCTAAACACAACACGCGATGAAGTTGACCAACAAATGATAGCAAAGTTGGCTTTAACCGCTAAATATTCGGCCATAACCAAGTGGTGAACTTTAGTTTGTCTTGAAACGGGCGTAAAGTTGGCGTAGGTGATTATACATATACGTCCATTATATATTTGTTAGCTGTTATAATATATTGTATATTACGTAAAGTAGTGCAAAAACAATTGATTATTAATAGAATTTGAAACGAAATCGCAATAAATAATGTGAGTTACGCGTGTGTGGCATTAATGCACGAATAGCTCTCTATACTAGCGAAAAACGCTGGTATAGAGAGCTATCGCGCGTTCTGTTTAGTTTAACTGAATACGCGTGGCGCTGCCTACACCGCGAAGGATTTCCGCGTCCGCGAAGTTTCGCCGATTCGCTCGATTTCGATGACGTTTGTGGAAAAGTTGTATGTAAATAACTCTCGCTTGAGTCCATGTCAGAATCGGAAATACAAACGTTCCGAAAGCGAGGTGACAGATGTTGGTTTGATAGGTTATGCCAGAGTGAAATCGAAACCGGCAGCTTGCGGGCGTCTTTACTTATTAACAACGACAACAACTCCGACGCGACTTCTCTCGTCAAACTTGCATATTCCCAGACGACGCATTGAAAAGTTTTAGCGATGCAGGAAGCCAGCCCGTATTCTTGCAGAATTATTCAAACGGCAAAAACTTTTGCAGTGGGGCGGTGTGCGGGCGCCTTTAGACCGCAACTTTGACCGGTGAGGCTTCCGAGACCCCGTAATTAATTGCCGCGCTAATTAAGTCCCCCGAACCCGTAAAAACACGTTGTGCCCTACGGTGGGTTAATCGCGAGGGCGGCAGCCCCTCTCGACACTTGTTCGATATTTACGACTGTTGCATTAGCCACGGACTTCTGAATATTTATAAGAAGAAGGCGACACGTGGCTCGTTAACCGCGAACTGCGTATTTTTACTGTAAGACTGGCGTAATTTACTGTTACACTCGAATGAAATTAATTTAACTTTAGATTTATTTTTAACGTTAAAGTTAACCGAACGAGTTTACCGAAATCGGATATCGCAATAAGCGAGTTTGAGTTGTAGCCGCTGCTGTGGCGATAATGCGATATGTGGCCCGCTACAAGCCGCATTATTTCTACCGGAAGAACACGTTCTCAAAGTTTAGGGGCGAGAAACAGTAGGGATAGGAATATGGGGGGGGGGAGGGGTTAGAGGTGCGGTGGTGTGTATAGCGAAACCGGAAAACCGAACTGAATTCCGTTAACGGGAAAACAGCATTGCGAAACAATCATCAAGTGGAGTGTAACTCTACGGAAGCGCCTTCTACCTGACCGTCGCAAGGGGTTGGAGAATAGAGGGGTAGAAGGGGTTGGTTTGGTGCCAAAGTCACCGTAAACTTTGATAAAACACTTCCGGTGCGACGACGGGCGATAGCGCTTAATAACCGACCGCGTTTGTGCGACTTCCGTGCACGGTTCGTCGAGTGCGATTCGCGCAAGTTCGAAAATAAATAGCGAGTCGCTTTCAGAAAATCTGAAAATCTAACTTGTCAAGTCGGAAAAGCTGTCCAAAAAAAAAATTATAATTACAATTTTGAGGTTTTATTTATTTTTTTCAGTGGCGTAGCGAAGCTTAAATAATCCTCACTTCAAAAAAAAGAATCCTTTACTATACGCACAAATTATTTACTTCCCTTTATATTATTAACTTTTAAAGTGTTAAAAAAGAAAGCATACGACCAATGCGTACTGCCAGTTATGACGAATGGAAATGTGAAACGTGGACGCTAAATTCAAGAATTTTACGCAAGATCCAGTGCACACAGAAGCATGGAAAGATGTATGCTTGGAAAGATGGAACGTGTGAAAAAGTTTAAGTGGCAATGGGCTGGACACATTTTTGCACGCAAAGCGTAGTAAAATAATCATATTGCAGAGATAGTTGATAGTTATTTATACCTAGGACAATTGATGAATATGGCCGGATGTAAAGAAGAAGAAATAAAATTAAGAATGAAACTCGGGTGGAGTGCTTTTGGAAGAATTAACATAGTTTTAAAATCCAACATTCCGCTGTGCTAAAAAAAGAAGGCATACGACCAATGCGTACTGCCGGTTATGACGTATGGATGTGAAATGCTACGTAAGATCCAGTACACACAGAGAAGCATGGAAAGATGTATGCTTGGTATAACAAGAAGGAATCGTAAAAGGAATACATTTGTAAAAAGTTGGAGTGGACACATAGCGAGAAGAATGGATGGCAGATAGACTCGAGAAATACTGGAATGGTATCCGAGAGGATGTGAAAGAAAGCAAGGTAGACCGAGTGGACGATGGGCTGATGAATTGACAAGAATGTGTGGAGTCAACTGGATGCAGATTGCTCGAGACAGACGGGTATGGAAGAGGATTGGTGAGGCCTTCATCCAGCAGTTTATGGTGAACGGCTGAAAATGATGATGATGATAATGATGATGATTAATGATGATATCCTGTAATCAATATGAACACCCGATATGAACATAAAATGATTGTTGTAGCAAGGTGCATTAGGGTGGAGCGCTGGAAATTTTTTTTCGTAATATCAAAAAACTTGGGTGCGAGATCTACGTATCCATACATATGCCTATCATAACTGTAAAATATTTCCTAAAAATATTAATGTTTAGTACTGCCTCAAGCTGCTTGAATATTGGGGAAAAAATATAAAATTTACAATAGTTCCGTATGACTAGCTGATGCAGAAAACTACTCTTATTAACACGTAACGACACAATACTAATGTTAATTAGTATTTTTATATAATGTAACTATAGTATTATTAGAACATAGCTTCCCCCCTCCACCCCTGTCCTTTGACCCTCAAATGTAACACTCGAACATCATCGTAAGTGTTCGAGATAATGGTATAAAAAATGCTGATCATCGGAAACTTTACAAATTTAAACGGAACCCACAGATACTTTTTAACATAGCAACATGCAAATGTCATGACTCTTGTACTTTTGCATCATGTATATGCAACTTTTGGACTCCCTTGAGTTCAATAATCTCCATTGCCTGTAATAATTCTAGATAGTCTTGTTACGTGTGTTGTTTTACACGGAGATCGTAGTGAATATATTTGAACACGGGGGTAATTTGAATGAAAAACTTAATTTCTTCGCGTTTGTGAGCGAAAGTTGGTTCGTCGATTGAAAAGCGGCTTTCGCGCGTAGCTGAGACTTTGGGCCGCGTAATTGTCGGCTTCCGTCGAATTTCCCGAACCGAAAAAAGTGAGGGAAGACAAGTGTAAAGATGCGGGATATTTCCGATTGCTCAACGGCGTAAAATTGAAAAGTCTTTTGCAGACGCGGCCGCCCACTTTCTCTCTCACTCCCCCGCCAAATCTGATTACATATGAAATACGGGCCGGGGTTCACTCGTCACACGCGCGGAAATGGCTTTTTTTTTTTTTTTTCAAACGACAACACATATCAAATTTTTTCGCGCAAGCCTATCACCGACGTACACATACGTGTGTGCATACACATGCGTGCAATAATAAATAACGGAAAATAAATAAATAAATCGAAATTGACGTCAGTTCTGCACCTGAGCGCGAGAACCCACCCGGACACTCACCGCGTGAATGTTAAATGAGATTTTCGTTCGCCGGTCCGATGATGGGGGGGTGAAATGGACATGAATAAAATAACTCCATCGCGGATTCAAAGTGTTAAAATTACATTATAACACATTGTGAATTCATAGAGCGGAAAACCCATTAATTTACAGATAAAACTCATCTATTTTTGCGAAAGCTTGTTTAATTGTTGAAACCGGTACTGCGTACCCATGGCTATATGACCACCGCACAACCCTCACTCATTCGATTTCTGTCGGCCGAAAATTTAATTTGTAAATGTGTTTAACATGTGAACAATACGTACAATATACGTATGCTCTACTTTTTGTTTTTTGTTTTTCATAGCAAACACAAAACGTTTCACACGTTTTAATGAAATTAAAATCAATATCATATTAGACATGGTATATTGTACATGGACATACACACTTAGCTCAATAACTTTTCTAATCAGATGATTTATATGTATATATATGTATGTAGTACATAGATGACTATCTCTAATGGAGAGGCATGTAATCGGAGTGCTGGAGATCAAATCTCAGTGCGTATCGGCGTTGGGACGAATGAATCAGCGAGATTAGAAGCTCTCGATGGGGGAGAGACCCACCCCGGTCTCGAGTTGGGGGACGTGTTAATATTGTTAAGTGTAATGTTGCAATCAGTAAGTGGAGGGGTGGTGAAAGGAAAAACTTGTAGATGTCCATGTAATCGCCCAGCAAGCAGGAGACACAAACGGACCCTTCCCAGAATCTCAAACTGTTTCGACACCCCTCCTTTCCGAATATCGACATACACACACACACAAACGCATCCCACTTAGTTGATTAAATGGATTGGGCTTAAAACAACCGTGGAAAAATAGAGTGAAGGTGGGTATACAAATGAAATGTTGAAAACAAATAAATACACCGTTGGCCTTTGAGCTTTTACAAATTTAAAAATCACGTGCGTGCCGTGCCACGCGTAATTCCCCACCGCGGGAACACCACTTTACATACATTTGCATAATATTAAACAAATCGACGAAGTTGCTTCAATTTTTGAAAGTTGAGCTTTTGTTCCTAATTGTATTGAAATTTAACTTGTTTTTTTTTTTACTTTGATGTTTTAAAATGGTACCTCGCTTAAAAGCTCGACAGTCTAAATTTTTGTTTGTTCAATTTAAGTCGGCTAATTTTTGATTAAACGTAGCATGCAAAACTTTTTATTAGCAAAATAAATCAAATATACTAATTTTATTATTATTCCAGATTTGTAGACAAAAATAACCAGTACTTTATACATTTTTATGCCATCAATATTGCATCCTCAGAGCACAAAGGTGACTCGTCCAAAATAGTTCAACGCAGCAGTTTTAAAGTTTGAACTGGTCATCATAAATCGGGGGAACTTCATATAAAAATGATAATTGTACCTACATATATATATTTTATTTCATTGAAATTATATGCAAAAAGTCCGGACTGTGTGCTCCAAGAATCTTTTGTACTTTTTGATGCGAAAATAAATGTGACGTATTCGGATGTGTCACTTAACTGCCCTGATAGAATAATTAAAGAGGAACAAAGTATTCATAACTCATTTTCGCAAAATCATGGACATGTCACCTTTGTGCTCTGAGGACGCGATATAATAACCTTTGTGTAACATAATATAATAAAATCAAAAAAAGCTTTTAAAAATTAACTCTTGTTTATTTTTATTTAATTTCCAAATTATACCATAGTGACACGACAGGTTGCCCCAATTCGTCACTATGACCAGATAAATTATTATATACAAAGCGATACTTGATACCATTAAATAAATACTTCGTAATTGAAGAGTAAAGTATACGAGCAAACGAAATGTAAATAAAACGATCTCAAACGAACTTTTTTTTCGAAAATATAAGTTTGTTTGTTCTGAAAACTAAAGTATATAATATTTACCGTTCGAAAGCAGGAAACGTAGCATCTGTAGAGCTTCTACGGCGAATAATTGAATCGTAATAAATTACTTGCGTGTGTGTGCTCGCGTCTGTTCGCATTTGCTCGCATACTCTACGCCCCCTCATTCGAACCATCTTCGCCTTTGATCGTGAACGCGTGAAAAATGCGCGCCAATATTCAAATGCGAAACGCATGAGCGTGAATAATGCGCTCGCATAACGAGGAAAACACATTGCTTATTTATGTGTTCGAGATTCTAAGGTCTCTCACACGTCGAGGTTCGACGAAAAATCGCACGATCATAAACAAAATTTCAAGCGACCGCACATTTTAAACCGGTGCTCGCTAATGATTCCTAGCTTAAATTCACCGTGACTCGGTTCATCTCAGTTTGTCAAAGCTTCGACGGTGCATAATTAAAGCGCGTCGGCCATTGTGTTGGAAAATGGCGGCCGCGGAACTTTTCCGCCGGTACACTTTTAATAAATAAGCCGGCCACTCGAAAAGTTCGAAAGCTCGCCTTTAACTTTCGGCGCGAAAATTAGCCTCCTCGTCCTACTCCTACCCCCGAAAGCCTTCTCCTTTTTCGTACTTACTCCGCAGCGGAAGTCGTCTCTGGTCGGCTTAATCCTATCGCATTTTCCGCAACGGCACTTCGCAGAAAAGCGCCTTCTTACGAAATCATCGGAAAATTAATGCGACCAATTCACTTTGATGCCCGTTTATATAATATCAGTTATTTAACGTATTTAATTCATATTTCGTTTCATGGAATTATATGGTATAAACTAGGGAGTCCGAATATACCGCCATTTACATTTACCGGTAATTCGGTCAAATTTTTGAAATACTGGTTTGCCGGTAAATTTCAATATTTAAAAAAAAAAAAACATTTGTGCTGGAAATCCGTTCTATAAGCTCTACTATTATTTTCATTCTTGTCTTTTTACTGGTTATATTAAAAATACCATAATCTTCATCATCTGATATCATGGGATTCTATGGTATTGCAAAATATCAGAATAGAGTATTTGTCTCTCCTTTATGCGAACAATCAATGTTGCTTTAAGTTCGTTACTTAAAGAAGTGTTTTTTTTTTGTTCAATTCATCCAACATAAATTTTAATGCTACATTTGCCAAACATATGTAGATTAACATTTCGGTCACACAGTACTTCTATGGTAGCTTTATTGGTTGTAATGATGTTATAGTTTTAGAGATCAGTTGAAAATCATCTTCCGTAGAGGTTTTAACATTAAAAAGCGCTCCAGCAAGGCCAACAAACTGTTTCATCTAGTTTTACAGTCTAGAATCGCAGAAAACGCAGCGAATATGTTTTATGGACTTACCGGTAGAAGTACTTATTTACCGACAAGTTACCCACTTTATTGCATTTACCGGTAAACCGGTAAAGCGGTTTACTGGTAATGGACTCCCTAGTATGATCTATTGAAAAAATTAATTAAATTAATAATTTTACGACTCGCGTAAATCCTATTTTGAAATATGAGCAGACGTGATTCGTACTGAAATGCGGTGCACGAGGTTCGAAATACATCGACCTTTTTCCGATTTGTATTATTTGTTTTTTTTTTTTTTGCACTGTGTGCATTCGCCCTGCACTGTGCAAAGTATGTAACTTTAGTTCAAAATGGAAAAGTTTAATCAAAGTTGGCGCGAAGTTGGGTATAAAAATCCATCCGCAGTTGCCGAATGAGAAAACGACCAAGCCGACTTCGTCCACGGGAACACTTTGTCGCTGAAATTTTCCTTTACGACGGTGAGAAAATTTCACTATGCGACGTCTTAGAAAATGGTTATTCTGGGGATTCGCATCGTACATACGTACTACAGAGATGTGTTTACACGTAAACGCCATAACTGCTAATAAAAGGAAACTCCGAGGAAAACATATATTTTATTTTCACGTAATTTCTAAATACAAACACGGTGAGAAATTGTTTATTGTGTAATACGCGAGCTTACCCCTCGTAAGAATAGGATTTAAGGAAACATTTCCTTGTGTCATCGCTGACTTTTGTATTCGAAATAATAGGTAATAGTTATTTTTGTTGTTGAGGTTTATGGAACAATTAATTTCAAAACTCAAACTCCACAAATGAAAATAAAATAAATGCAGTGTATTTATTTATTTTGATACTTTGGTAATACGTGTGCTGATAAGTCGGATTGAATTGAATATTTAAAATAACCAAAACATTGGTTTATACTTGCATGTCCCCCAAACGCTAGTATGTATATTCGTGCGATAGTATGTACATTGCAAAAGGGTTATCCGTAGTTTCAGCTTCGGCAATATCAATAAAGCGCCTGCATTAAGTATAAAGTAAATATTGATTAGGGCTATTGCAGCGTGTGAACGACCATTAGTTAATTAAACACAGTGGCCATTAGCCGACGACCGGCGACCATTATTCACGAGAGCGCCAAATTCAAAACGACCCAAAATAGTACACCATTGTTGAAAATTCAACTTTTCATTAATGTAAAATTCTTTTTATCCAAAAAAAAAATCAAATAACGAACAGTATTCATTCCATTGTGCAAAAGCGGATCTTATTGGGATTCGGGCACCCACACACGTATGAAAGATTCAAGACCGAATGTCAAAGAAAAATAACGCAGTTGGTTTGCCCCTCACGTCCGTTCGACGTCAAAGTGTCTACTCTAGATATTACCTGGATACGGCCCTGCACACGGCTCCAACACCCAAGGTGATTTTTACAAAGTAAATTCTCCTACATTTCTACTTGGAAACTATTTGATGTTTAAATTTCGTAAGAATATATATGAATTCAATGGTTTGTCTTTGTATTAAATTGAATTTTCGACTTATGAATGGTATGTCCAGATAGTCATATTTGTTACTGTAATGTTTTATTCCATTGAAGTATAATTATACCAGATGAAGTTTTCGTAATAGAAAATTTGTAAACGATTGGCCTTTATACGTAGAAAAGTTTCAGCGGACAAAATTCAAAACGAATTGATCGGTCGCGTCGTCGTGCTCTCTTCCCTCCCTTTCTAGGCTCAATAATGTTGAACACTTAATCGACTTTCCAATAGCCCTGGGCAAAATCTGTTCTATCTCCACATCAAACAAACACGACGAAGGTCCTGCCGCCGCCTCTGGTCGAACAAAATGAAGAGGCGACGCCAACGGTGTATTGGAAGGAGATGAGGGGGAGGAAGCAAGGACCAGACCAAAAGCAAAGAAGCAAATCGCCTCCCCTAAGCCGATCCAAGTTGAAATTATTACTGCCGATGTCAATTGAATTCCGTCGAGAAAGTTTTTCCATTTATTGAGTGTACATAATAATGTTGTAATTGAATATTTGAAGAAACCATCCCGGAACCGGTGGCTCCGGAGCCGCATGCGGCTCCGGGCACGAAAATTGGCGGCTCCGTTTATAATCCAACACGTGAAACGTAGAAACGTGTTAAAAAATAATTTTATTGTGTTATTTAACCTGGCTTATTTAAGCTTTTTTTTGGGTTGCAATTTACAACGTAACACTTTAACATTTGTTTCAAAAAATGAGTTCAAGGAAAAGAAAAAATGCAGAAGAAAATAGAGGTTTCAATAAAATATTGTGAGATCGATTTGCATTTACAGAAGTTAATAGAGGGAAATCTCAATGTTTGATATGTAATTTACAATTAGAGAACAACAAATCCAGTAATATAGAGCGACATTTCCAGCGAAGACATTCCGACTTCGGTGAGAAGTATCCCGATGGTGATATCAGAAAAAAGCTGTAATGGAATTGAAAAAAACAACCAAAATCAACAAAGTTATTTTACAAATTAGGTGAGATCTTCGTCGAATACAATTGAGGCAAGTTTTTCCTTGTCGCTAGGCATCGCAAAAGCAGGAAAACCCTTTACAGATGGGAATTTTATCAAAACCTGCTTTTATAATGCTTCTGAAAGTATTTTCAAAGAATTTAACAATAAGAATGATATATGTAATCAAATATTCAGAATAATCGGGAGACAATAAAATTCATGCTCCATCCATTGAAATGTGATTTAAAACTAATGAATTCAAAGGCGTTTCCTGGTATCTATGTATGTATATACATATATTCTAGAACTTGAATTGGTATTTACAATCAATTAAGTGACAAACGTTTTAATGCACTGATACAATTGAATAACACTAAATATGTACGTTCCGAATTTATATAAATTGTCCGAAAATTCAAAGTTCAAAAAACAAGTTCAAAAGTCGCATTACGTAGCTGTTAAAAATAACATTAAAATCCGTTTTCAGAAAAAGTATTTAGTTTTAGTGCTGAATTGTGTAACGTTAAGTAATATCGTGTACACGACTAATTGTATAAACTTAACAGTCTGCAAGTGAGTAAAATTTATTTATATACATACATACATATAAAAATAAATAAAGGTATATACATACCTATATTTTTTTTTATCAAATAAATATGTGGCGGCTCCGAAAATTTGCCATTTTTTTGGTTTTTCGCCGATTTGGCTCCGGGCTCCAAAAAGGTTGCCGACCACTGCTATATAGCTATTATTATACGTTTCATATTTATGCGAAATATTGCAAATTGCTTTTTATTCGGTCAATAAAGTAATTTATTCAATTCGATAAAGTAAAACTTTCCACCGTCTCCTATGTATGTACATGATGTAATTATTGCTTTTACGAGTACATATAGCGATGCGATGTTCGACGGACATTATTAAATCGTAAAACCTCATATATACTTTTATTGCGTGCAATATAAAAGTGCATTAATACTTTTATTATTCCGATGAAAATATTCACTAACGAATTTTCCGTATATTGTAAAAGCTCGCCGGCTCGGAATAATCATTACATACTTGTCGTAGAAAAAGCATTCAATATTCAGTGGCATTTTTGGTGTGAGTAAAAATTCCAATTACAGTCGGCGGCATTGGGCTCGGCATTAAAAGTGACCCTCGGTGTCGTTTCCAACCCTCTTCATTCATAAATGTCATTATCGGACGAAAGTTTCGCGTTTGATCGCCACAACTGCGCCAAAATCTACCTCTAAATGAGATGCGAATCTTGGTATATGTATGTATATATGTATGTGTGGTGTGCTGGATTTGAGATTATGTTTCGATTTCAATTGAAATTAATACTAATTAGGTATTGTGTGCGAGTAACTTGAGTATTCTTGTCAGTGCTGGTGTAGCCCGGGGCGCCTCTGTGGACGAGGCCTGGCGCCCCATGCCAGTTTTCCCCTTTCCTAGCCCCGGGCCTGGAGTGGCCGCTGACAGCCAGCAGGAAATTACCCGGGCGGCACCCTTCTATCTATGATTTATTCTCGTTCAGGACACGTAAAAAACGATAACGTTATCTGATGTGCCGCCCCCGGGCACTTTTACCACTCCTCGACGACGAGACGCCACTGGCGACAGCGTATCGCACATCTTGACTGCGAGCCAAACTGAGATATCCACAACTTGACGTACAACGTTCTACGACAATATAAAAAAAATTCGGCGACCAACACGCTACTTTTCATAGAAAATACAGAGGAATTCGTGGCACTTTTCAGTAAAGCAGTGCAGCTTAGAGCTCGTTTGAAAATTTCATTGTATCAATCTCTTTAGGTGGGGGTTGAAGTGTGGACAACATTTAGTAAATTTCTAGATGTTCTACATAAATTTACTCTTTTTGAAGTAAAACTTCTTTTCGCTCGGTAGAGTAAAAACGGTTCATCCAACGTTCCATACAAACGGAGCGAGCGATAAGTGGTCACGTATATCCCCCGCCCCGCACCGCCACCCGCACGCCCCCCAGTTTACTAAAACCGTGTCACGACACGAAAACCAGTCACGGCCAGCGGTCAGCGGGTACCCTCACTCCTCGGCTAGACGTCAGGTAGCAGTGAGAACAGTGAGTCATTGGGTGAGCGTTTAAAACCACATTTGTGTACACAATTCTTTCACATTCACATCTGCATTCCTTCTTGTACATACATACATACATACATTGCTCTTGCTTTAAATTGCAAATAAGTTTTAGGCCGAGCGCACACTGGGTACGTATTCGTACGTATGTATGTTGTTGTCCCACACACGACATATGGCATTGTCTCACGCCATACGTGTGAGGGACAACAACATACATACGACACGAATTCGTACGAATACGTAGCCAGTGTGCACCCGGCCTTATTTCTCTACTCATTGTCTTATTCAAAATATGCTCTGTATTTTTCAACAACAATCGTCGTCAGGTAAAATTAATTACGTCGTACAATTTTTTTATTCTAGCTAGTGTGGTGGATCTGATGGGTAGGTGGTGAACATTTTCAAAACCCTTCACGCTGTCAGGACGAAAATCTTCCATTGTCCTGGTGTACCTTTCGACCGCAAAATGTAAATGATATCCAGACACGAAGGAGGTCCTTTCCTGTCCCTCCAGGTAGTAAATGCTCTTTTGAGACCACGTGGCGACATTCTCACGGGCTTACATAATCAAGGGCGTCCGGTGTCCTTTTTTTCCTTGTTGACAAATTTCACCCTCGAAGTGGATCGGAGGGTAGGCACTCCTCCATCAGGGAGGAGGGGAAAAAAAAGGTAAAGTGCTTACCTTAATCAAACATCTCGCGTGCGTGGGCGACGGCAGATGGCGCTCGGTTTAAATTCGAGACGCTCTCAGATGCCGAGGGTTGACGACGCCAAATTTAATTAATACCCTCTAATTTTATTCCATATAAAGTACCTTCGCCAAGGGAGAAAATTATGGCAAAAAAGGAGAAAGTGATCCTTTGCTTTTATCAATTACGCTTAGCTCTTATTACCGTTATTCAAATACAAGGTATTTGATGTAAAAGTTGGATTATAAAATAATTTACAGCCAATTCAATTCGTAAGACGACGTCTGTTTATCTATGTGTGTACCTATGTCATTTTATATCAAATGCGTGTTATCAAATTAACAACGGTTCAAATCGTTTCGCAGGGCGTCCGACACTTTCGAATTACATACTTTAAATTATTCAATTTATTTCAGTCACAAGAGAAGAATCACACCGGAAAGTGAACTACGTTCGTTATCTTTTGTTATTGCGGCTGCAAACTGCACTGTTATGGGTATGGGGTGGGGTGGAGGGAGGAAATGCACCCTCGAGAAGCGTTCTCGAAATGGTGTGACTGCATCCCGAGAAAAAGCTAATTTAAACAAGTAATTTATAATGAATCCGCAACGACGATGGAGAAAATTTAACATCCGATCTTCTACCGGCAGACGTTCTCATTATTTCAACATTATTTCAAAATCGCGCAAAATCAATTTAAGACTCAATATTTGTAAACAAAAATATATATGCAATACATTCGCGTGCTTTGGAGCAGACTGTACCTGTCAAATATTTATTCAAAGTACATTCCTCCCCCTATATAATGTCTTTTATGGGTAAACAAATTTTCTTTTCTCTTTATTTGACCATATTAAAAAGATATAACGTTCGATTTGATCAAACAATACATTTATGTATTCACTTTTCGTATATAGCGAATATAATAATAGTTTATAAGGAAAACATTTCTGAATGTTTGGAGGCGATGTGAAATAATTTAATATTTTTCTTGTATAAAAATGTAAAATATTTTATTCTGACATTATCGACGGTGGCGCTATTGTTGCGAAACAATATTGTTTGGGATTTATGCCCTTTTTTGCATATCTCGCTTACATTGTGTTGCGTTCGTGTTTTATATTGCACAAGAACACGGGGGCCGATATTAAAATGTGCTGGTTGCATCCAAAGGAAGTTGCCTCTTATTTCCATACTGCATTACGTTGCAAAACTTAAAATTGCATACGAAATGAAAATAAAACGAGGCCTTACCTACATATGTATGTGTGGCTACATATCAAACTATGTTATCTCCACAAAAGTTGAAACGGAGTAAAACGACTTTTTTCTCCTGAGCAGTCAAATTTGAGAATTAATTTAGTTTGACTTTTTTAATCGACGCACTTTTGACATTGAATATTATTTTATTATTATTATAATATTATTTATCAAATTCTCTGTGTTGAAAAATTCATAGGAAATAAGAAATATCGGTTTTAAATATGGAGATAACCGAGTTTGATATGTACCCCTTGGATTTAACCGGTTTTGAAATGAAAACTCGTGAAGATAACCAGTTTTGATTTGATATTTATTTGAGTTTGCGTCGCTAGGGCTGTAGTTATAATAAAGAAAAATAAATAAAGGGTATTAAAATTTGTGGATAAACAAAAACAAAATATTGAAAATTATTCTAAATAAAACAATCTTTTTACTTGACATACGTTAATAGATATATTACGTAAAGTAGTGCAAAAACAATTAATTATTAAAAAAATCGCAATAAAAATGTGAGATAAGCGTGGGTGGCAGTATTTTATTGGAGCCCTGAACTACACCCCTGCCAAATACGCTATGTGAATACTGTCAAATGATATCTTAACTTACGTTTTTGCAGTATTTAAAGCACGTTTTCTGGAGTTTTTTGTTGTTTTTCTATTGCGTGCTTTATTAGACAATACAATTTCAACCATATTTTTGTTTAATTCGAAGAACAATAACACAAAAACTACCAAAACGCACTGCTTGCAGCTGAAGTTCGTTTGCAATTGCACGGCCATTTTGAAAAATCACGCAACGGGATTGGTCAGAAAGGAGTTAACCAGTTTTGATATAACAAATTTGTGGAGATAACATAGTTTTAAAAAAAGTGTTTACTAAAATCTAATTTTTTATAGGTTTAACGAAGAGCTAGAAGAATTTTGAAAAAACACACATATGTACGTATGTATGTATGTAAAAACGGTTGCGTCAGGTCATGCAACAAAAATCTCAAAAATTTTGGTGGAGATAACCGAGTTTGATATGTAGCGACACATATGTACACACACATATATATATATATACATGTAAATGTATACTTCGTATGCATGTATGTACATATGTATATAATTTGTTTGCGAGTGTTTTTTCTCAGGTCTCGATACGACCGACGGTAGTGTCTCCCTTTTTCCTCTCGAATTCGCACACTCTTTTCCATTTCCGGAAGATAATAAAAAAGAATCTTCAAAAACGTTGGGACGAACCTCTTGTCATATCCAGCAGTGTCCTGCGGATGTGCAAACAGCGTTGCTTCCCTTTTTGTGTCAATAAACGGGAAGAATGGAAGAATGCGAAGGAGAGTCGTAATAGTAGCGATATTATGGTTCATTTATTATTGACCACTATTGTCCATTTCACTATGAAGAAAATCACAGAATCAACATGCACAATATTATACCGACCGATACAAAGTTGGTAATACAATTGAAAATCAAACATACCGAAAATATTTTCACTTCATTTTATGGAATTTTTGATCTCTTGGACACACTGTTTCGCCTTTGTTCAATATATCTGTATGAGGGAAAGTATTCCTTCCCCTTCTATCTTACGTTTCTCCCCAATAGAAATGACTTCGCCATTGAATATAGCCTGGCTCGTAGACGGTCGCCAGACTCTCTCTCTGGTTTCGTACTAAACGCTATCAATATTACATTATTTACGGTCTGTAGATAGACAGGATATTGTATTTTTACTTTTTTTACTTTCAAGAGAACTCTACTTCTTCCCACTAATTTAAAAACAGTACTCGTTTTCACAATTTAAAACCACAGTTTATCAATTCAATTAATACTACGAACTATTTGTACCGAATTAATGAAATAACGTCGTTTTTCCCCCTTAGTAAGTTTTAAAATTTGGGTTTCAATACACTATTAAAATATTTTTAATATTATTATATTTTACGCCATCAAACATATTTAAATTTCACTTTAACCGTTCTTTCAAGCATTTAAAATCATTGTTCTTTCACGATTTACGTATTTATGTACCTATACATGTGTATGTATGTGTACATATGTTACCTGCTAATTCGTATTTCGCAGGGATTTCTTTTTTCGTATTAATATTTATTTTATATATGAGCTTGGTGGTGAGAATGGAAGTGGTTTAAATCCAATTTTGAAAAAAGATGAGTTAATGATAGTTTTGGCTACAAATATAATATGTTTGTAGACATATTATTTGATCTATTCATTTTAATAAATTTCTCAAAACGCAAAAAATGTACTTAAACCACTTTCATTTATAACGGTTCATATGTGTATTGATTTTAAAAATACTACATCATAAATTCTATGCATAAAGCTCCGCTCCCTCGTTTTTATATTCGTCCGAGGCAAATCCTTTCGAATCCTAATGCAATATAGGTTTTCCTTTCACCCCGTGGATTTTTACCGATGCGGTTTAGGCTTCACGGTCGACTATCCGCACCCTCCTTATAATTTCCAGTCTATTTTTCAACTATACGCCAACGGGAAAAAAAATGGTTAAAGAGAGAGGGGGAGTCGGTCATCCGAACCCCTTTTCGCCACTCCGGGGACACCCTTGACCCCAGTGGCGAAATTGCACAATACAAATTCGTCCAAAGGGCTACCAGTTACCGGACGGGGACCGACGATAAAAACTTTTTCGATCAGAAAAGAAAGGAAGCTCCCCCGGCATTGTGAGCAGGATATTTGGAGTGCAAAGTCAGGCGTAATGCAAACTGCCAGGATATTGAGATGACTCACTTATTTGCGGGAATACTCTCCGGCGGGGCGTGTAGTTGTGGCCACCATCTGCAAAGAGGAGGTATTTGTATGACCGGTGGGATATTGGATTGCGATCGCTATGGTATGTCAAGAACGACGAACAAGATATTACTTACATATTGATTCCAGAATACTCGAAACCCGGACACAAACCAAAGGGTATGGAATTTCATCGCAGTAACTGCGAAATGTCAAAGCAATAGCACAGTATCGAAAGTACCGATTGAAATTGTATCGAAAAGTTAACCACACAACTTATTAAAATCCAAGTGCGTGTGTATTCATTTCGTTGAATTTATTGCAGACAATATAACCGGGTGCGAAAACACTCGGCAGTAATGTATCCCTAGTTCCAATTGGCAACAACTAACGACACTCTCACACCACGCTTGGCAACATCTGCAATCATTTCAAAATTAATTTACTCTCCAACTCGATTTATACGAGTATATGTATGTGCCTCAAGTTTACTGTTATAACTTTATCCGCAAAATAAACTGTTTTAAATTTGACGCACAGAATGGTTATACCAATGCATAAACAGTATGGTAATCAATTGAATACGCGAGAGAAGATATGTAGTTTTGCTTCGAAGTATTATATTTATGCATATCAAATATTCTAAATCGTACAATTAGACTTTACAAAGTTTCGAGTTTCATTTCGAAACTCGCTAGACTCCCTTGAGTAAAGACTAAATCTATTTGATTAAATCGAAACGAAATTTTGATTCCAGTGCAGAATTGATATAATTTTCTTTTATGTGTATTACTATAGTGTCTTATAAAATTATACATATTTGTGTGCGTAAAGTCATCGTTTTCATTTACCAAAATGGTCATCATATATAAATGTAATATAAAATATGATTTAGAGGTAATAATGATATGACTAAAGGAATCACTTCAAGTCTTTAACACAGTGCCTTCTTTATGCATATTTTATGCATTTTGAACTTGGAGAAGAAGCGATTATGTTATTTAAGCGATGTGTGTAATTGGAGGGCAGAAGACAGAGTGAGACTGCGTGAAAAATGGGTCGTTAACGAGCGACACGAACAACGCTCAGGCCAAGGGGTCCGATTACCATGAAAACGACCCACCCCTAGTCCGAAACGAGAAACGTTTTGTCTTCGACTAATTTATTCAGTGTGCGCAGAACAAGAGTCGGTCGCGTTAAGTTCTACGGGTCGTTAAAAGGCCGAAGACCATTGTGTATATTCTGAGAGACCACTGCTACACCCCAGAACAATCTCAAGTTCAATGGAACGCGACGATGAAACAACAGACCAAGACAAACAACGAGAGTTTGCCCGGTTTGTCCACCAGACGCATTCGTGATTGATTATTTATTTATACATAGTGTAGTTTTCATTTCCTAAATTGAAATACAACTTGCTGAAGTTTGTTCACGTTCAGAGACTTTTGATTCTCTGAGGAATCGCGCCTAAGTAGAAATAAGGCAAGTAAGAAACTGCTTCTTGGGACCATTCGGCTGCCTTTTTAACAAGATGGATTTCGGCTGGGGAAGAGTGAACGAACGTGACTAAGCTAGGACTACGGTTGAAAACCTCTGAACAACTGCAGTCGACCTCAGCATTCTGAAAATTTCCGTGTCGCCATCGATTTACCTCTTACAACACGTACATACGTACGTCTAGAAATTTACATATTTTTCAAAGAAAATTATATAATATTTGATTTTGAACAACTGTCATTAAATGAATGACAGTTATTCAAAATCAAATAAATTGTATTATAGATACATAGATTCATTTCGAGATACGTGAATATTTTATTGTTAATGGTATCTTGCAAACTTTGTCCGGTCGTATCGGCCAAGTTTCACCCAGCATCGACTTTGGCTCAGGTTTTAGGACTAACCGGTTGTCCGGTTTTTGCTTCGTTTCAAGTGGGCAAACTTTCGTCTGCGAATGTGCCACCACTCGGCAATGCATTATGCGACGCTGAACCTTTGCCAAATGGCCTAATTACGAATGTTCTTAGACTACATTTGTCACGAGATGTGCTCAACACTCACTAAGTATCCCTATTAAGCTGTGAGTTACACACAATGTGTGCGAAAGAGGGCCGTAGCTTGCTAAAAAAAAAAGGAAAATAGAGGACCATTGGCTGAGGACGCTCTCGTATTTTACTCCGTTTTATTCGACGGATCCACTTCACTCTCCGACTTCCTAATTACACGATAGTTTGTATATGTATGTCGCTGTGTGTGTGTGTAGCAGTAAAGGAAACGTATTGACCCTTTGCTATCAACGAACGAACAAGATCGACAATTTATTGTTTGGATTAAAAGCTTATATTTTCTTTTGATTACATATATATTATACTTTTCAGCTATGAATTATATATATATGTATATATATATATATATGTACATATATACCTAATGTTGAGAATACACTTCATTGTAACTTTTAATTATTGTATTCGATAAATGAAAACGATACATTTCTTTGTGATTATTATGGACTATGAATTTCGATAAATCTATTGATGTTGTATGTATAAGGTTTCATTTCATTGATTTAAATTGATTATAACGGGTAAAATGTTCTAACTTTTCAATAAACAAGCGCGATGATTGAATTTCGGAAAGGCATTAATTAAATATCGCATTTCAGCGTAAATGGTTATTTTTACATTAAATTTCGACATTTGAATAAACTTTCTGTCTAAAAGACTCACACTTAGGCATTTTCACTCGATACGATCAATTTTAAAAATATATCTTGTAACATGTAACACAACAAATACTTTGTAAAGCGTCTCTATTTTGAAATGTATCGCTTACGTACACAGACGAGAACATGTTTCGCATTGATATTCATTGATTCTCAAAAATGGCAATCCTTCAATACGAAGCGCAGTAGATTCGGCTGAATAAATATTTGCAAGAAACGTAACATCTTCTATGTACATACATATGTATGTATGTACGTCTTGCGAACATGCCCGTTACAAACGTAGACCAGATGGTATATCGAGTCCAGTAGACGTACATACGTCTTTGAAATATACTCGGAAAACAAGAAGAAGTCCAATAATTCAGTTCTGGTATAAGCAAATACGTATTTTATTTTATTTATAATTTTGGGTGCCTCTTCAAAAGATTTTACGGTTGAAACATGTCAGCCAAATGGGGATTCGACACAATGTATTATATTACCGTAAAATTCAACATCGACTGACGCTTATTGAAATGTCTCCGCAGCATATTTCCGGTGGGCGATATCGATGCGAATTTAACTGCCCCATTTCGGCAAGAACACGGAAATCGCATTAAACTTCCACAAACATTCCGGATTGGACATAAAATGTAATAACTGAATGCCGAACAAAATACCTGGACCGATACGGAAAACCGCACACCCGTGTCTGATACATTTTATCGGGTCGGTTTATGACGATACTTTTGTTTTTGAACTCACCAATACAATTTTTCGTATAAAAATATGCATCAAAATATTCATAGAGTGATATATCAATATTTACATATACAAATATATCATATAACATATGTACAACATACAAGTCTAGATATTTCATAATTGAAAACGTACTCGGTATTGTAATAAACGTCGTATGCAAGAATTGTATTGAATTCGCTGAACATTCGTGATATGAAAATGTTCAAATGAAAACCACAAATATTAATTAAAGTATGAAATGTATTAAATATGCTTCATGTTGTAATATAACACAAAAGTTTATGTATGCGAAAGAAGAAAAGTGATGAAAATGTCTCGGATGACTGTCATGACACACATTGATTTGATAAAACAATTCAATTTTTTTTTATAATAGGAAGAGATGCTCAAACATTTTTGGCGAAAGTACCTACTATCAATTTGACTGTTTTTAGTTCTAGTAAAAGTGTCATTTAACCATTGCGGTTTTCATTTGAACGTAACACACACTAAACTCGCATTGTATGCGTGCACAATTATTGGCAATGTGTCCAGTTGGGTAGCCCTTGCCTATCTGGACAGCCAGCGGGAGACGCAATAATAGCCATCGAACATCTGGGTTTGATTATTTATTGCGCAATTTATCCGGTAAATAGTCTGCAATGACAATAACTCACGCCCGAAGGGATGTTACGCCACCGACACGGAGGGGGGTAAAGCTTACTTCACTTCCGTGCGACACTGTTGCTTTAAAAATAAAAAAATAAAGTGCACAAACCACACATACGAATACAGAAACTGATATTTGAAGTATCGAAATGAAAATCGCTAAGAGACAAGTGGGAAGGAAATATTTTTTAAAAAATTCTCGCTTCCCTTAATCATCAATCTTCGGCTTTAGAAAGGCCGTGCTTTCAAATCGAAGCTCGAACAAAACCTGTAGTTCAAAAGACGAGTGCGTGCAAAAGCTCCAGTTTGCTCTGGCTGGTTCAGACGCTGAATGATTCATGGAACGCGTGCTAGCGGCGTGCGCGTGTGATAAATCGCTACCCAACGTGACACAGGCCCGTGCAGGATACATTAAATTAAGTTTTTCTTGAAATTCAACTTCTGTAAAGCCCATCTGCATCAGTTCACAGTGAAAAATTCTAAGCATTCATACATACGTCCATATATACAATTTTACATTAGGGTGGAGCGAGATTGCAAAAATTAAAAATTCGCACTGTAATATCTACCAAAAGTTTCATTGTATCATTCGTATTCTTGTAAAAATACTGAAAAAAATCTGTGAATCGGCGAAAAATGAAAATTTGCCTATTAATTTCGAAATCTGAACACAGAATACATTTTTACTTTATCCTAATCGGATAAAGTATTGTGATCGTGCGAAAATTCGACCTCGAGATTTTGACTGATTTGTATCGAGTATCATCCCCTGATCACGTTTTCATGATTTCTAAAAAATGTATGTATGTCTGTATGTCTGTGTGTCTGTGTACTTATGCGTGTGTGTGTCTGTATGTGTGTTTTCTCCGAAACTATCAAGGCTATCAAGCTGAAATTTCATATCTATTATTTTCACGTAAGGTGTAAGAGCCATAAGGAATTTGGTCAACATCAGCCAACCGGAAGTAGGGTTTTTTTCTTGTAGAAAATTCTAAAATTCTTTTATCACAGAATATTTCCGAAACGGCTCCGGGAATTTTGTCGAAATTTCATATCTATAGTTTTCACGTTAGCCGTAAGAGATACTGTGATTTTAGTCAACTTCTGACTAGCGAAAGTGGCAGTTTACTCTTGAACGATTTTTTTTTTTTTATTTTTTTTGACCTTTTAAATATATAGTATCGTCACAATATTATAATGTTGTAATCCTAAAAGAAATTGCTATTTAGGAAAAAATAAATCATTAAAATCAGTCAACCGGAAGTAGTTTTTTTTTTGAAAAGTTTACCACAGAATATTTCTGAAACTGCTCCGGCGATCTTATTTTATTTATTTATTTTATATAATATTAGCTAAATTAGCTAATTTAACTTACATCTATTACATATTAATAACAACTATTTACATCTATTACACATTATACACTATACTTATACATAACTACTATCTCTCACAGAGGTGTCTCCTCACACTTTTCAAAAATGCATCTATTATCTTAGCAGACTTGATGCACTCCGGGAGGGCATTATACATTAATACACCCCTGTGAAAAACACCACCAGCTGTCTTTGATTTCCTTACTCTACCTACAACTAGTTGGTTTTTATTTCTAGTACAATAACTATGAATATCCCTATTTCTAATGATAAAGTTCTTAAAATAACTTGGCAATAACTTATGATCTAACTTATAAACAAAAGACAATGTGCTTAATTTTAAACAATTTCTAATACTCATCCATCCCAATTCATCTAACATACTTCTAATACTTTTTAGCCTACCAACATTCAAAATACCTCTCATAGCTCTATTTTGCAACCTTTGAATTTTATCTAAATCTTGGCCACTGAACATATTAAGTACAGTGGCACAATAAACCAGATGTGGCAAAACAATTGTATTATAGACTAATACCTTACTTTTTCTACTTAAAATATTTCTTAACCTACACAAAACACCAACTTTTCTAGCCATTTTTTTAATAATATATTCAGCATGTACCTTAAAGTTCAGTTTGGAGTCAATATGAATTCCCAAATATTTTAAATTATCAACTATTTCAATAATTGTATCATTAATCCTAACTTCTTTCAACACATTTTTACTATTCAACCACATCATTTTTGTTTTATTCACATTTAGTTTTAATTTATTTTCACACAACCAATCACTTATATAATTTAATTCTATATTTAAAATATTAGCCATCTCATCAACATCACTACCTATCACATATATTAAAGTGTCATCTGCAAAAAGATGAACTTTACACTTATCAACTACCCTAACAATATCATTAATATATAATATAAATAATAAGGGTCCCAATTTAGAACCTTGCGGTACTCCATAAGGTGTTTCTAGCTCACCAGACAACACCTTATCAATTAAAACCAATTGCCGTCTATTACTCAAATAACACTTAAACCAATCTAAAACTAAACCACTTATTCCTAGCTTATATAATTTATGTAACAAAATACTCATATCTATCGTCTCAAATGCACGCTTAAAATCTAAGAAGACTGCTCCAACAATCTGTCCTGAGACATCAACAGCCTCCATCCAATTAGTAACCACCAACTGGATAGCGGTTTCAGTTGAATGTCTTTCCCTGAATCCAGACTGTTCCACAACCAAACAATCATTCATACTAATAAACTCTTTCAATTGTATCATTACTATTTCCTCCAGTATCTTCTCAACAATCGGTAACATATTAATGGGCCTCATTTCACAAGCTTTAATTGTACCTGGAACCTTTGGTACTGGTACAATAGTGGACACCTTCCATGCTTCCGGGACAGATCCCATATCTAAAGACATATTAATTAATTTCAATAAGTGAGGTCCAACAATATCCCATGTGTTGCTTAAGATATCCAGAGTCAATCCATCCATACTAGAAACCGATTTCATCCCCTTTAATACTTCACTCAATCCTACTATTTCCACTAATTTAAACCTTTCAAACTTATTTAAACCAGTACTCACATCAACATTCACACTTTTATGTCTACTTTGAATTGAGTAAACTATATCATTTACACTATTAATGTAAAATTCATTCAATCTATCAACCATAATTTCTTTATTATTATACACCACCCCTTCAATTTCTAATTCATTCAATCCCTGACTTTTACCCCCAGAAATTAAAGTTTTTATAATTTTCCACATTTTTGTGGGATCATTTTTTACACTATCAATATTCCTTTCATGCCACTCCCTCTTTGCATTACGTAATACATTTACAGAATTATTTCTCTTTATTTTATACTCTAACCAAGCCTTATCAACTTTAGATCCTTCAATTGCTTTAAGAGTCTTGAATCTATTACAACTAAGACTTTTCTCAAATAAACTCTGTTTTACTTCCTTGGTAAACCAAGGCTTCAGTTTATAATTATGCCTGATTTTCTTGGTTAGCACACACTTCCCTTTAGCATCCATTATATTACTAATCATTTTGTTCCACATTACATCTACACTATGACTATCATTCTCCCATTCACATTTTTGCAACAGTTCATTCAATATTTCATACTCACAACTTTGCCTTATAGAAACTTTCGTCGTTAAACCAGCTATCTTACCAAACAAAGGTCCCAACGAAATTTTAATATTTGAATGATCACTTATTTTTGTTACATCACTAACTACACAATATAAATCTACAATATTAGTCACAACTAAGTCAATTAGAGAGCTAGTTTTATCATTTACTCTTGTCATATCTTTCACCTTTTGCTGAAAACCCATTTCATTAACCCATTTAGATAATTTTTTAACATAAAATTCTTCCGATCTGTCCCAATTAAAATTCGAATCACCAAACATAATTATATTTTTACTTATATCCACACTCTTCTCACTTAATTCATACAAATATTTTATAAACCTTGCACTCTTTCCATTCGGTGAACGATACACAACAAGTAAAAATACAGGTATCCCATTTATAAGTACGTCCACAGCAACTATCCAAAATTCTTTATCTACCTTATATACCATTACATTCGTATAATATATATTCTTCCTTATATATAACAAAACACCTCCGGTGTGTCTAGAGTTAGAATCACACCTCACAACATTATATCCTTCCACACACAATTCATAATCCTCAATATCACTAGTAATATGCGTTTCACTCAGACCCAAAAACCATGGTTTCTCACAAACAATCAAATTCTCAATTTCATCCTTATGACTCAAAAATCCCTGAACATTCACACTGATTCCAAATGGTGGTTGCTATATATAATTAGTTTTACTTCTCTTCCATCCCTCTTGTCTCTTATACATTGCACAATCACGATCAAAAGGATCATGATTCAAACTCAAATTCAAATTTAATTTACTATTTGTTCTCTCACAATTTGTACACTTAACACCCTCTGTGCAATTCATCATGATGTGATCCTCCGACCCACATCTCCTACACACCTTCTTATTCTTGCACTCTTCAGCCTTATGATTATACCCATAGCACTTAAAACATCTTAAAATATTAATATTTTCATATACATTACACCTATCCCAATTAATATTAATTTTACCTATATCTAAAAAAATTTTAAATAATTTGCCATCAACTTCAACAATTAATTCAAATTTATTTTTATTTTTAATTTCCCTAACATATAAAATTTCTAAATATTCATCCTCCAGTATAAAATCATTTTGATTACGCATACAGCTTTTATAATCCTCTTTAGTTGAATTGTCATTTATACCTACGATTTTAATCGTAGGTCTATTTTTCTTATTAATTTTAACAACATAATCTTCTCCCATCATTACACTAGCCTCCTTGGTAAATTTGTCCATGTCTATCTTATTGCACGTAACCGCTATTTCCCCCTTAGTAATTTTTTTCACCCCGTGAATTCCAATGTTTAAGTTTGTAGGCTTAATTTTCTCCAGACACACCTTTTTTGTTTGATCACTATTTTGATTCACTTTTTTGGGAATGATTAGTGCCACTTCATTATTATTGTTAACATTTTTCGCTTTTAATACATCTGCATAATTCAATTTTATTTCACTTTTATTAAAATTTGTTTTTAATTGTCTAATGTCTTTCTCAATATTTTTAATACTATCACTAATTACACTTAAGTCACCATGTCCTGCGTTTTTTTTCACCTCCTCTGTAAAAAATTCTACATGTCCCACCATTTTATTAACCGCATCCAAAACTGCCCCGATCTTATCCTTTGTCATCACATTTACTTTTAACAAAGACACAATTTTTTTCTGCAAATCAAAAGTCTCCAAACGTCTGACCTCAACGTCCAACTCCATCGTAAAATAATAACAATTACAATCACAATTATTTTATTAATATAGCGCACACTGCACAACCGCACAATATGAACGACTAAAACGAAAATCTTGTCGAAAATTTATACATATTTATAATTTTCATATAAAAATTAAGAGTTGATAAGGTTTTGATCAAAATCTGCCGACCGGAAGTGGTAGTTGAATATATGCCGAAGATCGTATTTTACATACGCGCGCGCACTCAACATAGTAATTTCATGATATTTATGTATGTATGTATTTTGGTCGGCGTGGTGGTGTGCATGCGTTTTATTTACTTACGTACATAAAAAATTAATTTCGTTACTCTTTGTATTCCTCAAATATATAGATAAAGTCATGGGTACTTTTTGTAAAAATCTAATGTATTTACGTATTCCTTGAATTAATCAAATAAGTATGAATAGTAAAAATAAATACTAATTTTCCAAATAAAATTGCTATTTATAGAGATTATCAATTGGAAATTTTCATACAAATTTTCATTTCAAAAGTGTTAAGATAAAATTGCTGGTAGAGACCAGAAAAACTTTTTCAATCAAGCAGATTTTTTTTGGACAGAAGAGTTATGATATAGAGACAACTTTTTAAAACTATTTCAAAACGAATATCCCAAAAAAATAGTTCCATACATCGTCGCTCCACCCTATTGTACATATACATATATACATACATATGTACGTATAAAAAAAACTTATAAATATGAAATTTCAGTGTGAATGAAGTAACGGTTTTTGAGTTATAGCGATTTCAAATATGTACATCCGCCCAGCACACAGACACACATACAGACATTTTCCAGAAATCACGCGACGATACCCGATACTAATCAGTCAAAATCTCTATGTCGAATTGTCGCATGATCATAATACTTTATCCGATTAAGATAAAGTAAAAAATTAACAGTGTGTTGGCTCTCTGTCAAAGCTGGATCGAGTAGACAACGCAATTTTATGACCATACACCCTTTCAGTCAACGGTACACTCTACAGTGGTTTCACGTATTGTCAAACGGATTATAGGGTGTACTGTTATTGTGCAAAAACCACCGCGTATGGGTGTGGGTTGGGGAGTGAGATAAGAATGGGCTTAATTGGACAAAACCGGGTAGTTATCATTAGGAAAGTAGTAGAAATAGACTGATTGATTGCCAAACTGTTCTCAACCGTATTTTTTATTTATTTGTGTACTGAATTTGTTTTCGCCAATTTTTTCAATTTAGTAAAAACTTTCGTTTACTTTATGTTTAGATTTTTTGCCTTGATTGATTGTATCGATGAGTTATTTTTTATACAATAATAGGGTACCCCATTATACTTTATTCAATTTCACTCGAAACAATGCGTATACGTATGTAGTATATCCTTAATACAAAGGTAGCGCGTAAGGACTCGCTGTAGATAGAAGAACCTAATAACGACGCATCAAGCGTAATATGACGAAATTACAAAGGCGATTCGTAGAGCGGGCGAGGTACGCGAATTAGCGAGAAGTGTCACCGGAGACAAAAGGACGACACGTGAAAAACAAATCAAATCCTAGTACATGTACAAATGTGTGCGTGTGAGCCTTCGTATACAGGGGTGGGGATATTGTGTCTATGTATTATATTATTAATATTGGGTTGGCGCCAAATGAAATACCGTTAAATGTCGCTCAAGTTGTCGCTTAATCCTGACGCCTGACAGCCGAGCGTCCCGTTTTGGCGCTTCGAGGCGCACTTTATTAATTCCCAGAAATAATATGACGAACGAAAGCCCTTTGATCATACACACACACATACACATATATATCCTTAACCGTTTCTAATGTATAGGGTGTTCCTAAATTCTATTGAACAGTATTTTGGAGAAAACAATACGCGTATCACTTTCTAAGTCGCATCGTTGGAAGAATACGCGCTACACCAAGTAGGTACCTATGTATTTTCTTTGATCTTCTACAATGAAGTCAACACAATAAAAAAAATGGACACATTAACATATTTTTATTTAGCATAACGAATAATGTCTTAAAATGTAAACTAGTAATCGATTACAATTTTATTTATCATTGGACTGTGTTAAACAGTGGGCGTCGAGGTGCTCGCGTCAATGTTTTCCCTGCGCGCCGCGTCGACTTTCTGATGTTTCCAATACCGTCTCACTCGTTCTGTCACAAACATTTTGGTATTGATCGATAGATGATTAGACCCTCTTTCTGATGATATACGTTTTGTTGTATTTCTTATTGGCTTTTTGGTGAGTATGGGCCGACGTAGTAAAATTTTCGACTTGTTTTTGATTTTTGACCAACAAATAATTTAGACCATTCACTTTTTATGGTTTAAATCGGTAGATCTTAAAAAGATATTTCATTTAGTAGCAAAATCACTGCACTAACACGTCAGAGTCGCGAGTTATACTGTTTGAAAATTTCCAAAAACGTCCATAATAGCCGTTGGAAGATACGCCCCGTCCCTTGCGCCTCACGCATGCACGGTGCCAACTCAAGGTCATAAATGTATCGTAGACGTATACCCGAGTGAATAAAACAACATTCATGTCAATCATGTTATTAGTGACGAAGTTATAGTGTCGGAATGTATGCCCATCCAAACGTAACACCGCCGTTTCCGAACTGGTACCCCATACTGGTCCACGTATAGACGTATTCACGTCAAATGTAATTCTATGGACAACAACCTCAAAACTCATTCAAAAGATCGCAACCTTTCAACGCCCGCTATAAAAAATGCGTGTTTTTTTTGTTTATAATATTTTTTTACTAAATTATCACACTTACGTTCGTTTGATTCGTACTCAATCGGTGAGCGAGTATGAAAAATGCGTGTCGGCTTACGTTGACAACAAAAGGCCAACTTTCAAAGTGCGACGGGGCGCCATTCGAACGCCTCCCAGCAAATTGTTTTCCACGTCGACGTAGAAATATTCATGATGGAAAACTTTACGAGCAATAAACAAAGGCTTTGTGCCATAAATCGATTTATACTCGGCAATAACTATTCTGTGTCGGCCGCTCGGGTGGATTTGGGGTGTGGGCGGTTGGTTGTTGCCGCCCTTTGCCTCCAACTCAAATTGTCTCTTGCTGAAAAGCCCTTCGGACAATGGACAACCGATGGTAGTTCAAGTTTTGCACCTTCGAGCTTACATCGGAAGTTTCCCGAAAGCTCATGACTTCACCGCTTATGGGGCGGTAAGTACATACAAATAGGTCTGATGATTCAACACTTTTTAGCAACAAATTCAATCTTACAATACAAAAAAATTAGCACATACTTCAATGAAACTTGCAACAGTTTAAAAATATCACGTTTAGTGTAATTGACTGTTAATTTAATTCAATACATAAACCCAAATCGGAAATAGTTAATTTCTTGGCAATAGTTGTGATCCAATCTCTCGTCGAAGATGTGAATGGTAGTGTTGAAGTTTTGTCAAGTTTTTAAATGTTCATAATAGCTATAAATGTACATAGACAAACTTCTACAGCTTTATTTTGTCAGTGGATTAGCGTCCGTATTGTGATATTCGTTTTGATCCCGCGTTACTCCAATGGAGCGTGGCGCTTTGGACGATTTTTCGCGATTTTCTTTTTTACTGTCTGTGTGTGTGTGTGTAAATTTGGCGCAAATCATATCAGGCCCGGCGATGTTTTGTCGTTTTTCCGTAACAAAATTTCATTCGTTGTGCCGTTTGCAAAAGTTTACCCCTATTCCCGAGCGTAATCGCAAAAGTTGCCCCCGAGAAGGGATCCGCTCCACTGACGGCCGAAACGCCAAATATAAACCGAACTCAAATAAAAACGGCTCTCCACGTCGTACATTTTTTTTTACTTTCGTATTTTATTTTATTTTTTCTCCGTCTGTGTGTTTTCATCCGCGAAAACTTACTTTTCCCGACGTCTGAAAAAATAAAATATTAATTTACGCGCGAAAGCTCGAAACGCACTCATAAGAAAATTATAAACGCCAAGTTTGGCCACGGAAAATTCGACGCGAAAATGCTCAAGTTTATCTAGTTAAATTTAATTCAAAAAAATAAAAATAACTCATTTATATTTACATTAAATGAAACATCACATAAAAAGTAAGTAATGGCTTTTACGCAATACGACAGTAACATGTTTAGTTTTGCTAGGACAATGCTGAAATTAAGCCGAAACATGAGGCACCGAGAAGTTTCGGAAAACAAACTCGAATACGTAAAGGCCATTTCGTTCGCAGCGGCAACAGGCCATTGTGTTTCAATTAATTTTATTAAATGTTTACACACGCGCATACATATTATGTGTGCGATTTATACGTGTGTATACACTGGAATGGTAAAACGTCATGACAGCTTGATAAACTTTACCGTAATATCCGGTCAACTTTTCCCCGTCAAATGTAAGCCGATTCCATTAAAGTGATAAAACTACCGCAGACCTAGCCCGCATTTAAATGTATTTTCAACGCTGAAACACAAAAACACACACACACACACACACGTATGCGAAAAATAAATACACTCAAGTGTTTGTTTTATAATTCAATTCCTTTTACCTGAGAGATGATACATGGTGAATGTTGCCGTTAAAATTAACAGCATCCACGTCAGTATGAGCCAGGTCTGACGTGCATCAAAGCTTAATTAATATTACAAGCCTTCCGGTTGAAATGCTTGGCACTGAGGGATTATGTCACACGTGGAGCTTCCGATAGTGAATTATTAACGCGCACGTGTTGAATTTTTTAACCACATCTTTCCCACTTAAGCGAGGCGTACTCAATTTTGATCCCACCTATTCCACCTGACCTAATCTACATAAGCTTCAATTCTTCATTTCACAGCTCAAACAATGAAAGACACTACTGAAACATTTTTTTCTTATATACATACATATTCATATACGTTGTCATAGTGTCAAGTCCAAGTGGAATCTCCGACTGCTTCTCGAACTGCGGCTCGCACAATAAAGTTTACAAACAAAGTTGGTTAGGCCGAAAGGCCCCGGCCGTTTTCCGCTTAAGATTTATAATGCCATTCCGACCCTCGTCTAATTCCACTTGTACGTGGAACTTTCCATCCCCCTCATCCAACTGGCTGTGTGCATGTATGCGTGTGCACATGCAGGCTAGTGCGCGCATACGTGCACAAATTCGCGCCAGTATTTATGTGTTCGAATCGACCAATTCCCTCCTACCTCTTCTCTAACGTACGGCATAGGGATGAACTCGGAAAAATACCTCCTAGTCTGCCGTCGATCACCTGGAATGCGCCCATTTTGGTCGTGCCGTATAATACACGTGGTATGTACACGTGTGTATACGTGTCGCGTCGTCGTCTATCCCAACTAATAAGATGCATAAGAGCGTGAAATAAAATTTCGCTGAAAGTGCCGAGTGTGCATCGGTAATGAGTTAGGGGTGCGAATGAAGCAGGTTAAGGGGTAAAGTCAAGAAAAATATGTGCAAGAAAAAAAGAAGGGAGCGTAAATAAATTCGGCGATGGGAATGAGCTGAATAAATAATACGCGTACGTAAATCGACGCATAACTCACGTAATTAAAATCCGGAAAATATTCGCGGTAGGTGGTGATGAGTCATAGGAAAATTCTTCCGTATCCTATTTTAAAATTTATTCATACAAGATTTTTAGTAGAAAAACTTTTCCTTTTGATTGATTGATATAAATGTATATTAAGATTCTGACTAGAAACGTGTTTTACGACAAATGGAATACATATATATTAATAGTATCAACATTGACTTTTAACTTATATTTAATATTTTTATTCATCATTTTCAGCTGTTCACCATCCACTGCTAGATGAAGGCCTCTCTAATCTGCATCCTGCATCCACTTGGATCCACACATTCTTCTCAATTCATCAGCCCATCTTCCACTCGGTCTACCTTGCTTTCTTTCACATCCTCTCGGGTAGCATTCCAGTATTTATCGCGACCATCTGCCATCCATTCTTCTCGCTGTGTTCATCCCATTGCCACTTCAACTTTTTCACACGTTCTTCTATATCTTACGATCTCTTCTTGTTATATCAAGCATACATATTTCCATGCTTCTCTATGTGCACTGGATCTTGCATCATTTTCTTGAATTCAGCATCCACGTTTCACATCCACACGTCATGACTGACAGTACGTACGCATTGGTCGTATGCCTTATTTTTTAAGCATAGCGGAATGTTGAATATAAAAACTGTTCATTCTTCCAAAAGCACTCCATCCTAGTTCCATTCTTCGTTTTATTTCTTCTTATTTACATCCGGTCATATTCACCAATTTTCTTATAAATTAATAAATTTAATAAATAATTATAAAAAAGGTATAAATAATTATCAACTATCTCTACAATATGATTGTCTAGTGTGATTACGTTTTACTCTACTGTGATTACGTTTTGCAATATTTTTATTATTTATGTTAAATTGGTGTTGTTGTAATGATAAAATTACATACATAGTTTTAATTTCTTAAATTATAGTTTATAATTTTAATAATAGATGTCACTATAACGTGAAATTTATATGTTAAATATCGATACAATTTATATGGAAGAATTAATTGGAAGTTCTTTATTTTGAGGATTTGTATAGAATTGTGAATTAGGCATTTAACTTCATTGATAGAGTCTCGATAAATTTATCCCCTTCCCCCTTACTTCTATTCTGTGTTTTGCCACTGAAAAACGCTTTAAAAGACTGCGTCTAAAAACTTATGCAATAAAGTCTCGCGATACTTAAAGACACAGCCCCCATCGGCTCAGGGATAATATTCGTTTATTTACTCGAGCAATATCCTTTAACGACTTTTCCACCTGTTTGGCAATTCTCCCCCCGAATGGCGTGCTAACGGCTACCAGGGGGGGGAGAGAGGAGGAAAAAAACGAAATCGCAATCGATTGAATCTTAAAGGACGAAGAAGTCGTCGCCGAAAAAAAGTTAAGAATCACGACACGTTTTTGGAAAGTTTTGATCAAGTCCGAAAGCTATGGAGGTCGACGAAATGGAAGATTTTGAGGGTGAGTGGAAGAGACGCTGGGAAGGGGTAGGGAGAGTGGGTGGGTCCGAAAAAGTTTTCCTATTACTCTCGGACGGTGTACGGTGCGGAATTAATGCGCGAATTTTCCACGTGTTTACGCACGCGCGAGCTGTGGAAAACCGGATGAAAAGCGGTGTTAACGCTCGTGACAGATTGATGGGTTATTGTTTGTTGCGATTTTTCACCCGGAGAAAAATAAAAAATGTAAAAAAAAAGCGGAACGAAAAATGCGATTTCTCACGCGTGGGATGCCAATGGCAAATGGGAAAAGTGCCGCTCGTTATCGCGTCTCGATTTAAACGTTTTTTGCGCGAGTTTTTCCCGATACTCAATGTGCGTATTTTTTTTTTTTGTTCGAATACGCATTTGCAACATTCAATGGTTAAATGTATTGTATTATACGTGGTGTGTGTGTGCGTTATAATATATTCGAGCATATGGAGTGATGTCTCCAAGACGACAGGACAAAACACACAACCCCATGGGAGTTTGTGCATGGGATAAAAGTGGGATTTTGACTCACCCTTCGAGAATTTCCACGTGTGGAGAATCGAAGGGATACCGGATGAGAAAAAGGGATGGGGGTGGGCTAAATGTGGGGTGAAAACAATCACCTGGAAAACTTAAAGTGTTATTCCCCTCGACGTTTTTGTTTTTTGTGAGTAAAATATCATTGAAAGTACTAGCGTTAAAAGTTCTGCCTTGTAAATGTTGTTTATTTTTTAAATGAAAAACTAATGACGTTTAAATGTTAACACATTACAGATAATAATTTTTTGTATTATTTTCCGTAAACACTTACCATTTCGCAGAATGTAAAATAACATAAATTAATGTAGACAATAGGTATATGTACAATAATGTTGAAAATGCGAGTTTGTTTTTTTCAAATTAGCTTATATTTAAAAGCACACTTTCAATTCGTTGTAATATTTTCGGTGATTCAGTAAATTCTACCTGTATTTTTTTTTTTTTTTTTTTATTTGACGTGCGTTTCATACATCTATCAACTTTGACACGGTTGACTTTGGAACGTTGTTTTTATAGCACGCCATTAAATTCAAAGCGTTTGTATTACACGTCTCAATTGACAGCGTTGATCATTTAATGAAAAAAAAATACGACTGACAGGTTTTTTGTCATACAACAATGGCAAAATATTGTTTAATTTGGCTATTTTCAACTTTAAATGTAATAAAAGCAGCTGTATGGCTACGACAGGATGGAAAAAAATTAAATTGTGTAAAAATGACGTCTCAATTCGGTTCGTTTTCGTTATTGATTGACGTCGTTATTCAAAATAATGTTTCCACGCGAGAAAGAAAATACAAAAAAATAGAAAAAAAACGCAAAAAATAAAGTGAGAGAATGTTGCAAATTACCGTACGTTAAAAAAAACAACTAGTCGTTTATCACGGACCGGTGTATTATAAAGGCGCAATATAACTAATGTTTCCTTGCGGGCGATGTAATGTGCCAATTAATAACAGGGCCGTTAAACAAGCGGCTTCCGGACCGTCGTAAATGATTTATTTCGTTTGATTCGACGCGACAGGGGTGAGTAACGAGGGTTCGCAGCCCTCGCTCACCTGCTCGTTCGACTTTGATTTAAATACCGGCAGCTTCGTTGTAATTATTTCAATGTTAGATCGAAATTGCGTGACAGTTGACAGTGGTGCGCTATTCGCCAAAGTGGATGAAGAGAGGAGATTCTGTGAGAGGGCTCGGGAAAAAATTTCGGAACGCGCCAGAGCACCCTCGCAAAGTTTTTGCTGAATGGATAAAAAGTGGATGACTTGCACAAGCCGGGGAGCGAGTCCGAGTGGACCAGCAAAACTCCTTTGATGAAAAAAGTGACTGGACCTTTTTTGCTCCCTTCTTGTTGGGTGTCCTTTGAACCGATAACTTTTACGCCATTCATTACGCATACATGTACGTATATGGTCAACGAAAAGTACGAACATTACACTAATTCACAGCTAATACGACTTCAGCTCAACTTTCTCGATATAATATGACTGGCCGGTTTGCTTGTCATATGACGGTGCATTCTTAACGACACCCCAAACCCCTACCGTTTGTACAACAACAGCAAAGCGCGTAGTCCGTTTGACAGTACGTGGAACCATTGTATGGTGTACCGTTGATTGAATGGGTGTACGGTCATAAAATCGTGTTGTCGACTCGAACCAGCTTTGACAAATAGTGACTCGTTGCCAACACAACGATAAGAAACATTATTTATTATGTTGGCAATGCTAGCGTGACCGCAATGACCCCGGCGATATACATATGTACATAGTTAATGACTTTTCCTTCCAAAGGACCTTAGCATTATATGATCAATGATCTAGTCAAATTCCCGTATATGATTGTGCATTCAAGTCTCCGTCATACTCCAAATGTCAATCTTGATGAAATTTTATTTTTCTCAAATTGCCCGTTGATCGGTTCGACTTAATGGCATAAAATAAAAATCGCTTTGTCGACTCAACTAGCTTTGACAAATAGATTGGGTTTTTAGTCCATACATACATATGTACATACATACTACATATCGTTTGTGGTCTTTAAATTATTGCATTATAATAACGATGAAAAACATTTTGATGTACCTTAATTAACATTAGTAGATCGGCGACCATATTTTGAATATCACAACCGTTTTTATTGTTGAGTCGAAAAGTCGTGGATTATTTTTTTTAAATAACGTGACATTCAACCTTCAACTAAGAGGTCACATAAACTGTGTGAGTATTTTTTTTTTTTTTTTTATTTAATATGTATCTATCATTATTATTAAACTAGTGTAAGCCCGTTGAATATCAACGCCCGCTGAATTTTAAATATCGTAAAGCGCTTTTTTAATAGAGATCCCCACTAATTGATCGAAAAAACAAAAAAAAAATAGTTTTTATCGCGCCATCCATGTATTATAGCAATCCCCACTAATTGAATGCTATCGATACCCAATCAAAAAAAATATTTTTTTTACTTTACTATTTATATAATAATTATTAATTATTATATATATAATAATTATAATTTTGTAAGTGATTTTGTAAAAATCAAATAAAAACAACAAAAAAATTATAGTTTCTATAGTGTCATCTATGTATTATTAGCAGAATCACGATCTATTTTGTAGGTAAATCCGAGTTACGATATGTTTAAAAAAAAAAGCAGCCAACCGACAACTGGTTTTAGCAGATTGGTCTAACGACGTTCTTCCCGAGCCTGAGGTCATGGGTTCGATCCCCCACTCGTTCTGGTTTTTTAATAATTTTTCCTCAGCGAGCGTTATCAGCAGACAGACAGACAGACGGATTTCGGCTATTATATATATAATATAATAATACTAGCTGGTTTTCCCGTCACATGACGGTAGATTCTAACTCCACCCTCCAACCCCTACCTGTGCGCGCTGGTTTGTACAATAGCAGTACAGGCATATCCCGTTTGATAGTACGTTAAACAATTGCATAGTCACTATAGTGTATGCTTGAATAGATGTATGGCTATAAAATCACGTTGTTCACGATACAAAAAAAACTCACAATAAAAAAAAAAATGTTTGTTAAGTTCGCAATACGAGCGTGACTCAACAACCCAGGCAGGCAGGTAGACGCTAATGCTAATATATATGTATAGTAATAATATTGTATTTTTCACCGTCTTGGATTCCAAGTTGTGCATGCAGACACTCGGGATTTTGTTGAAAATTGCAACGCGTGTCTCTAGTAGTGCAACCGCTTCTCGTAGTCGACGACAACAATAACAGCACTGCAAATTTGTCTCTGGCAGGACTCGGAAAAGCGACTGACAAGTCTCCGGGGAGCGAGTGGTGCAAAACCCAACAAGACCACCGAAACCTAAACCATACCGTTGCATTTGACAATTAACGTCGACTCACGTACATCGACACCTCTAAACCGCACCAAATATGTACACACACCTGCATGTATATATGTATGTACATATACATTTTCAATTATATTCGTTCATTTGATCGCTGTTTAACGCGCCTGTCGTCAGATCAATGGGGCGAACGCGTACAATAAAATCCAATTAAAAGCTTTTCGATAAGGGGGCACCCACTCGTGTCGCGAGCTTCCACTTGTCTCGAAATGAATTAATAAGCAACCTGAGCCGAGGGTCGCCTCTGACGCCCTTAAAATAAAATCGCTAAAACAACCCGAGAAGTATTCCCTAGGTGGGATGGGGCAAGGGCTTATCCCGTAAGAAAGCCATTATGATCCAGTTACGAGCCGGGGGTCGAGTGCTCCGTAGCGCGGGGCCGATACGGCCAAGTTTCAAACGGAGCTTTCGCAACAAACAACGCTTATTTATTCAAATAAAATGCAAAGCCCCCCCCTCCTCGCCCTACCATCCCCCTCAAAGCCCATCCACAAGCGAAGAAGACTTATTCGCAGGACGACTGCCAAAAAATACGCACACACTCGCACCAAAGTCAACACTAGTCACTGGGATTATACCTATGTATTGTAAAGTGCACAAAATATTCAAGAATTGAAAGTGATTCTTATTTATTATGTTAAGCTTGAGTGGCCATATAGAACGGCGAAATCAATACATTATTATGTATATTTACAAATGTTGTATACCGCGCTGAGCGATAGTTAAAATATCTTAGAATTCGGTATCAAATAAGGACGGGACGTCTGGGAATAGCATCGAGTCGTTCGACAGACTCTTTGTGTGTGTGTGTTTAGTTCGGTTCGTGTTTATGACAGTGAGTGAATGTACATATGTATGTATGTACATAAGAGTATGTACAATGTGCACCAGAGCTACGGAGAGTCAAAAGCGAAAAAAATGAATATTAAGTGACAATATTTCGCTAATTGAGATTGGCCGCGGTTCAGGGGGAGACCCCGCACGCGCGAAAAAGTCAACCGGAAGGCGGTGAACTTTTTTTATTGAGTTTTCAGCGGCGAATTTTCCATGCAAATGGACTTGCGAGTTTTACTTGGGTAAAAATTTGCAAGGGAAAAAATAAAGAAAGGACCATTTTCAATATCGCGCTATGATTTATATGATAATTGTGTCTGCTGCGACCCGCCGGTTGGTCACACCCGCCGTCTGCGAAACGACTATTAAATATCCTCTTTGCGGTCTGAACTTCTCCCACCGACGAGGAAAAACTCTTGTCGAATTTATTTACCTTTCACTCAATATTTAAAGTAAACTTTTGAAAGTGACTATATTAAATGGCTGCATACTAAAATTGATCATTTAATTTATTTTTCATTACTACCACGTGTGTCTCTATTACTCATTCTGTCTCAGTGGCGATATTTCAAGGCAAATGAAAAAAAATCTATGCCAAGTTTTTTGCGTGTGTGTGTGGGCCACTTAATATTGGGCAATATTTTGCGAGCAGATTGTGTCTCGGCTTGATATTAGATGCCGTGCTGTTATGCTCTCCTCTGCGGGCAAAAACATCTTCTCCATTAGGCCTTATCTCGGTTGAACAGGTGCACCATGGGGGTGGTATGGGGGTTGGCCTCCTCACCTCACCTGTCCCGGGACGTTCTGTCATTTTGAACAAAGATTACAAGAGGGGAAAAGGGGAATGAGTCTAAAATTATACCCCCCAGCCTCTAATGGCCAATAATAAAATAAACAATTTTCAACACCTGCGCTATTTTTAATATCACCGACGTATTACATTGAATGTGTCAATATTTGCCCTCCACATTTCTCGACTCTCTCGCTGATATGCTACACAGAAGACGCTTTCATTTTTCATAAGGCTCTTTTTATTTCGCTCGTTTTATTTGTTCTGCGAAAATTGCGAGCAGATCTAGATAAAACGGGTTAATGAAAGAGCTTTTCGTTCTTTATTTCTGCCTCACATTTTTTTTTTTTTTTGTTTTTCGTTTATGCTTTATTCTGTTTGCTTGTAAAGAACGAGCTAAATGGGGACTGTGACGAAATGAGATTCTTCGGAATTTTTTAAATAATAATAATGTCTCTTCTAGTACTTGATCGACCTGGATTTTAATGACTTTGCATTTGGCGTGCTGTCGTCTTTTGGGTTGTTTATTAGTTTAAAGTGAGGGCTGGTGCTTTATTTGAGTGCGGTTTCTCTACGCTGCGTTGGCTCTACGCCAGCTTTTTCAGCTGCTACGTGACAATTGGTTACTTGATATACATAGTTCTACGTTCTTTCAAGTCCTCTTGTTGCACTCGGCTCGATTGTTGCAGTCGACAAACTCAACAATAGCTAGCTGCAATATAATTCAAACGACTTTAAGTTGATTTGCACCCTAATTTCGTATAAGTACTGGTTATTTAGTCAATGCTACGTCTTTATAAACTTATACATACGATTGTATGTGAATCAGCGTGAATGGAACACATAGAAAATAATAAAAATAATTATCGTAACCGGGTCTTAGTTTTTACGATGCAAAGGCTTGCTGCGGAAACTGTTGCGGATTTTCTACTTCCAGACACGGACGTCCTCTGAGTTTTTCTCGCGTGCAATTTTCACGAAAACACGAATCGGCGTCTTATTTTAAAGCCGTCTGAAAAACCACTCATTCCATCTCACTCTCGCTCCAAACCCATAAAACCTTTCGGCAATCGTACGGCTTTTATAGGAAAGCCGAGCTTTCCGAGCCGTGTTCTCCGTAGCGCTCAAACAATTAAGCACTCGCGGCTATAAAACGGGGTGTAAATTAAAATGGATGTTCCCTCTCCCCGTCTTCTCAATTTTCCACCCTCTCATTCCCTTCTCGGGGGATTTGTATTTCTGAACCACCCTCGTGGGAAAACTATGCGTATTTTTGACTGGTCATACAGTGAGTTCGCACATAATTGATGGACCATTTGGGTCTTTTGCGAGCGCGATAAAGTTGCACTCGCAGACATTATCTCAGCAATCTAACGAAATAAATGTCAAAATAAATTCTTGCACGTAACGGATCGGGCACTTGCACCTTTAAAATGCACCGTAGAAATGCGCTCGCTTGTATCATATTACGTGTAGTTTAACTTAACTTATGGCCGACGTAAATAACAACGGTTAAAATTTTACTTTACTTTACGGTTGGATCGAATGAAATACGTTGTTTGTTCTATGACAAAATTAAAAAAATAAATAAATTTTCATCATATAAAAAGTTTACTCTGATATGTACATAGGTACATACTTGAAGTGCGATGCGTTTTTTATTGTATTTACCAAAAGCAATTGAACTTGCAAAAATAAAAAAAAACCGCCGATCTAGTCAATATCAATGCTTAAAATAAAAAAAAGGAAAGATAGCGTCAATCTAGAAACATGGAAAGGGTTAATAAAATTTCGAACGATCGTCAACCCAACTGTCACACTCGTCTACATTTTTATTTCGATTCGTAAGCATTTGAATTTTTATTTCGACGCGAACATAAAAACGAAAAGAAGGGAAATGCCAGGGGTAAGGGGGGGGGGGGGGGGGGGGGGTTGTAAAGAATTTTCCCAGGGGATCCGATCCGTTCATCTCGACTTGTGGGTCTTCGGCTTCTCGTCCTTTCGATCCACATACACACACAATTGGAACAAGTGTTCGTCGTCATTTTTGAAGATTCATCTGGGGAGTCCTTGCCGGTCGGATCCGTTATATCAATGCATAATCGGCGTCTTAATGCGTCGATTCACCCTCTCGCTCTAGCAACCCTTTCGATTGCATATCGCCATCTCGTTTTCGCGCGCGCGCAGCATAATGACAATTTATTAGTGCACTTCGGTTTTATTACTGAACCATTTGCGACAAAACAACTCGGAATGACCCATAATTTAGCGTTACATACCGCGCGAGACGCCGTTATATTTCCCCTTTATGGCGGCGACCTTCGTGCACACTTTCGGTTTGCAAAATTGTAAGTATATATCATTTTTATGAACGCCAAATCTGCCGAATAGTGCGACTCGCTCTTTGATTCTTCCGGTTTCGATTCGTCCGCTAGGTTTGTGGCGATTTTCAATTGTCTATGCGTAGCTTTTCAGCTACGGTGGTTGGCGTAGCAAAAACGGTGCGTGTTATATTAATTGAATGTCGTAGATTTATGTCGAACTTGGTACGCCATTGAATCGAAAATTTGATATATTTGAATCTCGCTACATTTGTAAGCTCAACTATAGTCATAAGTTAAACCTATCTATGTACATATATTGGATAATTAAAACTCTAAAGAACAACATGCTAAAAAATTGTTTCTTAACTCGGTATTAAGATTGAATTGTATACATACATAATTTCAAATCAGGAACAATTTAATTTCTTAATTTATAACTTAATTAAATTATACAAGTGCTTTCATTCGTCATATTAAAATGATGAATCTAATTCATTGCCTTATATATTAATTACCTTGCCTTACTCGACAACCGTCTGTCCCCAACGAAAAGGTCAACAGACTATATTCGTTGGGGGGGTGGCCTCATGTGAGGGTCTTGGGGAGAAAGGGCGTGGAGGTGTTTCTCTTCAAGGCGGCTTATATGTATATATGCCTTATACATACATTTATTTAGACAAATTCCCTGAAATTTTAAAATTTTATACTTCTTTAATTTAGGGACTTTTCCAAAATAAAGCATATCAATACAGTATGTATATTGGCGTAAGTGTTTACCTGCCGACCTGCCCGGGGCGTTGCGGTCACGGTAGCATTTCCAATAAAACAAACAAAAATATGTTAGCAGTGTTGACTCTCTTTCAAAGCTGGTTCGAGTCGACAACGAAATTTTATAACCATACACTCGTTGAATCAACGGTACCCTGTACAGTTGTTTCACGGATTGTCAAACAGAATACGGGCTTTACTGTTGTTGTAAAAACTAGCGCGCACGGGTAGGGGCTTGTGGTGTTGTTAGAATGCACCCTCATATGACAAGCAAACTGGCTAGTCATATTATATCGAAGCCGATATCTTTCAGATCGGGTTCGAGTCAAAAATGCGATTTTATAGCCGTACAATCATTCAATCAACGGTGCATTATATAATAAATTATTTCACGTACTGTCAAATAGACTACGGGCTGTACTACTATTGTATTGTATCAGTGCGTACGGGTAGAGGTCGGGGGTGGAGCTAGAATCCGCCGTCATATGACGGGCAAACCGGCTAGTTATTCATGCGAGTTTTTTCTCCAAATGCAATATGAATCGTAGATTATTTCACGATCTTATAAAATTTGAATACCACAGCGTAATTGAGTGTTATAAAAGACATCATCGTTTTCAGCCGTTCACCGTCCACTGCTGGATGAAGGCCTCTCCAATCCTCTTCCATTCTCGTCTGTCTTGAGCTATCTGGATCCAGTTGACTCCACATTCTTCTCAATTCATCAGCCCATCTTACACTCGGTCTACCTTGCTTTCTTTCACATTCTCTCGGATACCATTGCAATATTTCTCGCGTACATATGTATATGTATACATACATGCTATGCGTCAAGCCCATAGATATAAAATACATCTATGGTCCAGCCCATTGCCACTTCAAATTTTTCACACGTTCCGCTATATCTGCCACTCTGGTAATGCTTCTTACCCATGTATTCCTTTTACGATCTCTTCTTTAAATTATATCTAACGCACGCAGTACTCAACCCATTAGCGAGTAACTTTCGTTTGTCAAACCGCCAAAGCGAATTAATTAATTCGAGCAAAGACGACAGCCGAACTTCGCCTCGATCGACAGTAATAATCGACTTAGCGTATTGAAAGCGCCACCGTAAGCCTTTTACCTGAACGCACGTCTAGATTCATACTCATTCACAAACACAGATGTGCACTATTAAATTTCTACACACACCTATATGTATATATATATATACATATATAGCACACACGAGGCACAATGTATAGTGGGTTTGTGAAGCACTATTGAGGTAGCGGAGCCCCTTCGCTTTGTTCCGCGCTAAAACAAGACCATGTCGCTGAACGTATAGAAAGTGTGCGCTGATTAAGCAAAGCCCATTGTTTTCGCCCATTCTTCGGCCCCGTTATCACTCCTCGTTCAACCCTTTGTTGATGTTTTTTGTTTGTATTGTTTGCGCGGCGTATGGATTTATAGGAACCACCGTTCCCTGGGTCTTTTACGACCCTCCCCCCGATAGTAGTCCTTACTCCTACCCCCGTACCCCACCAAAAAGCCTTAATCAACTTGATGAAACTGCCCCGGGTTTGACCTTCGATCCCGATTCAAAAACGGGAACCGATTTATTGGCAAAGTTTTCCATGTACATACATACAATACAGCTTAGCGAATATTTCAAAAATATACGGCAAATGGATAGATACAAGTATATTATACTTAATATACATACATATAAACCTGGGACAATTGGTGGATATGGTTGGATGTAAAGAAGAAAAAATAAAACGAAAAATGAAACCAGGATGGAGTGCTTTTAGAAGAATGAACATAGTTTTTAAATCCAACATTCCGCTATGCTTAAAAAAGAAGGCATACAAACTAATGCGTACTGGTATGGATGTGAAACGTATGGATGTGAAACGTGGATGCTAAATTCAAAAATGCACACAGAGAAGCACGTAAAGATGTATGCTCGGTATAACAAGAAGAGATCGTAAAAAAAATACATCAGTAAGAAGCATGACCAAAGTGGCAGATATATGTAGCAGAACGTGTGAAAAAGTTGGAGTGGACACAGCAAAAAGAATGGATGGCAGATGAACGCGAGAAATTCTGGAATAGTATCCGAGAGGGTGTGAAAGAAAGCAAGGTAGACCGAGTAGACGATGGGCTGATGAATTGAGAAGAATGTGTGGAGTCAACTGGATGCAGATTGCTCAAGACAGACAGGAATGGAAGAGGATTGGAAAGCCCTAATCGAACAGTGGATTGCGAACGGCCGAAAATTATGATATAAACGAAAGCCTGTTTAGTGCTTAGGTCATTGCTGTCACACTAGCATTGCCAACATAACAAACAATTTTGTTTTAGCGGTGTGTTGGCAACGATCTGTCATAGCTATGTAGTTCGAGTACGAATTGTTTAACGTACTGTCAAACAAGCTGTGCTGTTATTGTAAACACCAGCGTGCACGGGCGGGGGTTTGGATTGGAATCCGCCATCGTATGACGGACAAACCCGCTAGTGTGTACATAATCTCGTTTGTTAGTTAAACAATTAAGCGCTGACAATTTATTTTGTACATTATTTAAAACTCACATAATTGGTTTTGCAATAATCGACGGCTCTTTAATTACTTAATAAAATAATTTCGCTCGATGGTTGTTCAACTAATTTTAATTCCCGAACAAAAGCTAAATTAAAACGATAGTGCTCATTCATTATTTACTTTTAATATTATATTGAGTTTCATTTGTATTTACTTTATTACAATAGTTCTACGTTAAAAGCATTTGTTTAAAAAAAATTTGATAATTGAGTATCTCAAAAACGCTAAGTTCATTACTTATCTAAATTAAAAGTCTCTCAACTAAAATAATTATAATGTGTTTTAAAATTTTATCCATTGCCACTTTTCATAGGTTCATTAACTCTGCCCGGTTTTTGGTTTCGTTGAATATATTTGCTTTAATGCGATATTATTATTATAATTTTAAATGTAGACTTTGTGTAATTGGATTGGCGCACGCTTTCAACCCTTATTCGACTTACTTACGTCACAATCGATTTGTCTGAAATTTTTTTTCATCGGCTCAATATTAGAAGTGTCGTTTATCCGCGCAGCTGGTGTTTGCGGATTCGCGGTCCGCGGCCCTCAAGCACCCACATTATTCAAAATAATGGCCCTTTCGCCGCCGGGTCGTTTATCCGAGGTACGCCCCGAGGGCCTATTATCCTCTCTACCCCTCGCTAAACACTCAGTTTTCCCTGGAAAAACGCTGAGGCGTCTCCGTGAAAACGCATCGCACCGTTCGATAGTGCCAATACTTATATTGATATTGATATTAATGCGAACCGACAGAAACGCTTCTCGAACGTCTGTACATCGCGCCAATCAGCTAATGCTTTTTGTTTTAAGGAGCCAAATCCCCATCCCCATCGTCTCGGCCGGGGCGTAATTCGATGCGACGTGCGAACATTAATTAAGATAATGAATCAGCAGACAAAATTTACTTATGCGAACACAATGTGTCTTTCGTCCGTAACGAAGTTGCCTTTTCGAATCTCGTTAATTTGCGGCCCGTTCGTGCGAACACGCTGGAAATTAATCTCGTGAAAAACGTATCCACGTTTATATATACAACATTTATACAATATCGGTGTGTGCATATCGCGTTTTAATCAAAAAGCCTACGACCACGTACATACATATATCGGTTCTGCGCGGAGCTTAACCCTTTCGATGCGCGCACAAAACTTGTGCGCACAGTGTTCAGATTTCAGCATTCATTTTATAATAATAATAATAATAATACACCCAACTACTCATTTTGTATGCCTAAAAAACTGTTTTTATAATTAAACTAAAACTTTTAAGGGTTGATTCATAGCCTATGTATACATATATGAGTCGCCTAGTTCCAAATCCCGATAAGTCCACAATATATAAAAACGAGGATAAAATATTTTCTGGTTCTAAGAATGTTTTCAAACGATGTCTTATACTTGAATTATTCCAAATACCGCCAAGTGCGCCGTAAAAAAATATTGAAAATCAGTGTTAGTTCCAAAAACTGACAATTGCACTATGATAAAAACTGATAAAAGCCATATTTAGAAACCAAACAACGATAAGTCCATTTTTCTAATCTCAATATTTTGTTTAATATCAACAAAATTAAGTTTAAATGAGTTTTAAACGCCATCAAGCAAATAAGTCTGTAGCAGAAAAACCGCGTTTTCGAACAAGTGAGTTTTATGGACTTATCGGGATTTGGAACTAGGCGACTCATATGTATGTATGTATGTGGGAATAAAGTCATACGGTTCATAAATGGAACGTTACCAAGCTATACATTTTTAAACATTCGAGGCCATTTTCTTGATGTTCTGCAATTTATTATTCTAAGTAATATGTAGGCCGTGGATCACTTATACAATCACACTTTTCACGAAAGACAAAAGTATCGCATATCAAATATCACATCCGCCAATTATTTTGATTGCATGTTATGAAAATATTTCAGTTAGTTCCCGTGTATGCTTGCTAATTTCATATGACTTTTTTTAACCATTTAAAGCAGCGGTCGCCAACCTTCCGGACCTCACGGACCACTGAACTCAAAATCTCGAATACCGCGGACCACTTTCATGATTTTTTCCATTAAAAATAACATTCTAAATATGAAATGGTAATTACACTTGTATTTGCACTCCAAGTTATTTTAAAAAGGTTGGATATCACTTTATGCTGATAGAAAAAATATAATAAATAAACGATATATTCATTATTCATTATGAAAACTGCCAGTTATGACGTATGGATGTCAAACTTGGATGCTAAATTCTACGAATGCTACGTAAGACTTAGCGCACACAGAGAAGCATGGAAAGATGTATGCTTGATATAACAAGAAGAGATCGTAAGAGGAATACATGGGTAAGAAGTATGACCAAAGTGACGTGTGAAAGTTGAAGTGGCAATAGGCTGGACACATAGCGAGAAGAATGGATAACAAATGGACGCGAGAAATGCTGAAATGATATCGAAGAGGTTGTGAAAGAAAGCAAGGTAGACCGAGTGGAAGATGGGCTGATGAATTGAGAAGAATGGGTGGAGTCAAGTGGATGCAGATTTCTCAAGACAGACAGGAATGAAAGAAGATTGGAGAGGCCTTTATCCAACAGTGGATGGTGAACGGCTGAAAATGATGATGATTATGAAAAATGCGGACCACCAAAATTCTCTCGCGGACCACCGGTTGGCGACCGCTGATTTAAAGTTTTTTTTTACATACACAATTCAAGATTTGGACCCGTTTGAAGTTCACACACACACCGACATTGAAAATATAACTGTACGTTTAAATTTAAACATCTAGCGTGCATTATTCAACGCGGGCGAATACTCGCGCACATTATCGCCGCTAAGTGTGAACTCGTGTACGTCAACCCTTTCGAGCCCGGGGCCACGGATTCGCTCGTGTAATCCAGCATTACGGCCGCCTCACGCGCGCTTAATATTTTATAATTAAATTCTATAACGGTTTCAGTTTTCACAAAGCGGTCCCCGTGTCAGCGATTTCCAAACATTTTCGCCCAAAACACACGGCAGTTAATATTCATACACGAGCGCCGGGTCTAATTATTGTTCCCGCCGCGGCGAAGGGGATGAGGGTCTCGCACGCTGTAAAGGGGAGGCAGGATTAGTACAAAGTGTGAGGTGTGAAGGGGTTGTGGGTTATGGGTTATGAAGGGGTGGATGGGTGGAGGAAGGCCAACAGGGTCGTTCGCAAGATGAACCGTGTATAGAGAGCACTGGCTATTGTTTTCTATGTTATTTACATGAGTTGCTATGAGTTTTCCGATCACTGAACGTTTCCCTCGTACGGTATTAAAATGTATACTCGTTGAGGTTGATAGTAAACTAGCACGTGTAGATGGAATCTAAAATGGGATATTTTGATGCTGTGTTTGTTTTCCATAAGGAATCGACTATTTGGTAGGGTGCAGTGAATTTTCTTTAGACTACAAAGTGTCGTGGAAATCGCTCATTAGGGGCATTGTCGGAAAACGAAATGGAAACGGTCTCTACTGATAAGAATCACTTTGGGACGAGCGTACGCGAGGTTGTGCTCGCGATTTTTATCGCGTGCGAGGATGTGCCTACGGAAGGGGGTTGATGGGGGAGATGAAAGGGAGGTTTCTGGGGTCCGGGTTCCCTTATCTGTGGGTCCCAAACGCGAAATTTACATTTACTACCGACGGTGAATAACGCGCACCCGTTCTAAGTCGGCCCAGATCCGATCTCGAACACTAGAATCCGCCATTTAACGCGCTCCTGGGCCGACGCATTGTTTCCGGCTAGAATTGGCCGGAAGTGGGACGACTTTTGCTCGGAAAATCCAAATTGAAATTAGCTACAGTGCTCTCCGGTAAAGGAAATCGTGACTTAAATTCCGAATCCTATTTTCGACTCATCATGTATATCTCGCTATTTTCATACTTTTTAATTTATATATAAAATTATGTATTAGAAATGTTAACTAATCTAAGCGAGGCATACATACAGTGCCGTAACTAGGGGGTAGGAAAGTAGGCAGTTGTCTAGGGCGCCAAAATTTGAAAAGGCGCCAAAATTGAAAAAGTCGCTGTGGCGCCCGATCGCATAACTAAAACATTGCATCGTGTATTCGAGCGGTCAGCCTCTACACAGTATAGTAAAATCTTTTACAGTAAAATCTAAACTCTTGTCTTTCAGGCATTTCGATTTATCCTAAAAATGAATATGACACATCCTGAACCAGTTTTCACAGTTTGCTGAAATTCTAAATCAGACGTTCAGTTTAATTAAACTGCGAAGCGTGGGAAAAATATCATCTTTAATACTATTATAAAATTATATTATTAATTATATATTAATACTATTATAAGTCAACTAGAGATAGATTACAAATATTACAAAATAGAGGTATGAGATGTATTTTAAATGCGGATAGGTATGCTAGTATAAAAAAGATGATGATTGAATTAGATTGGTTGAATGTGAATGATACTTTGAGAATTTGTATGTTCGTATTTATATTTAAGTTAGATAATAATATGTTACCATCATATTTTAGTAAATTTATTGTGAGAGGAATGGATGTATGTGAATATAATTTAAGGAATAAAAATAATTTAATTATAAAAAATGTTAAAATAAATAGAAGCATCTTGTACAGAGGTGTTTTGGAGTATAATAGACTGCCGGATGGAATTAGAAGTTCCAAAACTATTGAAAAATTCCTGGCAGTCTTAAAAAAACATCTCTGTACAGATGCTTATTTAAGGATTATAATTAATTAGCTTAAGCTACTGTATTATATAAATAAATAAATAAATATAAAAACACACTTTCACGCACCTTATGTACTTTCTTACACACACATTTAGTATTTTCTCTCATTGATGTTATTAATTGTTAATCGATGGAAATAATGTAATTGGCCTTTATTTTATGTTTATGATTACTTTAAAAAAAAATTCTCATTACGCTGTATTTTTAGCGAAAAAAAAACCTGAAAATTTTGAAATTTCAATAAAATTTTCAATTTAAAAAATTATAGGGGTGGGCACCGAAAACGCAGTCTGCCTAGGGCGCCGAAAACCCTAGTTACGACACTGCATACATACATATATGTATAGTTGTCTGAACACATTTTGACAGATTTTGGAAGGTTGCCGTGTAGTTTGTGTGTGTAGATCAGCGGTCGGGAACCTTTTTCAAGCTAAGAGCCAAATTTGGAAAAACCTTGCAAAATTGGTAAGTTTGGGAGCCGCAACATATTATTTTAGAATTATATATTCAAAATGAAATTAAATTAATCATTAATGAAATGTAAGAAATGAGTTATCCTCGTGATATTTCTTAACGTTCGACAGTGAATACTGGAGATAAAATAGGCACTAAATACCAAAAAAAGAATTGTGGTGATTTTTGCAGATTTGAATTCTATCTGCCATCGCCAATAATCTTAAATAAGGCCTATGTGCAAAAAATATATATTTTAGTTACTACATACGCTTGACGATCGCGTTGAGTGTAAATCCATGAGCTTTAATTTTAAAATACGCAGTAAATAAGTGACAGTTGCCAATTGTATGACAGTGGCTGACGACGGGTGTCAATCTACGTGCTCTAGGGTCACTAGAAAGCGAAAACCTGGTAATAAAAGTGTTCATTTTGCCATTTCAGTTCATTTTTAAAAATAAATAGGTATTCATAATGAGCTTTGATTTTATTTAGAAAAATGCGTATAACTCTACATCAAGTTTTTGGCACTTGGTGCCTATTTTATTTCCAGTATTCAGTTTATTACTAAAAACTATTTATTACTACATTTTATTACTAAAAAGTATTTATTACTACAGTTTATTGCTAAAAGTTTAATCTGAAAAACGATCTTAAAGCTTTTTATAGCCACGACGTTGTGGAAATGGGATTCATGGGATCTTGTGTAAACTGTGTGTCAACATTTTGTATTTCACGCAAAACGTTGGATGACAGCGAGAGCCGCGGGTTTTAATACAAAGAGCCGCATGTGGCTCTGGAGCCGCCGATTCCGGACCACTGATGTAGATTAACAATGTACTGTATCATGATTTATATGGTTATATCCTTATATGACCAATAAGCCACTCTACTTTTCAAAAAGCCATTAAAATGTAATAATATATGTATGTATGTAGGTATTAAATTTCAAAAGTAAATGAAAATCTATCAAACTAGATTCCCGGCAGCCTTAAAACAACGCCTCTGCACAAGTTCTAATAGATAATTAAGCTTATTTTGTAATTTTAGCTTTACTTCACTTTTTTGTTTGTAATAAGCTTTTCAAGCTATTTTAATTAAATTAATATAAATCAAAAATTTCTCTCGCATATTTATTATACAAGCAGTATGCATAATAAGAAATGTTACTCGGAATCTTTTGTTCTATACTTTTTGATACACTCAAGGATGGAAAATGTTTAAAATAAATATAACACTATTTATTTTGTAAGTGATGATAAATTTTATGACTGAGGCATGTCCTTTATCCGCGCTAAATAACACACCTTTTGTTATCGAAAGTCTTTGTTGCCCATACTGTTGGAACATATCCTGTTAACAATGTCCATCCAGTACACAAAAGTGTACGTACATACATATGAGTACACAATACACAACATCTACATACGTACCCGTCAGTCCGTCCGTCGGTCACATACATACATAAAACCCGCGACGCAACCAATTTGACCCGGCCCACCGAGGATAATAGCCCGAAACAGTGGTTTAAACTCGGCTAAACTGATTCGGCGCGGGTCGTGTTCTCGTTTTGTTTTGTTTCAAGCCCCCCCCCCCCCTCCTATAAAGTTGAGTGCCCCTGGGCCGGAAGTGCGGTAGGCTCACTTCCGGCTCGGGGATTTCTCCGGGGACGGACGGACGGATTGCGGCACGCTCTCGTTGCATATTTGTGCACTTTATTGCACTTTTACGAGCCAACAACACAATGTGGACGTCAGAAAATCCGGCTTCGAGTGCCGGTCGTAAACTCTTTAAACTTTAGTGAACTCACTGACCTTCATAAAAATAACCATTGAAAGTAAATATTTACGTTTTGATTCCACTAAATAATAAAAATATCCCGTTGGACGTCTATTTTATTAATTTGGCAATACGTTCATCTTAAATCACAAATAAGAATACACCTTGTATTCACTTTATCAAAATTGGTATATAATATAGTTCGCCTCATTATCTTTTATCTGTATTGCTATTTGAAGTACCATATTGCACTTTGGCAACATCTAAGTCATTTTACTTTCAATTTTCACGTACATATTCATAATAAGTCATGAACGAAAAGTAAATTTCAAGTACTTTTTAGAATTTTTGAAGTAAAACTTCTTTCCGCTCGGTAGATTAAAAACGGTTCATCCAACGTTCCATACAAACGGAGCGAGCGATAAGTGGTCACGCATATCCCCCCCTGCCACCCCGCACCGCCCCCCCCCCCCCCGCACGCCCCTCGCCTACGCCCACATGCCCCGCACCGCCCCTCAGTTTAGTAAAAACGTGTCATCGAAGCGTGGCACGACACGAAAACCAGTCACGGCCAGCGGTCAGCGGGTACCCCCCCTCCTCGGCTAGACGTCAGGTAGCAGTGAGAACAGTGAGTCATTTGGTGAACGTTTTAAACCACATTTGTGTACACAACTCTTTCACATCTGTATTTTACTTCTTGTACATTGCACTTGCTTTAAATTGCAAAGAAGTTTCACTTCTATAGTGAGTAGCGGCTACACACTGCGATTTTTTTTTTGTATGTAAATGTTGAATTATTTTTCTATTAATTCTAAAACCAATAAATTTGTAACGGCTTCATTTTGCATATTCGTATTGTATTTTTCAATGTATGCTTTTGATCTTTCGAACCGTAGTAGAATCACCTTACAATTTTCGAATATATCGAGGAAATAATCGTTGAGCAATGCCTAGCAACATTGATATTAAAGGTTTAATATCGAATTCAGATCAAAGGTCTCCGACTTTCGCGCACCGATAGTAATAGTTACAAAGGGCCACAAAACTCGTTATGGCGTAACATTAAAACTGTTTACCGCGAAACCTTTTTTCCCGAGAGCGCGACCCCATAGAATGTCCTCTCCAAGGGGTGCGCACTCCTTTCGTATAATGGAAAACATTTGAATATATATTCAGTGTGCGAGAGCTTTTCAGCTGAAAAAGTATTGCCGAGGCACCGGGCGCGCGACACTCGCCAGGGCGTATCCACCCACCCAGCCTCCCAACTCTTTATATGCCTTTTTCACCTTGGCTTTTAGCATTGCGTGAGATGCTTTCAACTCATAATGCCTTCATATTTTCTGCAAAAGCCCCTCGAAAAAATAACGCGTGCGATATACGAGAAAGAGACTGTCGAGCATCATCGGGAAGAGGGGACGATTCGACTTTCGCGCTTCGCACTTCGCAGCCCGCCAATCTCTTGATAAGCCCACCCCCAAAGTCCATTCAGAAACGGTCGTTCCTATTTTAAACATTTAATTTTATTAAAAGCGACGCTCCGACACTCGCAAGACGGTGCCGGTGGGGTGGAAAGAAGAATAAAAGGTGGGTTTACCTCGCCGACCTCGCAAAATACAAAGGTAAACGCTCGAAATTGATATTTTATCCTCGGTGACAGGAAAATAAAGAAATAACTCGGAGAGCAGAGAGAGTCATCTGTCAGACTGGAATTCTTACTTGACGTGTTTTATTTGTCCCGCGATACGCTTTTTTTTCTGCATGTCATTTCCGGGAAAATTCCTCCGTCATTGATTTATACTCCATATAGAAACGAGGTGCGTTAATTATTATCAAATCTTTCTTACCCTAGAAAATTCAATTAAACTTTTTTATCCAGTATGAAAATGCTAGTTTTTCCAGTTAAATTCAATTCTTTATATGAAATGTGTATACATTTTTCTCAACAATACATGGGTGTGCGTGTGTAAATATGTTGAGCACACGTGAAAATTCACATGCACAGGAAAAGAGGCTTTCCTTACAAATATCGCTTTTCCTTTTGCGAATATCTGTCGCGAGAGAGTTTTTCATGCTTTCGCTGCCGCCGAGTATGAAACCGTGAAATCGTAATGAGTTTTCTGCTCTATCACGACAGAGACTTTTTGCCCCGCTTTGCAAATATTGCTCGAGGCGTGACTTTCGTACTGCACTGTATATAACCTTCTTCTTTCCTTCACCCCCTTTATCCTTTCCTCTTCACCTGTGCTTATTGACACGTCGAGTCCTATGCTCTTTGTATCTCTCATACGATTCCTTTGAAGCGTACGAATAAAACAAAACGTTATTATTCCAACGTACCCCACTCAACGGTGTAATCACACACGCGCACGAAGCTTTTCTATTATTGAAGATCTCTAGCCCCCGTCCGAGTATTGATTTTTGCTTATTTATTAATCAATAGTTTGCTCCACTTTTCATTCTTGCGCGCTCCATATATTTCCTTCCGCAATATCGATCAAGTATTAATACTCAATCACGATTATGTTTCCACTCGTTGGATAAAAAGGCACGTGAGCCTTAAATAATATATTGTGACACGGTTATTCCGACGGACATGGAAAAGAAGAAACGTCAAAATTTCAATCAAGGAAAGTCTTTCTACGCGCGGAGGCTTTATCGCGCTGTCTTGTTTATTTAAACGTCAAAGTAAATACATGACATTTGTTTTATACGATACAATCACTCTATGTTATATACTTTTTACCCAGAATTTTTTTATAATTTAATTTAATATGAACTTTATTTCTGTCTATCTATTTATGAATATCAAAGTTTCATTGATTGTATTATTTATTTTTTTGACGTTTATATAATCGAGACGTAGTTTGACGCTCTCAAATTACGTATACATATATGTACATACATACATATGTACATATATTATTTGAATTTATTTTGCAAAATCTCATTTGACTAAATTATGTAATCACTGCCTTTTTTAATTGCCGTTTTTTTTTTCGATTCCGTATTTAATACACCACCGCAGTGTCATTAAAGTGAACTCTGAGTGTCACGTTTGTCAAACAAAAGGTTCTAAAACATTTTACAATTCCTTTGAGTGAAGAAGATGCGGTCGTAAAGCTGCTCCGGTAATTAAGCACCTTATTAAAAATTAACACGCTCCAGTTATAGCGAAACTTTCACCCGTTTCCCTCGGTCAGGATTTATCGCATTTTTTTTTTGTCTTTCTCTTCTTTTCCCCTTTTTTTTTTTTTTTGGATGCGGCGTCTTCGAGCGTAAGAGTCATTAAATGTCTGCAAACACCGAAAGTAATATGTCCTTTTTACGAGTCCGCAACGTAACTACGTACTCGTCGTAACACCTAGGAAGTATAAAGTCGTCGTCGTCGTCACAAAGCACCGTGTAGTTGGCAAAGGGGTGGATCTGAATGAAGATCAGCACTTGCCGAATTCCGGATGATTAATCCGGATTCTATTGGGTGCGGATAAAACAATTACGCGGGGAGCTTTCAGTCAGCCCAAAAGCTCGCACCCGAATAAAACTTAACGATTCGACGTGCGACACAAAGACAATTTCACTACATGTTGAAAATTATCGTCGATAGTTAACTATACATTTTGGTAAGGCAATGGCCACATCGAACGGGTTAATTCGTCTTCGACAAAGCCCTACATATGTCGACCGCGTTTTATTGGTAGCCATATTGTATTATATTTTGCGCGTTAGCAGATGCGTCCTTTTCGGGGGTAATTGGCGAGCTACCTGCCGTCATATCTACCCCCTTTCTAACCCGTTCTGATACTTTTACGCTCCGCAACGAATATGTACACACCTAATCAAGAATTTTACGATAGACATTATTTTTACGAGGAGAGCCGTCTCCTTCGCTGACGTGAATGCCAATGAGTGTCCTTATTACCCGGGAATGAAGGTAAAGCGGAAGGGGAGGGTGAAAGATAGGACGAGGGGGGGGGGGAGGGCGAATAACAAATTTATGAAAGTAAAGCGAACGAGAAGGCTTTATCGCCTCACATCTATCCGTCTATCTGTCTGTCTGTCTATCAGTTCTCGTTTCACTTCACCGTAGATTTGGCAGGAAACTGTAAGGGGAGGGGGTGTGTGTATGCGGTACGGGGGGGGGAAGGGAGGGAGATTGTAATTTTATATGGTAACATTTCCCATCGTTTTGATGGCTACGGATCGGGCTACAAAATGGGCATAAAAATATCGGTAAAAATCGTACAACTGTTATTCTCGCACGTGTGCCGCCGTTTCTGAACGTCAGAGCGGAAAATCGAGGAAAAATTGCTTCTTGAGTATTCGCAAAATTCTTGTGCTGTTTACTGCACGATTTAATCTAAAGGTTATGTTGCATTTTTTTCCCTTTACAATGTCGAATATTACCATTATTATACCAATACCCACTCGATGGTATTTATATTATTTTACCCATATAGGTACATACGTACCTACGTAGTACAATGTACATATTGTGATTGTGCGAAAATTCAACCTAGAGATTTTGACTGATTTGTATCGGGTACCATTCACTGATCACATTTTCATGATTTTTGGAAAATTTCCGTATGTGAAAATCGGTTTATCTCAAAAACCATCAATGCCACTGAAACTTCATATTGATAAGTTTGTCACCGATCTTTACAATTTCACGTTTTCAAAAATTGTTTTTCCCATTGAAAGTCACCTAATTTTTTGTATAAATTGTGACATTTTCAATGCCACTTAACCACCATCAGAATTTAAGGAATGTTAACTGTACACCGATTCCTTAGATTTTTAATGTAACAAATTTGTCGTCCTCTATTGTAGAGTTGCGGAATTCTGCATTTTCCACATTTCATAATTTATCTAAAGTTTTCTCCGCTTGACGGCATTGAGAAGTTTTGTGTTAGTTCTGGGTTGTTTTAATATCGAGAGATGCGTAAAATAGACAGTGTACGTATTGTCGATTCCATTATGTCTGAATTCATTTCGGATTGACACGGTGCCGTTCGCTCGACTTAACTGAAATTTTTCATTTTCCTTTTTTGACGTGAATACGTTTATACGCGGACTAGTATGTGGTACCAGTACGGAAACGGCGTAGTTACGGTTGGATGGGCACACATTCCGACACTATAACTTCGTTACTAATAACACGATTGACATGAATGTTGTTTTATTCGCTCGGGTATACGTCTACAATACATATATGACCTTAAATTGGCACCGTGCATGCGCGAGGCATGGTAGAAGAGGCATATCGTCCAACGACTATTTTGGACGTTTTTGAAAAATTCCAAGCAGTATATCTCGCAACTCTTATGTGCTAGTCATTTTTCAACTAAAAAAATTATCTCTTCAAGGTCTGTTGATTTAAGCTATAAAAAGTGAACTGTGTAAATTATTTGTTGGTGAAATATCAAAAACAGTTTGAAAAAAAAACTTCACTATGTCGAACCATACTCGTCGAAAAGCCAATAGGAAATACAAAAAACGTATATTATCAGAAAGAAAGTCTAATTACACTGAGCAACAAAAAAAAAAACCCAGAGCGGAGATTGATCAATCTTTACTAATTTTGACCCACTGACTTCGAATCCGATAATGATTTTTGTTGATATGCTTTCGTTTATGAGATATTTGCGATTTAAAAAATGTAAAAAATATCCATTTTTTTGGCTTTTGCGGTCTATAACTCAAAATATAGTATAGCTGTGCTCAAAGTAAGTATTGAAATCAATAGTCAGATATTTTTCCTATTGATTTTAATTTTTTATTACTTTGAAATACTTATAATTAATTATCTACCGAATTTTTAAAGTCAAAAATATATTTTTTTACACATTTTTTTCCCGTGCTATTGGCGTTTATTTGGCGAGTTTTTTTTATTTCACCACGTTTATAAGGATTGCTTTTCTATCTCAATATTTTTTTATTTTATCTAAACGTACTAATTGGAGCGGAAAATGATTTTAAACTACGTTATGAGATGTTCTCGGCGGCGCAAACGTATTCACGGAATACGTTTCTCAAAAACTACACTATATCAATCTGAAAATTTATATTCATAGTTTTCGTATAATGACTTGTTATGATTTTGGTAAAAATCCGACAACCTGAAGTAGCAGATTACTTTTAAATATAAACCATTTTTGGTCTAAAATGATTTATATTATTATAAATTTATAGTTTTATGAATCATAATATGTTACGAAAAAAATTCATCAATATCCATCAACAGGAAGTGGCAGAATATTGATTAAGAATGTGTTATAGAATAAAAAAAAAGAAATTTCTTAGGATAAATAATATTAATATATCTATTATAATATATCAAATAAAAAAAAGGTTATAAAATGTAAAAACGTACAAATTCAAAAACAAAATAAACAGTAAAAGGTAAAAAAAGAAAGAAATCGATCGAAAAATGGTCTGAAAGAAATCGATATAAAAGTATGATTCGGTAAACTTCAGCAACTTTTTTTTGCAGTTTCTATAAGTACATAAGTTCAACTTTAATATATATATAAATCAAAACTGTACAGTGACCTATGCTATTTTAAAAGTTTCAGGAAACTTTATATTGTTGAAAAAAATTTTAAATTTGGGCTACAAACAAACTAATCCAAATTTCTACAAAAGAAATTAATATTTTTGTTAAAATTCTAATAAAAAATATTAGTTTTAATAACCTTTTCTAGTAATATCCATTTTAAAACAACTAGACGACGTTCCAGAACGCGTGACAAAATGCCTATTGCATTGAACGCACCAAACGTGACTGGTATAAACCGGTTTCGCTGCAGTCTTTATTTCACGCGTTTGTCAAATTACCACTTGCTCGCGACGTTGCCAAATTAAATTTTGATAATAGTATTTAAAAATTCAGATATAATATTATGTAAAATAGTGGTACATAAATAGTTTATCGAAAATATTGAAATCGAAGCTTTTCTAGCTAGAACTTCAAACGGCGACACTGTGCGGCGGGTTTAACCGTCATATTGGTCATTCGCGCGCTCTCTCTCGCGCGAAACGTTCAACAGAAGGCGTTCGAGAGAAGACGAGAAAGAGAGAGCGCGCGAATATCTTTATGACCGATAAGCGCGCCACCAATTTAAATTGCGCAAATCAATTTAATTTGCGTAAATTCAAAATACCTCTGATAGCTCTATTTTGTAACCTTTGCATTTTATCTAAATCTTGACCACTGAACATATTAAGTACAGTGGCACAATAAACCACGTGTGGCAAGACAATTGTATTATAGACTAAACCCTAAAAAACCAACTTTTCTAGCCATTTTTTTAATTATATATTCAGCATGTACCTTAAAGTTCAGCTTAGAGTCTATATTAATTCCCAAATATTTTAAATTATCAACTATTTCAATAATTGTATCACTAATCCTAACTTCATTCAACACATTTTTACTGTGCCAATGATAAATAAATTTGTCGATTACTAGTTAAGACTTTATTCGCTAACGCAGACGTATTCACGGAAAACCACAGCCGTGTTTTGTATTTACTTTGAAAATGAATCGCACATTTCCAGCGATTGGTCGCAATTCCGACTGAACGATACGGAACGCGATGTGACAAGCTTTCAAAAATTGAAAAAAATAATGTACACTTATACAACGTACACGTGTACGTCACTGACTTGATAGGTGAGTGGTCGTCAGGACGAGGGTGTTCTCATTGGGGTTGACACCCCGTCACCGGAGACGATCGGTCCCAGTTGACCCACCCCCTTTAGCCACCTGATATTAGTCACCTCACTCCCCTCAGTAACATCTCCAGCGCCTCGTTCTCATTTCCGTTACGTGTTTCGGTGCGAATTGCCCACAGCCGGCCCTGTCTTATCGGCCGTCCGATCGAAGTGACAGCTCGGGACCTGTGGGCGGGTAGGGCGGTTTTGTGGGAGTTTTTCCCGTGAAAATTGCTCGCATTGGCAGGCAGAACGACCGCGACCCGCACTTAACGAGCCCTGACGTCTTGTTCATTTCGTCCCCAAAGGCGCACTAGGAAAATACCGACTCAATTAACGTGCCATTCGACTGAAAAAAAAAAATCGCAGTGTGTAGCCGCTACTCACTATAGAAGTAAAACTTCTTTGCAATTTAAAGCAAGTGCAATGTATGTACAAGAAGGAATACAGATGTGAATGTGAAAGAATTGTGTACACAAATGTAGCGAAAGTTGAGGCGAGCCACACACACACACACACACACACACACACATATGCATTTTGATAATGATTGGACTGAAGGAACATGCTGTATTTCACAAAACAAAAATATACAAAACAATAGTGTAAAACAATCGTAACAATTAAATCAAATTGTAACAATCAATCAATCGAAACAATCGTAACAATTAAATCAAATTGTAACAATCAATCAATCGAAACAATCGTAACGTGTACGCGCGCGAAAGTTATTGTTGCATGTAGTGAAAATTCGTATTATTCACCTATTCACAGATACTACACACGCGCAATGTGTGTGTGGCTGCGCGACCTGTATTATACCTGACGTTTGGCCGAGGAGTGGGGGTACCCGCTGGCCGCTGGCCGTTACTGGTTTTCGTGTCGTATCGAAATTTTTTTACTACATTGAGGGGCGGTGCGGGGCGCAGAGGGGACGCTCAAATTATCAGGGTGGATCTCTGTCCCGCACGAACGCGAAAGAGCAAGAGAGAGGGCAATAGCCTACCTCCAAACTGAAGGAGTGGGGATATGCGTTACAGCTTATCGCTCGCTCCGTTTGTATGGAACGTTGGATGAACCGTTTTTACTCTACCGAGTGAAAAGAAGTCTTCCTTCAAAAAAAACTCATACCAAATCGCACTATAGCGTGACTTTTACAATTATTGATTGAGAATGTTATGTTTTGCGTCTCTGTAATCAGTAAAATTACATTGTCGATATTAAAAATCAATTACGACAACTGTATACGCACGTTAAATCCGTTCACAATTGTGCGAAAAAAATTTCAATATTCGAATTTTATACGTATCGAAGTACTACGTATCATACAAATTCTTATATAAAACTTAACGATATAAGAAAAAACCACGATACGGCGATAAGCATATTGATCGTGCGAATCTTTTCATCGGCTGCGGAAAATCAAATTGATATTCTCACCTCGATATTTTCCCAACAAGAAAACTCGCACGGGGAAACTCATCAAAAATTAATATCCTATCAGGATAACAACGTTTTTTTTTTTTTAGAGGGCGCCTTCTTGATCTTTCGGTTCCCCTTCACGATCGACTCCGCACACTGATTGCTTATCGATTCGCTCCTCTGAGGTAAGAGAAAAGGCGGGGGGGTAAAAAAAATGAGGGAAACCAGTGTATTATTTATTCTTAAAGGACATATTTTTTTCGCGTTCGGGGACCCTCGTTTGTGAGGAATAAACTAGAACAAATCTGCATTCACAATCCAATTTGTATAGTCTTTGATCTGAGCCCTCGATACAACGAGAGTAGGATATCGGATTATGTATTTTTTTTTTTACCTTTGAACCGTGAAAGGAATTTAATTTGTACGTTTCTTTAACACCGCATTATGCGAGGAAAATATTTTTTCTTCCTTATTTACATATGTACATTTCAACAATCACATTTTTATTTTATCTCTATGCGAAATTATACTAAATGAAATAACGTACCGTCATGCTAAATAACCAATTATATTTTTTGCATTTTACGAAATAAAATTACCTTTAGGTATGATAGCTGGATATTCGATTATAATTTACGCATTTCTTAGTAACTAGCCGATTTTCCCGGTATGATATGACGGTGGATTCTCATCCTACTTCTCACCACCCAACAACCCCAACACGTGCGCGCTGGTTTTTGTACAATAATAGTGCAGCTCGTAGCCCGTTTGATAGTACGTGAAATAATTGTGTAGTGGGTAGTTGAATGAATGGGTGTATGGCCTTAAAATCGCTTTGTAGACTTGAAACAGACATGACAGATAGCGGCTCGTTGCCAACACACTACTACATATATAAAATAAATTTGTTTGTTATATTCTCAATGTTAGCATGATAGTAGTGAGCCACACAGGCAGACAAGTGGTCAAGCAGATTTTACGCTAATAGTAAATGAACATATATGTATGTACATACATGTACATACATATGTATATATGTATGTATGTAGGTATAATAAAAACGCTTATTGCAAATATAAAATATTTTAATATGACAGGACGCGTTATGCAAATTAAAAAGTTCAAAAGCTCAAATGCGGCAAAATTATTGCTTTTGTCGAAAGTGAGGCGTCTCTAGACGCAGAATATATAATTCCCTCGAAAATGGATCTTATTTTCGTTTCGAGTTTCTTTCGTCTGGGGCATTCATTAGTTCATTTCTCAGCTTCCTTTGTCTGGCCACAACGGCTGTCTACCTCAAAGTCACGATGCTAATCTTAGGTATGGATCTAGCAGGCTGCCCGATGCCCCGGGAGATATAAGAAATTGGAAAACAATGGAGTTGGCGGGGAATTCTATCTGATGCCGGCTGGCCTCCCTGCAAATTACTTAGCTTCATTTTGTTGCCCACACTTACCTACCCAGCTGTGGTGTCTGCCTCGGGGATATTAAACTATGGTCTCCATTGCTCTTTTCTTTATTTTTTTTTAATTCGTCATTGTAGGCAAATAAGTAAATTAAAAATACATAGACACCTTATCTTTCGCAGAAAATCATACCTCGCCTTTGTCTCGTTCCGCATTTTATATTAAGTATAAATTTTGCAACCAATTCCAATGGGGCTCTATACATACGTGTAAGGTTTAAACGCGTTCATTTAATTTTCGCATTAATACAATAAATTCCGAATCGTAGGTAAATTTATTTATAGGGTCGTAATAGACTATTAAATATCGACTCGACGCTCGCACTACGTGACCTGATTGTAACGCGGTACGGTGATTTAAGGGTTAACCAAAAGGGCCGAATTCAAACATAATCGTATGGGTGAAACGTCCTAGAACGATTTTCGCGTTAAATTTTATTAAGTGATTTAAATTTCACCTCATATTTACGGGGATGTAAATAAAATGAAATATAAAAACTGGCACGTTTGATTTGTAAATTGGCACGTTGGCCAGTTTTACGGCCGTTAATGAATTTATTTATAATTTTATTATTTCGAATCGGCAATGTAAAAGCGACCCGTGACTGATTTTCACAATAATGACGTTCGCCTATTTCCGATACGGTTCAGTTGATATTCCGACCGCGCACCCAAACACTGTTTTAATTAATTCCGTACGCAAATATGTTGCATTTTCGATGAATGTTTGCCATATTTTAAAATCACCCACGCACCAGCATACTAATACGAAATAAATTGCGACAAAACAATGAGCTATTTAGAAATTCGAATTGGTCGTTCGTATATATAATTGTATAAATGTAATAACCTAATCCAGGCAGACTTCAATCTTAGTTACATTTTGAAAAATGTATTTAATCTTTCAAGTAAAATGTTAACGTCTCGCTTTTTTCGATACGTCACGACTTGTCAATCCGCTAGTGACGTTTCGAGAAATCACTCTTTTTGACTTTCGACGTTTTGCCGCTAAAAGCCCCCGAAGACGAGACACAAACACCCCTTCCTTACATTTCTTCTCGCCCCCTCCACGTTCGTAAATAATTAAGATTAGAGTTCTTCGAAAAGTAGACACAATACCTTCGAGTGATTTATAGGTTCTACTTTTCATCGGAACTACTGAGTCATACGCGTTGCGCAAACACGTCGTTTACATATACATATGTGTACATGTGTGTGTGTGTGTGTGTGTGTGTGTGTGTGTGTACAGGATGAATGAAAAGTAATTCACTTTATACGTTGAAACCTCGATTGGATACGTTCGTCTGAAAAGGAAATTTCTATTCGCCCTACTTACTCGACATATTCGATACGAAAATTACTCTTGCTTCAGTCATACATACATATGTACGTACTACTGTGCAATGTTAGATTAAATTTCGTCTCAAAGGCACGAATTTCGTATCATATCGATAATGTTTCATTTTATTATAGCAGCCACACCGTACCGTACCTAAAGTAAGGTACGCCTTTCTGGTTGATTGTAATTAAACGATGGATAGCTATTATTGCTTTTTTCCATATATGTATGTATGAACATACGTTATATTAAATTATAATACAAACCCTAATTTAATACATTTTGCTATTATTTAACAGAACCTTAATTGCAAAAACTGAGCGACGACTTTCCATTAATACATCGGTTTTGTTTTTTAGGTGGATTTTTAATTTTAAAAACATGTCTGAAAGAAAATATTGTTTTCTTGCAAAAAAGAGACAAATAAGAATGTATGTAGAGACGAAATTGATATTTGAAAATATCGATTTCATTCGGTTTTGTGTCTCGTTTGACATTGATCGTTATGAAGCGCTCGCGTACGATTCAGACAAACGTATATTTTGCTTGTTTTTTTCAATGCAAACAAATGAATAGAATACGATATTGTTTGTATTTTCCTTTCTCTTTATAAGCGTATATCTCGTCATATTCAAATTTGATAGACGCGTCTTAAAATAAATAGGCGCAAAAACATACAGAAACGTTTTTCGCCTCATAACTGTCTACTTTTGACAGCAAAACGAGTTTGTGTTGTCTCACGGTACAATTCTGACGAGAACAAGCTCGAGAGCCATCCGATACCCGTCTACCGGAGAAAACTGTCTGAATTTCAGATTGCGAAATTGTTATGAAAATCGTTCGCGTTGCCGAATTGTCGATATTTGCATTGCCAGGTCGTTCAAGGTAATTTCGAGAGCTTTTTCCATTTTTAAACTTATCGGGGCTCGTGTTTATAAACCGTAAAAAATAATACAAAGCAAACAATTTGTTTTATGGTACGCAATAAAATACTGAAGGCTTGTCTGTATCGAGCTTACATCTGAATTTGCAAATAAAATACTATTACAATAAAAAAAAAATGGAAAAAGCGAGTCTCATAAAAACGGTGAATAATACACAAAATTCGCATTATGAATACTAATCAAATGCGAAGAAATATTTAAATATTTCAATAACATCGAAATGGCAAAGGTCATTCTTTGGAATAAACTTTTAATTTGTCTTTTTAAGACGCGTTAGGGTAAACATTGCAAAGCAATGAAAATATAGTCAGTGCAATTTTTCAACGTGCATTTTCGCGACAGATGACAAATCTTTCCGCGTTATAACAAGACAAGTAATTTTCCAACGGATTTTCTACAATACAAACTATGTACATTGTATGTATGTATATGTAACAAATGAACATGTTTCATTTTAAACGAAGCAATTCATAGCTTAACGTTATTTCATGTTACAGCTTAATTTTCCATCCATCTATCTCCACCTCTCGCTGTACAGATTCGCAATAAATGAACAATTGAACACATCCTCTCAGTATAGTGTGCATTAATTTGCCATGACTATGGCCTTCAAAGCAAAGTCACGAGCGTAATCTCTCAATTAAAGCTGTGTGTTTGCGAATAAACACATCTTCGGAAACGCTATCTAATTGCACATCACATGCCAAGCACATGCGTTGCATTCCGTATTGCACATGCAGTTCGCCACTTGGAATGCGGCGTGATGCGGTCACACGTGACTCATCCCACCTTCCCCCTTTCCTCACTCTAATAAACAATCGCGTACTTTCGAATATTGGTCAATGTTAAGGTTAATTTCACAATCGAAATACTTATATGTAGTGTATTTAATTTTGATTAAATTTATTTCAAAATATGTTATGAAAGTCAATCGATCAACTGAAATCTAAAGAAATACCACGGGTTGATTTCAAAAGAAGGTCACAATAGAAAAGTTATGAAGCCTTACACGGATTCACAACCAAAAAAAATATGCTACGTGCAATTTTTAAATAATGCATATATAGGTATGTACATACATACATATGTATGTACATAGAAATAATTAGCAAACCTTTTCTTGACAAATGTTATTTCAGTACTTGTCTAAAGTATTATGAATATTTTAAAATTATTGTGTGTATTACATTTGTGGTCAATCGCAATGTTTATTAATTTTCACATTGCTTTTATTCAAATGCGCGCTAATTGAAATCCGCTCGAAATCTGCAGTGGCGCGTCGACCGCGGACTGGATCGGATTAAATCCAGTCCAACTGTTAAAATAACACATACGGCCAGGCTGCCGAATAAAATTCTGCAAGTCTTGCCATTTATTCTGCCGCCACCGAGATATTTAATTAAAACAGTGTCCGTGTATGCGGGTTAGGGCTAACACACCCACCCCTCCAACGGATATACCCACTACCATCTCCTCAACTCGTACATGTGCGATTTAAAACGCTTTTAAAACTCTAGCCTCGTACCCTTCAAGCCCTCTTTACCCCGTCCTCCCTTAGGGAGAGGTCGAGAGTTAGAGGGATATTCATTAAACTTTTCGCGGACGCCAATCAAAGCGTGTGTAGAATATTTAATATCGCATTTAACTTTGAAAATATCCCCCCATATTAAACATTCCTGGGAACCGAACGGAAAAAGGATGAGAAATTGTTGCCCGTTAGGATGCTACACACCGCTTTCCCCCTCCCCGCCCTTCCCCTTCGGAAAACCCCAAATTCTACGCTTGCTCGGGGAAAAAACTCGATTCGGCCCATTGCTTTTGGTGAAAATTACGAGAAACGTGCTTCGAAACGCGTTTTAATTGGTATCATTACGCCACAATGTCCTGTTGAAAATTGTACCCTATCAGTTTTTTTAACCTTTTACGTTCCCGTCCAAAAAAGAGACATTGAAGGATCGACGCTCGGTCTGTTTTTCTAATTGTTGTATTAAACTTACCTTTTCCTTTTTTAAATTGATGTTTGTAACCATACTCTAGTATATGTATAATAGCCCAATTCCTACTGTCTATCTGTCTGTCCGTCTGCTGATAACGCTCGCCTCGGTCTTTAATGTGCACGTGTTGTTGCATACAATGCTTATGATTCCATATTTCTAATATATTTCATTTTTTTTATTATTTCAATTTGAAATTCAAATTTAATTGAAAAAACACGCACGTCGCGAATGGGATTTGAACCCGTGATTACCAGATGGGAGGCCTCCTATAATTTTAAAATATTATATCCTTAGTAGGTTCGCGACTTTGCTAAATTGTTACGTAATCAATTACGTCAAACACATCCGTTGATATTCAATGGCCTTACACCAGTGTATATATGTACATATATCAGTTATCGTCCCCTGATCACGTTTTCATAATTTTTGGACAATGTCTAAGTGTATGTGTAAAATCGATATCTCATAAACCGTTAATCCTACTTCATATCTATGTATACTTATGGTACTGATTTTTACAATTCATAAGGTTATCAAAACTTTTAGTCAACCAAAAGTATTACTTCACCTTGAAAGTCGCCCAATTGTTCTTCTTTCTGTTCCATTAAAGCAAAGTCCTAGTCCATTGTATAATTTATTTCGGTGATTTTAATTCTCTTGCAAATAAACCCAGAATATTTCCAATTATATTTTCATAATTTATTACTGATGATAATTCATACATTCGATTATTTAATTGTATGTATGTATGTATGTACATTATAAAGTTAACATATTTTTATCAAGTACTAGCTGAATTGCCCGGCGTTGCTCGTGCGGGTGACATATTTTATTCTTCAGTACAAACAAAAATTGAATGAAAACATTTATTCTCCAGTACAAAATTTTTTTCAGATTAAAAAATTTGTATGGGGGCCCCTTGACCGCGGACTCCGACCCCTTCCAAAACCCACCTACGGTCTGACTTGGGGTATCATGAGATAGTATACCAAGTTTGGCGGTTCTAAGTTGAAAACTGTAGATTTGCATAGCGGACAAACAAACAAACAAACAAACATTGAATTTTATATAGTAGATAGATAGTATTCGACGTATTAGATACGATTAGTATAAAATACATATAACACAACATTTTTCACACCAAATTACAAATTAATCTCTTAGTACAAAAATTATTTATCATTTTAGTTAGCTACGAAAATAATACAGATTTAATTTCGCTTTTTTATATTCAGCCACAAACCACCCATATTCGTTGGAACTATAGGTGTAGGACAAAGTCTAATTTGCTTTGCCGTTTTCGACGTTGCCTCGACTAAATACTGGCGCAAGAATAATGCCAATCCAACTTTACTCTGCATTTTGCCGAATCTCAATCCTGAAAATTTTGATACGTTCAAAATCAATGTGAATTATCACAGTCCAATCACAATGAATTTATCTATTATACAAAAGCAAAATATTACCTATGCAGTTATGTGGTCCTGCTCCAAATGGTAAGTACACCATGGGATGCCTCGCCTTCACTTCTTCAGCTGTGAATCTTTCAGGAATAAACTTCTCCGGTTCTGGATAATATTTGGGATCATAATGCAGACCGGATACAGGTATTACAACGGTTATATCTTTTTCTACGGTGACATTCGAATCGGAAATTTTATATGGCCTCGTGCATACTCTATTGATCGTGCCAATTGGATATTTTCTAAGTGTTTCGTTTATCACCATTTCGAGATAGTGCATCTCTGCCAAACTGTCGAATGATAATTCTTCGTTGTTGTTTCCTAAAACGCTATTTATCTCCGAAACCAATTTTTGTTGGACTTCTGGATTTAACGCGAGTTCGTAAATCAAAAATGCCATCAAACTGGAACTAGTCTCGTAGCCGGCCAGAAAAAAAATAAATGCCTGAGCAGCTATGAAATTTTCATCTATCTCCATATCGTTATTCTCCTTCCGCTCTTTCAATAATAAATCTATGAAATCGTGACGGTCAATGTTTTTAATTACTCTTTCGTTTATTTGTTCTGAAATTATTCGTATGAAATACTTCTCTACTCGTTTAGATAACAATCTTAAGCGTAATAAGTTGAACAACATAGGTGAGAATTTCACAAGTGCCCTCTTAAAATTCGTTATTCGACTGTTTTTAAAAAATTCTTTTCCAATTTTTCTGAAAGTTGCTTCATCATCCACCATCGAATTCACCGATAATCCGAATGCACAGGCACCAATGACGTCAGTTGTAAATTTTGCGAAAATTTCTTGAACTTCTACTTCAGCTTCACATCCGATATTGACTTCTAAGTATTTCTCCAGCTCCTGTCCTTTTTCCAACATAAGATAAAACATATTTTTCATTTTGCCACTAGTGAACGTCGGTGTTAACTTCTTTCGCAGCGACTTCCACCGTTCACCAGTAAAGTTGAGAATGTTCGCGTCCAGAGGCTCGCGTGTTCTCACACTTTCAAAAAATCTATCCGAGAAGTGGTCAAAATCTTTTATACAAATCGACTTTATTAATTCCGGATCTCGTATCAACAACTCCACTTGGCCTATGTTGAACATCCCTACGAATTTTTCATTCGGGAAGTCATTGTATGCCAATCGATACACGTCCGCTCTGATCTTCTTTGACAGAGTCGAATCCAAGAAGTAACCAAATAATAAAATCGGTTTCACATATGGCACGTTTCTAATTTTCCAATAGTTTTGATTCCGCTTGAGGTGCCAGTATAGCAAAATCGTGACAACGACCACCAGTAATAACAACATGGTGGTACGATGGTTTCAAATGAAGCCACGAATTGCACTAATGCAATGATATGAACTGCACACTGCACTTTAATAGTTTTAAGTCGACTTAGTGAATGAAAAATGTTGCTCACACAATGCCATCACATTATCAAAGTGTCGTTTTATTGTTTTATTGTGCTATATTATCACTCTACACATATTTGTTTTAATAAATTATTACTTTTACAAGTCAACCCATCGTTATACATATCGCGTCCTTAGAGCACAAAGGTGACATGTCCAAAATAGTAAATTGTTCAATTGGTCATCATAAATCAGGGGAACATTGTATAAAAATGATAAATGTACATATTGTACTCTAGATTTTAAGATGCTCTTTAATTGTCATTAAATTTACACGTAATTACATGCAAAAAGTTCAGACTTATCACTTGTGTGCTTCAAGAATATTAGTAGAACTTTTGTAATTTGTGATGCCAAAAATTGTGACGTCATTCGAATGTGCCACTTGACTGCCCTGATAGAATAATTAAAGAGGAACAAAGTTGCATTCATAACTCATTTTCGCACAATCATGAACATGTCACCTTTGTGCTCTGAAGACGTGATATGTATATCTATACGTACAATTTAAAAATATCAGTAGATAGTTAACTATTTCCACGTGTTGTAGCAAAGTAAATTAACAGGAACGGTTTTAAATGACGATCTTAACTGCATTTAACAATCTGAAGCGTCGTTCAAGAAGTGCGAACAGTATCCAATTTGCGCGAGAAAATTGCATTTGATTCGACTTTAATGCGCTTCTGACGACGTCATCTGTTTACCTGATGCAAAACTTTGGACTCGCCGCCGCTTCCTATTCATCATATTTTAGCTTTGCCTCAACTTGCAATTAAATCTTAATATTTGTAAACTTACCAATCATATATGTAACTTATAACATCAAATTAAAAATTAGATTTGAATGGTCAAAATCCATAGTAAAAGTGTCATACAAGATTAATGTATGAGTGATTAACCTTTAGTCTAATCCCAGTTTATTTGTGATCGTATACAATGAAACACGTAGTGTACAGAATATGTACATATATATTTAGATTATTCCAATAACTGTACAGTTTAACAATTATCACATTTCATTCAAATGAGGATTGACTTGACCTTATTCAGAATGCTACAGTTTATCAATATATTAAGATTATAACATGGCATACATTTTTTTTATCATAATAAAATTGAAACATAATAAACTTTTAAACTATTTTATTTTGATGCATAAATACAATTAACTATGATAAATAAATACAAACAGCTACCGTTTCATTAACTTGGGATACAGATTAATATTGCATATACCATTTCACACCATATCTACATATATGTATGTATTTAAAAAAAAAACATAAAGTTGGCATAAAGCTAAATTCGTTTAAAAACTATTATTCGTTTGTGACTTAACATTTCTTTTTGTGACATGCAATATCACACCGTCTTCCGGAGTACTGACGAAATTTCTAGGTTTGAAAGTGATCTTCTTTGTATTTTTTGATGGTTCAAACTTATAATTCTGTAGCACGTGAATTAATCCAACTTTACTTTGCATTTTCCCAAATCTTAGCCCTGTAACATAAAAAAACACGATATACATAATTTATGTTATATTACATATTTTTTCTAAAAATATTTATGTTAAATCTGAATGTATGAAAACGTACCAATGCAATTGCGAGGACCTTCTCCAAATGGAAGATAAACCATGGGATGTCGTTCTTTTTTTGCTTCAGCGGTGAATCGTTCTGGATTGAATTTTTCAGGGTCCGGAAAATATTTTGGATCGTAATGTAATGCCAAAACAGGTATTGTGATATTTATTCCTTTTTCGATGATCAAATCTGAGTCGGGAAGTTTATTACTCGTCGTACAAGTTCTAGGTATGAAACCAAGCACAGGATATTTTCTTAATGTCTCACTCATCACCATATCTAAATACTCCATTTCTACAATGCTATCGTACGTTAATTTTCCGCCATGTTTTGCTAAAACAGTATTTATCTCCTTGAATACTTTTTCTTGTATGTCTGGATTCAAAGCTAACTCTTGTAGGGCCGTGGACATAACCATAGACGAAGTTTCAAATCCAGCACCGAAAAATATAAAAGCCTGAGCCGCCATAAACATATCGTCCATTTCCGGATCTTCTTTTTTGTTTTGATATTTCAATTCTAGCAACAAATCTATAAAATCATTTCGTTTAGTTGGACTGTTTTTACGCTGTGCCATCATGTCTTTAACGATTTTCACAAAGAAATCCTCGATAGTTTGTGGTAAAACTTTGAATCCCAACGTATAGAACATGGTAGGTGAAAACATTCTAACAATGGTTTTTAAGATTCTCGGAAAATCAATGTTAAATATCAATCTCCCCATTTTCCTAAAGGGCTCCTCAGTATCCAACATAGAATTCAATTGAAGACCAAATGCACACGAACCGATCACTTCAGTGGTATATTTTGCCATCAGTTCATGAACTTGTATTTCTTCCTCACTCTCTGCCATGATGTCCAAGCATCTTCGCAGCTCTTCGCCCTTCTCCAATATTAAATAAAACATATTACGCAACTTTGCAGAAGTAAAAGTAGGCGTTAATTTCAGTCTTGAATTCCTCCACTTTTCACTTGTCGCTGTGAACATGTTGGCGGTGAGTTTCTCCTTCAATTCGTTGTGGTCCTCAAATCTGTTTTGGAAACAGTTAAAATTTTTGATAAACACATACTTCAATAGATCAGGATCTTTGATCATCAACGTGGGATGCCGCATGCGGAATAGTCCTACGTATTTTTCGTCTGGAAATTCAATGTAATGGTCCCGATAAATATCTCCTAAGGTCCTCTTGGACAAGATGAAATCGAGACCGTTGCCTACGATGGGCGTCGATGGAACGAACGGTACATTTCTCTTCTTCCAATAATTGTCATTCCACGTGATGAATTTGTATATTATTGTCAACAAAACGACACCAATGGCGATCGCGTTTAAGTACGAAAATTCGATTTGAAACATGTTTTTTGATTAACCTGGTTATGAACGTCCGAGCGACACGAAGCAACGGCACAACTGTCGGAGCACTACATACACTAACCGGTAAATTGGTAACTGTTGATATAAGAATATCGCAAAGTAGCTTCGTTGTTCTGTCTTTTCGTTTCAAGCAATTAGATTATTAACGTGTACACAAAATTTCAAACTTTCATATTTTTCATTCACTATCTTTTGATTTTAATCATTCTACAAACGAAATGCTAAACGTACATATGTTATTTCTCTGCAAACTGTGTTGAACAAACAACAAATACTTATAATATAAAACATGAAATTAATTTGTCATTGTTGTTAAAAGATTAATTCATAACAGCACGTATCTTACTTGGTATATTTACCTTGTTTTATGACATTTTTTAAATCATAGTTAATTTTTAAACAATCTGTATTTACATCATTCCACCTATAAATACGACCACTAGAAGAATAAAAAACGTAATATAATATAAACGTAATAGGTTTAACCTTGATTTGCATCAATCAGTTCATATAAACAAAATTCTTTAGAATTACTTTTTAGGTAATAAAAAACATGAGCTTTGTTATTGCTTTTTTAATTTGTCAAATGAAAATAAAAATAAGGCCTTACTAACTAATAATCAAAAAAAGGGATATTTTTTACAATTATAAATCAATATTTAATTAAAAAATTCAGATGTGGCCAACCCATGACTTTATCCATATATTTGAGGAAAACAAAGAGTAACGAAATTAAAATTTTAAGTACGTAAGTAAATAAAACGCATGCACACATACACATATGTACATATGTACATACATACATATCATGAAATTACTGTGTTGAGTGTGCGCACGTATGTAAAAAAAGATCTTCAACATATATTCAAATAGGAAAAACTACCACTTCTAAGTACGCCGATTATGATGAAATTTTTTTATAACTTATCAATGCTAAAAAAATTATATTTTTATAATCTCATGAAGAGTAAACTACCACTTCCGGTGGGCGAATTTTGATCAAAACCTTATCAACTCTTAAATTTTATATGGAAATTATAAATATGTATAAAAGTAGTTTCAGAAATAAAAATAAATATAAAGATAAAATAAGAAATAAAAAAAAAAAAATAAAAAAAAAAAAAAAAAACCAACTTCCAATAAATTGACCGATTTTAATTTTTTTTTTTCTAGATATTGCTCTAAGAATTATTATATTACAATATTATGATGATACTAAATATTTAAAAGGCCGAAAAAAATAAAAAACGAAATTAAAAAACGTGTAAACTGCTACTTTCAGTTGGCGGATGTAGACGAAAATCATAATATCTCTTACATCTTACGTGAAAATAATAGGTTTTCGAAATTTCAGCTTGATAGACTTGATAGTTTCGGAGAAAAAGTTAAAACCAATAGTAAAAGTACTACTAGTAAAAAAATGTTTAAAAATTATATTATTTTGAAGGTCGTACATATGAATATGTACTACATATGCAAAACTTCAGCTTAATGTGTATAATAGTTTTACTGGAAAAACCTTCCAAAGATAACACAAAAATTAGGTGACTTTCCAAAGGAAGTACCACTTCTGGTTGACGAAAAATTTCGAAAGCCTTGTGGATTGTAATGGCCGGCAAAAAACATAAATATGAAGTTTCAGTGTATGTAATAGGATAAACGGTTTGAGTTATTAGCGATTCTACACACAGGTAAACAGACACACCGACTTACAGACACACAGTCATTTTCCAAAAATCATGAAAACGTGATCAGAGGATGATACCTGATACAAAAATCAGTCAAAATCTCAAGGTTGAATTTTTCCACGATTACAATGCTTTATCTAATTAGGATAAAGTAAAAATAATACAATTTGCTTGATTTTTATTCAATATTTGAGTGAGAACTGCAAATCATATATTATTTGTAATTAAAGTAACTAGAAGATATTAGGAAACAACATGAATATGTTCAGCATTAAAAAATATGCACGTAATATGTACGTTGTACATACATACATTGTACCTACATACATTATATGTAATTCAGGTTAGTCAATTAGCTAGTCAGGTCAATTTACTAGCTCATCAATTCATCAACTCACGTTACAATGGATCTGCAATCACGTTGCAATCACGTTGCAATAAATATATCGGAAAGAATATTTATTTTTATTTTTTTAATCATAAAAAACACAGTTTTATTTATTCATTCTATTCATTCATTCATTCTATCAATTCATTTTCTATTTATTTTTTCTTTTTAAATTCAACCATATTCCATATTTAGGACTAGTAATAAATACTGTAGGATCTAAATGTATCTTTTGCGTCTTCTGCGATGGTTCTATTGAATAGAGACGGAGCAATGTGATTAATCCTATTTTACTTTGCATTTTTCCAAATCTGAGACCTGTAAAATGTAACAATTATATTTAAAAAATTGAACAATTATTTATTATTTAATTACATATAATAAATGACGAATACAGTTACCGATACAGTTACGAGGGCCTTCTCCGAAAGGCAAAAACACCATAGGATGCCGATCTTTCTTCGATTCAGCTGTGAATCGTTCCGGTATAAACTTTTCTGGTTCCGGATAATATTTTGGATCGTAGTGCAATCCCATCACTGGTATTGCCACTGAGACATCTTTTTCAATGACCAGATTAGTTTCGGGAATTTTGTACGCTTTTGTACAAATGCGCGGAATTACTCCCAGAGCCGGATACTTTCTCAATGTTTCGTTGATGACCATTTCCAAATACTCCATCTCCATTATGTTCTCGTACGTCATCTTTCCTTCAGACTGATTCAAAGCCGTATCGATCTCGCTGACCAACTTGTTTTGTATGTCCGGATGTCGAGCCAGTTCATACAACGCAAAATTCATTAGTGTTGAAGAAGTTTCAAAACCGGCGATGAAGAATATAAAAACTTGAGCCGCTATGAACTTATCATCGATTTCAAAGTCTACTTTTTCATGTTGATATTTCAGCTCGAGCAAAATATCTATGAAATCGTTGCGTTTCATCTTTGTCTTCTGACGTTCCTCTACCATTTCTTTCACGGTAGCCATAAAATTTGTTTCAAATTGCAGAGGAAATATTTTGAATCCTAAGAAATAAAACAATTTTGATGAAAATGTTTTAAATATATTTTTGAGGAATCTGGATATGGTTTTTTTGAAGAATTCCCTTCCCATTTTTCTAAATGGTGCCTCGGTGTCTAACATTGAGTTCATAGATACCCCAAAACCGCAAGATCCAATCACGTCAGTTGTAAATCTGGACATTAGTTCTTTAACTTCCAACTCTTTTTCATTTCCGACGATGGCATCTATAAGTTTTTCAAACTCTTTTCCCTTTTCCAAAATCAAGTATAACATGTTTTTCAATTTTCCAGAAGTAAATGTGGAGGATAATTTCTGTCTCACATTCCTCCAATGCTCATCACTAGTAGAGAACAGATTCGAAAGTAACGGATCAACGTTTTCATCGTAACCCGAATATCTATTGTGGAAACTATCGAAGTTCTTTATCATCACGTCCTTTATTAAATCCGGATCTCTTATTAACAAGTTAATACTGCGCATTCGATACGCACCCACATACTTCTCGTTAGGGGAACACATTGTATAAGTCCACATTTATCTCACCCATAGTTTTCCTCAACAGGAGAGAATTCATATAGTTTCCCACAAATGGCAGCGGTTGGACGTATGGCACATTTCTATCCTTCCAATAGTTGTAATTCAGCGTGATGTATCGATAAAATAAGACGAGTAAAACACTTGCCAATATTAGCGTGTTCAGGTATGTAATCTCGATGTCGAACATTATAGTAATTTGCTAGTAAAACGTCGGATGATATAAACTCAACAATAGAATTACTGTTCATTGCTTAAATACTTAAACTACAGAATGGTTAAAAACAAAATCGTGTATTATAATTATTTTCTTGTATTCTATGTATACATATATGTACATATGTACATATGTACATACATAGAACACATGAAAATTACCATCCATTTAATATACATATTTTTATTTATGAATGTGTTGTGCAATCAGCTGTGTTTTTTTTTTGCTATAGTTTTTTTATGGTTAAACAGACAGTGTTTTATTTTCAAAAGTAAATATCGAGTTACATTTTTTACTTTATCTAATTATAAAAAAAATAAATTATCAAAATCGGTTAACCAGAAGTGAGATTTTTTTTCTCGTCGAATAGCCGAAAATGTTGTAAGCAAACCATATTTCCGAAACTATTACACCCATCAATCTGAAAATTCATATTTATAGTTTTCATTGAAAATTTAAGTGTTGATATGGTTAGTGTAGTTTTCTCTTATCTCTTTTCTTTTGTTTTTTATTTTTTTTGCCCTTTTAATTTTTTTTTTAATTATTCATGAGATTATAATAATATAATTTCTTTAGCATTGATGAGTTATAAAAATCAAAATCGGTGTACTACAAGTGGTAGTTTTCCTATTTGAATATATGCCGAAGATCGTTTGTACAAATGGACATATGTACGCACACAACACAGTGATTTCATGATATGTACATATGTGTGTGTGTGCATGCATTTTATTTACTTACGTACATACTACGCACCGATAAACAAAATTTACTTGTTGACTTTTTTCAGTTAAAAAATTATTTTCGTTATTCTTTGTATTCCTCAAATATACGGATAAAGTCATGCGTTGGCCACACCCGATTTTATTTTATTGCCTTGCTTAATTAAATTTTGTAAGTATATTTAGATATTAATTGGTATAAAGCTTTTACACACAGTGTAGTACATGCATGTAGATAATAATGGAGATAATATTCTTTAATATGAAAGCAAATGAACATAGAGATGATATGTAGTTTTGTAGACAATGGAGATTAGGTACTAGAGATACGTAATTATCGCGTTTTCCGTTCAGTGCGACATAGATGCTATAATCGCGATCAATGCGAGATTGCTGCAAAAAATGTAAAATATGCGAATAGATGCTTCTCATCTTCAAAATATGTTTATTGTCTATGGCGGGGATGAGCAACCTTTTCTTTTCCAACACTGAAAATTCAATAATCCGTACGGGCCGCAACGCCCATAACTCTAAAAAAAAAGAGTTATAATTTAATACTAGAGGGGTATATAAATTAATAATCCAAAAAAAAAAAAAGGTTTAAAAATTGTTTTTTTATTTAATACTAGCTGACCCGGCATGCGTTGCAATGCCCGATACCGTTCCGTTCCAGATCCCGATCCCGTTCCCGTTCCCGTTAATTTAACCACTTTTTAAATTCAACCATATTCCATATTTAGGACTAGTAATAAATACTTTAGGATCTAAATTGATCTTTTGCGTCTTCTGCGATGGTTCTATTGAATAGAGACGGAGCAACGTGATTAATCCTATTTTACTTTGCATTTTTCCAAATCTGAGACCTGTAAAATGTAACAATTATATTTAAAAAAAATTGAACAATTATTTATTATTTAATTACATATAATAAATGACGAATACAGTTACCGATACAGTTACGAGGGCCTTCTCTGAAAGGTAAAAAACACCATAGGATGCCGATCTTTCTTCGCTTCAGCTGTGAATCGTTCCGGTATAAACTTTTCTGGTTCCGGATAATATTTTTGATCGTAGTGCAATCCCATCACTGGTATTGCCACTGAGACATCTTTTCAATGACCAGATTAGTTTCGGGAATTTTGTACGCTTTTGTACAAATGCGTGGAATTACTCCCAGAGCCGGATACTTTCTCAATGTTTCGTTGATGACCATTTCCAAATACTCCATCTCCATTATGTTCTCGTACGTCATCTTTCCTTCAGATTGATCCAAAGCCGTATCGATCTCGCAACCACTTGCACCAACTTGTTTTGTATGTCCGGATGTCGAGCCAGTTCATATAACGCAAAACTCATTAGTGTTGAAGATGTTTCAAAACCGGCGATGAAGAATATAAAAACTTGAGCCGCTATAAACTTATCGTCGATTTCAAATTCTACTTTTTTTCATTTTGATATTTCAACTCTAGCAAAATATCTATGAAATCATTGCGTTTTATCTTTGTCTTTTGACGTTCCTCTGCCATTTCTTTCACCGTGTTCATAAATTTTTTTCCAAATTTAGAGAAAACATTTTGAATCCTAAAAAAAATAAACAGTTTTGGTGAAAATGTTTTAAATATACTTTTGAAGAATCCGGATAAGGTTCTTTGGAAGAATTGCCTTCCCATTTTTCTAAATGGTGCCTCCGTGTCTAACATTGAGTTCATAGATACTCCAAAACCGCAAGATCCAATCACGTCAGTTGTAAATCTGGCCATCAGTTCTTTAACTTCCAACTCTTTTTTCATTTTCGACGATGGCATCCATAAGTTTTTCAAACTCTTTTCCCTTTTCCAAAATCAAATATAACATGTTTTTCAATTTTCCAGAAATAAATGTGGAGGATAATTTCTGTCTCGCATTCCTCCAATGGTCATCACTAGTAGAGAACAGATTCGAAAATAACGGATCAACGTTTTCATCGTTGACGGAAAATCTATTATGGAAACTATTGAAGTTTTTTATCATCACGTCCTTTATTAAATCCGGATCTCTTATTAACAAGTTAATACTGCGCATTCGATACGCACCCACATACTTCTCGTTCGGGAACGCATTTTATAAGTCCACATTTATCTCACTCGTAGTTTTCCTCGACAGAACAGAATTTAGATTGTTTCCCACAAATGGCAGCGGTTGGACGTATGGTACATTTCTATCCTTCCAATAGTTGTAATTCAATGTGATGTATCCATAAAATATGACGAGTGAAACACTTGCCAATATTAGCGTGTTCAGGTATGAAATCTCGATGTCGAACATGATAGTAGTTTGCGAGTAAAACGTCCAGTGATATAAACTCAACTGAATAGAATTACTATTTATTGCTGACACGCTTAAACTATAGAATGGTTAAAAACAAAGTCATGTATTATAAATATTTTCTTTTTAGAACTTAATATATTTTTTTTTTTATTTATGAGTGTGTTGTGCAATCAGCTGTGTTTTTTTGCTATAGTTTTTTATCGTTAAACAAACAGTGTTTTTTTTTCAAGTTAATATCAAGTTGAATTTTTTATCTTTTTGCCATGCTTTATTAAATTTTGGAAGTATCTTTAGATATTAATTGGTATAAAACTTTTACACATAGTGTACATATGTATGTAAATAAATAATGGTGATAATTTTATTTAATATGAAAGCAAATGAACAGGGAGATGATAGTTTTGTAGACAATGGAGATAACATACACGGTAATAGACATATTTTGAAAATCAAGAGTGACTTGCACTAAAATTTGGGCAAAATTTTCATTTCGATTGTGTTTATTTTTGATGTATAATTGCATTAATTGGCCGTTTGAAAATTAATTAAACGCCTGAAAGTTTACGAGGGTTGGCCAACTAACTGCCTCGGTTGTAACACCTTAACGACTTTCGTGATTGCCTTCGAGGACTGCTAGTGGCGCTCGCTTACAACTTTAATTTGATGGTGGCGCGCCTGGAAAATGAAACTCTTTCAGTTTCACGTCGCTTTTGCGATTATTTTGCAATTTATTTTCTTTCACAAACACAACGAAACGTTTGAAAAAACTATCTTGACTTTGTGAGAATTTTTTTTTTCTTCCCTTTTTGTGCACAATTTCGCCTAATGGCATATTTGGAAGCGAGAATGGTACGTGATACCATTTCGCACGCGCTGTCTCTATTACTTGAGTACATATGCGCGCAGATTTTCAGCTGGAAATTGATACTAGAAAAAAAACTAACATACCCTTCTTTATTTGTGTTATCTCGTAGAGTAAAAATGACAAGAAAAAATAAATAAGGCACAAGTGCAAAGTATGACTCTAATTCAACTAGTAAACAGAGTGCAAATATTACCTATCACAACGTGACAATAATATAGAAACAAAACAAAGCAATTTATTTTCGTTTTATGCAGAATTATTAGCTCAATTATTTCGTTGGAAACTTTACAGTTGTAAAATGAGTCATTTCATAATACGACAACATTATGGCCTAACTTTGATACGCAATGGGAAAAGTTTGTGATTGTTAATTGGTCTCGATTTATATTGCTTCAAAGTTGCAGAGGGTGGTAAAATTTTTTAAGGAGAACCCTACAGGGACACAATTTGACTTAACATGCACTAAAAAAATATTTCCTTAATGTAATATTATAAAATATTGTATGTTTTTTTTGATTTCAAACAAATTCCTCACATTTATCTTTAGATATCAGTATTAGCAATATAAATATTGCATTCTATTTTGGTACATAACTACATATGCTCACAGTTTTCTAAAGTGCAGAAATCTTATTGATGTGACAAATTGCTCGAACGTAATAACGCGCTTAACTTTATATGCGTGACGTGTTATTGCGACGAAACGAACGCATAAAACTCGATCATTGCGAAAATTGAAGATTGTCCTGAGAGAATTCGACTCAGTTGGACGATGGTCGTATCCAACGTAGCCGGACAAAGTTTTGGCGACAAGAGTCCCGAGGCGCGCGGAGCTTATGGCGTAAGTTTCGCACGATCATAATTGTAACGGGCGGAAGAACGTAAAAAATAATAAAAGTTCAGTTGTAAATTGTGTCGGGGGGTTGGCTTCTGACTCGATTTGCAGCAGCACTCGTGTGTTAATTTTACTGAGGGCTGTTCGGGGAATGGGTAAAGAGGAGGAAGCGGGTGGAAACGACCTGAATCCAAGCCGGGAGTTTTTATTCTATGGAAATCGGACGGGATTTCAGAAATTGGTTAAAGCGCGTATATCGAAATGTGATCATGTAAATTTGAATCGATGCCGTGGTGTAATTACAATGCAATTTACAATGCCTAAATGATCACGCATGTAAATGGTTAGATTTTCCAGATAAGATTGCATTATAATTTCAACTCCCATGCTCCATTCAATGCTTATTATACCTATACAAACAGTCAACGCAAATACAAACTATAGGTATACATATAGAACGTTTTGAAACTCTTGGTACGTACTGTAAATTGTAAACTATAAACCTTGTTAAAAATATCATCTTTGCTTTATTTTCAAAATTTTGATATTTTATTGTTACCGAATGGTTGTGGCTAATAGAAAATCTTTTTGTAACAATCCTGATTCCTGATTAACGGTTATCATTATCTCCTATCATCCCTTAAGGTGCCTGGAAACGATCAAGCATTGCCGGTAATATTACCTACTGCAATATGGTGATGTGGGCCGGAAATATAGTCGTGTTTCCCGACACTATTGTTTCACTAATCCTGGTATGGCAGTGTGTTGGCGAGTATTGTTGACATATTATCGATGATATCGCTCGGTATACGAAAATACCCGACAATACATACATATATGTATGTATGTACATATGTTTCTTTCCTGCTCTCTCACATACGCGGGTCTCTGTCGCTGAGGTGCGGACACGACACAACACGAGTGTTGACCTTTGAAGAATCTGGGCAATAATAAAACAGCAACTACTTGCCGGCCACTCATTGAGCCACACATTACTGCGACACATATTGCGCGTGCGATGCCGAAAATGTTACTGGATGGTTGACGAGCAATATTGCTGACAAATGTTGATCGTTTACAGGCACCTTTACATTTTACAATATGTATCCTGTAAAATCTTTTCGTACCTACATACATACATACATATGTATAATAAGCTGTAAACTTATTGTCGTTCGTGTGAGTTTTCTTTTTCTTTAGACTCAAAAACACGTTTTGTATCATACGTTCCTCTTTGTGAAGCATTTGGGTGTCTAGTTTACAGTCTCGAAAGCCTCAGCGAATGTACTTTCCTATCAACTTATAACAAATTTGATACTTCTGAGTCGTGTATGGATGCGTCAAACAACTTCGAATTAATCTCACCCAAGTGGTAGACATCGGATATGTTGGGTGCGAGCGAACAGTGTGTGTGTGTATGTGTGTGTGTGTGTGTGTGCGAGACGAGAGATCGTAGACAAAGAGTTAACCGTGGCAAATGCGATAGTTTCCTCGCAGAAACTTTATAACGAACCGAAAGTTTGAAGCTCAGGTAAATAATCCGTCGCAAGACAAAATGTAAAAGTTGTCCCGGTTGCGATACGCCGCGGGGTTCCGCGATACCCGATACCAGACTACGAGCTACATAATATGTAAAAGCTCTGCGAGAACATTGTAAGTATGTTCGTATACGTAGCGGGGTATCTTACGCAACCCCTGCTATCATACATATATATATATATATATATATTCAACCCCATAGGGGTGTGAAAAATGTCCGACAATCGTATTCAACGCGCGCCAAGATTAATCGACTAAACGTTGCGCGAACAAGATGTAGACTGTCTTGTATAACAACGTGAGAAATTTTTACATTCCCGCATATATTATATTATATATGTAGGTATAAACGGTGAAGATATTCTAAAGTTCAAGTGCATTTTTATCTACATACGTATGTATGTAATAATGATTTGTTGAATGCACATTTTGATTGAAAATTTTACTGTTTAAGTTTACGAAGTGCCGTTTACGCGATGGAGATTCGTCGAAATGGAAACAAATCTATTAGAATAATATAGAATAGAATAAAAGTGCTAGTCGAATAGTAGAAGCCGTCGCGTTTTAGTACTTCTAAAAGTTTAACGGCGCGAACAGCTGCTAACTTATTTCTTTGATAATACGGCGGCAATAGTAGAAATGTCACATTTGTAACAGTCTTTATAATTCTCCGTTTTTATATAGATCGTAAAATTAGTTTCGCAGAAGTTGCTAATTATCGACTTTGTAATAATTTATTATATATTATACCTGCATATATATACATATGTATATATGTACATATAATAGTGACGAATTCGGGCAACCTGTAATGTCACTATGGTATAATTTGTAAAAATAAAATAACGTTATTTCAAATTACCATATAATGTGTCAATATTTAGCGAGCCTAACGTGCATAAATGATATAAATTTAAATAATACAAATAAATTACTCTGTAAGTCTATGTATATAAATATTAATCTATGTAAGTTAAGATGTAAGCTAATTATTTATCATAGCTATTGTCATACTGGCTCATCATACAACCCCAACCCATGCGCGTTGGTTTTGGACAATAGCAGTACAGCCCATAGCCCGTTTGACAGTACGTGAAATTGTTGTTAGTGTACCATTGAATGAAGGGTGTATGGCCATAAAATCGCGTTGTTAACTTGAACCAAATTTGACAGATGGCGGCTCGTTGCCAACACACTACTAAAAAAAAATTCGGGTGTAGCCAACCCATGATCCATATATTTGATCCATATATTTGAAGAATACAAAGAGTAACGAAATTATTTTTTTAAGTACGTAAGTAAATAAAACGCATACAACACCACCACACCAACCAAAATACATACATACATACATATCATGAAATTACTGTGTTGAGTGCGCGCGCGTATATAAAATACGATCTTCGGCATATATTTAAATAAGAAAAACTACCACTTCCGGTCGGCGGATTTTAATCAAAACCTTATCAACTCTTAAATTTTATATGATAATTATAAATATAAATTTTAGACTTGATCAATAGGGCAGTTTCTGAAATATTCTGTGGTAAACTTTTCGACAAAAAAAAAACCCTACTTCCGGTTGACTGATTTTAATGATTTATTTTTTTGTAACTAGCAATTTTATTCAGAAGTACAACATTATAATATTGTGACGATAGTACATATTTAAAAGGCCGAAAAAAATAAAAAAAAAAAAATCGTTCAAGAGTAAACTGCCATTTCCGGTAGTCAGATGTTGACCAAAATGACAGTATCTCTTACAGCTAACGTGAAAACTATAGATATGAAATTTCGACTTGATCGCCAGCGCAGTTTCGGAAATATTCTGTGATAAACTTTTCAACAAAAAAAAAACCCTACTTCCGGTTGACTGATTTTAATGATTTATTTTTTTGCTAGCAATTTCTCTCAGGAGTACAACATTACAATATTGTGACGATACTACATATTTAAAAGGCCGAAAAAAAAAAAACCAACAAATCGTTCAAGAGTAAACTGCCACTTCTGCAGGAGGGATTTTGACCAAAATCACAGTATCTCTTACGGATAACGTGAAAACTATATGAAATTTCCACAAAATTTTTTAACGGGATTTTTGAATTTTCTGCACGAAAAAAACCCTACTTCTGGTTGACTGATGTTGACAAAATTCCTTATGGCTCTTACACCTTACGTGAAAATAATAGATATGAAATTCCAGCTTAATAGACTTGATAGTTTCGGAGAAAACATACAGACAGACACACACACACACACACACACACACAGTACACAGACATACAGACATTTTCCAGAAATCATGAAAACGTGATCAGGGGATGATACCTGATACAAATCAGTCAAAATCTCGCACGATCACAATACTTTATCCGATCAGGATAAAGTAAAAAAGATGTACATATGTATGTATGTATGTATGTCACTTTTTTAATACAAACCTGGACATACAATATCTGTGCAGCGACCCATCGATATATGTACGTGCATATATTTTAGTGGCTATTCCTTCCAAAGGAACTTAACAGTACATATATGAATGTAGGTATGTATGTACATACATATATGTAGAATTATCCTATTTTTTTTTTCAAACATAAACGAGACCGAGCTACAGCCATCTTTCAAAAAATAACATAGAAGTTGAATTCACAGAAAATAGCTGTCGAACGATAAAACTAAATTAAATTTTCATAACATGGCGCCGAATCGTCGAATATTGGGGTTGTTTTATGTAGGTAGGGGGGGGTTGGGAGGGGGTGTGTGACCCCAGGCGTAACATACCCATGGGCGACGTCCTGAGGTGCAGTTAGACGAGATCGTGACTTCATAAAGACGGAAAACATCCCTACAGCAGGCAAAGAGAGCCTCGTAGCCGTAAAACGGTCGCGGCACACGTAAAACAACGATAATTCCAACCCCCCCACGACGGACTCCAGTTTTATAGTCGAGACCTGTCCAAATTTATACAATTGTTCGATTCGAACGATACCTGTGATGTGCGATTATATTTATATTATATTGCGCGATTCGATATAAACGCGCATAATGATAGAACATATGTATGTACATCGGTCAAGTTTAGATGTGTACACATATCCCAGGGGAAAACTTTTGCCGGACACTCTACGGGCATTTCTGCGAAACTGCCCTAAAAGTTTCCCCCCCCCAAGTAGTTCGTCGGTTAGATTTTGCCTTAAATATGGGCTGCCCGAGTCGTGCAAAACTGCGATCCCGTCGCGAAAGTTTTCCCCAAATCCCGAAAAATCGTCTAGCAAAACATTTGATGGCTTACATAAAAAGTCACCACTTCGTAGCTTAGCTCAATTACGTTCAAAGTATTATATATTGTACAAAACGATAGGTGTTGATATTTAGATTCGTGTTTAAGGAATAGTATAAATCATCATCGTCATTTTCAGCCGTTCACCATCCACTGCTGGATGAAGGCCTCTCCAATCCTCTTCCATTCCTTTCTGTCTTGAGCAATCTGCATCCAGTTGACTCCACGCATTCTTTTCAATTCATCGTCCACTCGGTCTACCTTGCTTTCTTTCACATCCTCTCGGATACCATTCCAGTATTTCTCGCATACATCAGCCATACATTCTTCTCGCTATGTGTCCAGCCCATTGCAACTTCAACTTTGTCACACTTTGGTCATGCTTCTTACCCATGTATTCCTCTTACGATGTATTTTTGTTATACCGAGCATACATATGTCCATGCTTCTCTGTGTGCACTGGATCTTGCGTAACATTCTTGAATTTATCATCCACGTTTCACATTCATACGTCATGACTGGCAGTACGCATTGGTCGTATACCTTATTTTTGACGTGAATACTTCTATACGCGGACCAGTATGAAGTACCAGTACGAAAACGGCGGTGTTACGTTTGGATGGGCATACATTCCGACACTATAACTTCATTACTAATAACACGGTTGACATGAATTGTTTTGACGGTTGACATGTTATTTTATTCACTCGGATATACGTCTACGATACATTTATGACCTTGAGTTGGCACCGTACATGCGTGAGACGCAGGGGACGGGGCGTATCTTTCAACGGCTATTATGGACGTTTTTGGAAATTTTCAAACAGTATAACTCGCGAATCTAACGTGTTAGTGCAGTGATTCTGCTACTAAATGAAATATCTTTTTAAGATATGCCGATTTAAGCCATAAAAAGTAAACTGTGTAAATTATTTGTTGGTGAAAAATCAAAAACAAGTCTAAAATAAATCTAAAATTTCACTTTGTCGTCCCATACTCGGCAAAAAGCCAATAGGAAATACAAAAAAGCTATATCATCAGAAAAAGGGTCTAATCATCTATTGATTAGTACCAAAATGTCTGTGACAGAACGAGTGAGATGGTATCGGGAACATCAGAAAGTCGACTCAGCGCGCAGGGAAAACAATGGCGCGAGCACTCGCCGGCCACTATTCACCACAGGCCAATGATAAATAGAATTGTAATCGATTACTGGCTAAGACTTAAATCGTTATGCAAAATAAAAATATGTTGATGTATCCATTTCGATGCTTTCATTTAATTCTCATTTCCAAATAAAATATTAGCCGCTAACGCAGACGTATTCACGGAAACCCACGACAGTGTTCGACAAAGCCACATCCCGATTTTTAGGCATAGCGTAATGTTGGATATAAAAACTATGTTCATTCTTCCAAAAGCACTCCATCCTAGTTTCATTCTTGGCTTTATTTCTTCTTCTCTACATCCGGTCATATTCATCAATTGTCCTAGGTATAAATAACAGCTATCAACTATCTCTACAATATGATTATCTAGTGTGACTGCGCTTTGCGTGCAAAATTCATTAAATATAATAATAGTATAAATGGGTATATGAAATTTATTTATTTATTTAAAATACATGAACAGGCGGCATAGCCGATGGAGTCCAGGGATCTGACATAACTTGTACATACAATTCTTAATTATTTATACTTGAAGGATTACAAAAATCCATTTGTGTTCAAAAACTAATCGAGATGATTTTTAAATAGATTTGTATTTTCGGAAGTTACTAGCTGATTTGGCAAACGGTTCCAAACTTCGACCACTCTATTTGAAAAAAAAAGAGTCTCTGACAATTTTGTTCGATTTGTCTTTTAGTAATTTCGGTGTATGACCTCTGAGATGTGCGTTTTTATTGAAAGTAAGGAGGTTTTTCATTGGGCATTTATATTTATTATTTATTATTTTGTAGACTTCTATTAGATCGCCCCTTAATCTTCTCGTCTCCGAAGATGTGAGACTCATTTTCTTTAACCTTTCATTATAGGATAGTGATCGAAGTTCAGATGGCATTTTCGTTATCCTTCTTTGAACCCTTTCTAAACATACAATGTCATTTTTGAAGTTAGGGTTCCAAACATTTACAGCAAATTCTAGTTTAGGTCTAATATACGATTTATAAATTTTTGACAGCAACTGGATACTAAATGTCTTAAATACACGTTTGATAATATATATAAATGAATAACACTTATTTACTAAGGAGTTAATATGAGTAGACCATTTAAGGTCTTTTGTGATAACAAAACCCAGGTCCATTTGAGATGCAAATTTTGGGACACTTACATTATCAATTAAATGAAATGAAATGAAATGTTTCAATTAATTTGTTAGCATTACTAACAAATTAATTGAAAAATTTCATTTAATTGATAATGTAACTTTGCAACTTTTTACACATTATGTAGAAAGTTGCTTTACTATGAAATTAATAAGAAGATTCGTTCAAACGTTTCATACATATGTATGTATGTATGTATGTATATCGAAAGCGAAATCACAAAATTCAAATTTTGTCGTTTCTAAGCCGCCATAGAAAACGGACGGAAACGAGCGAAAGAAAATGTATAAGGCTTTTCCTATTTGGCGAGTGCGAAACGAAAAGGAAAGAGAGAGTGAGACGGAGATTTTCGCCGACGAAGTTTTCCGGTCGCCCGCGCCGCATTTGTATTAAACGCGAAAGTGCGAAAAACGAAATTTTGTCCCCATTCATATCGGAGGTCCTTAAGGAGGGCCTTACCCCTCTCCCCCTGTACCCCATCCCGTCGTATCTTGCAGGCCCTTCTCCGCATAGAGCCTCTCTCCGTGGAAATGGTGCGAACGAGAATTTCAATAAGCGAGTTTCGGTGCGATTTTTCACGGGCGTGCCCGCGCGCTTTATAGCCCAACTCCGACGACGGATTTTCAATATCCAATCCCATTTATAAATGGAAAGTGTTAATATATTTCCACGAGGACGGGGACGTTGCCCAACTTCTCCGTTAACGGCTGGACCTGAAACTTTTTCAACCCCCCGAGACCCGTCGGATAAGCTTTCGCCTTTATTTTCCCTGTTTATATACCGTGCACTCTGAAGAAAAACACTTTCTTTGTTGCTTCAACGTACACAGTCGCAAAGTCGACTATAATGAGAATTTAAATCAAAATACAAATCAAATCATTGGTAATGCGACCATTATTACTGATCGATTCAAACAGATTTAATAGAAACATAAAAATACACCATAAAAAAATCAACAGAAAATATGCAAGTGAGTGTAAATGAGTTGACGAATTGTTAATGTAGTGCATTTGTTACAGAATATATACGATTTTTTCTAGGACAATTGGTGAATATTACTGGATGTAAAGAAGAAGAAGAAATACAACGAAGAATGAAACTTAAGGATATAGTACTTTTGGAAGAATGAACATAGTTTTTAAATCAAACATTCCGCTATGCTTAAAAAATAAGGCATACGACCAATGCGTACTGCCAGTTATGACGTATGGATGTGAAACGTGGATGCTAAATACAAGAATGTTACGCAAGATCCAGTGCACACAGAGAAGCATGGAAATATGTATGCTCGGTATAACAAAAAGAGATCGTAAGAGGAATACATGGGTAAGAAGCATGACCAAAGTGGCAGATATATCGGAACGTGTGAAAAAGTTGTAGTGGCACCTAGCGAGAAGAATGGATGGCAGATGGACGCGAGAAATACTGGAATGGTATCCGAGAGGATGTGAAAGAAAGCAAGGTAGACCGAGTGGACGATGGGCTGATGAATTGAGAAGAATGTGTTGAGTCGACTGGATGCAGATTGCTCAAGACAGACGGGAATGAAAGAAGATTGAGGAGGCCTTTTTGTAAATCCAGCATTTAATTTGAATTCGATGATCAAACATGTGTCGATTTGTTCACTATCCGAGTGTATCGTGTGTTGACGAGAAAAGTCGTAAAATTAACCCCCCAACGACCGGTGGAGTCGGACAACTGTACTGTTCCGTTGGGCAGTGCGGCGAGCTCGTTACAGTTTTATGTTGCACTAACTCACCGCTAACTTGCTCATAAATAACAAAAAGTATGCTAACATGAAACTTTCACAAATTTTACTTTATTTCGTAGTTAACTTTGACTCTTTATGCGGCCCACCGTCATATATCTCGCGCCGAGAATAAAACAGACACTGGCTCTCTCTTTCACTTCCTACCCACACGGTAAGTTTTCTTTTTTTTTCTCTTTTGGTTTTTCTGTATTTCGTCCGAAAACAAACTGTAACATAAATTACGTTATGGTCTAGAGACAACCAGATCGACCATATTAGAAACGACTGTCGAATATACCTATGTACATACATACAGAGGTACAATATTATACGTATGCAAACTTGTCGCTTATTACAGCGAATTCTAATCTTGCAATGATGGAATTTTGTGTGAATATTAAAATCGTCTCAATATACCCACATTAATAAATATGTACATACATAAATACAACGCTTTGAATTCGCGAAAATTGGCGGACCGGTTCGAGCCGCTGCCAACGCCAATCGAATCGACATTTTGATTAGAACGTAGCTGGGGCGTTCGCCCTTTGATTTTCCGGATTAAATGGAAACTTTACGAGTAGCGGTCTGCGACCCAAACGAATTTTGCAGTTTATTACTGCTAGCCGAGTGGTGCCTACCGCAAATTACGATCGCATAATCGAAACCATTCAATGTTTATTAAAATTTCGATTATTTAGAGAAATATCTTTGTACAATACAAAATTTAAGTATATGTACATAGGAAATGTACGTAGATGGGTTTATACGCGCCATCGTATAAAAGTATAATTTGGCAGACCTTTTAAATATTGTAAAATACAGTCTGCGCCAAAATAGAAGCGTTTAATATTTTATGCACACTTTTGAAACACTAGCGTAGCCACCGAGATTAGATTACTAAACGATTCAACTCTCGTCTTAACTATAAATTGTTACTTTATTTATTTTGAAAATTTTTCTCATTATTTATTTTTCTTATAAATGATATGATAGAATATATTTTATTCGAAGTTGATAACGGTATTGTGTGCTTACACTTATGTACATACAAAAGCTTCAGTGTTTCTACATATATGTATATGTAGTAGACATTCTCTTCTCGGATGGTTATTGGAAATTTTACATTGAAACAAACTTTCCACCCAGACATAAACTTTCACATTAGATGATGTATAGTGCGCGAGCGTAAGGTTTTCCCATCGTCCGGTTCATCAAATATAAATGCCCAATACACTCTTCTCCTCCCCCATACCAACGATTTTCCACACTCCCCATCGACCCTCAGTCCCCTAATAAAGCTCAAAACCTAAGCCATAAATAAAAAACCTAATATCGAAGCAAGTCCCTCGGGAACGTATCCATTTGCCGATTTATGTAACAATACTTCTTCTTGCCCGAGTATCGATATGAAAAAGTTTACGCGTCTGACCTCTGACCAGAAAAAATACCTTATTTTTCACTCTCAATAAACAAAATGAACGGCAATGTAAAAAAAAGTACATATTCTTTTACTGTTTTGATTCGATAAGTCGAAGAGTTCCTAGTATCGAATTCAAGCCATTGATTTTCATTACACTTACGATAAAATACCCAGATACCATATGATTTTTACTAGGACGATATATACAATATGTATGTACATATATGTATTTTAGGTACAATAAAAAATACAAAATTGATACAAGAAAAATTGTGTCTTACACCAGAATAGTTTTGTAGAATAAATATTATATAGTAGTAAAAAATAAAAAATAGAAAAGTTATATAAGATTGGAGGAAAATTTTATGTGTAAGAGGGATTCGAAAGATGTTTGTATAAAGAGATTTTGAATGTTAAAATATTGAAAGAGAATGTATCTATGGAGCTTGAAATTTTTTTAAAAGCATTACATGTTCTATAAATAAATGAATTTGTCAGAGAAATTTAAAATTGGGGACTTAACATAGGTGGAACAAGTTAGGATTGCGGAAAGTTCTGGATGAACAATTGAAGGAAATTTTAAAAAGGATATAAGGGCTATCAACCAACCAACCAACCAACCAACTTGTTAACTATTACTTTTATGATGTAAACGCACGATAACTTAAGACTTTCATCAAAATCGGCATAGAAGTAGTACTTCACAGTATATGTACATACATACATATAACTGTGTATGTATGTATATCATTAGTCTTTTTTTCGGTCGATCTTTTATCAAAATACAGACCCACATTTTATGTACCTTACTTTTGAAGCGCCAGCAATAAATAGCAATTTGACATTCGTTGGTATCTAAAATGTGACTGAAATGACAAAATCAAGGATCTATTATTATTTCGTCATTACGCTAGGGCGCGCCATTTTCGTCGCTGAAATAAAAGAGGGCCTGAAAACAATTTTGCTCTTATTGGAGCGCCCGGTTCTTCTGGATCTTTTGGCTTCCGGAAAGCCCGGTTTCCTGCACAATAATCGTTAATACGAATGACAGGCCGCGAGCCTAGTTTTATGGTCGATTACCTGCGCCGTACTTTTCTCGAACTCTCATCCCGAATTCCTTCCAAGTTACAATTCTCGTCTCATTCCTCTTCGCTCCTTCCCTCCCACCTCCCTTATAATATCCACTACCGTCACTTTACTTCTATTTTCCCCTATCAATCCCCACCCTCCTAACCCACCACAAACCAATCCAGGCTTGACCCGAAAACACAACTCAATCAACCAAAGTGTTCCGTCTTTTACCGGTATAGCTCCTCTATCTGTAGCTCGAGGGCATACACTTTTAATGACCGTGTTTGTGCGGCCAGACCTTATAAATTTATTTTTTCTCCCTCCTCAAAAAAAAAGCACTTTTTACTATCTAAAAATGAATGTAACAGCAAGCGCGTGTCATATTATTTTGGGTTTAAAAAATACACTTTTACAGTGTGGGTAATATCGTATTACAAGTTTACATACATACATACATAGTCAGATGAAACATATCTCTCTAGCGACAGATTGGAGTTGCTGTAATTTAATAAATTTAAACGAGGTTTCATGTTCAGACACTTTAAAGTGCATGTTTGCTTTTAAACTGGAGACTGCTGCAATTACTAAAATTAATTTTAATAAATTTACATGTCTAGCATTGAATTGCGTAAATGTTTATTTGGTAGTGGTTTTATAGCAATCATCTTGAGCTTCGTTGTAATATCTAACCAACAATGCGTATAAGTTTTGATTAAAGCTTTTTTTATTTTATATTAATCACATCCATGAAAATGTTAAAAGTATCCTTTTCAATTAAATTTTCAGCATTGCGAGCATTTCTGAACAGTTTCGCTTTTTTTAATGTTGCGCTAAAAATTTTTGATATTAACTTTTCGTTTAGAGACGATGAAAGCGTGCGTTCATTATAGCATCGTCGTTTTGCGATATTAAAATTTCGCGCATATTTTTTAATTAGAGACAAACGACGTCGATAAATATTAAAAAAAAAAAACGGAAACGAGTTTTGAGTGCGAATTTCAAGTTTTTCGGCCACTTTGTTTACCGTTTAGCGCTCGAGCGGCCAATTTATAAAACCTTAAAGCTCAAACCTCGGTCGTCAAGTTTTACGCGCAATTTTCCCCCTCGTCATTAACCTCTCCCTGCACCACCACCCTACATTTTTCCCCTTAGTTCAGGCTCTTAACCTTCGAGCTCGCGGGCTGCTGGCCTCACTTAACGTAATAAATCTGGCGGCCATCCCTTTTATGTTTCGCGTAATCTTGACTCTCCTTCGGCGCCCCTCTTTTCCGTTCCTCCCTTCCCCTCACTGCCCTTCGTCTCAATCAGTTTTCCGGGTGGATTGGCCTTCGGCCGGCCTCCTCAGTCCAAAACCGAATTAAGGGACTAAAAAACAAACTGTGCCCATCTTCAAAGGAGTTTACGCGAGCGGCACTTGTGTACATTGAATTTTTATGTTGATTGGACGAAATTCCTGAAAGGACGGACGAGAAATCGAAAAATTTCAAGATTTTCTCATTTTTTCTATATCAAGTACATACGCGTCCTTAGCATATATGATAAAATGTCTCTCAAAGTTGGTGGAGTCGTCTTCAGTATCAAATAAAAGCGTTGAGAGGAATTTAATCATAGTCGTGTATGTACATACATACATACATACATATGTATGCATTGCTATCCTGCTGCGGTGCAAATGAGCGTTTCACGGTTGGAATATATCTGATTTGATATTATTGGAGGATGCAGTCGAGCAAGCAGAGGCAAGTTAATCGGCCCAACCTCTCACCCCTTTGATCTACCCTCCGGAAAGACATCCCCAGTGAGACGCCAGTAGAGACAATGAAATTTACGGATATCTCTCGCAGAGGTTTAGCTCCGAAGAGATGTAACCGCTCGCTTGCCTCTCCGGGCACATCAACCAGACTTCCGTATTGATATTATTAAAAGAAAATTTTCAGCGATCGATTTTTACGTAATCAATATACATATGTACATACGTAGTATGGATGTAGTATTGTTTCCCTTAAACTAGTAAGTACTTTTAGGCTATTGGCCCTATGTAAATGGTTAGTAATATCACAGTTGGTTGTTAACTCGTTTTATTTACAACAGCGATCATTTTTGTACATATGTACATATACGGCATGTATATGTACATATGTACAAATACATATGTATTTGTTACTGATAGCGTATTTTTTTTAAGTATAAAAATAATATTAAGTTTATGAATAATTTAAAAGTTTTTAGTGGTGTTTTAACGGACTTCGGTTGAAAATCCATTTCGTCGACGGTAAGACGTTGGCTGATGCGTATCCAGAATCTCGTACTCTCCCGATTGCTCCCGATTCGATTCCGGGACTTTGGCCGCACTTACTGAAGTCCCATTGTCGACAAATGCATCCACACTTGTCGGGCAAAGTGGCAGAGCACGGCTCCGACGACGCCGCAAATTCCATCTGCAGTAAGTGCATCCGACAATCGCTAAAATTGCAGCGGAAATAAATTGAATTCCAACCATTGTAATCCACGAAGAAATCGCAGTCGTTGTATACATGGGAAAAATGTCGACTGAACTTCGACACCGGTCGTAAAATAAAAAAAAAAACTTAAACTGTTACATCGATGCTATTATCGACGTTCTTACCCGAACTCAACAATTCTGCAATATCATTTGTATAATTTAATCAAACTTGGAGTGTTGAAATATTGAAAATAAAAAATCGCCCCAAAGTAATACCCAAACTTTCACCGAATGCGTAAATAAGTTTCGCATTTATGTACAAGCGGGGGGGGTGGGTAGTTAGGGAAAAGGTAAGGGGTGGACTTGAATTAAAACTTTTTAATTCGACCACTTCATCGCGTCAGTCGAAGAGTATCCTCGCATCAGTATTCAAAAGACGCGTCAAATAATAACGGCCTCCCAGTGTCGCTGAGCTGGTAGCAGCTCAAAGTTACGACGACTCGGGGTTGGTTAGTCACCTCGGCTACGCCGCATCCATATTAATCGCCGAGCGCTAAACGAACCGACCGCGCTTAATTGAATGTGAATTTGCAGATAAAAACTTTGACGTGACTAATGGCTTCCGCGGGGAGCTTAATTAAAAACAAAGCTCGGCAAGCGCTTATCTGGCGCGACTTGTTCAGCAAACGTTCCTGTGGAGCTTTTAGCGCTAAGATCGCAACCCCTACCACCTCTACTCCTACACCCCATCCCTATTTGCTGAAAAGTGGCTGACGTGTGCGTGATTCGGCGTTCAGATATGAATGACGTCACCGAAGCCAAGTTTTGCAATTAAAGTTTCGAAGCGACGAAGCGTATGCCCTCTAAAGTCACCTGTGTCACACTGAAAGCACAGGAAATTGCCAATTAACTATTCAAATCGATTTTTTTTTAATGATTCGACCAAAAGCGGATGAAACCTCTATGTGGTTCCTCTAACTCCTCGTGGCCTCATGTGAGGGTCTTGGGGAGAAAGGGTATGAGGGTGTTTCTCCTCAAGGCGGCTTATTTTATTTTATTTTATTTTACAGAAACACCCACCATGGCATAACAGATAAACCAAATCGTCGTAGTGGGTAAATTACAAAAATAATACACACAAACACACACACACAAGCATAACAAAACATAATTAAAACATTGCAACAAAATCATAACACTTACGTACACAACGAAGGAACATTACATTTTTATCTTATTCTATTTCCATTTATATGGTATTTCTATTTTATTTTATTTAAAAAAAAAATGAATACGAATCAAGTCACTCAAATCTAAATATATAAATGATATACATATATGTATGTATGTATATAAATTAAATATAAATGATTCGACTGTTTGTTTGTTATTAAATTCAAATCTAACGCTTTTACCTCCATTGAAAGTAAATGAAAAAGTAACAAAGTATCTTCCCAAAAAAAATTTCATTAAAACAGTCAGTCGTTACTTATTTTTGTATTTTATAAAACTTGAATTTATTGTCTTATTTGTGTGATCCTTATAATGTAAGCAAACATTTTACAGTTGTGTTTTCATAAACTAAATACCATTTCAATTAAGCAAAATCTACCATTCGGGCATTTTTCTCGCAATCGCATTCGACAAAGGGACATAAATGATTTTTCCCCATATCCAGCAAAAGTACACGCCGCATTTGCGACATGATGCGATTCTCAAACCGTCCAGGCGGAAGATGTGATAATAATTTTCGAACGCATGGTTGAATCCAAACCTGAAAACGCACACGTCCTAACGACGCCCGAAGGAAACTCCCACACCCCTCGGAAAATCCATTTAACCGTTGTCCCATAACATTTTCAATCGATTTAATTTCCATTTAGCTATCTCCGCACATTCCTAATACGGATTTAAAAATCAAAACATTTTTTCGACGGCACGTCAATAAGTACACAGTCTGCGAACCGGTCGAAAGCGACATCGCATTGTGCATTTTGAACACGTTCACCCACCGAGCTGCAACTTCCATTGAAATTTGCACGGCATGCACCGACTAGGGTGACACGCCCCTTGCGTCACAGGAACGACAGTAACCATCGGTGGTGAGGGTCCAGGTCACTCCTAGGAGGTCCAAGACGTGATTCAATATCCACCCCCTGACCCTCCCAACTTGTTGGCGAACCGCTCGCGTCAAATATCTCGTACCGGTGGGAAGTGGTCGAAGAGAAATCGCAGTAAATGGGATTAAAGGATGTGCCACTTGGTGTCTTGGGTCGGTCGTTCGAGCGAAACGACCCACACGTATCTGAACCCTAGCCTATACTATCCTAGAAATATTATGTAAGTTCGACCATTGCAATACTGGCCATGTAATATGATTGAACCTTGGAATGCAAGTATAACTGAGAAAAGGCGAATGGCAAGAGTGCAAAATGTGGTTAGTCCCGGTTGGAAAGCCTCGCAGGTAGATTGTCAACTTCCTGCCACTAGCAATGATGCAATTATTCAGTGCTTGCACCTCAGTTTCCGGTGCATCCTGCGCAAAACTGAAAGCTATGCGAAGTAGGTACACACCCTCGTTCGTCCATCAGACTCGGAAAGTAAATATTCCACCACTCGACTTTCCCCGCTCTTTCAAAGTTATAACGCTTTTAAACATTAAAAAAATAGAGTGCAACTCAATTAATAGACTTTTGCACAACATCCGTGTATGTAGATGTAATATTATGTAGATTTTGATATTAATATTTAAATTATCCATTACGCATCCTACCATTCACAGTCGTACCGTGTAATATTATTACAAATACGTCGAATTCGGTGTTTAATGTTAGCTTAATGTTATGTTATGCCAATTATATTGAACTGAACAATTAGTGCACGAACGGAGCGAAAAGTTCAAGTCAATATTGAACATCTCTCGCATGCGTTCATACGAATCTATTTGAACAATTCAAATGTCGTGTCTTGCGTTTAGTCGAATCATAACCCAATCGACGAGCTCCATTCGAAACTTTATCGCGTTGCACGTGATCGTCTTTCGAGGTCTCGAATGCATCAAACTGCACACACAAGGCGACGAACAATAACCTGGAGGGACCACGTTGAATAAACTTCGAGGGAGCAGTCTGACTCTTGAACTAACAAAACTCCACCTGCTCAATTAACCAGATGCCGTTTATGCGACTGCACTGTTTGGATCGAAAACGTTCGTCCAATTTACTAATTACGTTAAATTGGAACAGAGATCAACCTCCCTTTTTCATTTATTTCCCACGCATCACATAATAATATATAGGACTGTATGTAGGTATTATGCATGTAACTTCGCATGATTAACCATTGTGTGTCAAAGTGTGTTAACAAACAACCGACGCCAAATTCAATCTGAATGTTAAAAAGGTGGGCATAGCGACTGTACCCTTAGTATTCGCAACAAAGAGGCCATTGCGTGTGTGTGTGTGTGTTGTATGCATATTGCTTTTGGAATTAAAACCACATCAAACTGTGTTAGTTGACGGGGGCGAAGGCGCTGGGGGCTCCAATGGCGGCCATATTTCATTTCGCCCTTTGTCCGGAAAAGCGGCCATGTTTTCCTATTATTGTGCGATGCATTTTCTGGAAAAACAAAGCAATGCGAGTTCAAAAAGATAACCACATTAACCAAATGATTTCCACTGTAGTATTAATCAAGGCTTTGAAACGGTCAAATTTTTTCACTGCGCTGCTTCAGAATGTTCCGAACTACATATGACTCAAATTATTTCCCATACAAATATTTTCGTCCACTTCGAGATAGAAAAGAATATGACTGGTTCGAATATATTTCACTAGAAAGTTCACGTACTGCTGCATGTGTCGCTAATCTAGTTTGGGGTGCATCAATTCGACCTCGAGATTTTCTGCTTAATATAATTTACATATGGTTCGAAGAATGAAACTAGGATGGAGTGATTTTAGAAAAACAACATTCCGCTATGCTTAAAAAATAAGGCATACGACCAATTCGTACTGCCAGTTATGACGTATGGATGTAAAACTTGGATGCTAAATTAAGATCCAGTGCCCACAGAGAAGCATGGAAAGATGTATGCTTGGGTAAGAATACATGGGTAAGAAGCGTGACCAAGGTGGCAGATGTAGCGGAACGTGTGAAAAAGTTGAAATGGCAATGGGCTGGACACACAGCATGGAGAGATGTCCCTACGTGAGAAATACTGCAATGGTATCCCAGAGAAAGTGAAAGAAAGCAAGGTAAACCGAGTGGACGATGGACTGATGAATTGAGGAGAATGTGTGGACTCAAGTGAATGCAGATTTCTCAATACAGACGGGAATGGAAGAGGATTGGAGAGGCCTTCATCCAGCAGTGGATGGTAAACGGCTGAAAATGATGATGAATTATGGTTAAATAAAAAAAAAATTAAACTACTCCTATGGATGGATAGTACAAATAAAAATGGGAAAACTTTTCCTTGTATGTACTTTGTACAACAACGGGCCAACAAAGTCTTTCACCTCTTTCCGATTTCCCATGGTTCGTATAAATCAGTTGTTACTGCTTCGTTCTATCCGTGCACACTTTTAATGTTTCCCAAACTCACGGGAATTTGAATTTTTACTCTGTACATATATATGTATACCTATATGTACATATGCATTGTAAATTTTATATAATTCTCATTTAATTGGCTACGCACAAAAAATATCGAATTTTTCAAGTGAACCTTTTATACTTCCGCGTGTACTAAATATTTCAAATTTATTGCGGGAAAACTCTTGCGATGGAATTTTTAATTATGCTCTCGTACTTAGCGATTTGTAAAAAACCGACCCGCGCACGAATTTTTCGACCGTTACGCAAAATTTTTCACGTGCTAAAATTTACGAACCTGCCCATTTTATCGCACACTCGCGAGGCAAACGTCAAAAAATGCCATCAAAGGAAATTTCAATTCTGGCAACCCTAAAATCATCGCCGGCACCCAAAGCACATCTTTGAACTGCGGGATATTAATTAAATACACTTACCGTTCAAAAACCTGCACTATCGAACGCAATTAATTTCGGAGAGCTTAATCAGTAGAATGTAACCGAATTTCACATTCGGAACTTTTTGCTCCCCTACCCACTGTGTACGTACATGTATACATATGTACATACCTACTTTTATACTCTCGCGTAAAAACAACGCACCGACAAAGGGCTACTAAAATCGGCGTATTTTCGACAAAACAAACAGCCCTTATTTAACTTTGCCGAAACGATTAATTGCATTCAGTTTCACCGCTCACACAGCGTGCAGGCATTTCCCTCAAATTGAACATTTTCAAAGCTTGAATCAATTCTGAAAATTTGAACTGAAATGTTTCAATTGAATCTCTTCCAGTTGGTTTGCAGAAAATTTTGAATTCTTACACGTTGGAAATGCAACAAATTGTAATATAACTCAGTGGGCGAAAGGTGACCCCCCATTGACAATGACGATCCTTGGTATGGGGGTTTATGGGGTTGTAGGGTGGGCAGGTGTGTTGGCGAACAGCCCTTTGTGCCACGACACGTCTGGGCGCTAGCTGACACGGACTGATGGTTGTCCATTGTGACCTGCACTGAATACATCGATAATCCATACCGAAACATTTTTCCCTGTCATCGTCACCCCTAACACCCCCAACCACCCACCCACCCCCTAACGGACAAAAAATGCTTTATCCCGTGCCGAATGGCCGTGAATTGTAAGGGCGATAATGCGTTTTCATATTTACGCGTACATAATAATGTATGTATGTACATACATTGTGCGATCAAAATACACATTCAATGGCAAAGTTTCAAAGTTCAAATCAATTCCTAATACATTTATTTATTTATTTATTTGACAGGTTTAAATCCAAAGTTTATACATAATATGTATATCACAGGTTACCAACCTTTTTCGATTGGCGACCCCTTTTTATAAAAGCCAAGTGACCCGCGACCCCAAAATATTTTATAAAGGCAAAAAATATTATTCAAACATCAAGACACGGATTAAAAATGAAAATTGAATTAATCATCATTTTCAGCCGTTCACCATCCACTGCTGGATGAAGACCTCTTCCATTCCTGTCTGGTCTTGAGCAATCTGCATCCACTCGACTCCACACATTCTTCTCAATTCATCAGCCCATCGTCCACTCGGTCTAACTTGCTTTCTTTCACAACCTCTCGGATACCATTCCAGTATTTCTCGCGTGCATCTGCCATCCATTCTTCTGGCAATGTGTCCAATGCAACTTTTTCACACGTTCTGCTATATCTCCCACTTTGGTCATACTTCTTACCCATGTATTCCTCTTACGATCTCTTCTTATACCAAGCATACATCTTTCCATACTTCACTGTGTGCACTGGATCTTACGTAGTATTCTTGAACTTAGCATCCACGTTTCACATCCATACGTCATAACTGACAGAAAATTGCATTATAGTCAATAGTTTACTGTTTCAGTTGGCGACCCCACAGAAAACCCTCCGCGAACCCATTTGGGGTCCCATAGGTTGACCCATAGGTTGCGACCCATAGGTTGGGAACCCGTGATGTATATAATATACTAGTGTAAGCCCGTTGAATATCAACGGATGTTTGTGTGGGTGAGTATACGTGTATTTAATAGTTTCTATAGTTGTTGCATAGATGGTGCGTTATAATACAACAACGTGACAATTTAGCAAAGTCGCGAGCCTGTTGAAAATTTATATTGTCAAATTGTAGCAGGCTCGTGATCGCCTCCCCTTGGATCATAGCGTTAGCGCTCAATGTTCCGAACCGGCGATCTCGGGTTCGAATCCCACTTCTGCGCAACGTTCTGGTTTTTTAATAATTTAGCTCGGCGAACGTTATCAGCAGACAGACAGACGGACGGATTTCGGCTATTATATGTATGTATGTATATAGTATTATAGTGTAAGCCCGTTGAATATAAAATACACACATAATACCTATATAATACATATATACATAAATATAGTTAAATTGTCATTATACAACCCCATCCCGGTCAAGTAAGTACCCTAGCTAAATGTACATAACTTCAGATAGACCACAAAACTAGGATAGGATATGTAAAATAAATCGATACCATCGGCGGCCAGGGCATAAGGTGACGACGCTACATATGTATGTACATATGTATATGTACATACATACATACAATTGTACTCAATCATGGACAGAACCAAAGAGCAGTACAATCGCACAATTACCCTGATACCTTTAAATATTTTCGAGCTCCTTATTACAAAGGCCAGAAGTTTAGTTGGGGATGATAATAAATTATTTATGTGGGCGTGAAAGGTCATCTTGGTGTCAAAAATGACACCAAGATCCCTGATTTCATTAACCCTTTCAAGAGAATCTCCCAACATATGGTAACATCTCTTTCAAGAGATTCTCCCAACATATGGTAACATCTCTTTCAAGAGATTCTCCCAACATTTCTCGTCGAGTTTCATACGAGCGAGAAATGTTTAATTTAAATTCCATTTTTTTATTAGCATTGTGGTTTATTGTACAAAAACATTCAATAGATGTATCCTTATTGTGCTGATATTTTTATTCTCCCGTCGATGAAACTCGCGTATTTCTACTTTGGTCTTCAAAGATTTTTGTATCCTTTGAACTTTCGAGCGCAAAAAAAAACGATGTTTGTTTAATAAACAAACATAAGAAGAGAAAAACAAACTTGGTGCGGAGGAAGCGGGAAAAAATGAAATTCCTCAGTCGAAGACACAATATACATGAAAGGGAATGTCTCCAATATGACAATACAAGTACGTATACGCTTTTATGCACACGTATTGTAATATATCGATCGTTTTCTAATACCTAAGCTGTGTTTAAATTCGTCAAACCGAGCTGCTACTGTGAACATTATTTACATGAGTTATTTACTTGGCGTTGATCAGCACTCCTCAACCATTTTCAAGTCAGAATATAGCCTGGGACTTGATAAAGAAAACACCCAGCAGCTGAGACGTACAACAATAACAAGTGTAAAGTTTTTGGCGCTCTCAACGAGCGCCATGTTTATTTTTTGTTCCGCAAAATCGGGGTGAATACATTAAAGCCACGAGATAATCTCAAATGAAATATATACAACGAAAAGATACAGAAAAAAACAACTTTATAAAAGTTGTGCTTTGCATTTCAACCACAACGTGTCAGTGGGCGTAGATAAAGGGAGAGGGTTTTCCAAACCCCGAATTTATCCAGACGAAATAGTACTGAAAGCATTATTAATTGAAGGTGTTCATCCTTACACACTTGCACAGGGATGTTTCATTAAAATACTCGAATAAGCAAAACTAATGAATTTTTGGTGTACGCGTATAGCCCTTACCGCAGAGTGCGAAACTTTTTCCGGTAAATTAATTTACGACGTTGAGTTTCAACGCTTTCGCTCAGTTGTTATAACTGTCCTAATGACCATAAAACAAAATAAAAAAAAAAAACACATCGACTTAACGCTCGTATGAATTATGAGGTGTAGGTATAAGACTTGTCCCGAAACTTTCCAGACCGTGTACATAATATAGGTATGTATATCATGTACATGTATATCAATGTAAGTGAAAATTGATAACGAAAATACTTACGAGCGTTCAATGTGACAAATTTAATTTTATATTCTGAATCAGAATACTATTCCAAGGTAAATAACGATAATGCTTTTGAAAGATAAATGTAAATAACTGTATCGTATTAACTGTGACAATCTGAAATTTAATGAACTGATACCGATTTTATCAATATCAACTCTAAAAGCCTATTTTAGCTCGTAATGAAAAGCAAGTCTGATTGTTTTTGTATAAAATAGTTGTTCGATAAATGTTTCTGTACGAAAGAAATTTTAGGAATTCAATTTATTTTGTCAAACATCGAAGGCTTCCTTCGATTTAAATTTATACAGGCGTTTCTGTGAGTCGATCTGCAATTGAATAAAATCGTTTTCCGATAAACATTTTCAACGTATCTTATTTCGGCCTACGAACAAAGGAAAAATCGATCAAAAAATAAATAAAATTTTATATGTCTGTATATTATATACAATTCAGTGCTTCCCAAACTTTTCAATATCGCGACCTACTTTTTATAACGACAAACTTTCGCGGTCCACCTAGCTTGAATAGAGATGAAGGGGCGGGGGGATATTTATAAATTTTTCTAATACTGTTTGTATGTTTTAAAATATTCAGAGTTTTATTTTTTTTTATATAATTTATAATTAACGAAAACAAGCAGCTGGGATAAACCTTGTACATACATCCGTGGACTCGTCCAGTTGCAATGAGAAAAATTTACTCGCATGAACTCTTTGAACCAGCTCATCTTCTGCCCACTAGGACAATTCATCGATTCTGCGTGCAACCATATTATTTGAAACCGAAATCATTTCAACTTCTTTCTTGCTCTTATCACCAAACATAACTCCAACCGTGTATTTTATTGGTGGGAGCACTAAAGACTTGCCAATTGTATGCAATGTGAAAGCTTACGTTTCCGACGATAAGCTGTTCAAGTTGTCTTTCAAAACAGTCTAGTGGCTTGTTTTTAAAATCCGGATGCTTCGTCTCAATATGCAGACGCAATTTGTCCGGTCGCATGCTCTCGATCGCGAGTACATGGATCTGCTTTGTCTCCATTCCACGAAAATCCGATTTTTAAATAGTTGTTGAAATATTTAAAAAAAATATCCACATTTCAAAACTTTTCACGGCGCATACCTATCTTGGGAACCGCTGAATTGTACATAATTTTCTATTTAGTATAAAGAAATTTACGAAAATTGGCAACTGGGACTAGTTAGTGATTTTGAATTAGCTTATTATTTTAATTTATAGAGCTAATTTACCTGAAGGAAGGCTACCTATTTGCTTTTTCCTAAGATAGTACATTTTATCCACATCTCAATACCCCCCTACACTAATACTAATAAGTACAACGCTGGCAACCGACGAACACTGGCATACAGTATATAAATATTTATCGTATTCGCGACCGCCGAGACGCAATCTGCAAAGGGTTAAAATTCACAGCACGGTAAAAATCCATGCAATTTCTTTTACTTTATTTATTCGATAATTTGACTGTCGGCACGTGACCCGCGAACTCACTTCCCGCCAATTGGTTCTTATCGAGTTAACGCTCCGAATGTTATTGTATTAAAGAGGAGTTATATAGGGTGCCGACGTAAGTTTGGTCTTTTAGCATGCACCGGTTCGCGGTTCGCAAACTGAATACGAAATTGCAAAATCGTCCACGGTTCGAACAAAGAATTCAGTTGCACTGATAGTTTTTCACACATTTTTCCACTGCAATAAACTCCAACGGCTAACTTTACAAATCAAAGAATAAATTGAACTTGTCTCGAATACGGTATTTCAAAATTAAACCTAAAAGTAGACAGTTTGACTGTGGGAATCCAGGTTAAAATTCGTAAAATGCTCTACGTTTATAAAAGTTGTAATATTCAAAGGATTTTCAATCCTATTCCAGTAAAAGTATAATTAGTAAGCCCTGGCAAGATCACATTAAACATAAGTAAATACTCGAAATTATCTCAAATACAATTTATTTCGATATAATTTTAAATTTGACATCTTAAAAGAAAATAAAAATCAAATGACATTTTCCATTGAAAATATCTATTTACAAAAATATAATCATTATAAATTCATCTAAATTCATATGAAGTCAACGACAATTAAACATAATTTCATGAATCTGTTATAAAATCGTCATCCATCTTAGAGAATTTTTCATTGTATTCTTCCGGTACATCGACAGCACTCATGTCTTCAACCATAATTTCATGTTCTTTTCTAAAATACAATAGATACGCATTACAAATTCGATTTAAGAGATTTCTTATTAGCAGTAAAGATTCACTAAAAATTACCTAATTAATATATCAACAACATTCTCGCAAGCTAAAAGTACTTTTCTGTCCGTTTCCCACTTATGAAACTCTCTAAGGATATAATAAGTACCGTTATCTCGTAGGAATTCTCTTCCACACTTTTTTATACAAAGTTTATTAAGAGATTCTAATAGCATTCTCCTAAAAAAAAAAAAAAAAAAAAAAAGCAAGTTCATAAAATAGTTTACCTCCAATTTGATAAGAAATATGTGATGGTACCTAATATCTGGATCTACTTCTCTCTGTTTTTCTTGAGAAAGATACTGAAGTGTGGGTGGTAATGTTACCATTTCATCATCATCAAACTCTTCACCGCCAGCTAACGGATAAAGCAAATATGTCAAAATATCAACCTGAAAACATTTTACATAATTAGATACCAAAGCACAATTACCCAAAAGAAATTGCTGAGATTAACTCAATTTAAAACAACTATACGGCATTTACCTTTGGTCCTAGCAACCAGTTATGTAGATCAACATCAAAACACAAATTCCTCACTGTACCAACGGCACCGCCTCGCCGAACTATTGACTCTTCAAACCGGCAAAAACTAGCTACTTTAGCGGCACCACCCATACTCAAATTATCGTTACACAGCCAATGACGAACTTGTCTACTACCACTCAAATTACTCAAAAGCGGACCTAATAAAAATAAAAAAAAAAACATAAATACAATTTTCAATGATTATTGAAAATGTAAATTGCTATCTATACCTAAATAATGAAGTTTCGCTTCAACTTTGTTATAATTAAGATTTGTGAACGCTTCCATTATTTGAGGTAGATGTGAAGCTAAGTTTTTCACACACTGATTTAAATGCACCTCAGATCTTGATAAATTACATAATAACATACAACTGCAATCTGCATCCTGCAATGATATTGATTTATTAATACCTTTCTAGATACCAAAATTCAAATTAGGTTTAAAATAAAATACCTTATCATTAGGATCAAGAACAAGGTGTACTAGTTTTGTAATAAGAGATTGTTCGCCGCTTTTACTGAATTTCAATTTTCTCGATTCAAACTGAATTAGGCTATTTACGCCTACGTCTTCTGCCGTTATATTAACCAGACAAAGTAATGCATCTTTCTTAATGACGGCTACGTCATCCAAAAGCAGTATTATCTGTTCCGTGACTTCCGGACACTCTGCTAGTAAATTCACCCCATCTGCGTTACCAGATAATCCTTATTAAGAAAAAAAATATACATGTTATTCAAATTTTGAATACACAATGAACCAAGCATATTGTTGCACTAATCTTTACCGAGAATATATTGAAGTGCTGTAGCTTTAACGTCAATTCTTGCATTGATACTTAAAAATCCATACATTTCCTTCAAATCCTCCATGATGACAGTATATAAACACTATACTACAAAACTGACAGCTGACATGTGCGTCTGACAATTAGTGGTGTATATGCGAAATATTTAGCAAAGTAATGCACACAATCAAGATGCGCTCTGTATACAAAGTAAATTTGTTACTTTCCGCTACATTTGCGATGTAGCTTGAACTGGTAAATTAATATTTTGCGGGAATTCGCCTGATAAGTGATTCTAACCTATACGTCACTAGTGAATCAGTGCTACCAACTTTAAAATTTAAAACACTTCAAACTTGATCATTTGACTGTGATAAATACGATATTGAATAAAATTGCGTAGAACAATTTGAGTTTTGCATCATCGTAATCAGTAATGTGCTATCATTTCTATATCTCTTTAATTTCTGTACCTATATCACACATTTTTTAATTCATGGATCCGTTGTCTTTTTTACATTTTTCTCTCTGGTATAATCCGTTTCCATATTAGCCTTTTCAGTTGCTCCTTCACATCTGGCATCTCACTTAAAGCTTGGTTTCACAAACTATCCGACTTGGCTGTTGTGGCTATTGTGGCCACGACCACTTTCCAGGCAGCTATCAAATTCTATACAAAAAAAAAACAAGCGTTCTGGCCGTTGTGGCAGTTGTGAGCATCGCCAGGAGAGAGGCGTGGAATTTGAGACTGCCACAACGGCCAGGACGTTTGTTTTTTTTATATGAAATTTGACAGGTGCCTGGAAAACGATCGTGACCACAACAGCCAAGTCGGACAGTTTGCGAAACCAATCCTCAATTGAATGCTAATGCATGCAACTGTTTATCCCCTCTCTTATCCCCGCAACTTTACAAGTTTAAACAATTGCAAAAACAACAAATTGGATCGAAATCGGAATTTTTTTTGTCTACTCTGACTCCGTGAGAAAGGTTCAACTCCCCAGCTCTGGTTTAAACAAGCGCAAAAACTTCAAATTGGAGTCGGAGTCACAAAATGTTTTATCGACTCCACCGACTTCGACGTTCTAGCCCTGGTTTAAACAATCGCAAAAACAGCTAATTGGAGTCGAAATCGGGAGATTTTTTGCCATCTCTAACTCTACGAGGAAGGTCCAACTCCGGTCCGAAAAGGTTCCGCTTTTAACAATGACTACAAAACTATCCAATTTGTTTACAATAAATAGTTCAATGTGTCCGAGCAACCAAAATCATAAGATGTGGACTGGTGGCAACTTTGCCAATAATTCTGGTGACCATTTTGGTGTGGCCGCTTTTGCTGTCACTTTCCCAACATAATCGTCCTTGATTAGTTTAAAGAAAAATTCAGGGTAATAATTGCCAGGTTTTCCTTATTTCGTGTATTTTGAAATCGACAGTTTCGAGGTTTCGACAACTCTTCACTTTTTGCTGTCGATGATTGCCAATACTTTATCAGCCTCATACTGAATAAAGCTTAATTGATACTTATATGTATTCCTATTACTCAAACTTTTTCCATAGTTATAATCAATTGGTCAGAATAAAAAATTTATCTTATTATATCATTAACTAGCCAAAATTATCTCATCAAAACATACATAACTGACAAATGATTAATCGTTTCAGAAAATATGTTGTCGTTGAGTTGGCATCAGCATAACAACAATTTAAAAGCCGGCTTCACCAATGCTCAACAGGTAATTCAACGTACAGCACTTGAAAAGTATCTTCAAATTCGTCATTATTTATATTATATGTACATTCTTAGACAGGTGACTTTGTGGATCTCACGATAGCAGCCGATGGACATTTGGTAAAAGTGCATCAGTTAATACTCGGTATTGCAAGCCCGTATATAAAGAGTTTAATACAATCAGCCACTTGTAAACATCCGATAATATTTCTCAATGTGAGTCAAATTGACCATGTATCGTTCATGTCGTCATTTGATAACATTAAAAACATTCATGTATTTGATTTCAGAATGTATCGTACGAGACGTTGTGTAGCCTTTTAGAGTATATGTACGCTGGTGAAGTTGTAATCAGTGAAGAAAATTTGGATCAATTTTTAAACGCTGCCAAAGCATTGCGAATAAAAGGCTTGGATGTTATGGTAATTTCTTCATAATGGCTTAGTGTGCAATATGTAATATTTTCTTTTTATGATTAACACAATTAAGCAACAAAAGTATGAAAGTAGACTTAAAAATTAATTTTAATAAAACTAAAATTATGTTTAATGAATTTTGCACGCAAAATGTAGTCACAGTAGATCATATTGTAGATAGTTGATAGTTGTTTATACCTAGGACAATTAATGAATATGACTGGATGTAAAGAAGAAGAAATAAAATGCAAAATGAAACTAGGATGGAGTGCTTTTGGAAGAATGAACATAGTTTTTTAAATCCAACACATTCCACTATGCTTACAAAGGAAGGCATACGACCAATAAGCATAACCAATAAGTATAAAGTGAAACTTGGATACTAAATTCAAGAATGTTACGCAAGATCCAGTGCGCGCAGAGAAGCATGGAAATATGTATGCTCGGTATAACAAAAAGAGATCGTAAGAGGAACACATGGGTAAGAAGCATGACCAAATTGGCAGATATAGCGGAACGTGTGAAAAAGTTGAAGTGGCAATGGGCTGGACACATAGCGAGAAGAATGGATGGCAGATGGACGCGAGAAATACTGGAATGGTATCTGAGAGGATATAAAAGAAAGCAAGGTAGACCGAGTGTACAATCGCTTCTCGGCCTGTTGGCTAAGATCAAAGTGTAGACCGAGTGTACAATGGGCTGATGAATTGAGAAGAATGTGTGGAGTTAACTGGATGCAGATTGCTCAAGACAGACAGGAATGGAGAGGCCTTCATCCAGCAGTGGATGGTGAACGGCTGAACATGATGATTATGTAATATTTTAATGCGATTGTTAAAACAGGATGAAAATTTGGATATTACGAATGAACAAAATGATGAGTTGGGTTGTAAAAAAGCTAAAGACACAGAACAAGAGATACAGGTTCAAATATTAAATAATGAAAGTGTCCCAATTCCACCACAACCGATACCAACTACTACTTCACATGTAAAAGAACCAACATTGCAACAGGCTTTAAAAAGAAAATGTCCAGAAACACCTATTCAATCATCAAAGTAATTATTCTCAATATTCATTGTGTTGTATCGTTATCAATTTATTTCAGTTGACTGAATTTGTGTTTTCAGGCTACCAATATTGTTAAAGGATAAAAAACCATCAAACGAAATTTTAGAAGCATCAGATGATGTACCAAATATAGCCGAAGATTCAAACGATAGCGATAGCGATAAAGGAAATAGTTTGACAGACTTGGGACACGCTCCGATAATTAACAGCGTGAATCAAGAAGGTTTTAAAAGTTAAACTCCGCTTTCATTCAGTTTATAAGCTATTTTTTTTTATAATATAGTTTTTCCTTTGCAGAACTACAATATACAGTTTCTACTCGTGGATCGTTGCAATTAATTTTAAATCGCTATATATACAACATATTTAGTAAAAGAAATGGTGGACAGATTCGCAGGTGGAGATGTGTTGATTACAGAGATCACAAGTGTCCCGCTTGTGCAATAACCAGTGGCAACGTAGTCGTTAGACGGTGGATATATAAACGATATAAATTGATTTTAGTACCATAATTATAATTGGGTAGATGTTAAGATGTTATTATTTATCGTTTGTTCCAGAACAAATTTGCACAATCATCCATTTCACGATAAAAAAATCATGTTGAAGCTTGAAAGGAAGGCGATCTATTCTGCAATCTCACCGGAAGATGTTAAAATTGACGAAAAAGTCTGAAATAAGTACTAAGTGAAATGAATTGCCATAAATGGCAGTAAATTTAGAAATAAATGCACAATGCTATTATAAGTTATTTATATTGCATAATCATTTTTTTGGAAATCACTATTAAGTTTAGAAGCAGATGTTGCTATTATCCAATCCTGTGTACATACTATTGTAAGAACTCTTTACGCCAGCATATTTTTTAATAACATACGTGATTTAAAATATTAAATCTTCCTCACAGTATTTTATTAATTTTTTTACACAGTAAAATAATACCTTTGTACAATATTTTTTGTAAACACAGTAAAATCGTATATGTGGCATCTACATACATAATATATGTATGTATGTAGTACAATAAAGAGTTTTTGTATAATGGGTACAGATTAGGGGTAAATAGTACTGGATATTTCGCCTACTTCGGTGAACTATACATTATATATGTAATAGCCCAGATCCGTCTGTCTGTCTGCTGATAACGCTCGCATCGGTAAATAATTAAAAGACACAAAGTCGTGCGAGTGGGATTTGAACCTGTGATCACCAGGTTGGCTGAGCTAGTGTTAACACGTTCATCCAACATCGATGATGTCGAGTCTACTACAATTTGACAATCCTCAGTAGGTTCGCGACTTTGCTAAATTGTTATGTATTCAATAATTACGTCAAACACGTCCGTTGATATTCAACGGGCTTACACTAGTAGTAAATAAAATACTAGACACGTATTGGGATGAACTTAAAAACCCGTTTGACTACTTTTTCAGATGCATTGAGCAAATACGTAATATTTAAATTTTATTCAAATTTAGATTTGTAATTTAAAAAAGAATGTACATATATATATATATACATATGTAGTAGTTATTTTACTTATTTTTCAATAGATGTCATTCGTTAGTTTATTTTTCCTATCCCTCGATTTACGCGGTTTTTCAAAATGCACATTCTTTTCATTTACCGCGCCACATTTATTTACAGCTAAGAATTTGAGAGAAATTATTCATAAATCTAGAAAACTGAAAAATACAGTGATAATGAGCTAAAAAATATTTACATACATACAATATGAAAAAATTCACAAAGAGATGACAAAAAAATAAAAAAAAACGAAATTTGGTTATAGATTATCTAATAATAGTAGCCAGGGAGTGTCCTCCATTTTTAAATATTTCTACGAATAATAATATTGTAGCTTGAAGCAACAAATATGAAGAAAAAAAGCAGTTTCTTTAAGGCTCGGTTTCGCGCATGTTGTAGCTTTCTGCAGCGTGCACCGTAGCAGGCTGCAGAACGCACGAAACCAAGTCTTTACAAGGCAGCAGCAAAAATTCAGAATAAAATATTTTTCTTTTATTATATTTTGTATGTATGTACATACATTGATTTTTTTCACACGGTTTTTCGGAACTTATTCCCCAAAATTTTATGAGCTATATACCTCGATTTGCACGGTTTTTGATATCCTGGAATCTCCGAATTTTTTATGAGCTCCATTTCTTTTTTTACGCGGTTTTTCGTATGGTCGTGCAATGTGCTGCTACGACAAATGTCAAACGCAATTGCAGTGACCGGCTGTCAAGTGTGGACCAGATAGCGTAACCTAACCTAAAAGCATGTTGGGTGGTGGAGCAGTGAAACGAGTTGTGTCGTTATGGGGGCGTTTGGGACCTTCGGGGGTTGCAGGAATGCCTCGTCGTTGCATTTGTTCGACTTGGCCACGAATGGCAATAACACCCCAACCCTCGGAACCATCTAGAGGCTTGAAGGGTGCTATCACTTGGAAATCAGCAGCCCTCACATTGGCCGGTGGAGCGGGTCTGCTCGCTTACATGCAGCACCTTAAATCTCAGAAGGACAAAAAAATCGAATTCGAAAGACAGAGATATCTCGGTAAAAGTGCTATCGGAGGACAGTTCGAATTGGTCGACAGCGAGGTGGGTATTGACTCGGTGTATTGCATTTGGTAAGATTACAGTTGAAAAGACCGATTCCACTAAGAACGAATCCATTATGGCCGAACGAATTATGTATGTATGTATGTACATACATATGTTGAAAGGGTAAGAATAAAAAAAAAATACATAAAAGGTCGAAAATTTTAAAAATAAGTCACGGAATAATTTCTTTTAAACTTTTAACTGGTGATTCTCAACCTTTTTTAATTGAAGAATGTGTTTTTCATATTCCTTAAGAATCGAGATTTATTTGTGTTGAGGACAACACAAATAAATCTCTTACTTGATATTACCAAATAAATAGGATTACTTACTTATATAGGACTAGTTACTTGATATTAAATAAATAAATAGGAATTTATTTATTTAATATCAAGTAACATACCGCTCATACAGTAAAATATATATGTAATGTAAAATATAAAATTAAATTAATTCCACATAATACAATACAGCCAAAATAGTTATAAACAAAACACAAATCATAGCAAGAAAGCAACTTTAGGAGTTAGAGCTGGAAAGGAACTTGAGTAAAGAAAATCTGAAGGAGGGCAAGGAATAGAGAAAAGGATCAATATGTGCCGGAATTTCGTTGAATGACGAGCAGGAGGAGTTCTGACAGATCTAGGGGAACAATGGAGAAGGATCCTACTTTGTAAGTAAGGGCTACTTGTTAAATTATTTTAAAGCTTAAATACAAAGCAGAGATCCGAGACTGTCCTCCTAGACCACAGAGGGACATAATCACGGGAATTGGAAGAAGAGGAAAGACGAAACCTGGAAATGGAGTACGCATGGAACTTCTTATTAATTTTTTCCAATTTAGTAATGGAAGATTTAACAGAATCAATTCTCGTATTTGTTGTTGAAATTACATTGAATTCCATTGAAATTGCTGGTTTTGTTTTTTGTGTTATCCTATCGAAGAGGGCTCAAAACAGTTTAAAACGCCAATAATCGAAAGAATTTGGATCAGTCTTAGTTGATCAGTCAGACTTGTCAGTCAGACTGAAGACAAATTATAAGGGAAGAAATTTTGTGAAGACAGATGGGAGAAAAATAAAAAATTATCGATGGATAACAGAGAAGCAATTGTTGCTCCTCACAAAGAAAAGAAAACTCGGCGTTATATTGCTGATACATGGAAAAATTCTAAAACAGCAGTACATCAAACCATCAAAAATCACCTGGAAACAAACCAAACAGGATAAATCACGATCAGGAAGACCGCGAATTACGACAAAAGCCGTGGATCAACATATTGTGTTGTTAAGTAAAGGTACAGAAGATTAACAGCACCAAAAATATCTATCACCATCGTTGAACGTCGTCTAAAAGGCAAATCTTGCAGGTCGAATAGCAATAAGAAAACCATTGCTCAAACGACTAAATAAAAAGATAAGACTAGATTGGGCGCTCCGGCATCGAAATGTGATTCTTTGAGAAAATGTGTAAATTCTTGATTCTTAAGGAATGTGAAAATCACATTCTTCGATTAAAAAAGGTTGAGAATCACTGGTTAAAAGTTTAAAAGAAATTACTCCTCGTGCCTTATTTAAGATTTTGGATCTTTTATGTATTCTTTCGATATTTTTACATTTCCAGATCAAATCCACTGTCTACACAATTCATATTGGATCTTCGTATTTGTATGCGTATTCGTTCGGCCATAATGAATTCGTCCTTATTAGATTCGACCATTTCAACGCCAACCTATGGTAGGTCCTGAACATTATATTATGAATGTGTTTCAGGGTAAAATCAGGAAAAGCGAAGAATTTTTGGAAAAGTGGGTGTTGATATATTTCGGTTTTACACATTGTCCCGATATATGCCCTGACGAATTAGAAAAGATGAGCGCCGTTATTGATCGTATTGGTGAATAAAACATTAATGTCTGCAAATTTACTTTTTTATATAACTTTCTTAATTTCTATGTGGTTTTTGTTTTAGATAAAATACCCAATGGACCTCCTCTGCAACCGTTATTTATTTCCGTTGACCCCACGAGAGACACTCCGGCCGTTGTGGGAAAGTAATAACAAACTTATATATCTTGTATAATTATTATGTATTTACCATCTTGAGGCATTGTGTAATGTATTTGAAAACAATTTTCAGATACGTAAAAGAATTTTCTCCCCGGTTACTCGGATTGACAGGATCCGTAGACCAGGTGAAAAATGCGTGCAAAGCGTATCGTGTATATTTCAGCGCTGGACCAAAAGACTCCGATGAAGATTATATCGTTGGTTAATTTCAATATTAAGTATGCTAGTAAATTTTAGCTTGCATGTTAAAAGTTATTTTATTGTTTTCAGGTCGATCATACTATAATAATGTATTTAGTGAACCCGAAGGGTGAATTCGTCGATTACTATGGGCAAACTAAAAATGCCGACGATATATGTGCATCGATTACTTTCCACATTGCCAAATACGATGGTGTTAACACAAAGGGATGGTTTTCTTAAAAATTGAATGAGTATATGGATATCAGTATTTTAAGCGATTTATTACAAATATGTGTAATTTTTATGTTTTATGTTAGTAAAGAGGATTCAGATATATTTAAAAATGCATAATTTTTTTTTACTTTTATTTATTGTATTGCATATATCACATTTCAAGATTTTAATTAATGTAATTAAAACTGTTACATAAATATAAATAAATGAATATGTACATAGTTCAAAATTAGAAATGTAACTTTTTTTTATATGTACCTACAAAAGAAATCAAAGTTCATGGTATGGAATGGATTTTGATTTAGATTTAGTTTACTAACATATTCTAAATGTTATATTTTGTGTGATTTAGCAACTATATACATACATACATGTACAATTACACATATACAAAATATTTTTATGAAAAATACAAAAATAAAATCTTCTTACGAGACTTTTCACCGCCCATGGACTTATAACCGAAGTAACGGAATAGTCGCCAGATTTATCAGTTAAACTACTTAAACTACCGCATCACTGCCGCCGCTTATTATTATCCCCAAAATTTTTAGAGATACAATCTTTATGTACTAAGTCATAAGTTTAAGACCAAACCTATTACATCACTTCGAAGCACTGAAAATGTTATTAGGCGTAAAATATTATTTTGAGCAAAAAAATGGGGAATTTTTTGTGTTATCCTATCGAAGAGTGCTCAAAACAGTTTAAAACGCCAATAATCAAAAGAATTTGGTTCGGTTTCAGCTGATCAGTCAGTGTTCTGGAAGACTGCGAATTACGACAGGAGCCGTGGATCAAGTAAAGGAAAGGAACAGAAGATTAACAGCACCAGAAATCTCTACAAAGAAATATCTATCACAACCGTTAAACGTCGCCTAAGAGGCAAATCTTGGAGGTCGAATAGCAATAAGTAAACCATTGCAAAGTCGACTAAATAAAAAGAAAAGACTAGATTGGACTCTCCAGCATCGTCGAAATTGCATCAGCAAATTGGTCGAAAGTGCTCTGGTTGGATGAATCTAAATTTGAATTGTTCGGCACGAAAAGAAGAGTTTTAGTCCGGCATACGCCCCAAGAAAAAATGATTCCTGAGTGTGTCCTACCAACAATTAAGCACGGTGGTGGATCCATCATGGTGTGAGGATGTTTCTCGAGAGCTGGAGTCAGAAATCTAATTAAAATCGAAGAGATTTTAAGAAAAGAAGGATATTTAAAAATTTTAAAGGAAGGAGTTTTTGCTTGAAATTGTGTGGTCTTAATTTAATTTTTCAGCAGCACAGTAACCCGAAATTAGAAATTAAAAGAAAACGAAATTTATTTAAAGATCACGATCTGGCCACCTCAATCACCTGACCTTGATCCCATAGAGCTTCTTCATGACGAGTTAGATCGGAAAACCAGGGAATTCCGATCAAAATCCATCCAGACATTTTGGATGTACATAGTTACAAGAGTCGTGGAGGGCTATTTCTTGCACCTCAATACAAAAATTAGTTGATAGAATGCCCGGACTTGGTGCAGCTGTCATCAAAAGCAGAGGTGGATTTTTTGACAAAAGCTCAGTTTGAACGTTTGCTTTGATTGCTTCCAGTTTTTTGAAAATTATTATAATATTTTTTATTATTTAAATAAATCCAATGTTTTGTAAGATAGCTTTTTTGAATTGACCCAAAATTGTATGAATTGTGTTGAGAAATCTTTGGTCTTAAACCTATGGCCAGTACGGTCGTTAAGTTAAACTACACATGGATCCAGTTAATGACCATTATTTAAAGTAATTTGTCTCGAATGAACAAGACTTGAGGTAGATACATGGATCCTAAGTAAACCAGGATCAATCTCATATAACTTTTCATCGTGGATGAGGTTATCAGTCACTATAGTCTCCACGTTAATTTCAGTTGACATTATATTGTGATCTTGATCCGGTATACAAGTTGATATACCTAATGCATTTAATTCAGTCGAGTTTGTAATGGCGACGACATTCAAATCACTCACATCGGGGACAATATTCACTACCGAATTAGTTGGCACCACAATGTCGGAAGGCTTCTGCTCTGTTTCAATTTTTGGTGTCAATTTGCGATCTTCAAAGTTATTTTTGTCATTTATTACATTAGAAAAAATTTTAGGTGCAGCTATATTGTGGGTTTTTGCTATATGCTTTCTCAGGTAGCATGATGTGATGCATCCTTTACCGCATATGTTACAGGTAAATGGTCTTTCACCTGTAAAAATATTTAATTTTAATTTAACATCGCAAAGTACATATATGAAAACCACGTCAATTTTGCTAACCTGTATGTATGCGAATATGTTGTTGCAATTGTCCGGGAGTTATGAAGCGTCTAGAGCAAATGGAACAAACGTGTGGTTTTTCACCGGTATGAGTTCGCATGTGAGTTCTCAAATCGTATCTCGCAAACCTGCAATATTTTTTAACTCATCAATTCAACGACATTTACATACATATATAGTCACTGCCCCTTTACAGTGTCATCGGGTGATATCGTTTATATATATACCTATAGTGCAGCGGTTCCCAAGCTGTGGGTCGTGAAAAGTTTTTGAAATGTAAAATTTTTTTAAATTGTAAATAGAGAATGCAACTATTTAAAAATCGAATTTTCGTGGAATGGAGACGAAGATCCACGGTCGCAGTGTGTTATTTGCTGCGACGTACTCGCGAACGAGAGCATGCGACCGAACAAATTGCGTCGGCGTATTTAGACGAAGCATCCCGATTTGAAAAACAATCTAATAGAATTTTTTGAAAGACAACTTGAACAACTTGTCGTTGAAAACGAAGCTTTCGCACTACACCAGCAATATTGAAAAAATCTCTCCACACCTCGTACCTGATAAGTTTGCGAATCGTGCAAGCTGGTAAGATGCATACAATTAGCGAGTCTTTAGTGCTCTCGGCAATAAAAGACACGTTTGGACGATTAGAACAAGAAAGTAGTTTAGAAGTCGAACCAATTTCGCTTATAATACGATTGCACGCAGAATCGATTAAAATAAGCTGATCCAAAGAGTTAGTGAGAAGTACAAACATTTTTCTCATTGCAACAGGACGAGTTCACGGATGTATGTACATGGTTTATCCCAGCTGCTTGTTTTCGTTAATTATAAATTATATATAAAAATAAATAAAACTCTGGATATTGTAAAGCATAAAAACCATTAAAACTATGTAGGTGGGTCGCGAAATTTTGTCATTCTAAAAAGTGGGTCACGTAAGCACTGCTATAGTGTATTTACATAAATCTAAGTATGTATATGTACGTGCAGTGAGTGTATGCGAGCGTTTCACGGCTACGCAGGCAGACCCTTGCGCTACTATATATAGTAATGTAAATTATAGTATACCTCTTAAAGCATATTGTGCATAAATATGGCTTTTCTCCCGTGTGAGTTCGGACGTGTGTAGTGAGAGCTGACGAACTTGAAAATTTCTTTGGACAAATTTCACAGCCATACGGTCTTTCTCCTGATAACATCCAAAAGAAACCAATGTTAGAATACTATTTTCTACATTCTTAGTCAAATAAAAAATTTCACTTGCTTGTGTGAGTTCGCATGTGTAGAGACAGATTAGATGATTGCACAAAAGCATTTCCACAAACTGAACAAACGTAAGGCTTTTCCCCGGTGTGAATCCTTTTATGGGTTGTGAGCGTTGATTCATGCCTAAAACTGAAAATATTTACGTTGCAGTAATTCTTACACCATAAACCTAATGGGACATAGGACGATTTCATAAATTTACTTACCTTTTATCACACATATTACACGCATACGGTTTAAGATCGCTGTGTGTTTTCATGTGTGAATTGAGTAGTCTCGAGTCTGTAAAACGTTTACTACACTCAGAACATCCCCAGGGTTTTTCTCCAGTATGGTTACGAGCGTGCACATTCAGCGAATGGCGATCATAATATCTACAAATACACACGATGATATGTATTCACACATACGGTGATTACTTCTATGCTATTATGTTATTTTATAGTGTCATTTTAAAAGCTTTACGTATTTGCAGTACGATTTTAGATAACTTACGATTTATTACAAATATTACAAGTGTGTTTCCTTTCTCGAGTTTCACCAGTGTGTCGTCGGAAATGTCTTGTAAGAGATCCCATCTCTGGAAAACCTTTTTGGCAGACGCTGCATTTGTGAGGTTTGTCGATCAGATGAGTGCGAACATGCCGTTTCAATTGTAATGTAGCTATGATGAAAAAAATTATTATCGGCAAAACAATCGTACATACACACCTACATAACATTTACAGATAATTTAATTTAACTCACTGGAGAACTCTTTTTTGCAATGTTGACAAACTGGCTTGTCGCCATCTACCATGTGTACCGAAGCATGAATACTGAGATCTGCTTCAGAACTGAATTCCATATGGCATTGGTTACACGGGAAATCTAGGCCAACTTTGTCGCATTCAAAATTTTCATCTCGTTTTTTATGCCTTAGTATGTGTCGATGGTAGTCTCTGAACTCGTTGAAACCCTTATTGAAAAATAAATAATAAAAATAAAAAAACTATAACCACCATACAAAAGCATATTAAGCTTCGAATTAATATAGCATACTTTTTTACAAGTTTGGCAGTTGTAGATTTTCTCTTCCCTGTGAATTCTTTCATGGCGAGTTAATCTGGGTTGATCTTTTTTAGAATGGAATGAAAACAGTGATAGTTTATCTAGTGTTTAATTAAATGTTTAGTTAAATGCATATAAAAAAATAAAATAAAATGTGCATTACTTGGAAATTGTTTGCCACACCAACCGCACATCACACCGTTAACTTTCTTATTATTTTTTTTCCCATCGTTCTTTTTTACTTTACTGAAATGTTTAACAAATGTATTCTATGAAATTAAATTATACTGCAAAACAGTGTGCATTAGCAAAATCAATAAAGAGCTTGCAAACCATTTGCCTGAATTTTCAAATACTTTAATTTCACTAACTGCGGAAGTATTTTCTTTTGCTACATCGTTTGATATTTCACCTAATGTTAAATCAACATAAAGAAGAATATTAATTAAACAAACAAAAACTTAGTCATAGTCGTTTAGACGCAATCAATGAGAACGATTCAAATTAAATACAACCATTTCTAAATACAGTGGAACCCCGTTGCATCGTTCTCGCTTGTATTGTTTTTTCGCATACATCGCTATTTTTTCATAGTCCCGGCCATACATTTTATTGTTTTTTCTGCATATGCATATGTACATCGTTTTTTTTTTACGGTCCCATGAAAAACGATGCAACGGGGTTCCACTGTACACAAGAATTTACTTTTTCTTATAATCCTGCTTTCACAGGTTGCGCCCAAATCTAACGACATTGTATTTTCAAACTCCTACTCTAAAATTGAGTTGGTTACCTGTATCAATTTTTATTGTCAACTGGGATTTAACCACATCGGAAGAAGTGATAACGCCTACATTCTCCAATCGAGTGGAATCGCATATCACATTCGCTTGAGATGAATTCACAGATTGTAAATCGACAGAATTATGTTTAACATCGGGTGATGTAGCTTGTTCATAATCATCGTCGAAATACACATCGCACGCCGTTTCTATTTTGGTTACTTCGATTGGTTTCTCTTCCGTTTTTACATCGCTGAAATTTAATAACATTTATCTAAACCTACGCAAACTATAAATGACTTCAATTATATGGCATTTGTATGGTTTACCATTCGGGCTCTAATTTCGTTTCGTCGATGTTACATTGTGTTACGAAGTATTGTAATATTGCTTCTGATCTCTCGCAAAGTTCTTTAAAAGCAAAACATTTTAGTATAAGATCGTAGCATTCTTGACAAACATTCTCCGGCAATCCATCTCCATATGATGGCTGAAACATAAAAAAATGCTGACGCGTTAATTGTTCAGTTTTCAAAACAAAAATAATAGGAGCTAAATAGAAAAGCCTTGGAAAATCCAATTAATATATTTATACATTTTTTAACACTGGGAAAACTCGTCAATTTTGATTACGTAAATAAATTATGAAAATTTGATGATATTGCAGAGATTCAAAAGGTTCAAGTTTGTTCAATCTTAATAGACTAGTAACTGCACGTTGACAGTGTCATCAGATGGTTAGCATATAAAAAGTTAAATAAACCCCAGCCTGAATATGCTCAGACTGTCCCTCTCACCATATAATTAATCTATAATCATTATCATTTTCAGCTGTTCACCATCCACTGCTGGATGAAGGCCTCTCCATTCCTGTCTGTCTTGAGCAATCTGCATCCAGTTAACTCCACACATTCTTCTCAATTCATCAGCCCATTGTACATTCGGTCTGACATGACGGACAACAGTCTTTGACCCATTGGAGTTTTGCGTCTCCACCTCTTTCCCACCTTCGTATATAGCGACGCCTAAGAGTACATTCGGTCTACCTTGCTTTCTTTCACATCCTCTTGGATACCATTCCAGTATTTCTCGCGTCCATCTGCCATCCATTCTTCTCGATATGTGTCCAGCCCATTGCTACTTAAACATTTTCACACATTCCGCTATATCTGCCACTTTCGTCATGCTTCTTACCCATGTATTCCTCTGACGATCTTCTTGTTATACATACAAGCATACATCTTTCCATGCCTCTCTGTGTGCTAATCTTTAATCTATGATAAAAATTGTCAACATGTCAACAATTGTGTGTGTGTGTGTGTGTGTACCATGTTATGAGAGTTCTGCGGCTATCCCTGCTGAGTGTTTGTATGAGCTAGTGAGGTTATGTAGCGTGAGCGCAGAGCGCAACCTACGCCGTGTGTGAGTACGTATACGCGCCGTGCCATGGTATGCGATTTCCGCAGCTATCCTCGCCGAGCATTTGTTAGTGAGGTTGTGTAGCGTGAGCGCAGAGCGCAACCTATGCCGTATGTAAGCGTTCCGCTGCTAGGCTACCCAGCCAGTCATATTCCTGCGCTACTATATACATATAGTAATTATTTCCTGTTGTCGATCAACGGGTGTTAGCAGCAATAACTGTAGGTTACTGGAAAAAAATGTGTCGAGCGTTTCTGACAGGCAAACTCAACGCTTTTGTAAATAGTATAATATCACAGGATGGTGTGATTGAGAATTTCAAAATGGTGGTGTATTTGAAGAACTTCTCTGCGCCCGTGGCTAATGCCAGTTTGTCAAAGGCAAGTAAAAGTTGTCTCAATAGTTGAAATTGTTCATAACGAAGGCGTCATTTAATACCTGGACGGATGCGATCGCAGACAACATATGAGCTGGTGTACTTTGGTGTATCGTCGAGAAGATGGTTTGGAGTTGAGGATGTGGTGGAGCACGCAGACAGACCCGGCAAACCTTCGACAAACCCATTGACACTCCGAGCGAGGATACCAGTTGAGCAAACTCAGCTGGGACGACCAGCTCCAGCTCCAGCTCAGTACCAGGAAGCTGCGCTTCGACACCGTCTGAGGAAATAGACATCGCGGAAGCGGCCAGGTATAATCTCTGACTTCTGATTTTTGACAGCTACAACTACAAATAAAACATGCGCCAGTGTTGCCATACAAATCACTATTCGACTGTTTTTCGGTAATACCACTGTCAAATACTCGTATGATTGCTTTGCTATTTTTGGGTACTTATTGAGAATGGCGCCCACAATGGTCACCATTCGAATAACCGTCGGAGAATCGCTGGGTGCCCCGTCTCTAGGGAGGTATCCGGTGTGCATATTTCGGAACCGCACCTAAGCACACTTAGGCCCGGGCCTCACCGGGCAACTAGTCTGCCGACTAGTCTGCGGCGAGTTGCATTGAGCAATTTGCTCCGCCGACTCAGTTGCTCACATTGCGATTTTGATTATCTTTAATTATTATGGAAATTCAAAACTGACCCGCAGAATCGGTTTCTTAGACAATTCTATAAATGAAACTCGAAAAAAAAAGTTATGAAAAATTCGTCTTTTTTCCTTTGTCCGAATCCAGCTGTTCATTATGTTGTTGTACAGCTGTTCATGTATGACGTAGTATCCGTTTCTTACAGAGCAACGTCTCTCTCTCACGCAAATAGAGCGCGAGCGAGACAACGGCGGGTGCATCACCTCTGTATGATTTATTTACGTAACTTTCAAAATAGACAAATCTCAAAAAGTAAAAAAATTTTTTTTTTTTTTCATGTTTCTTATATAATATTGCCTAATAATCAAATTATATTCTCGTCGATTTTGGCCTCTTACAGAGCTATACACTTTTATGGAGATGTTTGTATGCTATGATGGTAATTTTATTGGCGGGGACACCTTGTGATAAGGAGAGTATTTATAGGTACAGAAACTATTTGATGAAGTGGATTATGCTGGAGATTGAAACGGTATAGAAGGAGGGGGTGAGTTTAGAGTAAAAGCAGATTGAAGCGATAATTTGTCCATCGTGGCATAAGAAATTATTTTCGAAATAAATTTAAGGGCTACACTCTGCTGAAATGTATTTAGATCTTTCAAATGTGTTGCGACATATCTCCCAAATGTGTTTGGCGCACTTTCTGGTTCAGGTGACAAAATTTTTTGGATGCTATCTACCAGTACTTGCCGATTGTTTATTAAATTTTTGCGAATTTTTCGTAGCCGGTGCTTTAAATACCAAAGAATCCCTTTGATAGCTTTGTTCAGATACCTACAACTGAATATAAATAAATGGAAAGAAACAGCTAAAACTTAGACGGTGCGAGAAATAGTTATTGTCTTTAAACATTAGTGCTCTGTTTTACACGTAGGCCAGGTAAAACAAAGCACTAATTGGTCGACGACGGACTACTTTGAACCGAGTCTCTCTGATATCAAAATAAGTCTCGTCGCAGTCGAAGATGTACTCAATGGGCTATATCAAAGTTACAGTTTGCTGCGAAGGTTCATTCTTCACTCGGTTGTTCATTGGATTCAAACTAGTAGTCCTAAACTCAAATGATTTTAAGTATAATTGTATCGGCTGTCGGCTGTCATCGTTCGTATATGGGAACGCTGAGCTCGTCAAGGTCAAGGTATACCATAGCAGGGAATACTTGGAAGGTTATACGACTATCTGCCCTGCTCTAGAAGTAAATCATTGATGTATTAACGTAGTTCAATTATTGGTCAATTTCACACTTGACTGACGTTTCAATATGTCAACAATGCACATATACACGCTTCTCCAATACACTCTCAGGGAGGCGATTGTCAAACGGTAGGAGGTACAATCACTGGGGGTACCACTTCCGGCGTGCGGCTAAGAGACAAGTACCATAAACACTACACACAGATAGTGATTTCCGAAGAAAGTTTCAGTCCAGATCGTTATTTTTCTTCTTATTTTCAAAAATTCGTCAAATCTTCAAATTCTTCAAATCATAGCATACAAACATCTCCATAAAAGTGTCTCGCTCGCACTCTATTTGCGCGAGAGAGAGACGCTGCAGTCCCTTGCACTCGTCGCATACTACGGATACTACGTCATACAATGAACAGCTGGATTCGGACAAAAGAAAAAATAGACGAATTTTTCATAACTTTTTTTTTTCGAGTTTCATTTATAGAATTGTCTAAGAAACCGATTCTGCGGGTCAGTTTTGAATTTCCATAATAATTAAAGATAATCAACATCGCAATGTGAGCAACTAAGTCGGCGGAGCAAATTGCTCAATGCAACTCGCCGCAGACTAGTCTGCAGACTAGTCGGCAGACTAGTTGCCCGGTGAAGCTCGGGCCTTAAGCTATTGTTTCCTAGGAAAGCGGTGCTGTTGTGTAGCTGATCTGATTATATGGACAACGTTTTAGTGACGTCATACACCACTACATTACGGTATTTTCCTAGGAAACCATAGCTTTGGGCCGTAACGCACTTGGCAGCCAGCCATGGCAGCCAGAGTTTCCTGGCTGCCTAGTGCATTATCAAACAGGCAGCCACATACATTTTCTAACATCATTGTGGCTGCGCAGCCAGGCAGCCAAGTGCGTTACGGGCCTAAAGGCTCTCATCCACCAAGTACGTTGACATGCGTTACGTCGATGTACGACGTCCACGCACCAATTGCAGTACGAGTTTTGCAGCACGAGCGAGAAAGCCGTGCTGTAATTGGTGGATGTATATCGTACGTCGACGTAACGCATGTCAACGTACTTGGTGGATGAGAGCCTTTAGTGTTGTTAGTGTTGTAAGTCGAGAATATTCTCCGAGAATATTCTTTTTTCTTGGTTATAAAACATCTCTTAGTTTTTAGAGATAGCTGTTTAGAGTGTAGGAGTTCCCCAGTGCAGCCTCCGCATTCTGCGTGTGGCAACAGTGTTACTGTGCGCTTCATCCCCGAACGCAGGGTGGGGCAACACCAGTGTGACATACGGGTGCAGCCCATGCTGAGTCTGCGCTTACATTGTAAATTCGTTCAAAATAAAGTATTTAATTAACTCGAAAAACAAAGTTTAATTCGTAGGCATTAGTTCCTATATCTACGCACGATAACAACGATGCCTACAAGAGGATTCTAAGATATTTTCAGAACCTAATAGGAGTAATCGGACTTTCTAGAATGTCTGATAGCCTTTTGAATGACATTTTTTCATTCTGAAGACACTGAATGTGTCATTTCGTCATATTAACATACGCACTACCATACCATCATGAACGTTTTCTGCGAAATTCTCACAAGAATACAATGCTTATTATTGTTATTGCTTTGGTTAAGATACTCCAGTGATACTCGTGCTTAGGTGCAGATCCGAAATATGTGTCCGGTGTTAACGTATAGCCGTCGATACTCGCCAGTGGTCAGTTTGCTTGTTATGTACAAGTTATGTTTTGAACAGTAGCGTGCCTACGGGCCCCGCAAACCCTGCAAGGTGGGGGGCTCCGAAATCAAATAGGCGCCAAAAAGCGACGCGAAACATCTCTCAGAGCGAGATGCGCTTCTCCCTTCTAGATACAGCGTGGTTTATTCACAATTGCTAAACGCTTCAGTCACCAACTCTTTACCAAAACTCTGCAGACATTCCATCTTTCGTTATAGCAGGATTGATTTGCCACACAATACAACAATAATAAATTATCTGTTTTTTTTTTCATTGTTATTTATTGTTATTGTGTATCTCTTGATTATTTATTCCGCGGTGATAAATTAATTAAATGAATAATACCCCGTTGAATAATTTTGAAATTTTGCAAGCAAAGGTTAAATGAGTTATTATTTTTGAAAGTGATGTAAGTTGATTTTTATAATCGACAGTGAATTCTTTAAAAATAAATATATCATATCTGTTTGTAACCGAAACTACTATTAACTCCAAATTGGACTTACACCACTTTTAAAAATAACAGCTCAATAATAAAACAATATTATATTTTTCCCCCATAAAACCGAGAGCCACACTATGTATGTACATATATACTTATAATTATTAAGTTTTATACTCAATGAAGAATAATAAGAAATAAATAAATTCTATTAATAAAATATAATACAAAATTGGTTCTATTTTACATTTTCTCTTATTATATTCAGATCAGACATAAACAAACTTATCATTACTTATTTCATTGTATAAAAGTACTTATCCTTCTAAATATTAAATTACGTATTATAATACATTTATTCAAATTCTGGTGTAAAAATTAAATCAATGCCATGTTAAAGTCTTGTCATTTCTGTTAATTCCGGTTCAATTTTTGTATTTCTATCTTTCCGTGAGCTTTTAATGGCAACAAAAATGAAATCAGGATAAAGACAAGCTACAACAGTGATTAGATTAAGCAACCAAAATACTGGCGATGCTAGTAATCTAGTGTAAGTTCCAACTACATCACCATCATACATTCTGTAATAGAAATAAACACATGCTAAAAATCAAATTATGAAAAAATTCACCAATAAGTATAATGAAAGTTAGCACTTACAAATAAAATGAAGAGTAAATAGCTGATATTCCCATAAATACAACAATCGACAGTAGAACAATGATAATAAAAATTGCAGTTTGGTAACGAGCATTGATTAAAAGTTTTAAATTGGCTATAACTACAAGCAAATGGAAAATCATTGCACCAAAACTCCTGTAATATAAAATAAGAACTCATTAAATGTTAATTTATTGTTATCAATATTGATTTAAATAATAATAATGACTTTACCAAAACTCTGCAGACATTCCATCTTTCGTTATAGCAGGATTGATTTGCCACACAATACAACAAAATCCATATATAATCACCGAATGATATGTTGCTATGAAACACCACCCAATAAAATATTTGCAAGAAAGGAGTTTGTTTTTGCGTAGACTTTTGTATAAAATTGGTTTGCTGAAATAAATTATTGTATTGATTTATTCAGTTTAAAAATCAAGTTTAATATACATAAATGACCGTAAGAAATACCTCATCAGCAAACCGGACGAATGGCATTGTTCGGTGAGAGAGATTGCAAAAATAGGTGCCGATACAAAGAAAAGATTATAAAGAGATAGAAACACGGAGTCAAATAGAGTCTGAGTAGAAAAATTTGATTGAATTTGATAAAAAAGCTGAAAATGAAAGTCACATAAGAAAAATTTATCATAAGCGGAAATGAATCTTGATTTATGTATATTGATATATACTACATATTATACAATATTCACCATCAAATTAACAAATGCTAGATTTTTATAAAACGAATATTGAATCAAAGTAGCCAATCTCTGATAATACCAATGCCCGTGGACTAACAATATCTTCTTTAACATTTTAAAGTTGGCAAAAGCAAAATCAGAAGACCTATAACAAGATAAATATGATTTATACATAGATGACGAAATTAGAAAATATTTTTAAATGGTCATACCTTGCTGCCTGCCTTCCTTCTTTTCCAAATATACCAAAACCAACATGTGCCTCTTGTATCATCGAAATATCATTTGCTCCATCTCCCACTGCCGCCGTTACCGGCCTTCCTGGACTTTTTTTTATAAGTCGGACAATCTAAAATGTATAAAACATGTCAATCGATAATAATATTGCAACCAACCTATTATATCTACCATGCGTTATTAACTTACTAGAGCTTTTTGAAGAGGCGACAATCTACAACAAATCACAGCTTCACACTTAAGAGATATATCTGAAAATTTAGTTTCGTTTTCAGTATTCAAAAGTAGTCCTAAACTTTGACCATCAACAACTAAAGTAATGTGTGAGTTATCAAACTCATTCATGACAGTTTCGCAATAATTTAATTGCTCGTCGAGATTTTCACGTGTTAATATTTCAGTTAAAAAAAGTGTTTTAGATTTTGGAGGAATGTGTCCACACGATTTTGCTACATTAATTGCCGTTTCTGCCTGAAACGATTATATAATTATATGACTGTGTTATTATTTTACTATTACACTAATTATATAAAATAAAATTGTTACTTTGTCGCCAGTTAACACCCAAATTTTTATTCCGGCAATGCGGAGAGCTTCCATTGTTTCCATAACATTGTCTTGTAAGCGATCTTCAACAGCAGTTGCTCCCAATAAGGTCAAACCCTGTTCTATGGTTCTCCAACTATCTACTGTGGTTGTTTTACTAGATCTACCACGACTATCCATATTGAGTCTTATTAATTCTGAAAATATCCAAAGAACTGCATATGTATTCAGAATAAAATAAAAAAAAGTTATAGTTATCTCACTACTATCTTCATAAAATTATACCATCATTTATAAATGCGTGTTCCTCCTCACTAATTTGTTTATAGGCCACTGCTAATGTTCTTAGCCCCTTCTCTGCAAAATACTGAACGTCTTCATTAATTGCCGATAGAATTGGATTATTATCTATACACAGTGGTAACAATGCACTTTCAGCACCTTTACAAAATAGCCAAATCTGCAATTAATTAAAAATCATAAATACATAAAGATAAACACAAACATAAATATAAATAAAAAAAATCTAAATTGTAAACCTTTCCCCCACTGTCTTTGATGATGACCGACATTCTCCGTCTAGTTGAAGTGAACTCTAATGTGTTAAGCTTTTCATAAGTCTCTATATTACCATTACGTCTGATGAACATTTTATTGACATCGTCTCCAAAAAATACAACTCCTCTGTTTGCGGCCGCTGTAACAAAGGCTATTTCATCAGAACTGGTTGCCTGATAAATGGGTAATTCGTCCAATTTGAAAACGTTATTATTTATGTTTCCAGTGTCATTTCGATTGCTCAAATGTCCATTTACTTTAAATGTCGAAGGCTCTTCTACTTGTACAGTATGGCAGAGAGCAAGTATTGTGAAGAAAAACTGAATATCTGGCTGAAAACCTTTAAATTTTAACATGACAAAATAAATTGCATAAATCGTTGGAATCATTAAATACTAACTTCTAGGGCTTCTAACGCTTGAACAGTTTCTCCGTTTATCCATTCATCGTTCATATCATATAATCTGCGATTCTTTTCTATATAACGTCGTCCATTTATAGAGCACATTTTAAAATGCATGTCGTTCTTTGTTAAAGTACCCGTCTTATCCGAAAATAATATTTCAATTTGTCCAAGCTCTTCGTTTAGATCGGAAGTATTGACGACAGATGGTTGATCAGTCTCTTTACAATATAGATCTTTGTCCCATTCCAAAAACAATGAACCTAGGAAATATTTATAACAACTCACCATAAGCTTATTTCAATATATTAGATTTCAATATTTAGGTAGTAATGAAAACTAAAATAAGTGATTATTACCAACGAATTTCTGCAATTCTATAGTGACATACAGCGAGATAGGTATGCAATAATAATACAACAACAAAAACGAGAATGCATCCTGCGCAATGGCTTCGAAAGATGTGCTGGCCACTGTTATTCCTAAGTACACATTATGAGCCACTTTCACCTTCTCCAAATGTCTTTTTAACACATACGATACAATGATTTCGATGATCATCAAAACAATGAAAAATACTAGGTAGTTATTGATGTATTTTTCGCATGACGTGAACTTGTTTGAAGTGAACCGAGAGTTCAATGCTAGCTTTGTCTCCTCTCCTAGTAAAATGAGTCACTTATGAAAATCAATACATAGTTTGAAATACATAAATTTGAGTATCACATATAATAGTAATGTCTACCAGTATAAATGGCACAGCCTATAACCCATTCAGTGTTTTTCAATCTAGAGCCTCTCAATAATAGATTTTCTGTTCCTATCGGAACAGTCGGTCCATTGTCTACAGCTAATTTACCATAAAACGTGTAAATATCTGATTCTGGTGGTAAAACTTCAATTTTGATAATATTCTTATATTTATAATTCTCTTCTAACAATATAAAAAAAAATCAATTTATAAAATAAAATACATAATGAACTTTGAACTTTGTTATTTTATACAATACCTATAGTAGTGTTTATTAAGGGCGTAGGCACTTTCAATGGTTTTAAACTGGTCTCACCGTCCAAATTTGCAGTAGTTACGAAGCATTTACCTCTCGAATCTGAAGACCATAAAATCACTGCATCACAAGGAACATCACAATCCCGACTAATCTTAACAAGCTCTCCCGGTCTAATCGCATGAGACTTGATCTGTTGCAGAGTAGAGTTCTTCAATATGGATACTGCAAATATTTAAAAAAAATCTCAGTGATATATGTATTTAATCGAAAAATTCAATTCAATTTTCAGTTCGAAAGTATTACCTAGTTCATTGTTAACAGCGTTATCAACCCTGTGCCTTAGCCAATCTTCATATCCTTGTTTGGCCATTGTCACAATAATTACGAATGCCAATGGCGCCAAACTAGTTAATGGAGATACCGGACTGTCTAAAATAAATATACATATTAATAATGTACTAGTGGTTAATTTTTTTATGTACATTACCAATATAAAATATTATGTACATATTGGATGTTTTAATTGGCGTGAGATAACGTTTCAATCATTATTGATTAGATTAACCTTGAGGTGTGAACGAAAAACTGAAGTAATAGTGTTAAGGAAATGTATCGATTGCATATGTCAGTAGGATAAAATGATAACATTCTTTTTAATTTCATGCATTGTTAATCTTTTTTTTCACAAGGCCATATATTATACGTAGGGTTGCCAACAGGTCTCTTTTTAAGAGAACGTGTTCTCTTTTTAAATGCAATTATTTTGTTCTCTATCTTTTTTAATATTATACTCGGAATGTTATCTTTTTCAATTTTGACAATAATTTCACGCGGTTCGATAATAATAATTTCGACATTCAGTATAAAGCATTATTGAAACATTCGAAAACACGCTGGTTAGAAGTTTTAGAAGTTTTTCCTACTTTAAAAGCATATTTATCAATCGACAACTCTCCCATCATTTTAAAATTATTTTTTGAAGGTGAGTTTAGCAGAGCTTATTTAGAATTTGCGTATTTCTTAATGCATTATTCAATGAAAAAATATTAGAAATTAAAGTCGAACAAAATTCTGTATTAGAAGTAATGGCTACAATAAATTCATTAGCGAATACATTGAGTCATGGATATGAAGAATCATTTCTTCCCATCAAAGTAAAATCTATTTTGTCTGAAAATAAAGGAAATGTATTGCAAAGTGAAATAGATAAATTCAATTTAAATTGCATGAATTGCTATAAAAAATCGTAGGACTATTTAAATTTATGGACTAATCAACTATTAAATTTCAATAGTTTTACTTGGATGAAATTAGATAGGGTTCCAACGTGGGAAGAAATTGAAAACTCGATAGTATTTCTTGCCCCAAAAAACGTCGTTGTGGATGATGCAAGATGTTTTGATAAATTTTACAATTTAAAAATCTCAATACTGGAAATTTTAAAAATATGATTTGCTGTCTCAAATGGATAGAATATTTAAAAAAGAATATTGAGTTTCATTCGGAATTATTAAAAAATTGTCAATTTTTTTACAATACCTGCCCAAAATGCCAATGTAAAAGAATATTTTCCATGATCAGCGGACAGTAGACCAAAGAAAGAAATAAGTTGAAAATTTCCACTGTCGGGGGTTTTTTGAGCGTAGTAAAATATAATTATAAAAATGTTTCATGTTTAGAATTTTAAAAGAAATAAATGAAAATAAGAAACTTTTGCAACAAGTTAAGCTGTGTAGATAAATATAGATAGATTGCGACAAACATGACTAAAGTGCGAATGAGAATGAAGATGATTAAATTAAACAATTAATTTTTAAGCGCGCTTTTCATGTTCCTAACTATTATTTTTATACTTATATGTACATATATAGTCTACTATGTATATAAAGAAAATTGTACAAAATAATTTTTTTTTTGTCAAATGTTCTATTTTTTTGTCCATAACACTTGACAACCCTACATATATGTACGTTAATATGAGGTGTGGCTATAGCAATATGTATATTGTAGTGAAATCTTATCGCATCACATATAATTATATTTGGTGACTTATTACTAACTAATCATGAATCATGAATGAATGCCTAATGCTTCGCAGAATTACTACAATCAAGAATTAAGTTAAGTCTCTTGTATGTATCACACTTAAAAATAAAATTGTTAAGTGTGATACAAGAAAGCACAAGTAATTATAAAAAAAAATTAGCAACACTATCATTTAAGCATTTATTACTTTATCATTAAGAATTTATAAAAAAAGCTAAAACAATAATTCAAAAAATTTTAGTAATTTTTTTAACTTACCGATGATAACCGCTATCAGAGATACTATGAGGAAATAGAAGTTAGCCAATCTTCTAAACTGTTCTATGAGTTTTTTGGGGATAAATGTTATGATCGAGTATTTAGAAGTTTTGATTTTGTTACTTTTTTTTTTGTCAGATTTAGCTATTTCGCCCGCAATTACTGTCCGAGTTGTTTCTGCATTAGAGACTCGGTTCCCCTGAAAAGTTTCAAATGCCTATAATGTTTATTAAGTTAACTCTTTAGCACAACGAAAACATGGGTAAGTTTTTAGATACCAAAATTTTTAACCCGGCTGAGATACGGGCAAACAATTGCATTGCTCTCACAACTGTCGGTGCTTGTGGATGGTCCGTCCGCATTAAGTGATTTTTTGTTGAAAACATTTAGTGATTATTGAATTATTCATAAATTAACAAACTATTCACAAAAAACTAAAAGATTTTTACCGCCTGGATTATGAACCGATGAAAAAAGAGTTTACCATAAGCATAACAAAGACATTTTTTGCGAGTCATACTACCAATTGAAAAAAACCAACAACGCAGATAATATTAAGTTTTAGTGGATTATTCTGAAAGTCTAAAATAAGTAAACGGAAAAAATCTGAGAAAAGAATCTCTAGTTTATCACTAAGATTCCATTCTACCTACTTTCAATTTGATATTTTCTTAACATAAATGTAATTAGTTTTTTACATGAATTATCTACCACTATCGATCATCAAAAATAATTAATCACTCCGACATACCGATAAGATATGTTTTTGTTATTAACATTCTGTAATTTATATTTTAAAAATGTTTAATATTTCAATGAGGTGAGATCAGATGAGCTCAAATACAAATTATTTCAATCATATTGAGTTGGAATTGTATTTATTGATTTCTTATACATGATATATTTAAAAATCGAACATATGTACGCAATTCCAAATGTAATTACTTAGAATTTAGTCATAATAAAATTGATTTGTTATTTATAAAATTATTAATGAAAACGTAAGATTTATTTTTCGTTTATATTGTGCACTAGGTACATATACACAAACTATTGTTTTTTTTAATTCGATAAATTTAATACTGAGGTTAATTTTATCTGAACATTAAAACATTTTAAACTGTTTGAAAGTATCACTCTGGCACAATTAGTAGGTGTTACTTTGTTAAAATACTCAAATTGTTTTTGTAAAATAAAGTGACATCCATTAATCTTTAATAATAATTTAGAATGTTATGTTCATTAGATGTTATGACAAAAAACGTGGAAATAGCGCAGTTGATTATAACAACATGACTTAATATAACGCTCTCACCATTGTGAAAAACTCTGCTGTACGTAGGCGAATGAAAACTAGCCGTTATTCAATAAATGCGCTATTGTTATCGATTCTGAAATTCGCGATAAGATGTCATACTACTATATCATTCAGATAAAGCGCACCATACATATTTTAGTTATTATACTTCTTGATATCAAACATCTCACAAAATAAGGGTGCGGTTGTTTTCAAAAATTTCATATTACATTATAGATGTAGTTAAATAAATAAAAAGGAACATCTGACGTTTTATCAAAAGGTGTTTCGGATGGAATTTGGCAAGTTTGCCAAATTCAATTTAGCTATTTGTCAAGGAAAAACATTGGGTATATTTTCACTGCTATTCGAACATTTGTGACACACAAGCATTCTCAATGATCTGTGTTGACAAAATGTCTAAATAATAACTGAAAAGTAAAAAAAAAATAATAATAAAATAAGAGTAGATATTGTTTAACTTTCAGAAAATTTATTTAACTCGATTAAACTGGGTTTCTATTTTACTTTACGTACATTCACAAACAGTTTGTCTTGCTAAGTCCTAAACATAATATTTTGACTACATTACATTTCAATTTGCCAAATGCGTCATACGCAATGGAATATTCATTTAGTAATCACAGAATCAAGAAGAGAATAGATATATTTATATTTATGTATATTAGGGTGTACAACGGATAGGGGAGGGTAGTTTTCCTAAAAATGTTACTAGGAATAATATCAGGGTAAGGCCTTTTGTTTTAAGATATAGGTTTTATGTGTATATGAATAAGCAAAATATTAATAAACAAATAGTTTGTTATACATAATACATACATATATAGTTAAATCAATAATTTGCAGGTGTTTTGAAGGATAAGAATCACAAATAGACACATACATTCATTAATTATTTAAAAATCAGCTGCCTCATTATAATTACCCATTGAATTCAGAAAGATTTAATCTGATTCGTATACAAAAAAAAAAAAATCTGGTATGTTAGTATATTATTGGATATGTTCAACTTAATGAGCTGTTGAGATATGGTACAACTTTGCTTAGTTTTTTGATCAGTGGTGTAATTAAAACTTTGGTAGTTCAATTGCAAAATAGTTTAAATCCCCTTTTGTATCCTGTATCTAGAATCTACTTTTATGTAATTTTGTACAAAGCTCTTACAGATTTTTAATATAACCAGTACAGTAATGAATGTTTCAATATATGTATGTAACTCAAAATGAGATATTTTACAGAAACCTTTTCTAAGCAGATAAATTTAATTCAGTGTCAATTCGATTGTAAGCCGGTAGAACTGGTGAATTTACACCACAGCATTTACAGTTACTCAACAGCATGTAACATTGAGAATGTTTAAAATATACTGTAAATTACACTTAATTATAACACAGTATCGACTATAGATTACAACTTACAGTTATACATTGTTAATTTAAAATAAAATGAGGAAATTTAAAATAGAGATTAGAGGTTAAGATAAATATATAAGGCAGTTTTCAGTAGAACTTGTCTTTCATATCTCGAGATTTACTATCATTGACAGATGATTATTACTACGCAAGATGTTTTCTTTTGAAATTGCAAGAAATTAGCACACCCAAAAAATACCTTTCTAGGATTAAAAAAAATATGTACATAGATACTTTGCATTTAAGAGGATTTCTTTAATACGCTCATTATGGATATACTGTGAATTGAATAAAATTTTGTACTTCAAATAATGCCAAATGTATTCTTTATAACACTATTGATGGAAAAATAAAAATAATATCAATAAATTGAAAAAATAAATCAAAAACTTAACAATTATTTAAAATATAGAATCTTATTAGTCGAAACTATTAATCCCGTGACTCTCAATACCAAAAAATTGTTAACAGTATAAATAATAAACTTGTTGGATGATAAAAAACAAATACCTAATAATTTGGCTGCTTTCAACATAAGTATAAATTAACAAAATCATTGAAAAATGAAAATCATACATATGTAGTATTGGGTGAGAATATGACTGTCAATTATTATTATAAACAGCAAGCTTTTTACACATCTCTGCACCTATGACATATTCTGCCCTTACGAATTATAAAAGGCAACAAACTTTTTGAAAACCAGTCATAGTCTGGGGGTGTTATGGAAGAGGAGCTAACTAAAGCGAAGATAGTTGCAGTTTAAACCTTACTCTCGATAAGTCATTGATGAAAAATAAATTTTAAAAAAGTGCAGTCAGTAATAATGGTATTATTATCATAGCATGTCTAGTGTAAAATATTATCAAATTGTAATATATGTATTATAATTTGGAAAGAAGGGATTCAGCAATACACATATATATATGTATTCATAGGTTCAGTTAATTTATTGTTGTAACCAAAGAGTTTAATGCAATTAAAATGGTCAATATATGGAAGAATTACAATGACTCAATTTAAAAAAAATATTTTTGGATAGTTCATTTTCTTGAGAAATTACCCTGAAGTTTACATATAATCATCAAACAGCATATTAAATATTTCAATTATTATTATCAATGGGAAGATTACATATACATACATACTGACAATGATTAAATTCTTTTAAACAATCTGAAAAATCACCATTTTTTAAATCTACGTTAATCCTATGTACATACATTTCTATATGTTATCAAAAAAAGATTTTGAAATCTTGTTCATAAATATATAGATAAACTTGAATTCATATAAAATAATTTCAACAAAACAATTTTGATCATATTTGTATAAACTGTCATAGTTAACGTCATATTATTTTTGATATTTAAAAATGTCAAAAAGTACATACATACATACATATATCCAAAGATCTTTTCTCAACGCTTTTATCTAAAAATTTCAAGAAAGACCTATTATAATCGGATGTTAGTTTATTGTACAACCCAGAATGAAATGTATGCATGCTGAGACATATGTACATACATGAGTGTGTTAGCATCTTCTAGAATCTAGATAAACGATACCTACATTTCCATTTGAAAAAAGTACTCCATATTTCAAAACACGGAATATGTAACGACAACACCTACACTAATAATTTTGGGGTAATTTTTGTGTATGAACGTATATATATATATATATATATACATATACAATATAAAGAGATAAATGCATTTAAAGAATAAAAATCTTATTTTTTGAATCATCTTCAATGCTCATAAAAATTAAAGCTTATTTTTCATGTGAAAAGTTTGAACAAGTAAATCAAAAAATGAGACACTATTGTATTATTAATACACATACATTTAATTTGCAAAATGCAATAACAAAAAAGTGAGAATAAAATTCTTAACAAATTGAATTTCCAACTCCAGTATAGAAAACATCTTAAATCTTAAATAAAGTTCATTGACAAAATTTGATCACTTTATGATAATTTTGTAATTTTCATAGAAACAAATTACATTTAAAAAAGGAACCAATAGAATTTGATGAAAAAAAAATTTGAGCTATAGACATTTTAAGGGAAGAATTAATTACACTTACACATTTCAACGATTTTGAAAATTCATGCACACTTTACCCTATTAAAAATACACCAACAGTGAGAATTTTATTTCACCCCTTAAAAATCTGTACAGAATTAAATGCATAAAGAGCTCAGTATGCAAATGCAAATGAGAATTTCAACTAACATAAAATCATAAAATTCATGTGCGAATTAATGTCTTTCAATGCTTCTGTTACAAATGTTACAATTTATTTTATAGATGTTCATCCAATGGTCAAAATATAATTTTACAATATTTAACTAGCACAACCAAGTATGCACAGTTATTGATTTTTTAATAATAGGAAAAGATACAATATTAAAATAAAATAAAATAAATCACATTTGCAGCCTGAAAATTTACACAGGCGCTTGCTTAAGTAATTTGTGCGGGCATATTAAATTGTCAACATTTAAAGTTTAAACACTAAAAAAAATATATACATGTATGTAAATTTGTGTATACAATTTGAGAACTTTGGGAATGACTGAAGACACAAATATATGACACAATTCAAATTTATTTGTACAGGGAAATATGTATATTGGCGATAGTACATATGTATATATAGATTTGTTCTTGAAAAAAAATTTATAATTAACTGAATAAAAGCAGTTTCACATTAAGTAAAATTAATTATTCAAAATCATAATGAATTTAGTGTTGTCATATCGCATAGTTATATCAAAAAATATACATGAGAGTACATATATCAAATATAAAATATTCAGAGACAAAGACAAACCTTTATCCACAATAAAAATTCAAGTATGTACGTAATTACAAAATTCCGCAATCAATGGCAAGATTAGAAATGATAATATTTGATGGCACTATATTTGCAATCTTCATACACATATGGTATTTAAGTATCACCTATATAATATAATATAACAAAATACGAGCGTAATATGACTAGATGTGAGAGTAGCCCGTTTTGAACGCGCTCTAGTAATGTACATATATTACTTGTACTAGTAAAATAATTTAAAAATAATAATATTTAAACCATAAATGGCGATTATCTTCATCATAGACTAATAATTAATAAAAATGGGTGCAGTTCTTTTAATTTATTGCACATCAATCACGTGTTTTTTAAAGTCCCACAAATATGCATGGACATTTACGTATAGTCTTTTTCAGATAAACATACACATGTAAGTGATTTTTAAATATATAAATAAAATTACGTCAAGCTCCCTTCGTAAATGTAATTTAAAGTTAAATCATTTGTGACAAAATTGTCCGTAGAGATTATATTTTTCATTAAACTTAGCACCATTACCTAAAACGACATTCAATATACACAAACCAAACAAGTTTAAGTTAGGATGAACCTGAATAGTCAGATTCGAGGTCCTTAAAAAAATGATTGTAATGTCACTTTTTTCATTTAAATTTTAATAGTTAACCTACAAGTATTATAATAATAATATCAGTATCAATAAATAACGATAGCAGTATATTTAAAAAGTCACCCCTTCACACTTTCGCATTAAAATGCATGAATAGAAATTTGTCAACATAATCAATAAATATGAAAAAATAAAATACAACATAAAAAGTGTAAATAAAAAAATTTTTGAGTATCATTAAAATAATATTGCAATAATTAACACTATTCAAGAGAGTAACAAATACATTTATATATTTATGTGTAATTAAGCATGCATGCTTTTATATACAATTTGTGAGTTATATAATTATGCAAACAATAGGGATATAATTATCTAAATTTAGTGACGAAGGGGTGTACATATGTATCTTAATATAAATTGGCTCACGACATATATAAATAGTAAAAAATCTAACAAGAAAATAATTGTGAAGAAAATGGAAGAGAACGATTAAGATGGTTTTATTAAATATGTCAACAATATACAGTTAATATAAAATCTAATTCAGAAACATGTATATAATATACATATATTACACAAAAGTTCCATAGAAGATATTCTCGGTTCATATATATTTTTTTAGTATTCACAATACTACATTCAATAATTTCAGAAAAATAGAAACACTAATAATAATAGATATATTTTAAAAAGGTACTTGGAAAAATATTCATATATTCTTCAAAACTAAAATCAAATTATAGTAAAAGTAAAAAATTAATTTCTAATATTAATAACAAGCAGCATTTAAAAATGACTTTAATGACACAATCAGATTCATTATATTTGGCAAGAATTTTAGTAAAAATTTAAATTATGAACTGTTTATAAAGTCAATAAAACCATCCTGTTCTTTTTGTAAAATGATTAAGGGAAGACATAAATGGAAATTTTCAAGCTGTCATGAGCCACACAAAACAGAGTAGAATACTTAAGAATTAAAAAATACTTACACATCGCAATTTTAAACAATAAATAATAATAGTCATATATTTCTGATTAGAAATGCTCCCTTATATTAATGTTAATTAAAATAGACAGGTATACACAGTTACACCACTTACGAACTAAAAAACAGCAAAATTAATATGTGAACATGTTTTAGATTGCACATTACGATCATAGAGGTGTACTGCTCATTCGGGGGAATATCTTCCAAGAGCTCCAACATCTATTATCAAAGTAGACTTTCGACCATCTATAAATATAATTTTATAGAAAATAATGGCATATTGACAAAAGTCTGGGACTTTCGATAATTTCTTTCCATTGAGAAATTACAACAAACTGTGCAAAGCCAAGGAGAATCACACAAGTGACTATATTTATCCAGCAAGAAATGGATGAATAATTAAAGAGGCACATTGCCATCACCCATGCTGTTATCGCCAACCAAAGTGTTAAGAGGACTCTCAGATTCTTGCAAAAGAGCAGCTTTATCCTTAAAATACAATAAATTTTTTTTTAAAATTGAATATACTACATACATACAAATATGTATCACAGATTATATTTAAACAAACCTTTTCCTTGTGAGTGGTAAGTTGCTGACGAACTTTTTCATGCTGTCTCGTTAAAGCATCTCGTTTCTTTTCATATAATTGGGATAATCTGAGCCTTTCAGATACACCCCGTTCAACAACCTTTTGTTGTAAAACAAAACAAATGAATTTCATAAAGATTAAAGTACAATTTGAATACAATAGAAAGTAAAATACAATACCTGTGACGCAACTTCTCTTTTGATTCGTACAAGTTCATCACGATCTTTATGCACTTTGGCTAATGCTTTGACTTCTCCACGACGTGCAGTCTGTAAACGTCTCATAACTTCATCTGTTTTTCTCTCTAAAAGTACCTGAAATATGAACAAGAAATTTTATCGTCTCTTTCGACTTAAAAATAAAGTAGCTATTAAAAATAAGATAAAATTTTAAATGAAAGTGTAATATGATGTTACCCTTAGTAACTTCAATTGTGATTGTTGTGACTGTTTGAGATATTTATCAGCTTGAGCATAAATTGTTTCATGATAACGTTCACGTAATTCCTGCATTTGACTAGCTTGCTCCCGCCATAGCGCTCCAGATTCGCCTGAGCTTCCAGAACCTCCTTCTCCTTCTATATTAGTCGCACCCAAAGTATCCGAATTATCTCTAGCATAAAAAATAAATCCACAATAATTCACGAACACTTTACAACAAGATCCATAAACATATTTGAAGTACATACATATTTTTACTAGAAAGACGTTTAACTAGTTTATTGGTCATGTAAAATTTGGTCCGTCGAGCAGCTGAATCAGAAGAGGATAAATCGCAAGAACGTTGGTGACCATGCAGTGCGCGAGCTCTTTCTTTTTCATGTTTTCTTTTCAAAGTTTCTACTTTCTTCTCTAATTCTGCCCTTTTCTCTTTGACTGATTTACTGCTCATTATACGCTCTAACGATTCTGCCTCCAATTCTTCCGAGGAAAGTGACTCTCCACAAGTTGCGACGTTGAGAGATTGGTCTAACGATGACTGTAATTTAAATTTCAAAGTATAGTACAAAACACTGAAAATAAGTTTTACACAATATTTATAATATTTACTAACAATAGTTTTTGTTTGAACTTCTTGGGTAGTGGTTTGATCATTATCACCATCTACGTTTGCAGAGGGTATAGGCACCATCGAAGGGGATGTCGAGGTGGCAACAGGCTCAGCTGCAATGTTTGGGGATGATGATGCGGCAGCTAACGGAGCAGATGTTGGTTGCTGCAAAGATCCCTGATGTGTAATTCCAGCTACGCTGGCACGGTGCCTGGGAGACCAATTTGCCCCCTTGCCTTGTTTTAAAGCGGATGTAGCATCTTTTTTTACACTCGCTGTAATTTCATGAGCATTATTATAGTATATTGTCATATTTCATAATTGCAATTCTATATTTATTATCAATATACCTGGTACATTCCCTAATTGATCTTCAGATCCTTCTGTATCCATATCGTCTGTCAAGACTGATAATTGCTGGGCGCGCTTTTCACGTTCACTTTGATATTTAATGGGATTGGCGAGAGCTTCGGCTAAATCAGATAAACCATCAGGAACATAATCCTAGAATTCAAAGTAATTTAATTATTTTTTGTTAAATTCATGTGACCAACTATGTATGTATATAGGAAATACAATACGTACTTTAACGACAACGAGAAGAAATAGACTAGTCATAAGCAGTGGTTGACTAAGTTCATTTCGGAGTGTGACATGACGATATCCAGGACATAAACCAACTACGGGTAACACACGATGACCTATCAATTTACCTCCTTCTTCATATGCAGCAAGCCTGATGGAAGCCAATTCGGGCAACACAACCTAAAAAAATAAGAATAGCATATTATCACTGATTATTAGAATAACTTAAAGCAATACTCGCAGTATAGGTAAAATGTAAAACCTTCTTGAACACAAACGGTTCCTCGCCATATATAGGATTCATTCCATTATTTTGAACAATTTTAGTTCTGAATCTTTTACGAACGGTATCGGCTGGTAAACCGTACATGTCAACTTCAACATAAGTTCCGACACGTTTGTCAGTCAAAAATTGTCCAGATATTACAGTTACAGATACTGTGCCAGCAATGATACCATCAACTGTGGACTCGGCAAAAGGGTCCAAGCGCCTTAAAAATAATACAATATAATACACATAAGATTGATTGAATTAATGATTAATTGAATTAATCAATTACATACCTATCTTTACGCCTCATAAATTCCGGTTTTAATAGATAGCCACTGCGAAGATTGTATTCAAATATACCCAGATTAAGTTGCATAGCCAAATCTAAGGTTTGATAATTTAATGCTACCAATTGACATCCAGCATTCCAAAATACCTTTAAATTTAGAAAAAAAAACCATGAGTATACTTATTTTATATTAGGAAACTAAATAGCTTGAAATTCAATAATAAATACCTGTGGCATGAAATTAGAGCTGTCGAATCGGGTGCCGGCTGGATATACTCGAGATAATTGATGTTTATTGTAATTAACAAATTCAATTGGTCTTTCTTTCAAAAGCGTAGTAGCTTGTTTTTCATCAAACGAGGACATCTCATAGAAGCGATTTTTTAAAAAAAAGTTTATATTTATTAAGTTTAAAAGTATGTATATTAACTAAGAAATATATTCGAAAATAACTATGTAAAACTTTTTTATACTTTCTGAATTTTCAAAGGTGTTGAAATGAACTGGCTGCACATAGTTTACAAGTGCCGATATTTCAGCTCCAGCTTCAGTTTCGCGGGCTTGTTGAGCTTTGTCACCCGGAGCGGCGACAACGCCGGTTCCAACAATGGCAACTTCAGGTCCTTCTATATTCCCAACAATTGCCACACCACTAGTGTTAACGCCTTCGTCTTCAGATGAACTATCCGTTTCTGATGAAGCAGTACTATCTTTGGAACCTTGCCGTGCGAGCTATAAACGATCGTATAACTTCAGTACTGTTTGTACATATGAAAAAAATGCATAAATATATGAAATGTATAAATACCTGATGAGTATGATGTATTGCACCAATATCTCCATTTCCTTGAAGGGTAGGTGTTGTATTAACATCTTCGGGTATTCCAGGAGTAAGCGCCTTTTTATGATGATGATGATGATGATGCTTTTTCTTGTTTTTGATTATTATTTTACGTCTCAATAGTGACGGTGGGGGTAAACTGCCACCTAAATTTAATTTAAATTATAAAATTATACTGACTGGTAAAAACATACTGACAACATAGTAAGTTAAAGAGTTGTACCGGGCTCGAGAACATGAGATTCGAGCGCTTTATCGAGTAACATATCTCCGAAAATATCTCGACAATAGTTTGCAATTTTTGCTTGCTGTCGAGGATTACAATGATTTTCAAAACTCAAAATTACAGGAAAATCGGAGGTTTTGAATGCACTCTCAGCAATAGCTTCGAGTACATCTTTAGCGCTTATATCTTGTACGAAAGTGTAACCATGCACAATCACAGGTTCTTCGGTTCGACCATTCCAAAAATCTAATTCAACACATCTGAAACATTTGCAAAGTGCATTTTGAGTCCGTTACAAAAAGCAAAACGTAATACATACATACATACAAGCTGTGAGTTTGGAATTGTGCAATACAGTCAGCTTGAAGGTAATAGTGTTAAGTAGTTACCTACAACCGGCTAACAAACATTGTCTGTATATTTCGACACTGGATTTCCCTGTAAGCTGATGTCCAGTAAGATAAGTATTATGAGAGGAGTTTATGAAGTAATGTGCTAAGGGCTGTTCCATATCATCACAAAGTTCAAGTTTAGTATTTGCTATGATTGGATTGTCTTCTGACATTAGATATCTGAAAATTTGGTGTATGTAAAATAATGATTACTATCATCGAGAACAACATTGAAGAATAGAAGCAGTTATTATAATACCTCAAAAATCCATCAAAGCTCAGTTGCCCTTTTTGTGCATTAAACTTATTGGGTTCGTGCTGATGAATAAGATCCTTTGCTCGAGCTGTATTAGCATAAGGATGAAGAATTTCATTGAGTCGAGGATCGCGTTGCGTATGATTCAAGAATTCCACCAACTGCGAAGTGGACATCAGGCGTCGTTTTGAAGTACCCACCCTGTTAATAATAAAATAATAAAATGAGACCACAGAAACTATTTTGACATTGTAATTGCGACTGAAAACCACTTACAAATCGTCGAAACTTTTTTCAACCTCTGAACGTTGTGTGAGATTCTTGTAAAACGTGAAAAAGTCTTCAAATTGGAACTTGGAAGGACTTATATTATCATTTTTACCAGATGGGAGGCCCGACATATCTAACGCTTTTTCCACTTTTTTTCGATCTTCCTTATTTTGGGCGAAAGAGCGCACAATGCTAAAAATAAAATAATTTCAAATTCCGTAATTAATAAAAGATCACACTGATTAAGACCAAGAATGTATTTCAAAATAAATATATAGTTTACTTTTTGATTGGTATTTTTCCTGTTTTGTCAACATCCAATGATAATTTTGTGTGTACCTTTTGTAAGAACATTATAGATGGGCTATTTATAAGACTCAAATTATATGCCAGATTAAAAATTACATCGGTCCATTGCTACAAAAAAAAATTTTTCACAAACAATTCGTAATTCGTTTTAAAATACTTTTAAAGACGGGTCAAACCTGTGCGATTTCCTTCTTGGTACAGCAAAAGTTCACAAATGTCAAATTTACAAAATCGACTCCATAGCATATAGTGACAGTTTTCTCTTCCAAAGTGTCTTGAGATCCCATTGTAACAATCTGTCTGAGTTTTGGATCCTGTAAATACATGTACTTTTAAATTCAATTTGACGATGCGAAAATAACTATTTGAAAATGATGACTAAAGTACATCCATAAAGAATCTATCGAAATATAATAAAAGTTAATGAATCATAAAATAATTATTATTATCTTATCCAAAATGAAAAGGATAAGTGGAATATATTATTCAGTATCAGGAAAATATATATATAAGTATAATAATGCTTAGTAAGGGTTAAGTGGAATGAAAATATAAATTAACTGCCGAAAAAGTTAATTAAAGTAAATAAACTTATGTATATTAAGATTTTTTTCACATTGTGAAAATTTTCAATTATTTACATAATTATGCATGTATCTCATTGCACAATAAGGTTTTAACAAAGTAAATAAAAACAAAAATGTATAATCCCTAACATGATGGAATGAAATTTGAACCTTAGGGATTTTCGCAAAGGGTCCAGTTCTAGCATCCCTGACGGTGGCAACATCCAACAAATCAACTTCATGATTTTGGTCGATCCAGTACAAGAAAAAACCTTTAGGATCAATTCTCAATGTCACTGGAGTGCCTGCACCAGAATCCTATAGAGTTAAAAAATAATTAAATTAAATATACTTATAGTCGGGGTGTGAAATTTTTTGAATAAATGAAAGATAGGACATTTCATATATGTAGTGAAGTTGATATATGTAGGCACTTACTGTTAACTGACATGCTAACATTCATCTTCATATATAACATTATAATAATCATTCACATTAAAAAATACAAATGTCATCCACTCAATTCTTTCAAGTAAGTGTCTCCGGTGCTCGATTGTTTAGTTAGTAGTAATACTGAAGTAGCACGCATTACATTTAATCATACATTCATCAAGCATAAATAGTTTAGTAACCATTCATTGTACACAGTTGTTTTGTAGAAAACTTTCAATTTTATAGCTAGTCATAATTTGATGATTTAAGAAAACAAAAACTTTATCCTGAAGTTTTGATCACAGAATCTGTGCAGTGCAGTCTTTCGGAAAACCTAAATCTCTTATCAAATCGTTCAGTTTGCTTTGTGTGAAAACTTGCAATTGCTGTGTTTCAATTTCGAAAACGTTCGTTTGATCACTCCCATCGGTATCATTTTCGGAAGATAAATCGTGGCTTAAACTAACGAATGGAGGCGGAATAGAGACATCAGGTCCATGATTGTACTTTTATTTATATGGAAAAACCAATGGATCACAGGTTCTTTTTGTCTTTTTTTTTTTTTTTTTTTTTTTGCTTTTGCTATTATTTTGCTTACACTCCCTTTTCCAGCGTTTTTCACGTTCACATTCAGCATTCAGTGTATACGCACAAAGCTTAGGATTCCTTTTTCCATTTAGACTGTGAAATTTGGATTTTGGTTACTATTTTTTTTTTATTTACATATGTATATGGAAAAGGCAATGGATCGAGGGTTCCTTTTGCTTTTTTTTTTTTTATTAACACTATTAATATTTGTCTTTTTGCTCTCGCTATTATTTTGCTTTTTGCTTTTGCTACTATTTTGCTGTTTGCTTTTGTTATTATTATGCTATTTACTTTTGCCATTATTTTGCTTTTTGCTTTTGCTATTATTTCACTCGTTACTATTGGTATTATTATAATAATAATAGTTTATTCCAGATGGCAAGGAGGGTAGTGCAATCCTTACCATCCATATAAATTTATAGACGATAATAATAATAAAATTATGCTTTTTATTAGTTTCTAATTTATGCTTCTATTAGTTTGCTTTTGCTATTATTATATTTAATGATGTGTTACGCTCACCCTGCACGACGAGATGGATGGACAATTTGTAACATCATGCAGGGTTCCATATTAATATAATAATAAGTAAAATAAATAAATTATGAACAGGTTTTGCAGATACTAAATCAGAATAAGAGATATTTCTTTTTTTTTTTGGAGTCGAAGCCCCTCACGTTGCAGACACAAAAATAGCAATAATCGTGAAAACACTAACATCATATTGGTGATCAGCGCGCCCAAATCAAACGGAAAACAACAAAACACAAACTTCAGTCCGACTCCTCCACACATTCAACACTTGCAAGGGTGAGCAACACCGCACGGAGCAGAATTATCCCGTCACCGAACAGAAACACCAGACACAGACAAACGCAAAAGCCAATACATAATTGCATTTCGAATAGAGCGCGTTGGATTGCGCAAGTCGAATCCACTGATCGATTGCACAAAATGAAAAATGTAATCGGTGGTGAGAAACAAGAGCGTGTGGAGTGTGGAGTATGACCTCGTCCCACTTGATGAACTTCTCTCCTGCGACGAAGTGCGAGGAGACGTTGGGTGGTCGCAGTCTGGAGGTGACGGGGAGGGAACTCGAAGAGGGGCCGAGAGGGGCGATGCTTCGGGACTGCAGATGATCTTCTTCGTCCATTGCTGTCGTGTCGGCGGGTGTCGCCACTCAAACTGTTAAGTGTTGAGTGTTAAGGGGTGGTGCGCGGCCCGTCGAGGGTTGAGGGTTTGGGCAAAACCCCCTCGCCGCGCACCTTCTTCTTCTTCACCTCACACTCTCTCAGCCTCTCAGCCTCTCAGCCTCTCAGCCTCTCAGCCTCACTGCCTCACAGCCTCGGCCTCTCCGCTCCGCTCCACTCCGCTCCACTCCGCTCTCCCGCCGTCTCACACACTGTCACACACTGACACTCACACTGTCACTCCTTATCAATATTTCGCCCGTCGACTAATACCGTACTCTGCACGCGACACTTTTCTGCCCCCCTCTGATGGACGCATTGAGTTTAAAGTCTGTTTTGTGTGACGCGAGAGTACTAAGGTAAGGTGACCCGGATTGTGCGGGACAGTCCCAGATTTGAGCTGTACGTCCCGAATTAAAAAATTCGGGGTGTGGCCGTGGATTTTCCGCGAATACGTCTGCGTTTGCGGCTAATATTTTGTTTGGTGTATGATAATGAAATGGAAGCATCGAAATGGATACAATGTTAATATATTTTTATTCAGCATAACTAGTAATCGATTAAAATTTAATTTATCATCGACCTGTGGTAAACAGTAGCCGTCGAGATGCTCGCGCCATTGTTTTCACTGCGCGCCGCGTCGACTTTCTGATGTTCCCGATACCGTCTCACTCGTTCTGTCACAGACGTGATATGCGTTTTTGTATTTCCTATTGGCTTTTCGGCGAGTATGGGCTGACATAGTGAAATTTTTGATTTTTTTCGACTTGTTTTTGATTTTTTACCAAACAAATAATTGATTATACCGTTCACTTTTTACGGCTACGACAGATCTTGAAGAGATATTTTGTTTGGTAGCAAAATCACCGCGCTAGTACGTGAAAGTAGCGAGATATACTGCTTGGAAATTTCCAAAAACGTTTAAAATAGTCGATGGAAGATACGCTTTCCTCCGTCGCGACTCGTGCATGCGCGGTGCCGACTCGTCATAAATGTATCCTAGACATATTCATGGTCGAATAAAACAACATTCATGTCAATCGTGTTATTAGTAAAAAAAGTTATAGTTTCGGAATGTATACCCATCCAAACGTCAAAACTGTTCCGGATTGGACATGTAACCAGGAATCACGGCTCTCATCAATAATTACAAACATGTGTCTTTTACGCACGCACCATCATCGATATGATATATTTATTTTTAAAGAATTCACTGTCAATTATAAAAATGAACTTGCACCACTAAAATAACAGTTTATGGGTGCTCGGTGGACCGATGGACTGGGGTTGGCGTCACTGTCTCCCTGACGGTTGGCAACCCTTGTACCGGCGACCGAGTGTCACAGGGGTGACAAGTGTCACTCCTACTCGGTATCCTAAATTCACAATCCTAAACTCAAAAATATTTGTTTTTTCTCTTCTAATCACTAGTTTGACAGCAAATTAGCTCTATTTAGAGTCAAGTGGCTTACGCAACGGTATAACATCATTCCAATTTGCGCAAACCGTGTGGCCTATGATTTCAACCTTACGGCCAAATCAATCAAATTATAAAGAAATCGTTTAATGGTTATGTCAAGTGTCAGTTCGAATACGCCGGTCGTCGTTCGCACACTTTACTGTTAATTTAATCAAACCAGTTCTTTCGTGTAGGGTAAATATAATATTTAAATTAGTCCAATCGTTAACCGTTTTCCCGCCATTTAAATAAATGGAAGAAGAGAACGATGCGAACGCCGTTGAGAAGAAAAGACACCGTCACAAAAAGAAACAATTATACGCCTCCATTCTCAAACAAATGGAGTTCTACTTTAGCGACGCGGCCATATCGAAAGATCGCTTCTTAAGTCAATTGACGGCTAAAGATCCGTACGTCTCGCTCGATATTTTTCTCACATTTAACAAAATAAAGGCATTAACTGAAAGAACTGACGACATTGCTAGAGCTCTGCGTGGGTCTGCATTGTTAGAGTTGTCCGAAGACGGAACAAAGGTATCCCATTCACATACATACCTTGAATATCTGAACTTTTATCTTATGCAATTATGTATAATCATTTTAATTTTCAGGTGAAAAGAATCAAACCGTATTTCCCATACGATACTGACTCTAGAACTGTATATGTTGAAAGTATTCCCGCATCGGCTGATCTGCGGTGGCTTTCAAATGTATTTCAAGCCTATGGACCTGTCGCATATGTATCACTTCCTAAATATTTCAAAACTAACAGGATAAAGGTTTATTCATTAGTTGTTTAATTACAAATACGGATTTATTAAACTTATGATTATTAATCTGGATTGTTTTCATGACAGGGTTTTGCTTTTGTGGAATTTGAAAAAACGGCAGATGCCGATAAGTGCATAAAAGCTTTTACTACTATGGGCTGTAAGTTACCCACGTCGATTAAACCCGAAACGTTACAAAGTTGTCAAGGGTTTGATGAAGAAAATGCCACTTCTGATTCAAAAGAACAATTTTCCAACGAAGACAAAAGCGAAGAGAACGATGATAATAATTTCGGCGTGGAACCTCCGAAAAAAAAAATGAAGATTCAGTGTGATGATGCTGAAACTGTTGATGACGAAGATGCTAAAATTGAAATAATCAATGAGAAACCGCAGATGATCGAACAAGTTATTGTAAATGAACAATTGTGTAATTGGTTGATGTTGATGAGCCCAGTCTTATGAGCTTTATTTTAACATTGCAGGACATTCCACAAGATATTGAAGTTGAATATGCCGAAGCCGTTAATGATCCGGAAAATTCCGAGGCACAAGATGAAACGGTGAAAAAATCTAAACCGGTTCGTAAAAAAAAAAAGAAAGACAGGAAAAAATCTCGTAAAGAACTGGAAAAAGTAATTTGGCATAATTTTTTTTCTTTTAATAAATAATTTTATTATTTATATATCATCATCATTTTCAGCCGTTCACCATCCACTGCTGGATGAAGGCCTCTCCAATCCTCTTCCATTCCTGTCTGTCTTGAGCAATCTGCATCCACTTGACTCCACACATTCTTCTTAATTCATCAGCCCATCTTCCACTCGGTCTACCTTGCTTACTTTCACATCCTCTCGGATACCATTCCAGTATTTCTCTCGTCCATCTGCCATTCATTCTTCTCGCTATGTGTCCACTCCAACTTTTTCACACATTCTGCTATATCTGTCACTTTGGTCACACTTCTTACCCATGTATTCCTTTTACGATGTCTTCTTGTTATACCAAACATACATGTTTATCTGTGTGCACTGGATCTTACGTAACATTCTTAAATTTAGCATCCACGTTTCACATCCATACGTCATAACTGGCAGTACGCATAGGTCATACGGCTTCTTTTTTAAACATAGCGGGATGTTGGATTTAAAAACTATATGGCAACTAATTAATCGGTCAGTATTATATTTAGAAAATGGTCAATAAAAAATATATGTATTTTTGTAACTCTTTCACAAACAGTCAGTGAAAATGAAAGAATCGGTTAAATACCGACTGTTTATATAAATTTACTTCCCATTTAGTATTAATTATTGACCCTTTATGAAACTTACTGACCATTTATTAATATTACTCACCATTTGGTTAAAATAACTGACCGAAAATCGGAAAAGTTACCGACCCAATGTATTTATGTAGGCCTTGTTTTAAATGCCTTTTTTCTTTAGAGAGGCTTGGAAGGTGCCGCGAAAGGCTTACAAGTACTTTCAAAGAAGGAGTGGAAAGTCTTGCGAAACAAATACTTAAATATGCAAAGGAAACATATGAAAGCATTAAAGCAAGTTTTAAGAACTCAACATACTCTTCCCGAAAGCGGAGGACCTTTGCCAACTACTGTATTTCCTGGTAAAATTCTGAATAGTTATGCAATACCAAATGACGGTAAACAACCTACAATTGTCTTGTATAATTTTATGGTAGATTCTTCACAAGGTATGGATGATCAAGAGTCGAAGTCAGAAGTGGCGGCAAGTGCCGAGATACCTTTCGTCGAAGGTGTTATTGTAACTGCACATCTACCGGAACCGTGCATTAATGTCAAGGAGTTAAAACAATCCACAAAGGCTAACATTCACGTAAAATATGTAGATGTTAAAGAAGGCTCAACAGACATCTACATAAGAATGGATGATGATATTGCCGCTAGACAAGTACGCGACATTGTTTACATTGTACAGATTTATTTCAGTCCGCACGTTGTGCTGATTGCTACGTTTGTTTTGCAGTTTGCATTGTCGGGGATATTTAGCAATGCTCGCGTTCTAGCAGGCGAAGAGGAGAGATTATATTGGGAGGAGTTGCAACGTCAGCAATCTGGACGATCGTCCAGCAAAAGAACTATGAGAGGACGCGATCGTCTCATTCAAAAAGCAACCCAATACGCCAATAATGCCACAGCTCCGGTTACTCAGACTGGAAGACATATACGATTCGATGATTGAATTATATCCTTAGGTCATGTTTAATAAAAAATATTGTTTTTTATGTCTTCTTTCACTAATATTCGCTCTATTGATGTATGAATGTAGTAGTATAGTGTAGTAAAATTGAATTCAAAATATCCATTTGGGGAATAGCCATGGGAGTAATTCTGTTATTTGGTCTACATTGATGGAAAATACAAATCTATATAACACAACAGGTTGCTTTGACCTTTATTCACGTTGGATCAATATAATAACCTATGCGAAGGAAAGAAGCTTTGTGCCCTTGAACTCATGTGTCCGAAAATACAGTGCGATTGCAAATTGGAAGTCTTGTTTTAAGAAAAAGACGGAAATAATTTTATTTTGTAACGGTTAAGATCAGTGATTTTCACATGTTCCTAGACAGGACAAAAAGTGTGTACCTACAGCTGTAAAAAACGATAATCACCTATATTTATTTATTTTATTTTGCAAACATGTCATTAAATGCAATAATAGCATAAGCAAAAAGCAAAATTTAATTATTATTTTACATTATTATTATCTATAAATTTATATAGATGGTAAGGATTGTACTACCCTCTTTGCCATCTGGAATAAACTATTATTATAATAATAGCAATAGTAACAAGTGAAAAAATAGAAAAAGTAAATATCATAATAATAGCAAAATGCAAAATAATAGCATAAGCCAAAAGCAAAATAATAGCAAGAGCAAAAAGACAAATATTAATAGCATTAAGAAAAATAGAAAAAACAAAAGGAATCCTTGATCCACTGCCTTTTCCATATAAATAAAAAAATAACCAAAATCCAAATTTAACCGTCTAAATGGAAAAATGGATCCCAAGCCTTTTGCGTATTCGCTGAATGCTGAACGTGAACGTGAAAAACGCTGGGAAAGGGAGTTTAAACCTTATTTTCTCTAAATTTCTCCCACATATATGAGGCGTTATTTTTAAAAGTGGTGTCCATTTTTATAATCGTCTGAATTCTTTAAAAATGAATGATACGTAAGATGTACAGTGCACACAGAGAAGCATGAAAATGTGTATGCTTGGTATAACAAGAAGAGACCATAAGAGGAGTACATGGGTAAGAAGCATGATCAGTGGCAGATATAGCGGAACGTGTGAAAAAGTTGGAGTGGCAGCGGGCTGGACATAGTGAAATTAATGGATGGAAGATGGACGCGAGAAATACTTGAATAGTATTCGAGTGGATGTGAAGGAAAGCAAGGAAGACCAAGTGAAGTCAAGTAGATGCAGATTGCTCAAAACAGACAGGAATGGAAGAGGATTGGAAAGACCTTCATCCAGCAGTGACTGGTGAATCTGTTTGTAACCGAAACTACCATTAACTCAAAATTGGACTTACACCACTATCAAAAATAACGGCTCATATCTAGACTCGAAATATACATACATACGAAATATAAATATACAAATATACATACAGACAATGACGTCGTGCGAACATTCGATTAATTAAATATTAGAAGAAAATTGCTGCACGATCACACTGTAGCACTGAATACAAGGTTTTCACCAGCGAATGTTTTGTTCCACCCCTGGGATAAGGGGAGTGGTATTACGCCACCCCCTACGTGGCTCTACATTGTCAAGGTTGTTTGCAGGACAATCAAGGACTACGGTCAAGGTTGAAAAACTCGTTTACGTACACGTGAAGCTGAAAAGTTTGTTAATTTAGGTATAATAGGATTAATTATGTCCGAAAGGCACGTTTTCACGGTCAGGTTGAAATTTTTACGTGAGAAAAAATTTGTGATCGCGTGGTAAAAATTTAAAACGCAAAACTTTTTCTGGAAAATTTCCTATCCCAAATAAATATTTTAGTAATGCTAAAAATTGATCTTGAGGACTTATTGTATCCTTTCATCGTATATTTAGAGAACCATGAAAAATTGCATGCATTGGAATAACGAGAAGGGTAGAATATTGTGTGGAATTCAGTGGATTAAACAAGCCTTCGTCGAGCAATTGATGATGCACAGGTGATTATGGAACATCTCGATTTCGTAAAATAAATAGCAATTATATATTATGTAAATTCGAAAGTGAGCTTATATCAACAATTACTAAAGCAGCATCTTGCTGCGTCTTAATGACTGCTCAGTCAAAAAGTGTGTAAGTATCAGAAAATATTTTTGATGAATCTTGTTTAACGGTTTCCATGTAAATGCCGTTTCATTTGAATGTCAATGTAAACTGCTTAAAAACTCGTTGATTAGATGTCGTGTAGATAAAATCAGAAATTCAATAACGTTATTTTTCTTCAGATGCTTTTATTACTTCAAATATCCATTACGTTGACCGCAATCTATCCGCAAATATTGCTGCGTGTAAAATGATATTGGAAAAGTTGTTAGAATACAATACCAATCACAAAACGTGTATAATCCACCTTTTTAAAAGTGAATTGGTAAAAGTTGGATATTACAAGCGTCATTGTTTTGGAAAGCTTCGATTGAGATTTTTGATAAATTACCCAATATGTACATTGGTGTACTTTCTTGTATAAAAGTCGAATTTGTTATTCATCGGTTTTTTCTTCAATATTCACGATAATACTGCAAAGTAGATAATGTATCAATTTCTTTATAGGAATTTAATTGTGAATTTAATAATTTAATGTGAAAAAAATTGGAATTTCGCGCGTCGTTGAAGTGCTAATTTTTCGCGAAAAACATGTTTACGACGCCTGACTCGGGCTATATTAGCACGCGTTTTGCCAAGAAGCTTTCAGACGATTCAGGCACTTCGTACGTTTCGCTGCTGAAAATTAGCTCGTGGGTTGTATCGATTAGGATATATTAAAATTTCCTCATTGAATACTAAAAATATTATGGTATTTATTGTTAATAGTTATAATATGCATTTAATATGTAATAAAAATATAAAACAAATTTTGATCATTGCAGAATAATAATGAAATTGATACTAAAGGATATTTGTATCCGAATTGTGATTCTAATGTATGGCTGAGATCATGCGAAGAAGAAATTTTGCAGCCTAAGCAAGGTGTGCAAAAAGGTAAATTTGTGTACTATGAATACTGAAAATCATTGTAAGGAACTTTCAATTCAGTGATTTAAGTAATAAGCATCTCATTGTTTTTAAATATATTATACTTGAATGTTAAAACTATTATATCATCACGTTATACGTAATGATATCTACATACATACATATATGTAGGTATAAAAAAAATGTTGAAATTATCTATAGGTCGCCATAATCCTATCTGTTTATACTTATGGTGATTTGAAAATTAGTGGCCCAGAAGTGACTTTTATAATTTATTTGAATCGATGCGTATTACTTTTCATGAAAAATTAATTGATTTTAGGTAAGATTCCTTTATGGTTGAAAGGAACATTGTTGAGAAATGGACCAGGATCACTTAAAGTCGGTGAGATGGAGTTCAAACATCTCTTTGATAGTTCAGCTCTATTGCATCGGTAAATTGTATTGATATTATTAATTAGACATTTTATAAGTTGAAGTAATCATAAAAATGAAAATAATGTATCCTGTTTCAGTTTTGAGATTTCAAATGGATTTGTAACATACCAATGTCGATTCTTACAATCAAAATCCTATAGGAAAAATCAAGCTGCTCAAAGGATAGTCGTCACCGAATTTGGAACAGAATCTGTACCAGATCCATGTCATTCAATATTCGACAGGTTATTTACTTATACTAAATCAACACATGTTATATGAAAATTTTCATATAACATCAACATTTTCATATAATCGGTTTCGATTTTGGCTATTTGCCACTTAATTTACGTGTGTACTTTCAGAAGTTCACTCGACAAAAATTCTATTATTATAGGTTTTCCGCAATATTTAAGCCGGGAGAAGGTTATTCAGACAATGCGATGATATCTGTGTATCCATTTGGTGATGAAATCTATACATTTACAGAAAGTCCCATAATTCACAAGTAAGTTTGAAAGTTCAATTTATTATTATTACAGAATTAAAACTTTTTATTATTGATTTAAATAAAATGTTCTAGACGACTTTACAATATTGTTATCTGGTGTAATAAAAATTTAATAATTAATCATATCTCTGCAATTCAGAATAGATCCTGTAACGCTCGAGACGCAAAAGAGATTGAATGTTTCAGAACATGTTTCAATAGTCAATCATACATCACATCCGCATGTGATGGAAAATGGTAAAATACAATATTTTAATTTGATATCATACAAATTATTGATTAGTTATTTTTATACAACTTCTTTTCAGGTGATGTTTATAATTTAGGATTGGCCGTTACTAAGAAAGGTCCGATGTACAACATAATAAGATTCCCTAGGACTGAAAATAATGGTAAAATATACTATGTATATCTCTCATTTCGGTATGTGTTATATAGCAAATAAATAATAATCAAAAGTGTATATGTAGGAAATATGTTTGAAAGTGCACGTCGAGTTGCTAGTATTCCCGTACGATGGCCCCTTCATCCGGGATATATGCACACTTTTGGTAGGTTGTATTCTCATTGTAGTTTAAATTCATTATTGTGGATTATATGCACTTACATTATTATTATTTCAGGTATAACAGAAAATTATTATATAGTTGTCGAACAACCTCTATCAGTGTCAGTTTATAAAATAATCAAAACGCAACTGGCGAATAAGCCGATGATGGGTTGTTTCAAATGGTACAAAAATCAAGAGGTACATTGATCAATATAATATGTATTTATATTAAATGTTTCGAGTACATTACCAAATGAGTATAATTTTCAGACAATATTTCACGTCGTGAAACGTTCAGATGGAAAAGTACTGCACAGTTTTTACTCGGAAGCGTTCTTTTACTTGCACATAATCAACCAATATGAAAAGGATAAGCACATTGTAGTGGATATATGCTGTTATAAAGATCCAGCTATGCTTGAATGCATGTATGTGGATAGTATGAAAGTGAGGATAACTCAAGTACCTATGTAACGTTTAATCTTGTAAACTATTTTTTCATTTGAATCGTGAACTTTTTAGACTATGCAGAATAATCCCGAATATGCTAGTATGTTTCGTGGTCGACCAATGCGTTTTGTTTTGCCTTTGCAAGGTGAACGAGTCACTCTTGAAGGATCTGAAGCTAAAGCCTACACATTAGCCAGAGGAAAAGTAATGGTAAAACCAGAATTACTAGCTACAATAGGTTGTGAAACGCCAAGAATCAATTATGATAAATATTTAGGTATAAATATTTACATATAATTTGTAATTCGAGTACAAAATTTGATAATCTTAACTCATTCTAAATATTTCTTTTTAGGACGACCGTATCAATATTTCTATGCGATAAGTTCTGATGTCGATGCTGAGAATCCTGGAACGGTAATTATGCGTCTTGATTTTTATTTTACATATTGAAACATTTTGATTAGAATTTCAATTTACCTTACAGTTAATCAAAGTTGACACAGTGAACAAAAATAAGATTACCTGGTCCGAAAAAAATTGCTACCCCAGCGAGCCCATATTTATACCACGACCTAACGCGGAGGTGAAATTTTTATTTGATATAATTTTGACCTATTAAGACTGGTATTATTTATATAACATGTTATTTTTTACAGGATGAGGATGATGGTGTAGTTGTTGCTGCAATAGTTTGGGGTCTAAATCGTAGCCATGAAGTAGGTTTGCTAATACTGGATGCAAAAACTTTCGAAGAAATCGCAAGAACAACATTTGTAACACCGTCACCAGCACCAAAGTGTTTACACGGATGGTTCTTACCTTCCACTTGAAAATGCAACTATTGACGTGACATTGATGTGTGATATTAAATTTTACATTAGATACAACTGTGTGTAGGTTTAATTATGATCTTGCATCATTTTCAGATTAGGTGATACGATACGGTGATTAGGTGATAAGATTTTAAAATAAGAACGGTGAAAAATAATTTTTTTATCTATACATATTTATGTAGATGAAAAAATTATTTTTGACTGCTTACTATGAACGTTTTTAAATAAAACTATATTACATATAAAAAATTACTTTATTCGTATTCCCTTACACCAGAAGCATAAATTATGAGAAATTTTATGTACAAAATTTACATTTAAAAATGCACAAGAAGTATGTAAATGTATGTAGAATTGGACATATGTATAATTAAGGCAAACAAGGATAAAATATTTATAAACTTTCTATACGTGTATGAACTGCAGTTTATATCAGCCACCAGTTAGCATTAAGGTAAAATATATATAAAAACTAGCTATAGTAGCATATATTATATGTATATTATAATAAAAGAAGATACATTTTTTAGAAGTCAAAGAAACATTAAAACATAAAACTTGACTATCAATGATCAAAAAATGTTGAATATCTACACAGTAATATTGTAAAACAAAATTGTTTATGTAAAGACTAAAATATTAGCACCCAAATGCGAAATTATTTCTAAATACGGAAATAATGAATTAATAGTATGGAAGTAATTATTCTTAAAATTTATAGAATAAAATTGAATTGATCATAATTTAATACTCCGCAAAATCGATATGTAAATTATATTTTTCTGCATCATTAAAAATATTATTAATATCTAACGTAAATTGCAGTTCATAAGTTAATGCAGTTCTTTTACTAAAAAACTATTTTACCTATTAAATAAAACAACGTTTTAACTACATAACAATGTGCAACAAGTACATGAATATGTTAATGAAAAAATTGTTACGAGGAAAGAGTAGCATATCTATGGAATTTATGACCAATGGAATGTTCACATATGTAACTTATATCATTTTTTTGTCAAAATATAAATAAAGTAAAAAACATACATACATACATACAATCGAGTATGTATTGTATAACGTTTACTTATAAGTTTTAGAGATTTCATGAGTATGGAACGTATTTCGAAAACATCTTTTTATTTTTAACTTAATAATAATTAATAAATAAATATGTTTAAATTTTTAAGTATTTGATTTTAAATGAAAAATTTATTTCAAAGGATTTTATAAATATAATATATGAATGTCAATTAGGTAGTTAAAATTTAAACCTGCAATTTTCAGCGTTTAACTTTTTTCACAAAATTTGTCTTCTCATATTACAATGTCAACGTAATTTAAAATATATAACAATATACATATACATACATAAAATATTAACTAAAATAATTTTTTACAATACATATTACACTGAACTGTTAAATAATGTTCAAAAACACAAAAGAAATATCGAACATGTTTTTATATCACAATTCAAATTTATTGAGACATATTTTTTATATGAAGACATAGAATTTATATAAGAAAATTTATTTTCAACGATAAAATATTTGCTTTTAATACTGATACCCTGTATGCGATTAAGACATATTGAAACAAAAAAAACATTCAACAAATACAATGAAATGAATTTTAAAATAAAGACATTTAAGCTGGTCACCAATTAGGCTTAGTTTGAGTTATTGACCATTGCTGATAAGTATTATTGGGATCGCACACAGTTAAAGACAATTGCTTGGTGTTAGGATGAAGCGCCAAGCATTTATTATACACCCTATGCGAAAGCATTTTACTTTCCGACGAATACACCCAAGGGCCATCGACCGTACCCAATCTACAGAATGCAATTTTGATTCCTTGAGAATCGGCTTCAACGCACCTCTCACCGACACCTATCTGACCGGCACTGTTCAAACGAAACAGTTGATTATTACCCATACCGTGACAAAGACCAGTGCCGAGATAGGCAGGCGCAGCCCTTCCCATTGTATCCAAGCAGGTATTACCAGCAACGGATCTAAACGTTCCCCAATGTTCATTTGGTGGCAATTTTGGAAACTTATCGTACACATCATAAGCAACATTATCCATAAACCACGAAAAACTTTTACAATTCAATCTATTCTTGAGCTCAATCTGTTCGGAGACATCACCCATATCCAAAAACCGCGCCATAGGCTCTCGGGTATAGAAGAACTCTTTATGCTCCTCGTCAAACCACGTTTCGATAACTCTCTTATAATTAATAGTGATGAGCGGTCCTTTTTTCTTATTCGCCAATTTCCCAAAACTGTACGGCATAAATCCTCTATACACGTGACCGACACGTGAACAAGGCACCCATTCTATACTGCCGCCGCACTGCCAAATTTTAAAACTCAATTCGAAATTTTCACCGCCCCACACCAACAGACCAGGATCGTAAGCGCCGAGATCGAGGAAAAATTGGCGATTTATTGCAAATAGTCCTCCCGCATGCGTGGGACTTTTGTAAGGTTCGGAGTTGTGTGCTCTGCGTCGCGCTTCCTTATCAGGCAATTCGTTCTCTTTGTACAACATTCCCCACTCGAATATACCTCGATAGTGATGACCGTTGGTGTAAACAGGTCTGTACTCGAAATTCTTGTGGTCGATGCCGTCTATAACGGGAACGGTCATTACGGTTGGATCGCGATGGATGGGAGCTAATAGTGGCGGTAACCAATTAACATTAACTTCACAGTGAGCGTCTAAGTAAACGATCACATCACCTCTAGCTTCTTTCGCACCTCGCGATCGCGTGCGAATTAAACCCTCCCGTTCGGTATTACGAATTAGACGAACTTTTCCATCCCATCGTTCGATGTATTTTTCCAATTTACTGCCAAGATCTTCCTTATCAGAAAAGTCATCGACCTAGAATTGAAACAACAACAAATAAGTCAAATTAAAATCAACATAATTATGGCTCGTAGTCATTCGGAATATCCAAATGCCTATTATTATTTGTGTACATATTTAAGCATTTAAACGTGAACAAAATTAAATTCTGCAATATGAATCATCATCATTTTCAGCCGTTCACTATCCACTGCTGTGCGAAGGCCTTTCCAATCCTCATCCATTCCTATCCGTCTTTAGCAACCTGCATCCACTCGACTCCACACATTCCTCTAAATTCATCAGCCCACAGTCCACTCAGTCTCTTAGGCGTCGCTATATACGAAGGTGGGAAAGAGGTGGAGACGCAAAACTCCAATGGGTCAAAGACTGTTGTCCGTCATGTCAGTCCACTCAGTCTACCTTGCTTTCTTTCACATCCTCTCGGTGATTATTCCAGCATTTCTAGCGTCCATCTGAGTATGTATGTATGTATGTATAATAATATGTATCTAATTAATTTAATTACAGTTGAAAAGGTCGAATCTAATAACGAATCCATTACGGTCGAATGGAAAATGTCGCAAATGTATAAGGTATAATTAGAGACCCGTGTTTTTCGCTATAAAATCTATAAATCATGGGAATGCAATTTCAAAACTTACTACGAACTATAATACCATTCAAGCATTTTTTTAAACAACTTGTAGCAAATGTAAAAAGTGGGTTAAAACCTGATATACTGCAATTGTTAATGGCCACAAAAATTAAATATGAAGAGTTTGGTTCTGCTGCAATTAAATCAATTTGGTGTCTTGTAAATAGTGTGGATGCAAAAAGATTTCTTAGTAAATATAATTTAGTGGTAACTGATCGTCATAAAAGGAGTCGTCTGTGGAAATATGTTCCATGCTTAGTTTTAATAAATTTTAAATTAATGTTATATTTTATTTTTTAATTCATGATTTTTGTCTCTGTATTTCTCCATATTGCTATTTCTTAATAATTTTCTACTATTTTTTATTTGTCACGTTAGTTTTAAATTGTTTGCATATAATAAATTGTGTTACAGAGTATTGAAATTGATCTTTATTTTGATCTGTATTAAAAAATTATCTAATAAAAATAAATGCTAAATATATGCTAAAATCAAACACTTTATTCGCTAAAAAATGCTAAAATGACAAATCAAAATGCTAAAATCGATAAAAAACATATGCGAAAAACACGGGTCTCTAGGTATAATAGAAATAATGTCGCCAACTGAAACAGTAAACTAAAAAAAATATTGACTATAATGTAATTTTTATTTTTAATCTGTCTCGATGTTTGAATAATATTTTTTGCCTTTTTCAAATATATAGGGGTAGTAGGTCACTTGGATTTTAGAAAAAGGTTGGGAACCTGTGGGATAAGGTACAATGAGAATAAGATGGAAAGCGCATAGGGTCCAATAGGAATAAGATAAAATATCGAAAAAATACATACAAGGTTGAAAATCTCAAATCAGACACGAGGAGTAGTTTCTTTTAAGCATTTAAACCAGTGATTCTCAACCATTTTTTAATCGAAGAATGTGTTTTGAATGTATTTTTTTCGATATTTTTACCTTTCGATCAAATCCACTTTCTATCTTATTCTATTAAGACCTTACGCGCTTTCCGTCTTACTCTTATTAGACCTTATTCGTTTTTTTTCCATTCGACCGTAATGGACACGACCTTGTCAACGCCTCCCATTGATTTAGGAGGTTTTCACCGTTATTCATAAACCAATACGACCCTGTTTATGCATCACAATCGATACTAGTTTTAATTGAGTAAAGAAAAATATTTTATATCAACATTCCAAAAACATTACGATTCCGCAGCAAATGATAAAAACTCTTTGTATCTTGAGTGATTTAGGTTATCAGCGAGTTCTTTTTTTTTATAATTTAATTTAAAGATACCTATATACATACATACATAAATGCATATGTATGCAATTGATTGATTCTTTACATTCCAAATCAGCTAAGAAACTATAATCGTAAATCCTTTCGTGGCGAACTGTGATCGTTAAAATACTCTTTTCACAATGTGCGACTCACCAATAGTACTTCATAGAGCATTTCCGGCGGAGACCGATTGATAACAGAATGGACCGTTCTCATCAGAACCGTCCAACCTTCGTTGTGAAACACAATGATGACCGACGTGGACGGAAGTCCTTTCGGATAATCCCAATGCTTGCACTCTTCCAGCCTAGTGTCGGGTACGGACCTATCCAGAGAAATTTCGTCCGAACACGCCATATTCATACCGTACTGAGATTCAGACTCGGCGATATCATTCGCCTGACTATCTCTCATCACGTGAGGCTTCCCTTCTTCGCCGGGACCCTCTCTCTTCTCCAAGTTTTGCGGCTCGAAATTTCCAAGACCTGAAATAGCAAACGTTGAATGAAACCAAGCTTTCACCATGAAAACGTGTATGTAACTTTGATACTAACCGGAGACTAGTATGGGGATTTCGCTGTGGTGTTGTCGGGCATGGGGCAATATCGGACCCAGGGGCACTCTGTTTCCATCTCCATGTCTTCTCTGCAAAAGCAGCAGAATCACTCCAGTAAGTAGCAGAGCCAGCAAAAGCCGTCCACGTCCCCAACGCATCCACACACGCATATTCAATACAAAACACGACTAAATATTACAGACAGACCAACACGTCAACACGCCGGCGCTAGACAACTGTCAAGTCAACAGACGTAGACATGTCATAACAACTATATACACGGCCAAAACCGAATGTCTATTATTTGGCGATTTACGTCAAATTAATCATTTTCATAGCTGTTTACACTTGCTACAAATGTTTCGTTAAGCAAGTGCAAAATATTTCTGTACTATTATTTTTTCTTTGTATAGAGTTTGTCGGATCCCTCCCCTCTCTATCTCCATCGTTTGACACTGGCCGCGCTTGCATGGTTGTCGTAGCCTGACCTGTCTAATTCTATACAAAAAAAAAACCATGGCGCCTGCGCCTGAACCAGGCCAGTGCAGATGCGAAACCAAACCTTTGGGCATGAATGCTGGAATGTATCATTTTGAGAAAGATGAAGCCTCTTGAAATGTTTTCAGAATACCTTGGGTGGGTGCCGTTACTAATTCAGAAATTCGACAAAAAATAAACAAAGTGTAGGAATCAGGACTCTCGTCAATACACATTACTTATATGCGTGGGTACTCGGTGAACCGATGGACTGGGGTTGGCATCACTGTCTACCTGACGGTTGGCAACCCTAGTACCGACGATCGAGTGTTACACGTTTAGAAATACGAAACTTCGAGTTACACGAAACGTTCGCTGCGTGTTTGACTCAACCTTTCCCCTCTCACTCCACATATGTATAAACAGGCGTCACAAACGATGTAAAGCAAACACGTGTCTTTTACAACGTGACATCACCCGGAAACAAATCCAGAGCACACATAAAAAATGGGTGTTGCAAACCCATAAATCCCATAAAACAAATCTGAAGCAAACACATAAAAGTGCGTTTTTTACAACATGACCTCTCCAAGAACAAAGACATCAACTGCGCTGCGAGAGCGTAGAACAAAAGGCATCCGAAAAGTGAACTCATTAAATATTACCTCTTTCATCATACACACTAAAAAGAAAGAATTTCGCGAACCTATAAAAATCTCTCGCAAGATTTCCCTCTCCTGTAAGCGCATACAAATGCAAACGCGCATTTAGTTTCTTACACCATCTGAAACATCTCCATCGAGGACCAGCACCTGAGGATCATCACCTGATGTTACAACAGCCCTCGACGAATATGAGCCCTAACCTATCTACCCTAACCTACCACACGCAGTTAATTCGTCGCACGCATCTATGTGCTACTTACAGTTCCGTATATATGTATATCTATAATTTAAAAAAATAAATAAAATATAAAACTCCATTTATGAAAATATGAACGTTATGGTAGTCCACACAAGCGTATTTACTCGATGTACCTACTCGATTTCGAGTAAGTACGATCGTGTGGATGACAAATCTTACGACTTGTGGCTCGAGACGAGTCGGCTCGAAGCTCAACTAAATGCAGATCGAGCTATAGCGACGGCGTCGAGCGCATGACTAATCGATGAAGCTCGAACGTGTGGAAGCATGTTCGAACTTGTTTTTATTTCGTCAGAACTAGTTAATGATGTCGATGACACTCGATGATGGGCGACTTCCGCACTTACTCGCGTGAATTTGTGGAAGATTTTATAAATATCTACAGAGAAAACGAGTGTTTGTGGAATGTGAGGTCGTCAAATTACTGCAATAAGCAATTACGCATTTCGGCATAGGATATACTACATCTACAAATCAAAAAAATCGAACCAAATGCTGAAATGGACTGTGGTGAAAAAAATAAATTCCCTTCGTGCTTTATATCGAAATGATGACCACAACGTTTCTATAATTGGTGACCACGACATTCATATATGACAAATGTTACAAAGTGAGTGTATAAATATTTCTGTACGGTGTAAAGTTTTGGTTTCGCGACTATACCGACGCGTCGCGAAACCAAATCCAAATCTTGCAATGGAATACTAAGTAATTATCAAAAAAACTAAATACGTCTGGTAAGTTAATATTTATTTTCTTATCTACACAGTTAATAATTTAGTTTTTCTTTGTGTTTTAATTATGGAGTATTCATCTCCATTTCATTTTGCCAAGGTACACTTCCAGCAGATGATATGAAGAATTCTTTAAATTTTTCTCGAATGTAGTTTGATCTATTTGTACAGTTTATTTGCAATGAATCAATGTTAATTAGTCCACGATCATCTTCAGTTAAAGGTTCATCATCGATGTTAACGGCATCGTAATTTTGTCCTAAATAATTATGAAGACAGCATGCTGCGAGAACTACTTTATCAACCATATTCGGTTGTAATTGTATTTTTCTTTGGAACACTTGCCATCTCGATTCTAAAATACTGAAAGCATTCTCGACCACAGTTCTTGCCCGAGAAAGTCTATAGTTAAAAACCGTGTTTGGTTCATTACTAGTTAGTTGGTGTTTACTATAAGGTCGTAATAAATAAGGTTTTGGAGGAAGCGATTCATTTCCCACTATAACGTATGGGAGAAGTTCAGTTCCAGAAACCAGGGGAAAGTCTTGTGGTATATTCAATTTATTCTGTTCTAGTGACTTTCCCAAAACTGATTTTTCTAAAATTCCTCCATCGCTATTTCTGCCATATGCACCAACATCAACGGCCAAAAACTTAGATTGTGCATCTATCAATGCCAATAATACAATTGAATTTTGTCCTTCGTAATTGTAAAAATTGGAGCCGGCTTTGATTGGGCAACGTATATTTATGTGCTTCCCATCTAATGCACCCAGACAATTGGGAAAATTCCAAAAAGTATTGAATTCTGCTGCTACCTCTTTCCATTTTTTTGCTGTGGGCTGTGGCATTACGATTGGGCTTAATTTGATCCATATTGCTTCACAAACTTCTTTCACAATTTCCCGCACCGTACTAAAACCTAAACGATAGCTATAGCCAATCGATCGGAAAGATTCCCCGGTTGCCAGAAATCTGAAATAGAAGATAATAAATTATGATTTTTTTTCAGCTTCACAATGTAAGGATTGTGCAAAATTACGTAACTGCTAAATGAAGGCAACGAAAAGAAATCAGAAATAAAGTGGCCAAGCAGTCAAGAAAACAGTACCATGGAATGGTCATTTGTTATGGAAACGAGAAGCACATATAGCAATTTCACATCAATTCAATCTGAGAACAGTGATGTATCACTTGTAATTACGAACCAATGCCCGTCAGAAACGATTAATTAAGCTTTGTGGCATCTATGAAGTGGATCTAATAAGAAATCTAGCAAAAAATATTTTAAAGTGATGTTCAAATTCAAATGATTTGCGTCAAAAAAGTTTCGAAACCACTCGTTCAAATGAGTGAGCAAATCATTGAAAAAAATTACACAAAATTGACTAGGCCAAAATAACAACAACCTAAAAAATATCGTCACTGGCAAGATATTACTAAATTTAAATCGGCCATCTCCTGTTAGAATTTTCCAATCTAACTTAATTGTCAGACGGTTCCATAAAAATTGGCACCAACGAAACAACTCTTTAACCATCTACCAAATCATTGTCCGTTTCTTCTATTCCTTTCTACCCTCCAGAAGGCAATGGGAAACCACTGGAATTTATCTTTCTTCAGTTACTTCACTATGGCAAACGGTAAAATGTTTCGTCAAATAGTGAAGAGGCAAGTTGTTATTCAAGTAAGCCACCTTCAAAAGAAAAATCATTTTTATTTTATATGCTAACCTTAAGCATACAGCCAATCGTTCCTTTGTCGAAATTGGCGTCCGCCACATGGTGACCTTTTTTCTAATATCATGTTTGATTAACTCGTGTAGTTCATCATATTGTATTTTTGTCATTCGAAAGTACATTCGAAATCGGTCATCGTCATTCTCCAAATCGTTGATAAGTTGATGGTATTCACCAGTTTCCTGCCTTCTTCGATTTATGTTACGAACCCAATATCTTCTTTTTCTGGTTTTTGTTTTAACTAACTGATACGATAGTAGTATCATTAAGTTATCCTCTAACTCATCCAAGTAATCACTATCAGAGTCGCTGCTAAATTCAGCCATGGCCGAAGACCAAATCACGTCAATTGACGTGTGATTTGCTTCACGTTGATGTTTTTGCTCAATAATTATACATTACTTGATGATTTGTTTCCGTCGCAAGATTATCCTAAAAACATTTAATAAAATTTTATACTCGGAAAGATTTTTAAATATTGTAGAGAACATTTAAATGATGCGGAAGACTACATACATAATCAATTGTATTGTCGTCGGTATTGTAATTTCAATTTAATTCAGTGTATAAACTTACCTGCTTGCAGGGATACAATTTTCTAGCTTGTATGTAGGTTGTGACAGCCTCGGCTTCGAGGTGGGCTACGTTATTTTTGATGCGGTACAGCTATAAACTTCATAGGCTAACGAAATGTCTATTTTCAAATCAAAATTAAGAAGTTTGTAGCTTTGGAGGGGGCGTATGAAATACAAAATATTGTATATAATAAAACTGTGGATTCGTGGAAACGAGTGACAGATCGTTCCCAGTTACAGTTATACCAACGTGAGAACTATTATATATCGCACCAATGGGGCTCAGAAGGCGGGGCATAGGAAGCCCGTCCCCTTATATCTGGCCGTGTATAATATTTCATAACTCTCGAAAAGGCTTTTAGACAAAAGGCGAAGGGTCTTTAAGGCCCGTAACGCACTTGGCTACCTGGCTGCGGCAGCCATGGCTTGCAGACGATTGTCCAGCAAGACATAAATATAAAGATGGTCGCCAACATTCCGCGAGGGGAATCACTAAAGGCTTGATTTGCGAGTGCATCAACAAAACTCCCGGCACCCCTCCTTCTGTAGCCGCGGCCAGCTTTCCATGCTAATTATATACAAAAATCCCCACTCCCACCCCCCCCCCCCTTATAATATATTATATATAAACGCAAACAACAGGCACTGACTTGTAGTCTATTTATAAATATCGCTGCGCGCGATGTCGAACTGTCCGCCAATCAGCGAGCTCCAACATGACGTCATATCCGTTGCATTAGACCACCCATACTTTGTTTCACATCAAAAATACACGGGGTTGCCGTCGGCCAGGCCAACACACTCGCAAAACCATGCCTCTAAAGAAAAACTTAAAAGAAGCATGGAAGAATCTGTTCGGAAGAACAGTAGGAAATTAAAGTTTGTGCAGAGATTGGAAGTGAGCACGTCGGCTTTTAGCATCAATGGAGACTTTATGACCACGTTGTATTCATTGTCAAATTTTTAAAAATAAAATAAAATTTTCTCGACTGGCAATTTTCACTCAAACGTCACATTGCAACGAGAGGTTAGGATCTCATCGTTCATAACGTCAAGATGCTAGCGAGTTTATTCCAACGATTGAGAGTATCACCATCGTCCCTTAAATGTTTCTGCAGCTCTGCATCCAGCAATAAGTTGACAACGATTGGTGTAATGCATAAGAAATGGGACATCGAACCGGAATACATAAAGCCGCGTCAGGTTTGGATAGAGAACATGGATACCGTGGAAGAGACGAAGCTTGGTATTCTAGAATTGCATCCGAAAGTGTTCGCAGCTTCCCCCAGACTAGACCTGATTCATGACAATATCGTGTGGCAGAAAAAGTATCGTTGGATATCATACGCCAATACCAAAACACGAGCTGAAGTAAGGGGTGGAGGAAGAAAGCCATGGCCTCAGAAGGGCACAGGTCGAGCTAGACATGGTTCTATAAGGTCTCCTTTATTCGTCGGTGGTGGTGTGGTCCATGGACCCAGAGCGTTCAAAACTCACTTCTTCATGCTACCGTATCACGCCAGAGTACGTGGACTTACCTCTGCCTTATCTATTAAATTGGCGCAGGATGATTTGCACGTCGTCAGTAACCTCGATATACCCACAATCGAGAAGAGTTTTATCCAAGAGCTCGTCGACAGCAGAAAATGGGGACCGTCCGTGCTGATTATCGACGAGTAAACATTCAATTACTTAACATTTCAACAAATACGTATTGCAAATATTAACGATTTAGTTTTTTTCTTTTTCAGTACTGATTTTATGCCAGAGAATATTGCATTGGTGTGCGATGAAATTCCGCATGTAAATTTAATGCCAGTGTACGGATTAAATGTATATTCCATGCTCAAACACGATACACTTATCCTTACTGTAGCGGCTGCGGAAAAAATAGAAAAAAAATTATTGGAATGCTTAAATTTAAATATGGCCAAAAACGTCGAAATGAAACACAGAGTAGATCAACACTAACCAGTAACTTCGAATAGTTAAGCATTTAATATTATATCAAGGGGTCAGCGGAGAAACACCATTGACTATTATTTAAATTTGTAAAATTAGTTGGTATGAAATAAATGTTTCAATTAAATCTTGTCATTTGTAACAAAGTACACAGTCACTTAGTGAATTTAAAAGGCAAGTTGTTAATTGGTCAGTAATTTAATCAATAAACAGTCGGTAACTTTTCAAGGAATATTATTATTATTATTATATTAAATACTTTTCAAATAATATGCTTTTAGTAACTTTTTCACAAACGGTCAGTAAACTTAACACCAACCGTTTAGTATTAATTACTCACCATTTGGTTGAAAATCGGAAAAATTACTGACCTAATAAATACGAGCCAATTTAAAAGCGTTATCAAATGTTACAAATAAGATCCAGTGCACACAGAGAAGCGAGGAAAGATGTATGCTTGGTATAACAAGAAGAGATTGTAAAAGGAATACATGGGTAAGAAGAATGACCAAAGTGGCAGATATAGCAGAACGTGTGAAAAAGTTGAAGTGGACACATAGCGAGGAGAGTGGATGGCAGATGGACGAGAAAAATACTGGAATGGCATCTGAAAGAAAGCAACGTAGAGCGAGTGGACCATGGACTGATGAATTGAGAAGAATGTGTGGAGTCAAGTGGATGCAGATTGTTCAAGACAGACAGGAATGGAAGAGGATTGGAGATGCCTTCATCTAGCAGTGCACAGTGAAAATAGCAGTGCACAGCTGAAAATGATGAAATAAAATAAAATGTATTGCGTATAAAAAGTATTTATAGAAATATAAAATAATTCACATTTTTCTTACACATGTAAAATAAACACTTAAAAGAGACCAATTGAACAAGTTAATTTAAATGGATTTTCAACTTAATACTACATATACATATGTATTTGTCAACTTATCACTACCTCAACTTTTAATCAATCCAACCTTCTCTTCTTTTTTCCAATGACTCTTGTGATAATTTTGATACCTACATATAAATAAATAATGAATGGATTTAATTAAATTATTATTTTTTATTAATAATGAAAAGTTTTACGATACCTTTTTAACGTCATTTTTTTCATTTTGTTTCTCGCCTAAAAGTCTTTCCCTCACCGACCATCTAATGTCGGCCCTATCATTTTCACCTGGTAAATTGGTTTTATATTTCTGCCATAGTGTTGAATACTGATGATACAGTGAAACAGGATCTGATTTTTTAGGATTTTCACGCAGAGGCACTTTAATAACTGAAGATAAAGTTGTTTAACATTTAAATTCAATATTTATAATATAATCATTAAAATCACAATATTATACGTACGTACAATTTTTGGAACTCTTCATTTTTCTATGTGTCGTAGGTTTAATTGCATCTTTTGAGGCTACATTTAAAACATTTTCTGATAAAGGCATTATATCTTTTTTGATCGATTTAACTATTACATCTTTCCGCTTTAAATCAGATTTTTGCTTTAAGTTGGGAACTACGCTGCTTTTCAAAACGGTTGTAGTAGATTTGGGTTTATTTGGGTGCACCATTTTCGATCTAGAGCTGACTGTGGTACAAGCGTGTAATCGTTCGGGACCTTCGCCTCTGGGTACATATTGCGGTGTATTTTCTTTGAAATCGTCGGAATGTTGCATATCATGGTGGATCAACGTTTTTAAATCTGAAGATTCATATGTAAAAGAACTTGAATTGCTATATGTCATCAATCAGTCTACTAATTAAGAACAAAGAGAATATTGCGATGGAAAGATAGTTTGAGGTTATGTATACAATTTGAATGCCGTCAAATACCGAGCATGAAGTCCTTGAGTTGTGATGCTGAGACTTCTCTGAATCCCATCTTATTGAGGAGAGACAAGACATCACGAGGAGAAATTGATGAAGGAGCCTCAAAGCCCTCAATATTTGACATTTCGACAAAACCGTTAACTTGGATGGCGCGCTCTGTGGCTTTGGTCCTAATCTCGATGAATCCATCCATGAAACCAAACAAAATCTAACATGAGAACAATTTTTCTAATACAAAAATCAATGAGTGATAAATGTCTAATGAATATAAGCATATTTGTTTTTTTTTTTTTACATAATATAAATAAATGTAAATTTTTGAATAATAAATGAAAGTTGGTAAAGGTTTAGTTTCGCGAGTGCGTCGGCCTGGCCGACGCCAACCCTATGTTTTTCGCATAGAATTTTACAGATGGTGGAAAGCTGGCCATGGCCATAAGGGAAGGAGGGGTGCGGGGAGTTTTGTGGCCGCGGCCAGCTTTTTACCCATCTGTAGAAATCACGACTCTCGTACACACTAAACACGAGGTGAAAGAATTTTGTGAATCCATAGATCACTCGCAAGGTCTCTCTCTCCAGTTAGCGCACCCAAATGCAAACGTGCATTTACGTAATATAAATATTTTTTATACTACGTAATAAAAGTATTTTTTATTCATAAATAAAAAATACAAAATATTAAAAGAAAAAAGTTATTAGTGATGAAGGTACTTGTCCATTAGCCCCACGCCGGAAATGACAGCCGACAGCCGATACGATTATACTTAAAATCATTTGAGTTTAGGACTACTAGTTTGAATCAATGAACAACCGAGTGAAGAATGAACCTTCACAGCAAACTGTAACTTTGCTATAGGCCAGTGAGTACATCTTCGATTGCGACGAGACATTCGTTTGGGTATTAGAGATTTTAAGAGAGACTCGGTTCAAAGTGGGCGGCATCCACCAGGATCGATAACCCAGACATAGGTGGTGTAGTAGGTGGTATAGGTGGTAGTGGTATGACATGCGGTATAGGCGATTACAATTTTCATTTATTTATTGGTCATGTTTGAAGGTTTACATATTTATAAACTTGTCAAGTTTATTTTACATATTGTCCATCATCGTTGAATTGACATTTGAAATTTTAATTGTTTTCAGACTTTGATGACATCGCTTCTTGACATCTTGACTGCGACTAGACAAATTCTACGACGAGTTCGTTTTACTATCGCAGAATTCGCAAGTTCAAAGTACCGCCAAAGTACTTTCGGTTCAAAGTACCGCCAGAGCAGATCTGCGTTCGCCGTCGACCGAGATCGATAACGATTACATATTCATTTATTTATATACATGGGCGGGCGGCAAAAGGTTTTATTTGTAATGCTACTTTTGGAATATTATTTGTTGAATAATGGATTTGGGGATTTGAGTGGCCTATGTGTAAATCAGAGCACTAATTGATGTTTAAAGACAATAGCTATTTCTGGCACCACCTGTTTATTGAATCTATAGCACCTACACAATTATTAAATTGCCAAATCGCTTCGAAAGTCTTAGCTGTTTCTTTCCATTTATTTATATTCAGTTGTAGGTATCTGAACAAAGCTATCAAAGGGATTCTTTGGTATTTAAAGCACCGGCTACGAAAAAAATTCGCAAAAATTTAATAAACAATCGGCAAGTACTGGTAGATAGCATCAAAAAAAATTTTGTCACCTGAACCAGAAAGTGCCCCAGACACATTTAGGAGATATGTCGCAACACATTTGAAAGATCTAAATACATTTCAGCAGAGTATAGCCCTTAAATTTATTTCAAAAATAATTTCTTATGCCAGGATGGACAAATTATCGCTTCAATCTGCTTTTACTCTAAACTCACCCTCCTTCTATACCGTTTCAATCTCCAGCATAATCCACTTCATCAAATAGTTTCCGTACCTATAAATACTCTTCTTATCACAAGGTGTCCCCTGCCAATAAAATTGCCTCTGCTACCCAACTCAATCAAGATATCGCGAATAACAGCTACCGTACGTGAAGCTTGTGATGGTTTAAAAAGATTTTATTGCATTTAAAAAAAAAAAATTATTTATGTAGATATACATACCTATAGATAGTATGTATGTACATGTTTTTTTCAATACATTTTTAAGAACTTTCTAGATAGCCCAACATGTTTCAGGAATAATTTTTGATAAAAATTGTGTCGCTAAACTTCATAACTTCTGCCTCTTGCTAAATATCTAAACGTTATGACAAATCTTTCTACAGTACTCGCAGATTCTCTCATGACAGTATCTTGTTTTGTTATTAATGGCCTCACCATATTCAATAGGTCATCAAAGATGGTCCATTCTCAAAGGTATAATGATACCTTTGTGCTCTCGGAATGCGATATGTATGAAGATATTATATACATAAATATATATATTTTAAGGTTTTCAAATTTACTTTTTTTTTCCTATACAAATTTCTGTACTATTACATAGATGGAGTTATAATACATGCAAGCCAAAGTAATTAGAATAATTATAAATATCGTTTATGAAATCCAAATATGCCACCAAGTTTATTTTTGAAAAATTAAGTTAATCAACATCACAATTGTTCAAATCCCAGGATGAGTAAAATGTTTAAACAAAAACTAAAAAACTAAACTAAATTGTATATAATACTAGCTGAATTGCCCGGCGTTGCTCGAGCGGGTGAAAAGTTTATGAATGAAAAACCCCCGACCCCTTCCAAAACCCACCTACGGTCTGACTTAGGGTATCATGAGATAGTATACCAAGTTTGGCGGTTCCAAGTTGAAAACTGTAGATTTGCATAGCGGAACGACAAACAAACAAACATTGAATTTTATATAGTAGATGTAGACAATAAAAAAATTACATTTTTAAGTTTTAAAAGTATATTTCACATAAGATTGAAAACAACATAAAATACAAAAGTAGATTTAACAAATAATTTATCAAGCTATTTAAAAATTTTCTTTTCCAGTAACTCGACGAGTTTCACGGGTATTCAAAGAATATTACTCTTTGATTCTTATTATCAGAATGTTTAAATTAATAGAATAGATGTTAAGCCCCGCCTTGAGGAGTCACTATCCAGTCAGATACTGCCTCCTCAAGACCCTCAAATGAGGCCACCACACACCCTCAAATGAGGCCACCACCCCCCCCAAAGAAGAGACCTTTCATTTGAGAAATAAATACAATGAATAGACCTTTCGTTGGAGACAACAGGATTAAAAAATATACGGTTAATAAATAATGATATAAATCGTAAAATGATAAATAAAAAATAAGATTGTATCGAACGCAGCGAGAGTATCGACAGAGCAACACCTACTACGAGGAGCGGCTGCAACAGACTGGTCCTAATGGGTAATAATGAGTAATAAGTTAATAACAATGACCTCTCACTCACACGCACTGTGTGTGAGAGAAATAAAAGAGCGCAATTCATTCGGGATCTCCCCTGATCTAATTTTACTGAAATTTCGGAAATAACGTACAGACGTTATTACATAGATATATTGATATCTGCTCAGGTTTGCCAGATTTCCAAAATCACAGATCGGGACAGTCACCATTTCGAACAATCAAAAAAAAAAAGTTAAGGAATCAAGGAAGAAATTAAGAAAAAATAGATAATTTTAATCAAATTAGCATCATCATTTTCAGCCGTTCACCATCCACTACCGATGGAGGTCTCTAATCCTCTGTTATTGTCTGTCTTGAGCAATCTGCATCCACTTGACTCCACGCATTCTTCTCACACCATCACCCCATCCTCCCCTCGGTCACATTGTTTTCTTTTCTCATCTTCTCAGATACCATTTATCGCGTTCATCTCCCATCCATTCTTCTGGCTGTGTCCCTCCAACTTTTCACACGTTTTGCTATATCTGCCACTTTGGTCATACTTCTTACCCGTGTACATATTCCTTTACGATCTCTTCTTGTTATACCAAGCATACATCTTTCCATGCTTCTTTGTGTGCACTGGATCTTACGTAACATTCTTTAAATTCAGCATCCACGTTTCCAATATAGGTAAAAAATTAAGCAAGCCTCTTTAACCCATTTGTACCCAGAACTCGCGAGAAAACACAAGTTGCCCAGAACTACTTTTCGTTTATTTTCCAAAAAATCTTTGAGTTATTTTATTGAAAAATTTTTTTTTTTATGGATTAGGATTAGATAATCAATTGATTTTTTAACATTTTTTTATTTGTTTTCTAGACGGGGTCCTCAAAGGTCACTTTGGGGAAATGAAAACATGTTTTTTTTTTTTCTTTAATTTTCATTGTTTTTTTATTAAATTTGAAAAGAACTTAAATCAACTAATTTACATACATATGTAGAATAAAAAAATACAAAAATAAAAAAAATTAAAAAAAAAAATTTGATTCACATAATACATGCGCATACTTATACAATGTCATTAAAAACAGACAGGAATGAAAGAGGATTGAGAGGCCTTCATCCAGCATGAAAATTATGATGAATTAGTTGTGATATGGTACAAAGCATTTGTCATGCAATGGAACATCGCAACTATTACAAGCAGATTTTGTTCTCATTTTGCAATGGTCACAGGTCCGTCTTGTTGCTTGATCAAAATCAAATGTCTTCCGACATCTTTATGATTTTGGCCAACTTTATTAGCTCTAAAAGGACCTGGTTTTAGTTTTTCTGCCTGTAGGTTTTACAGCGTCTCGGATACCCGCCTGATAAATTCCAATTTATCATGCAAGCCAAAACTTTTGCTGAGTATCCAAGAGTTGTTCAGTGCCAAGTCGATATTCCAAAACAGAATGGACATGTACCATGTTTTACCCTCATAATTGATTTAGTAATTGGATATATGGTTGTCCATTTGATTTCACCCATATATCGATTGTATATATTACAATTATCTATTTATTATTCTATTTTCACGGACAGTACCAGTTCCACCCAATTTTTTTTTTGGAATGTTCAGTCATCAAATTTGCACTCGTAAAAAAATGATCAAAAAACATTGCAAATTTAATTCCAGGGTGTAGCTGTAAGCTGTAACCATATCACAACTAATTTTTTTAATTAAATGACTTTATTTTTTTACATTTTAATGACATTGTATAAGTATTGTAATAAGTATGCGTATGTATTACATATGATTATGTTAATCAAATTTTTTTGTAACTTTTTTTATTCTATGTATAATTATTTGATTCAAGTTCTATATTCAAAAAATTTAATAAAAAAAAAAATTAAAAAAAAAAAATAAAATTATAAAACATGTTTCATTTCCCCAAATGGTCATATAGATCCTGTTCGACTTTTTTTGGAGTTTTTCATCCATATGTGATATTTTGACACAATTCATCTTACTTATATTATAAAGTAAGTTGTTAGGTATTAGAAACACAAAGATAAATTTAAAATATACAAAAAAAAAAAACTTATGTTTGTTTTCTCTCCGACATATCTGCGACGTAAAAAAAGTGTGTCCGATGTTGTCCCACAAAACTCGAAGATGAATTGGTTTGAACTTGTGAAAAAGTCATAAAATTCATCTTCGAGATGTACCCAAGCGTAACGAAAGGTTTTACGATCTTTTTGTCCGTTTTAATTAAGACGCAAAATGTGAAAAGGCCCCCCAAAGACCGTTTTGGTTTACAGCCTGCAGGGATCGCAAAGGTCAACCGGGTTCAAATGGGTTAACTACATACATTTTTTCTACAAATAAAATTTTATTTAATCGAGATTTTCGGAGGCAATGCGGGACTCGGATTTGTCTGTTGAACTCGGGACAGACCTGCTCAAATCGGGACGTCTGGCAACCCTGTCTCTGCTATATGCATGTTTTGACGATTTTCAGTTATTGATATCAATGGTATCATTGAATAGCTGATTTTTTTCTCGACACGTCATTAAATCATTAAAATCAGTCAACCGGAAGTAGGTTTTTTTTTGTCGAAAATTTTACCACAGAATATTTCAGAAACTGCCCCATTGATCAAGTCGAAAATTTATATTTTATAATTTTCATATAAAATTAAGAGTTGATAAAGGTTTTGATCAAAATCCCGCGATAGTTTTTTTCTTATTTGAATATGTATATGTCGAAGATCGTATTTTACATACGCGCGCACCTCAACATAGTAATTTCATGATATTTATGTATGTATTTTGGTTGGTGTGGTGGTGTTATGCGTTGTATTTACTTTATGTACTTAAAAAAAAATTAATTTTTTACTCTTTGTATTCCTCAAATATATGGGTTGGCCACACTGAATTTTTTTATCCTAATTTTAATATGGCTATTCGACATATAATCGACTATTTAATGTTTAACGAATGTTTTGTATTTAATGTTTAGATAGATATATGGTTTTACACTTTTTTACAGTAAAACTAACATTAACTAACGCCCTTTAATATAAGTGATTTTTTATGTGTGCAACATATATTAAATTTTAGCTAGACAATGGGATTTACAAACTGTTAAGCTAAAATTTTAATTTCGTGACTAGGACTCCTAGAGTCCTAGACCCTATCAGTGTCATTGCATAGCACCAAGAAGAAATACAGATAGAATATCGATGCCTCCAGATTTTATTAAAATTTGAAATAAAACCTTTGGTAAAAAGTTTCAAACAAAATGGTCCTTTTAGAGCAAAAGAAATCTAGCGTAATCAAGACGAGGTCAAGGTCTTTCATCTTAATTAAACAAATTACCAGACGGTTAAGGACACGTGATATATTAAAAAGATCGAGAAAATTTAGATCATTTACAAGTTTGTTAAAAAATTTAAAAAATTATACATACATATACGAATGTTGTAAGTTCCATTGGTTTAACATCTCTAGATAGTTTCAACTTCTGCACTGGAATGTGTCATTTCGTCATTTTAACATACGCCCTACTTTTAAGTCGAGAATATGTTTAACAACTGTGAGTAAAAAAAAGGGAGTGAACATATTTTATTTTTAAGAAATATTAACATTAAAACTTTGTAAAAAAATACAAATGAGATTGAATTTCTAAAAATCTCCAAAAAAAAATATTGAACCAAAAATGAATAATGACGAGATATTCGATGAAATAAAAGCAGTTAAGAAGCAACTGACGAGTAAAACAGGTAGTGAGCAGTGAATCATACTGTATCAGTGTAGTGAATCATTAAATTGGGATTTTTTTCGAGTGTCAACACAAAGCGTCAGTTTTTTAAAATCCAACCATATTCCAACAGTGGAGTTTGTTAAAATGTCTTATTTTTTATTGTTTAAGATGACTTTTAAAATGGTACGGGGAAAGAGTTCAGTTTGGTTAGGTTATCATATCAGCAGCATGTGCAGTTGCTTCAGCATTAATAACAATAGTTTATTATTTGCTGGACAACTGTTGTCTCCAACGAAAGGTCTATTCATTGTGGTTATCCAATGAAAGGTCTCTTTGGGGGGTGGTGGCCTCATTTGAGGAGTGTGGTGGCCCTCATTTGAGGGTCTTGAGGAGGCAGTATTCTGACTGATACCCGTGAAAGGATTCTAACATCTATTCCATTAATTTAAACATTCTGATAATAAGGAATCAAAGAGTAATATTCTTTGAATACCCGTGAAACTCGTCGAGTTTGGAAAAGAAAATTTTTAAATAGCTTGAAATTTTATGTTTTCTAATCTTATGTGAAACTTTAAAACTTAAAAATGTAATTTTATTGTCTACATCTACTATATAAAATTCAATGTTTGTTTGTTTGTCGTTCCGCTATGCAAATCTACAGTTTTCAACTTGGAACCGCCAAACTTGGTATACTATCTCATGATACCCTAAGTCAAACCGTAGGTGGGTTTTGAAGGGGTCGGGGGTTTTTCATTCATAAACTTTTCACCCGCTCGAGCAACGCCGGGCAATTCAGCTAGTATTATATACAATTTAGTTTAGTTTTAGTTTTTTGTTTAAACATTTTACTCATCCTGGGATTTGAACAATTGTGATGTTGATTAACTTAATTTTTCAAAATAAACTTGGTGGCATATTTGGATTTCATAAACGATATTTATAATTATTCTAATTACTTTGGCTTGCATGTATTATAACTCCATCTATGTAATAGTACAGAAATTTGTATAGGAAAAAAAGTAAATTTGAAAACCTTTTAAAATATATATATTTATGTATATAATATCTTCATACATATCGTATTCTGAGAGCAATAAAGGTATCATTATACCTTTGAGAATGGACTACATCTTTGATGACCTATTGAATATGGTGAGGCCATTAATAACAAAACAAGATACTGTCATGAGAGAATCTGCGAGTACTGTAGAAAGATTTGTCATAACGTTTAGATATTTAGCAAGAGGCAGAAGTTATGAAGTTTAGCGTAGCAATATCGTCACAATTTTTATCAAGAATTATTCCTGAAACATGTTGGGCTATCTAGAAAGTTCTTAAAAATGTATTGAAAAGCATGTACATACATACTATCTATAGGTATGTATATCTACATAAATAATTTTTTTTTTAAATGCAATAAAATCTTTAAACCATCACAAGCTTCACGTACGGTAGCGCTGTTATTCGCGATATCTTGATTGAGTTGGGTAGCAGAGGCAATTTTACGGGGACACCTTGTGATAAGAAGAGTATTTATAGGTAACGAAACCATTTGATGAAGTGGATTATGCTGGAGATTGAAACGGTATAGAAGGAGGGGGTGAGTTTAGAGTAAAAGCAGATTGAAGCGATAATTTGTCCATCCTGGCATAAGAAATTATTTTTTGAAATAAATTTAAGGGCTATACTCTGCTGAAATGTATTTAGATCTTTCAAATGTGTTGCGACATATCTCCTAAATGTGTCTGGGGCACTTTCTGGTTCAGGTGACAAAATTTTGGATGCTATCTACCAGTACTTGCCGATTGTTTATTAAATTTTTGCGAATTTTTTCGTAGCCGGTGCTTTAAATACCAAAGAATCCCTTTGATAGCTTTGTTCAGATACCTACAACTGAATATAAATAAATGGAAAGAAACAGCTAAAACTTAGACGGTGCGAGAAATAGTTATTGTCTTTAACATAGTGCTCTTTTACATGTAGGCCAGGTAAAACAAAGCACTAATTGGTTGACGACGGACTACTTTGAACCGAGTCTCTCTGATATCAAAATAAGTCTCGTCTCAGTCGAAGATGTACTCAATGGGCTATATCAAAGTTACAGTTTGCTGCGAAGGTTCATTCTTCACTCGGTTGTTCATTGGATTCAAAACTCAAATGATTTTAAGTATAATTGTATCGGCTGTCGGCTGTCATCGTTCGTATATGGGAACGCTGAGCTCGTCAAGGTCAAGGTATACCATAGCAGGGAATACTTGGAAGGTTATACGACTATCTGCCCTGCTCTAGAAGTAAATCATTGATGTATTAACGTAGTTCAATTATTGGTCAATTTCACACTTGACTGACGTTTCAATATGTCAACAATGCACATATACACGCTTCTCCAATACACTCTCAGGGAGGATTGTCAAACGGTGGGAAGCACTTTGTTGGTACGTCTACTTCCGGCGTGGGCTAACGGACAAGAACCGTGATGAATAATCACTCTGTACAAGTACGCCAGAGATATTCGAAAATTAGACTATTCGTCGCATTGGTTGGTAAAATTACTACTGTATTTTTGTTACGGGAAATGGAAACGAAAATGGAAAAAATTCAATTTGATATTTTAAAATTTTTAAAGTCGTCAAATAAATATTCTTAAACTACTACCACAAGTTTCATTATTACTGCGATGGATACCACAGCACGTCAACATCTGTTTCGCTATATTAGTGACAACGACGAACCGCTATACATCTGTAAATTGTATAAAATAAATTCCATAAGGTTGATATCGGCCAAGCCGCATTCAAGCAGACGCACTCGTGAAACCGAGCCTTAATAATCTACAATGACTTTAATTTCTCGTTTGATTCATACGAATCGTGGTTTAGCATGGCTAATTGTAGATAAATATGATTGTAGTGCAGTTTTTATTATCAAACTCTTTTTTTAATGCATTAATTACAAATGACAAATGTATCATATCATCCAAGTTTGATCAATTTTTGGGACTAGATAATCTGAATTGAAAGGAAAGACAATATCTATTTAAAAATATTTATTTAAAATTATTAAAAATATCATGCTGAATTACCACATTTACTCTTCCACGTCTTTTTCATGTTATTTATCATTTTTCTTTCATTTTTACTATTTATTTTAGATGTATAATTAGTAATGATTATCTTCAGTGAATTCCACTGCATTAAGCCTAAATGAAGCGTCAATGAGTTTTGATCACCATTTTCTCTATAATTTTCCTCTAATGAAATGAAACGTTTTAACGATTTTAAATTTTTAACATTGTCAATTGAATGCTTAACATTTGCTAATTTAGAGGTAGTGCTTAATTTAGAAACCGATTCAATTTTTAGTTTCGAATCATCAATGCCATCACTGCCATTCGTCAAATTTAATTTGTGCTTTTCTAAATATTGTTCGTGTGAAATTGCTTCACCAATATCGACAAGCAACGTTTTAGATTTGGTAATCAATATTTGATTATGTATTTTATTTGTACTTTCACCGGTGTTGTCTTCATTATTCAATACTAAGGGTGACATATCTTTCGTTAAATCATGTTTGATTGATTTTGAAAGAGGATCATCATCCAATTCGTCAATGTCGAGCCATTTGTGAAGATTTAGTGGAAATTTATATCCTTCAGGCAAAAAGGGCACTCCCGAGACTTTTAAATCATTTCTGAACGGAATCAAACTATCGTACCATTTGCATGCATTCTTTAATAAATGCCTAGATAAATACCAAATTCGACAAAGAACCGAATAAGGCATGAACGATAACCACCACGCGTCACCCCTTTTAATTCTATCAAAGTAAAATGAAGCGGCTTTCTTTGAACATACTTGTATTCTGCCCATTATTTTGGAAAATGTCTGCAGTCGAACCAAAACGAATTCGAACATTTGCCGAGTTGGAAAATGGTTTTGCATTATATCCTTTACAACGTCTAAAAACGTTTTTAAGTCATTTAGTAGCTGTAGATTTAAATATTTCAAAAGGGCAGCGTTAACCCTTCTGACGTATGAGAATCCTATGTCTTGTCTGAATTTTCTTCCGAGCTTATAAATCAATCTAGATACAACGGCTGCTTCCTTGTGCAAAACGTGCTGATTTTGCAATACGCATGTTGCATCTTCTAAGGTTGTCGTAATTTTTGCAAGATCTATAAAGAAAAACAATTTTTTGTATTAAAATTAAATAATTGTGGTTATAGAATGAAAATACTGTACAAACCAAAATTATTTTCTGTATCCTTGTAAGAATTGATCGGTGGTGCACATATATTCCTATTATTCCACAAATAAACTTCCATGCTGTTAAACGTCAAAGAGTAACCTCAAAAAGGTCAACACGCACATAACCTATAATATCAACTGTCAAACAATATTTGGCCATAACGTTTAAAGTGAACGCTAAAAGTATTTATCATTATTTCAACGAATACAATATTACAAAAATATAAATGAATTTGGATTTGGTAGATATCTTCCAATTAAAGTTAACCTTTTTAAATTATTGATCAATTTGTATACAAAATAAATAAATTGGTTATCAAGAGAAACTAAATTCTAAATTTTCATTCATTTAAAGACATGGTTTCACGAGTGCATCGTCCTGGCTGACGCCAACCTCGTGTTTTTTTTTTTATAGAATTTGGCAGATGGATGGAAATCTAGCCGCCGCCACAGGGGAGGGTGGGGTGTGGGGAGTTTTGTGACCATGGCCAGCTTTCTATCCATATGTCAGATTCTAGACAAAATATTCCACAGGGTTGGCGTTGGCCAAGCCGCAGTTAAGCCAACGCACTCGTGAATCCAAGCTTCAATAATCTACAATGGCTTTTATTTCTCATTTGATTCATATGAATCGTGGTTTAACATCGCTATTGTAGATAAATATGATTCCGGTGAAGTGTTTATTATCAAACTCATTTTTTTAATGCATTAATACTAAAATTACAAATGAATCGTTTATCATATCATGCAAATTTGGTCATTTTTTGTAACTAGGTATTCTGAATTGAAAGGAAAGAATATTTATTTTAAATTATCAAAAATATCATGTTGAATTACTACATTTACTCTTCCATGACTTTTCAATGTTACCAAACTCTCCGCACCCCTCCTTCCCCCGTGGTGGGAGTCAGCTTCCCATCCACCTATCATATTCTATACAAAAAAAAAATACATATTCTGGTTTGGCGTCTCGCGAAACCAAGCTTTAAATCGAAAAGGGATCAAAACTGTTTTTTTCCCTTTAGATATCTGATTTTTTCATACTAAAACCACTATCAACATTCATACCAAAATAAAATAAAATTACTCAATCTAAATATTGTGACGGATTATAATGGCGGGAAACATAATTTAAATCGACAGCGCGTTTCGATTTACTGTTCAACTTTTTACATCAGTAATTTGAGTTGTTGTTATTTTCAGAATTGATGCATAAAAAAAAATTAGTGGGTTTCATAATGTTATGGATTGTAGTTGTGCTCGAGTGACAATTCCGCTCAAACGTACATACATACATATGTATGTAATTCAAGGTGCTCGATTTAGCCAATACGGCGAATTATTCGTGTAATTTTCGGACAAAATTGGCAAAAAGAAAAGGTTATCGAGGAGAGCACTGTTTATCGATCGAACAGTAGGCGTTTGCCGGGACTATTGGATCGGAGCTATGTACGCATGAGCAGAACCGACCTACTGTAACTCCTCACCCAACAAACAAGAGTGTGTCAAGAACATTGCGGCTGAAAATTCGCGAGGAATCCTTCAGGATCGACGAGACGACAGTGACGTAAAATGAAGAGGGCTGGTTTGCCGCAAACATGTGACAATCACGCAGTGCGCGCGTTGCTTCGATACAATTTAATTATAGTCAGAATTTAAATTTACGTTCGATTGTTTAGAACCATGGGTAACCTACAAGGGGGCGAAGGTAAACAACCGAAGACTGGTAAGAGTCCAGGTAAGGGAAAGAATCTGATAAAGAATTTGAGCAACAAAAAATCGGCAGGTAAAGACGGCCAGACCAAGTCTATACTGCGTAAGAAGTCGACTGTAACCAAAAGTCTGCAGGAGTCGACGGATGATTTGGTGACCGAAATACCGGGAGCTGAAAGAGACCCAATCGACGTGGACCAAATGACGAAGAGATCTACCGTAGCGGAACCAGAGAGGGTCTCCAACCGCAGCGAGAGGTCATCGAACCTCGACAACTCGCTCAGACAACAAAACAAAGCCAAACAACCAGCCAAACCGACCCAGCTAACCACCGAGAATGGTCTCCTCTCCGTCGCCAAGAAGAAGGAGATCAGTCCTCCGAGCAAGGAGTCCAGTTCGGAATCGGTTTTCACGGATCCCCTAACACCCGGAGGATTCGCCGCCGAGCTGAACGCCGCTTATTATTCAGAGGAGAGCGTCACGGCGACTCCTGACGAAGTCAGATCCTCGGATGTGGTGTTGCACGTCGAGTCGACATTGCGCAGGAATGAATCGCGACTGGAGAAGTTGAGCGTGTCGAAGATAAGCCGGGTCAGCCTGGACGATCGCTCCAGTGAGGACCTCAACACTGTTTATCTCGTGGCTGATACTATGCCGGATGCTTGTGCTGGCAACGGTGCTCATTCGATGGACTCCGGGCTCGGGTCGCGGTTGCCTACGCAGATATTCAATGGCGATGATAGTGTTAAAAAACAACAGCAGCAGAATCTGCAGGAAGTGAACGACAGTGGTGTGCTGATGGATAGCGGAAAGTTCTTCATCGGTAGTCCCAGCAAGGACGACAGTGGGGTCGACGATGGCGATTGTGATTTCAAATTGAAAGGATCGACGCCTGTGACTTCGTTTACGTTGTCCAGGCACAGGAAAGTGGAAATACCACCGTCGAAACCCACAGATACCGCAGGTATGTTATTCAATATGTAACATCTGATATTTTTCACATTGAATGTTTTATATTTTCAAGTTCCATATACTGTAGATTTTTTCGATGGTTAGAAAGACTCATTTGAAGAGACAACGGAAATTATAAAAAAGTTAAAAAGCAAGAGTAGGTACATATAATTTTATAGTTTGGGCCCTCATTTTGCCATTCATTCGTATTCTATTAAAAAAAAAAAAACAATATAAATTTTTGAGAAATATTAACTTTATTTTTAATAAACTTACTGAATATTTATGTTATGATTCTCTTCTATCAAAATTAAAAATGATAAAACCAAGTAATAGAAGAATCATATTCGATGTATTTTTACTTTATTTTTATACCTTATTTTATACTTTATAGATTTTTAGACTTTTCGGTGCGTGTTACCCGTTCTCGTTTTTATTGGATTGTGAAAATATTTCACGTAATAATTATTATCTTCATTTTCCCATCCCCAGAATGATATAGCAATAAACACTTAGAATGTATTGATTTTTGATTTCTTTCGTCCCTAAGACAACATTATTTATTTTATTAACTCAACATAATTTATTTATTAGTTTTTTTTTTTTCCCTTTGTGATTTTTTCTAATTTAATATATTATGTATTTTATATGTAAAAGCCCGAATAGGCGTTTAATAAATAATAAATGAATAACATATCTTACACCAAATTAGTGACAATGAAAATTTTTGCACAATTCGCACGTGCGCTATAAACTTTTATTTAAATCGAAAGTGTTTCAATGTTTGGGATAGATTTTCTTTTTACTTTACTGGCGAAATTCTATTTTGAAAATGGTTGCATTGATTAATCACGCACATTTGTCCATAGCGCATATGCATTGTTTTCGTTTTGATTCACCTATGCACGTATCGTTAAACTTTTATTTACCTTTTAAAATATAAGATTTTTTTGTTGTTATTCCACGTGAGTACATACATAAGTATTACAAATTTACAACAGTTAGTACTACATACATACATACATGTATAACGTTGTTCTTCATAGACGCGCCGAGTAGTTAAATAAATATTTAAATGTACGCATTCCTAATTTTATCATTACAATTTTCTTCAAATGTATTGACATTTGGTATATTAAATTGAAATATTGAGTCATATAGCTCCAAACATTAATATTGACAGACATAAAGTCAGATAATATAATAAACAGGGCGCGTCATGAAACATTATATCTTTGATAAATAATGAATGACGAGCAGTCGGGTTTGTACCTACATATTTATCCGCTTTTCCGCATTTTAATAACTCATTTTTACCTAATCTTATCAAACAGCTTGTGTGTATTGTTTAGCCGAATTTGAGCTTTTATTGTTAGCATACATACCTACTCGTATATTTATGAATAATTAAAACGTACACTTCGCAGGCCCCACCGAGCATGGCACAATGCGTGGGATTTTGAGTAACAACTTTTAATTAATACGAAATTTTTAATTTAATACCAATGAACAATAAATTGTTATTCGCTTTTTGATATTTCCGTTCTAGATATTATTGTCAATTACACTGTATTTAGCATTCTATAATAATTATATCCGAACATTTTAACATTATAAAGTCACGGTCTGTAGATTTTTGATGTAATGCACGCGGAGGTAAAGGGTTACTTCGTGTGGAATACGATTAAGAATCACCTCCGATTTCTTCATAACAAATCGTGTCTCGAAAAAAGAGTGAATAAAGCTAAACTTTCAAAAATACAATGTAAAAATGTACAACTTCATAGAAACAATTTGATTGTTGTTAAAGTTCCAAAATAAACAGTAATCAAACGAACGGAACGTTTTTGCTAGTGTTTAGCTACATCCTATGAATGAGACCGTCTCGTCCGTTGCAACATCGTAATTATGCTGAGCATTTCCTCAATAATTCAAGATAAACTGTTCGGATATTTCTGAACAATGATGTTGTGTATCGGTTGTACATAGTTCTTTTTATTCCAGCGATTTGGTACGACGATTTCGTTCGGTAAAAACCAGGGTCCATGACGACTTTTGTTATCGTCTGTTTGATTCAACAATTAATCTATGAAAAGATACTTGTGTTTACACGTGCATACGTTTAACATAAGAAGAGATAGGCAATGAACGGCGTCGAAACTGCATTTAATTTGCTTATGCACGGTTCAGAAGCTGCAACTGACCGTAACATTCAATAAAAAAGACTATTCGATGCAATGTTACGATGTTTGAATCGATTCTGCTGTTCGTTTTCAAACTGTAAACGCAAAATAGGTTGACGCGTATAAAGCGTTGGTTAATGTGATGCTTTGATGATTGATTTTTTATTTAATGACATCTAAAGGTGTTGAATACAACAAGCAACTAATGTTTTAATGTTTATATTTTGATTTATTTGTTTTAGATACAGATGGTCGCGATCATCGACGTCACTCTTCAATGAGTGACTCCCCTGTCATCGGGGACTCTAATGTACTCAGAAAAGTAGCATCCCTTACTTTGGATAGGGCAACTCTGGAATCAAAAGTCTCAAAGCCGAAATTTGTGCCCGAAAAGTTGGACTTTCAAATATATGAAAAATTCGAAGGTAAACAATATAGATTTTCCTAATCTTTTCATTCAGAAGTTTCATACAAATGCAAAACGCCTTGACATGCATTATTTTTTTAATAATATTTTTTGCTGCATTTATTAGGATGCGATGGTTGAACTTGACTGCGTTACGGTGGTTAGCGATGCATGTCAGTCAAAAGGTTTAATGAGAGGCAGTTCCTGTTTTCGGTCGAATGAAATAAAAGCTCAACTAAACATTTAACGGTGACAAAATGTTTTCGACGTTGTTTCGATGTTTTTGTAAATTGAAATTTTGTCTTCGATTGAAATAAAATCTGATACTTACGCTTTATCTGGAGTCCTTTGTGGAGTCAACTGTCAACACATGGAGTCAACTGTGTACTTATGTACTCGTTGAAAGACGTCTATTGTTTGGAGATAGCGAGTGCTACTGAGCACCGAGCAGTCGTTACTTCAGAGATATCCATAATAAGTCGCAAATTAATTAATTAAATAAGTACATTTTTTTGACAGTTCAATTCATAATATTTATTTTGTTTTGCATACGTTTAGCCAGTCGAGCAGTGGTGTAGCAAATAGTGCTAAAAATCTATACCACTGTATGAATCACAAATGAGTAGTTTTAGAAACGAGTTTATTGATGAAATAAGTGGGAGTCTTTGAATAGTTTGGTGGGTTGATTTACCAACGTCGATTGGGTTTGCAACAGAAATAATAAAACAGTAATTTTAGATTACTCTTTACATGTGAAATTTTATCTTTTGCATGTCGCTATTGATTGACATCTGAATTTTTCACCGAGAAGAAGTTGAAGTTGAATATCGCAAATGCTACTCTTTTTATTTCAATCGATAATTGTTATTATCGCACCACCGAATGACTTAATTTGAAATTTTTTTTGGCTATCCCTGAAGTGAATTTTATCACAAGAGTTTAAGATAAGAAAATCAAGAATCGCGTAGATAACATTGGCGACGACGACGGCACTTTCGCTTACATCAGCGAGACCAGGCACACGCTACGTCCCTGGTGCTACCTACAACAGTGAAACTTGTAAATATTTATTGTCGCAAGTTGGCATACCAGCCATCATGCACTTCCAGTCGGACCTGTCGTTCTTCTACGGCCGACCGTCCTCGGGACTATCAGCTAATTTCGACTCGCGTGGCAGGAACTACGCGAATTTATTCCCGTCGTTCAACGCACCTCGAAGCAATAGCAATTTCAAAACTGATTTTTCGAGAATCATCGTCGCCAGTAAACTAGCTCTCCCTCGTCTGATGCCTTCTCCGACGTTGAGAGATGCTGGAATTCGCATCAAGGCGAGATTCTCCTACGACAGTCCCCTCACCCTCTTCGTCTACTATGGAAAAGGCTGTGACGTTCGAATCAAGTTCGATCTCAGGAGGGGTCTGGTCCTCGTCAGCACCAGGGAGAAGAGTGTCGTCAAATTTTCGAGACACGATTTACCTTCGTCGATGAAAAATCTTCCCGTGTGCCTAGGTCAGTCTATCCACACGCGACTGTCTTTTATATCATCATCATTTTCAGTCGTTCACCATCCACTGTTGGATGAAGGCCTCTCCAGTCCTCTTCCATTCATGTCTGTCTTGGGCAATCTGCATCCGTTTGACTCCACACATCCTTCTCAATTCATCAGCCCATCGTTTCACATCCTCTCGGATACCATTTCAGTATTTCTTGTGTCCATCTGCCATCCATTATTCTCGCGTCCAGCCCATTGCCACTTCAACTTTTTCACACGTTCTGCTATATCTGCCTTCTTACCCATGTATTCCTCTTACGATCTCTTTTTGTTATACCGAGCGTACATCTTTCCATGCTTCGTCTTTTATATGTTACATATTTTTCAATGTGCGTCTGTGATGTTCGACAGTTTTGTGTATGCGAATCTCATTTCTATCTGCAAAAGTATTTTTTAAAGATTTACCGTGAGCTCACACGAAACTTGGGCGTTTGCGTCAATATAATTTTAGCAAACTGTCTACGCTCTCTTTCAAAATTTCGGTCGCGTTTTTTTCCCGCCAAAAAAAAGTTATGGTTAACGACGGCGTGAGCACTTTAAAAAATTATTTATTCCCATAATCATCACTAAAATGTTTGTAAAATGTCTGATAAAAAAAGTGATGTAAACGCTTATTGACAAAAAAAGATAATACATTTGACAATGTGTGATTGACAATATACATATGTATGATTTTAAAGATTAATTGCTAATTCCAAGTGCTTTATATATTTTCATGTTTTCATAATTAACTATCGAAATATATCTTGCTATTGAGTAATAAAATTATTTATATTTTTATAACTTCATTTTGTGTTTAAATTTAATTTTCTAAATTTTCAACTCTCTTAATAAGACTCGACGAAATTCGTCATCGTTTCGAATCGCGTTGAGATTCGCCCACTTTTTAGTATCTCTATTGTTGAAGTATGGTATTCAATTCTACGAGTCATTCGCCACCTCTCTGTGCATATATTATGTACCTTTATATAATATAAACTCGTTTTGCGGTTTTGAAGTGTAGCAGATCTCTATTCATCGCACAATACATATTAAATACATATATCCAAAAGTTACGTATGATTGATTAGCTGTATATAATTTGGAACATTTATCAAGCAGATATGTATGTACTATTTATAGCGTGCTTTGTGTATACCTATACATATGTACATTAAAATATCTATAGGTATTATCTATTCTACATATCTGATATGTGACAGATATTACAACCGATCAATAACAACATTATTATGCTATGGAAGATGTATTCTAAACTTTATTAAATTTACTCTTCTAACAATCTCATATTGATGTTGAGAAATATTTTTATTATTTAGTTTCCATAGCTAAAACGTTGAGATAATACACAATTTTAATATTTGAAGATTGTGTATATATAATGTGACTAAAAATACAACTATATACATACATACATATGTATGTATATGTATTTTTCATTATTGATTTTATTGATTTAAATTCTTTAGTATAATTTTGAAATGGCCTGTGTTTGGTGTGCATTAGAGCAATCTTGTTCCACACATTAAGCACATTTGTATCAGTGAACAAGTGGGTGGTAGGCGTTTGAGGATGTATGACGAAACGTTTCTGCCTCTCACTAACTAGAATCTGTCGTTATTTTCCAGGACAAATGTTGGTGAATTGGTTTGTTTCTGCCTTCGCTGAAAACCATTACTTACGAATAGTGCTCACCGGGCAGGACTTACGCATTATTGGAACTCAGTATTGCACCCATTTGTTGGCAGCCGGAGTACTGCGACAGATCACCGACAAAGATGCTCCTAATGAGTCCATATTTAGGGTAAATTTTTATGATTTGAATGTTTGTAAGTAAATTCATTGTTGTTTTATCTATTTTAATGGTGTTTTAAAACTGATTTCAGCCTGACTTGATGTATTATTGGGCTCACACTGAAACACCCATTGCAGCACCCGCAACTCCAGGTAGAATACAAACTGTATCGTGGCCTCCTGCACAAGATTTTAATTCTAATCAAAAGTCAGCAGAACTGTTAACACCAAATTCTAGAAGGAAAAAGATAAATTTACCAATTGGCGACAATAAATTAGATGTTCAATCTGAAAGTCCAAAAACCGATAATGAAATTTTCAATTTAAGAGTGCAAAATAACGAACAAGACATTTTAAGTAACAATAAGCACCCCGCTGATAATGCTGTTACCACTCAAAGAATCAAAGAATTGGAAAATCTTGTAAATAATCTATCTAGGGAACTTGAAAGATATAAAACTCTAATTGAAATACAAAGTCTTACACAAAATGCGCTGAGAGATTTTGGATCACCAGATGTAGAAGCCAAAAATTTACTTTGTAACGATGCTGATATACACAAGACAGCCGACTTCAGCGATAGATTTGGTAGAATTGAAAGAGCAGTTCCATTTTTTAATAATGACATTTCTGTAAATAATGATGAACATGAACATTCAAAACAGTTGTCCATACGTGAAAATGACTTAAGTAAATCATATGATGATTCTTGTATTTCCACTAATGAAAAGCAAAAAGTAAATGATATTTCTCCAAATTCAGCTCAAGATAGAGATAAGTTATGTAATCTTAAAATAACTCCATTATCGCCAATTGTCACTGAAAAACTTTCTGAACAGCAAGTCGCCGCACCTCTTAATGATAATATAAGTCCTCCTTTGCCTGAGCTTGAAATGAACATCAATAATTTTAGATCATTATCTCCAATATCAGATGCTGATTTTCCACCACCTCCTCCATTAACGGTAGATACAGAATCATCATTGAAAAATGGTTGTTTATTTTCCCTATCCAAATCTGTTTTAGATAAAATCGAGTCTTTAGCTAATGTAGAGATTGGACCTACCAGCTTGACTCCTCCTCCACCATCTCCGTTAACCGACAAAGTGTCATCAATAACAGATGATTCATTACCACCGCCTCCTCCCGCTAATTATGCTTCAATGCCACCTCTTACATCAGCTGTAGGAGACCCTCTTCCAACATTACTTGAATCAGAACCATCATCGCCTGTTTCCAATATTGAGACATCCATAAATGATATTGTTTCAACTTCGTCTGAAAAATATTCAGGACCACCGCCTCCACCTGATATGTCAGGTATGGAAATATTTCCACCTACTGTGTCAGATGCAGGACTTCCTCCACCTCCTATGCCAAGTATGGGACCTCCTCCACCTCCAATGCCAGGGACTGGACCTCCACCTTCCCCTATGCCTGGGATGGGACCTCCACCACCTCCCATGCCCGGAATGGGACCTCCACCACCTCCTATGCCTGGAATGGGGCCTCCACCGCCACCAATGCCTGGAATGGGGCCCCCACCGCCTCCTATGCCCGGAATGGGACCGCCACCATTACCGGGGTCAGGTCCTCCACCTCCTCCGCCAGTTCCAGGAATGCCTCCCCCACCACCATCATCAGGAGTACCTCCTCCACCAATGCCTGGAATGGCTCCAGTTCCATTTCCAGCTCCACCAGCAGGAGGTTGGCAACCTTATAGAGCAAGTATGATTTTTATTCAAATCTTTAATATACAAAGGTACTGTATTTCATGAAAAACATAATGAAAAACGCGATATTTTAGCCATGCGAAAAGAACCAGTAAATCCCACTGTACCAATGAAGCCTTTATATTGGACAAGAATTTTAGCACCAAGTGAAACAAAGTTAATATCACCCGAAGATTCTAATATACCTAAAAAACCTCTGTGGCTGGTTAGTATCACTAAGCTTTTGCACCTTTATTATGAATAATAAAAAAATATATACTATTAATATTATTAATGTTGAACAGGAAATTGAAGAAACAAATTTAGAAAATATAACTGAGTTTGCTGATTTATTTTCACGACAAGTCATTACACGTAAACCAACAAAGAAAAAAGTTAATGACAAACCTTCGAAAATTCAGGCAGCCAAAATTTTAGATGGAAAAAGATTTCAAAATGTGGGAATTTTAGCTCAAAGCTTGCACGTAGAATTTCATGAAATTGAACATGCAATTTATAATTTCGACACCACTGTTGTAAATTTAGAAGCTTTACATCAAATATATGAAGCAGTTAGTATTTATTTGAAAATAAATTCTTATAAAATATGTAGTTCCATTTTTAAAATATAATTAATTATGTATTGTAAAAAATTCGGTTCGTTTTAAAACCTTTGTATTTTATATTTATAGAGGGCAACCGATGAAGAATTGCAAAAAATTAAAGATCATTTGAAAAGTTCTCCAGAAATACCGCTAGATAAACCAGAAACGTTTCTATTGGATTTATCTGAAATTCAATGTTTTGCTGAACGAATATCTTGTTTTACTTTTCAAGCAGAATTTGATGATTCGGTCATGGCAATATCAAGTAAACTAGATAATATCAAAAGAACATGCGAGGTGATTCTTTATTTATATTATCAATTCAATTAAATATTCTGAGTTGTTTTTTTTTTAAATTTGAACAATTTTTAGTTTCTAATAACAAGTGATGGTTTGAAAAAACTTTTTGCTATAATTCTAACGCTTGGTAATTATATGAACGGTGGTAATAGACAGAGAGGCCAAGCCGATGGATTTGGTTTGGAAATACTTTCCAAATTGAGGGATGTAAAGGTTAGACAAAAACAACAATTTGATTTGTTTTATGTTTTATATTTGTAAATCAAAATGCATTTTATTTACTTTTCAGTCCAAAGATTCTAGTGTGACTTTATTACATTTTATTGTTCGAACATATATTTCTCAATCAAAAGAGGGCATCGACACCCCATTGCCAATACCTGAACCTGGAGATATTGGAAGAGCTTCTTTTATTCTGTTTGAAGACGTTACAAGTGAATTGAATAATTTACAAAAACAATGGAAAAGTAATACAATTTCGCCAGGTTTATTTAATTTATGTATAGGTACAATTTATTTTGTATTTTATTTCATTTCAGGTTGTGAGACTAAAACGAATAAAGTTATAGAGACTTCGACAGAAGACAACTTACAACCATTCAAAGATAAAATGATGACATTTTTAGAAACTGCTGAAAAGCAATTGCTCACAGAAACAGAAAACCTCTCCGAGTGCCAAATAAAATTTATGAAAACAATGAAGTTTTATCAATTTTCGCCGAGGTCTGGGACATTGGAGGATTGTTCGCCCAAGAATTTTTTTGATCTTTGGTCTCAATTTTGTAGGGATTTCAAAGACATATGGAAAAAAGAGGAACAGAAAATGATAAAAGAAAAGTTAGTATATACCGTCAACGTACATCAGTGATTCTTAACCCTTTCGGAGTCATGGAGCAATTTTGATTATAAGAAAATTTTGCAGAATACCAAAAACATCAAGGTCATAAAATTAACAATAAAAAAATGCATGAACATAACTTACATACATATACATATTGTATGTATTTGTAAAAACTGTAATTAAAATAACTATTTTATAAAAAATATTATTAATGCGATACTTGAGCTTGATACCTTTTACAGATTTCAGCAATATCAGGTCTGATGTGTGATATATTTCGCGTTTTTTAGTTTTTATATTGGTTAATGTTGAGAAACCAAGCTCACACAAATATGATGTTGAAAATTATAACAAAATTTTCAATGCCCTTGTGGAGAGAGCTGGGTATTCGACAAAAATCCAAACTCCGAGTTATTTCTGAAAATTTAATTTTTAGAGTACAAAGACAAAGATATTAATTCTTCTTCCTCCTGTAACAAAAATGCGTAACTCGATATATAAGTTATGGCAAATGGATTTCGTATACAATCATAATTTTCAATCTTCAAGGAAGGAAAATAACTAGTAATCTTTTCTTCCAAAATTGATAGATGTTTTGATATATGTATGTATGTAGATACCTACTGGAAATATCTACATTTTTTTGTTTCCGATATGCGATTTTTATAACAAAAGACAGCACTGCGTATTTAATTTACCCTAAACTTCGATCAAACGTTTCATATTTCGCGGAGCACTTGTATCAAGTTCATGGAGCACCGGTTAAGAACCACTGACCTACATGCATATATACATACATACATGCATGTTAAAAAATATGTTATTTTATATAAAAAAATTCTACTATATTTTTTATAGACTAAAAGAGAAGAAGCGACAGCAAGAAGAGAGAATTTCAAAAATTCAAAATGAACCCAAAAAACAAGGTGGACTGAAAGCTACGCTTCAAAAATTAGCGTCAAAAAAATCATGAGATTAATATTGAGCAGCATAGTTATAATTTTAACTTAAATTGTGATTTAAAATATTTATTAAAAAAATAATCAAATCGTTCTAGCTGAATATAATATGTTCTTTGGTCAATATTAATTATTATTTTACTGTTGGTGAAATAATACACATGTTCCTTTAGTTTTAATTAGGTAGTGCAAATATTAAATTGGGAGAATTTATAAAAAAGCAGTTTTTTGTTATACAAAGAATCAATTATGTTTTTAAAATAGGTTTGTGAATTAAAACTTTTCATAGTTAGGCAAAATAACTACATTTTTGTCTATTTTTTGTACAATCTTCAGCTTCCTGTAATTGACAACAATTTTCCTTTTCGTTATTTATTGTAATTATTGTATCAAGCTCACTTTTGTATTTCTTTAACAGAGGTAGTATCATGGGAATAATTTTAGAATTTTAGTGAAAATATTAGGAAATATTTATTGCATTGAATATATTGTACAATTTCTTGTTTTATTTATTTATATGTATAATGTTTGCCGAAACAATATTGTGTGCCTTATTTATTTTTTGGGTGCTATCTACAGATGTTGCACAATTTATTTATAAATAGATTATTCTTTTTTCTACAAATGAGATGAAAATATGAAATGCATTAATTTATTCACCTGGAAGTATTGTTGAAGAATCTTAAATTTTAGTCGTTGTTCTCAATTTTTAATATTATATTGTTCACATACATATATATATATATATATATATATATATATATATATATATATATATATATATATATGATGATGATGATATTAAAGTTGTTAAATCTTTCTCTACATCAACAAGGCGATTTAAAATTAATATTATTTATTTTTTTATACCTATGTAATTAGAAAATTGATCTAGTACAATTTATTTATGTTATGTACCTGATTTACATATATAATTTTGTCTTGAACGTTAACTATTCAAATATTCGATATTATAATATGTATGTATATTTATGCAGAATACGTAAACCGCTAATTATGTAAACGCAATTTTTTTTTAAATTAATTAATAAATGATTTTTATACTTTAATTGTATTTCATTTTGCAAAGAGCATATTAATTTTTCTATTCATATTAGAAAAAAATATTTAACAAAACAATCTACAATTTACAAGTTATAAGAGTTGAAATTATCTTTTGATTACATTTCAGTTCCAATGGTCGATTATTTAGATATATTTTATGTTTTAGATCTAATATTAGACAATGTTATTGAATTTTGAGTTTCATAAAAATCACTATTATAGTTATTTTTATCTCAAGGAATAAAGTTTTAGTAAATTTGCCATCATAGAGTCTTTTAGATGCGAGTGTTTTTTTGAATATACAAAATACATAGGTATTTTAATTTGTTATCATCTGGATATATTTTGCATGACTTTTAATGCGAGTTTTAAATTTTTAAATTGAGTTTGAGTTTTTGACTATGAAAAGAAGTGGAAGATATGCTAAGTATGCGTTTTTACTATTTTTTACATGAAATTTTATAAAAAGTAATAGTTAATAAGAATTTGTTGATAAATTTGTCACACATTGTGTAACTCTTAATGTCAACCTGTCGACACAAATTTATTGAAATAAAAAAAATGACTGAGGAACATAATCTGCTCGGTCCTAAGGAGCATCCCTTTCACGGTGAGTGACATATTCATTCATGACGTTGTCACACGGCCATTACACTCCTTTTATATCAATAATGGATGATCCTCGTCCAATTTGGAAATGTTCTGTTTGCGTTGGACGCGACACGGCGAAACGGTTTTCAGAAATTGAACAAACGTAACTGATGGCCGACATCAATCTCGCATTATTTGACTGCCCACGCCGAAAGATTCGTAAATCGCGTTACGTTTATACGAAATATGAATAATAGGCGAATTATGGGCGGTCTATGGACCTCGTTTAAGCGAATGGGTGTGCGAATAGGTTATGTAAAACACGCAATTTAGATAAATGTTGGACGTAAAAGTTTTGCATTTAGCCTTTCGATAGCGAAGTGGAAATTTTTTATAAATAAAATTCAGCACCAAGATCCAATTTCACATTCTTTGCTTTCACAGTACTAAGTAACCAAAGGGTTGGTAAAAAGGATAATCGATAGATTAAAAAATGCATTTACACATTTAGGATTCCTTTACAACGTGATAACAAAATATATATAGAGTAAAAAAGTGATAAAAGTGGGAAGAGGGGGAGAGGTTTAAGTCAACAATGTGAAACCATTTGATATCCCCAAGAGAAATCATATTGTTGTGAGCCAAAATAATCAACTTTCCATGTCAAATTTTTGAAACCGGCATAAAAGCAATCAATATAAATCGGTGAAATAAATTTGAGAGAGTAGGTATCCGTCAATTTTGACGGATCGATTTCTATCGTATAATATAATATAATATAATAATATAATATTTCACCGTGTAATCCACTGGATTGTGGAATAAAACACATTTTGTACATTACTCGAAATTTAATATTAAGGCCTGTCGTACACACGGCCACTCGCCACCGCTATCGGTGGCGGCCACAAGCTGCGGAATGCATTTCTCATAGAGTTTGTATGGGATGCCCGCAAACACAACCACGCGCCACTTTTTACGCGCCACACGCTGGGGCAGTGGCCGGCTCTCGCAGCTTGTGGCCGCCACTCGCCACTCGCCATTTTTGTTCCCGCGCCTTGGGCCACTGGTGGCGGCCACCGGTGGCCGAGCGCAGCCACCGGTGGCGGCCACAAGCTGCGGAATGCATTTCTCATAGAGTTTGTATGGGATGCCCGCAAACACAACCACGCGCCACTTTTACGCGCCACACGCTGGGGCAGTGGCCGGCTCTCGCAGCTTGTGGCCGCCACTCACCACTCGCCATTTTTGTTCCCGCGCCTTGGGCCACTGGTGGCGGCCACCGGTGGCCGAGCGCAGCCACCGGTGGCGGCCACAAGCTGCGGAATGCATTTCTCATAGAGTTTGTATGGGATGCCCGCAAACACAACCACGCTCCACTTTTTTACGCGCCACACGCTGGGGCAGTGGCCGGCTCTCGCAGCTTGTGGCCGCCACTCGCCACTCGCCATTTTTGTTCCCGCGCCTTGGGCCACTGGTGGCGGCCACCGGTGGCCGAGCGCAGCCACCGGTGGCGGCCACAAGCTGCGGAATGCATTTCTCATAGAGTTTGTATGGGATGCCCGCAAACACAACCACGCTCCACTTTTTTACGCGCCACACGCTGGGGCAGTGGCCGGCTCTCGCAGCTTGTGGCCGCCACTCGCCACTCGCCATTTTTGTTCCCGCGCCTTGGGCCACTGGTGGCGGCCACCGGTGGCCGAGCGCAGCCACCGGTGGCGGCCACAAGCTGCGGAATGCATTTCTCATAGAGTTTGTATGGGATGCCCGCAAACACAACCACGCGCCACTTTTTACGCGCCACACGCTGGGGCAGTGGCCGGCTCTCGCAGCTTGTGGCCGCCACTCACCACTCGCCATTTTTGTTCCCGCGCCTTGGGCCACTGGTGGCGGCCACCGGTGGCCGAGCGCAGCCACCGGTGGCGGCCACAAGCTGCGGAATGCATTTCTCATAGAGTTTGTATGGGATGCCCGCAAACACAACCACGCTCCACTTTTTTTACGCGCCACACGCTGGGGCAGTGGCCGGCTCTCGCAGCTTGTGGCCGCCACTCGCCACTCGCCATTTTTGTTCCCGCGCCTTGGGCCACTGGTGGCGGCCACCGGTGGCCGAGCGCAGCCACCGGTGGCGGCCACAAGCTGCGGAATGCATTTCTCATAGAGTTTGTATGGGATGCCCGCAAACACAACCACGCGCCACTTTTACGCGCCACACGCTGGGGCAGTGGCCGGCTCTCGCAGCTTGTGGCCGCCACTCACCACTCGCCATTTTTGTTCCCGCGCCTTGGGCCACTGGTGGCGGCCACCGGTGGCCGAGCGCAGCCACCGGTGGCGGCCACAAGCTGCGGAATGCATTTCTCATAGAGTTTGTATGGGATGCCCGCAAACACAACCACGCTCCACTTTTTACGCGCCACACGCTGGGGCAGTGGCTCTCGCAGCTTGTGGCCGCCACTCGCCACTCGCCATTTTGTTCCCGCGCCTTGGGCCACTGGTGGCGGCCACCGGTGGCCGAGCGCAGCCACCGGTGGCGGCCACAAGCTGCGGAATGCATTTCTCATAGAGTTTGTATGGGATGCCCGCAAACACAACCACGCTCCACTTTTTACGCGCCACGCTGGGGCGGTGGCCGGCTCTCGCTTGTGGCCGCCACTCGCCACTCGCCATTGGCCGCGCCTTGGGCCACTGGTGGCGGCCACCGGTGGCCGCCACTCCGGTGGCCCACAAGCTGCGGAATGCATTTTTTTTTGTATGGGATGCCCGCAAACACAACCACGGGCCCTTTTACGCGGTGGGGGTGGCCGGTGGCCGCCACTCGCCACTCGCCATTTTTGTTCCCGCGCCTCCACCGACTGGTGGCGGCCACCGGTGGCCGAGCGCCACAACAAGCTGCGGAATGCATTTCTCATAGAGTTTGTATGGGATGCCCGCAAACACAACCACGCGCCACTTTTTTACGCGCCACACGCTGGGGCAGTGGCCGGCTCGCGCAGCTTGTGGCCGCCACTCGCCACTCGCCATTTTGTTCCCGCGCCTTGGGCCACTGGTGGCGGCCACCGGTGGCCGAGCGCAGCTTTCACCGGTGGCGGCCACAAGCTGCGGAATGCATTTCTCATAGAGTTTGTATGGGATGCCCGCAAACACAACCACGCTCCACTTTTTTACGCGCCACGCTGGGGCAGTGGGGGCGGCCGCCACTCGCCACTCGCCATTTTGTTCCCGCGCCGCCCGGGGCACTGGTGGCGGCCACCGGTGGCCGAGCGCCGCCACCGGTGGCGGCCACAAGCTGCGGAATGCATTTTTTTGTATGGGATGCCCGCAAACACAACCACGCGCCACTTTTACGCGCCACACGCTGGGGCAGTGGCCGGCTCGCAGCTTGTGGCCGGCCACTCGCCATTTTGTTCCCGCGCCTTGGGCCACTGGTGGCGGCCACCGGTGGCCGAGCGCAGCCACCGGTGGCGGCCACAAGCTGCGGAATGCATTTTTTTCATAGAGTTTGTATGGGATGCCCGCAAACACAACCACGCTCCACTTTTACGCGCCACACGCTGGGGCAGTGGCCGGCTCTCGCAGCTTGTGGCCGCCACTCGCCACTCGCCATTTTTGTTCCCGCGCCTTGGGCCACTGGTGGCGGCCACCGGTGGCCGAGCGCAGCCACCGGTGGCGGCCACAAGCTGCGGAATGCATTTCTCATAGAGTTTGTATGGGATGCCCGCAAACACAACCACGCTCCACTTTTTACGCGCCACACGCTGGGGCAGTGGCCGGCTCTCGCAGCTTGTGGCCGCCACTCGCCACTCGCCATTTTTGTTCCCGCGCCTTGGGCCACTGGTGGCGGCCACCGGTGGCCGAGCGCAGCCACCGGTGGCGGCCACAAGCTGCGGAATGCATTTCTCATAGAGTTTGTATGGGATGCCCGCAAACACAACCACGCTCCACTTTTTTTACGCGCCACACGCTGGGGCAGTGGCCGGCTCTCGCAGCTTATTGGCCGCCACTCGCCACTCGCCATTTTGTTCCCGCGCCTTGGGCCACTGGTGGCGGCCACCGGTGGCCGAGCGCAGCCACCGGTGGCGGCCACAAGCTGCGGAATGCATTTCTCATAGAGTTTGTATGGGATGCCCGCAAACACAACCACGCTCCACTTTTTACGCGCCACACGCTGGGGCAGTGGCCGGCTCTCGCAGCTTGTGGCCGCCACTCGCCACTCGCCATTTTTGTTCCCGCGCCTTGGGCCACTGGTGGCGGCCACCGGTGGCCGAGCGCAGCCACCGGTGGCGGCCACAAGCTGCGGAATGCATTTCTCATAGAGTTTGTATGGGATGCCCGCAAACACAACCACGCTCCACTTTTTACGCGCCACACGCTGGGGCAGTGGCCGCCACTCGCCACTCGCCATTTTGTTCCTCCCGCGCCTTGGGCCACCATTTGGCCGAGCGCAGCCACCGGTGGCGGCCACAAGCTGCGGAATGCATTTCTCATAGAACCCCCCCACGCCACTTTACGCGCCACACGCACTGGTGGCCGTTCTCGCAGCTTGTGGCCGCCCTCGCCACTCGCATTTTTTTGCGCCTTGCGCGCCGGGCCACTGGTGGCGGCCACCGGTGGCCGAGCGTAGCCACCGGTGGCGGCCACAAGCTGCGGAATGCCATAGAGTTTGTATGGGATGCCCGCAAACACAACCACGCTCCACTTTTTACGCGCCACACGCTGGGGCAGTGGCCGGCTCTCGCAGCTTGTGGCCGCCACTCGCCACTCGCCATTTTTGTTCCCGCGCCTTGGGCCACTGGTGGCGGCCACCGGTGGCCGAGCGCAGTTTCACCGGTGGCGGCCACAAGCTGCGGAATGCATTTCTCATAGAGTTTGTATGGGATGCCCGCAAACACAACCACGCTCCACTTTTTACGCGCCACACGCTGGGGCGGTGGCCGGCTCTCGCAGCTTGTGGCCGCCACTCGCCACTCGCCATTTTGTTCCCGCGCCTTGGGCCACTGGTGGCGGCCACCGGTGGCCGGCGAGCTCACCGGTGGCGACCACAAGCTGCGGAATGCATTTCTCATAGAGTTTGTATGGGATGCCCGCAAACACAACCACGCTCCCACTTTTTACGCGCCACGCTGGGGCAGTGGCCGGCTCTCGCAGCTTGTGGCCGCCACTCGCCACTCGCCATTTTGTTCCCGCGCCTTGGCCACTGGTGGCGGCCACCGGTGGGCGAGCCACCGGTGGCGGCCACAAGCTGCGGAATGCATTTCTCATAGAGTTTGTATGGGATGCCCGCAAACACAACCACGCTCCACTTTTACGCGCCACACGCTGGGGCAGTGGCCGGCTCTCGCAGCTTGTGGCCGCCACTCGCCACTCGCCATTTTGGCCACAAGCTGCGGAATGCATTTCTCATAGAGTTTGTATGGGATGCCCGCAAACACAACCACGCTCCACTTTTACGCGCCACACGCTGGGGCAGTGGCCGGCTCTCGCAGCTTGTGGCCGCCACTCGCCACTCGCCATTTTGTTCCCGCGCCTTGGGCCACTGGTGGCGGCCACCGGTGGCCGAGCGCAGCCACCGGTGGCGGCCACAAGCTGCGGAATGCATTTCTCATAGAGTTTGTATGGGATGCCCGCAAACACAACCACGCTCCACTTTTTTACGCGCCACACGCTGGGGCAGTGGCCGGCTCTCGCAGTGGCCGCCACTCGCCACTCGCCATTTTGTTCCCGCGCAACCCGGGCCACTGGTGGCGGCCACCCGAGCCACCGGTGGCGGCCACAAGCTGCGGAATGCATTTCTCATAGAGTTTGTATGGGATGCCCGCAAACACAACCACGCTCCACTTTTTTACGCGCCACCGCTGGGGCGGTGGCCGCTCCGGTGGCCGCCACTCGCCACTCGCCATTTTGTTCCCGCGCCTTGGGCCACTGGTGGCGGCCACCGGTGGCCGAGCGCAGCCACCGGTGGCGGCCACAAGCTGCGGAATGCATTTCTCATAGAGTTTGTATGGGATGCCCGCAAACACAACCACGCTCCACTTTTTACGCGCCACACGCTGGGGCAGTGGCCGGCTCTCGCAGCTTGTGGCCGCCACTCGCCACTCGCCATTTTTGTTCCCGCGCCTTGGGCCACTGGTGGCGGCCACCGGTGGTGAGCGCAGCCACCGGTGGCGGCCACAAGCTGCGGAATGCATTTCTCATAGAGTTTGTATGGGATGCCCGCAAACACAACCACGCTCCACTTTTTACGCGCCACACGCTGGGGCAGTGGCCGGCTCTCGCAGCTTGTGGCCGCCACTCGCCACTCGCCATTTTTGTTCCCGCGCCTTGGGCCACTGGTGGCGGCCACCGGTGGCCGAGAGCGCAGCCACCGGTGGCGGCCACAAGCTGCGGAATGCATTTCTCATAGAGTTTGTATGGGATGCCCGCAAACACAACCACGCTCCACTTTTACGCGCGCCACACGCTGGGGCAGTGGCCGGCTCTCGCAGCTTGTGGCCGCCACTCGCCACTCGCCATTTTGTTCCCGCGCCTTGGGCCACTGGTGGCGGCCACCGGTGGCCGAGCGCAGCTTTTCACCAGTGGCGGCCACAAGCTGCGGAATGCATTTCTCATAGAGTTTGTATGGGATGCCCGCAAACACAACCACGCTCCACTTTTACGCGCCACACGCTGGGGCGGTGGCCGGCTCTCGCAGCTTTGGCCGCCACTCGCCACTCGCCATTTTGTTCCCGCGCCTTGGGCCACTGGTGGCGGCCACCGGTGGCCGAGCGCAGCCACCGGTGGCGGCCACAAGCTGCGGAATGCATTTCTCATAGAGTTTGTATGGGATGCCCGCAAACACAACCACGCTCCACTTTTTACGCGCCACACGCTGGGGCAGTGGCCGGCTCTCTGGCTTGTGGCCGCCACTCGCCACTCGCCATTTTGTTCCCGCGCCTTGGGCCACTGGTGGCGGCCACCGGTGGCCGAGCGCAGCTGGTGGCGGCCACAAGCTGCGGAATGCATTTCTCATAGAGTTTGTATGGGATGCCCGCAAACACAACCACGCTCCACTTTTTACGCGCCACACGCTGGGGCAGTGGCCGGCTCTCGCAGCTTGTGGCCGCCACTCGCCACTCGCCATTTTTGTTCCCGCGCCTTGGGCCACTGGTGGCGGCCACCGGTGGCCGAGCGCAGCCACCGGTGGCGGCCACAAGCTGCGGAATGCATTTCTCATAGAGTTTGTATGGGATGCCCGCAAACACAACCACGCTCCACTTTTACGCGCCACACGCTGGGGCAGTGGCCGGTTCTCGCAGCTTGCTTGGCCGCCACTCGCCACTCGCCATTTTGTTCCCGCGCCTTGGGCCACTGGTGGCGGCCACCGGTGGCCGAGCGCAGCCACCGGTGGCGGCCACAAGCTGCGGAATGCATTTCTCATAGAGTTTGTATGGGATGCCCGCAAACACAACCACGCTCCACTTTTTTACGCGCCACACGCTGGGGCAGTGGCCGGCTCTCGCAGCTTGTGGCCGCCACTCGCCACTCGCCATTTTGTTCCCGCGCCTTGGGCCACTGGTGGCGGCCACCGGTGGCCGAGCGCAGCCACCGGTGGCGGCCACAAGCTGCGGAATGCATTTCTCATAGAGTTTGTATGGGATGCCCGCAAACACAACCACGCTCCCACTTTTACGCGCCACACGCTGGGGCAGTGGCCGGCTCTCGCAGCTTGTGGCCGCCACTCGCCACTCGCCATTTTGTTCCCGCGCCTTGGGCCACTGGTGGCGGCCACCGGTGGCCGAGCGCAGCCACCGGTGGCGGCCACAAGCTGCGGAATGCATTTCTCATAGAGTTTGTATGGGATGCCCGCAAACACAACCACGCTCCACTTTTACGCGCCACACGCTGGGGCAGTGGCCGGCTCTCGCAGCTTGTGGCCGCCACTCGCCACTCGCCATTTTGTTCCCGCGCCTTGGGCCACTGGTGGCGGCCACCGGTGGCCGAGCGCAGCCACCGGTGGCGGCCACAAGCTGCGGAATCATTTCTCATAGAGTTTGTATGGGATGCCCGCAAACACAACCACGCTCCACTTTTTACGCGCGCCACACGCTGGGGCAGTGGCCGGCTCTCGCAGCTTGTGGCCGCCACTCGCCACTCGCCATTTTGTTCCCGCGCCCTTGGGCCACTGGTGGGGCCACTGGTGGCGGCCACCACCGGTGGCGGCCACAAGCTGCGGAATGCATTTCTCATAGAGTTTGTATGGGATGCCCGCAAACACAACCACGCTCCACTTTTACGCGCCACACGCTGGGGCAGTGGCGGCTCTCGCAGCTTGTGGCCGCCACTCGCCACTCGCCATTTTGTTCCCGCGCCTTATGGGCCACCGGTGCGAGCGCAGCCACCGGTGGCGGCCACAAGCTGCCATTTCTCATAGAGTTTGTATGGGATGCCCGCAAACACAACCACGCGCCACTTTTTTACGCGCCACACGCTGGGGCAGTGGCCGGCTCTCGCAGCTTGTGGCCGCCACTCGCCCTCGCCATTTTGTTCCCGCGCCTTGGGCCACTGGTGGCGGCCACCGGTGGCCGAGCGCAGCCACCGGTGGCGGCCACAAGCTGCGGAATGCATTTCTCATAGAGTTTGTATGGGATGCCCGCAAACACAACCACGCTCCACTTTTTACGCGCCACACGCTGGGGCAGTGGCCGGCTCTCGCAGCTTGTGGCCGCCACTCGCCACTCGCCATTTTGTTCCCGCGCCTGGGCCACTGGTGGCGGCCACCGGTGGCCGAGCGCAGCCACCGGTGGCGGCCACAAGCTGCGGAATGCATTTCTCATAGAGTTTGTATGGGATGCCCGCAAACACAACCACGCTCCACTTTTACGCGCCACACGCTGGGGCAGTGGCCGGCTCTCGCAGCTTGTGGCCGCCACTCGCCACTCGCCATTTTTGTTCCCGCGCCTTGGGCCACTGGTGGCGGCCACCGGTGGCCGAGCGCAGCCACCGGTGGCGGCCACAAGCTGCGGAATGCATTTCTCATAGAGTTTGTATGGGATGCCCGCAAACACAACCACGCTCCACTTTTTACGCGCCACACGCTGGGGCAGTGGCCGGTTCTCGCAGCTTGTGGCCGCCACTCGCCACTCGCCATTTTTGTTCCCGCGCCTTGGGCCACTGGTGGCGGCCACCGGTGGCCGAGCGCAGCCACCGGTGGCGGCCACAAGCTGCGGAATGCATTTCTCATAGAGTTTGTATGGGATGCCCGCAAACACAACCACGCGCCACTTTTTACGCGCCACACGCTGGGGCAGTGGCCGGCTCTCGCAGCTTGTGGCCGCCACTCACCACTCGCCATTTTTGTTCCCGCGCCTTGGGCCACTGGTGGCGGCCACCGGTGGCCGAGCGCAGCCACCGGTGGCGGCCACAAGCTGCGGAATGCATTTTCATAGAGTTTGTATGGGATGCCCGCAAACACAACCACGCTCCACTTTTTACGCGCCACACGCTGGGGCAGTGGCCGGCTCTCGCAGCTTGTGGCCGCCACTCGCCACTCGCCATTTTTGTTCCCGCGCCTTGGGCCACTGGTGGCGGCCACCGGTGGCCGAGCGCAGCCACCGGTGGCGGCCACAAGCTGCGGAATGCATTTCTCATAGAGTTTGTATGGGATGCCCGCAAACACAACCACGCTCCACTTTTACGCGCCACACGCTGGGGCAGTGGCCGGCTCTCGCAGCTTGTGGCCGCCACTCGCCACTCGCCATTTTTGTTCCCGCGCCTTGGGCCACTGGTGGCGGCCACCGGTGGCCGAGCGCAGCCACCGGTGGCGGCCACAAGCTGCGGAATGCATTTCTCATAGAGTTTGTATGGGATGCCCGCAAACACAACCACGCTCCACTTTTTACGCGCCACACGCTGGGGCAGTGGCCGGCTCTCGCAGCTTGTGGCCGCCACTCGCCACTCGCCATTTTTGTTCCCGCGCCTTGGGCCACTGGTGGCGGCCACCAGTGGCGGCCACCAGTGGCGAACAAAAGTGGCCGTGTGTGCGCCAGGCCTTATAGTCCAAATTGACGAGTTGATGTAGCTTTTCTGCATCTCTTTTCGCAACTTTCATCAAATATCTATGCACAATTGCACAAGTGACAAGCGTATGCAATCTAAAATCTACACGTATCGCGTGTAACAAACAACATTCGACTTGTGACACGTCATGTATAAACTTAATGAGGAATAATAATATATAGTCACTTTAATCTAAACTTTGAATAAAGAATTTATTTAGAGAGTCAAAGTTGTTGTGCTTAATTTAAACAGATTTTTAAAATTAAAAAGTATTTCATAAGAATCAACTAATATGTAAATGTAACAAAACATTTTAAACGATTATAAAAGTTGTAAAAGTTGTCATGTCATAGAAAAAACACGCAATATACCGGCTGTCACGTAAGCTTTTCGACATTTTATGTCGAGTACAATATCCAACAATTCAATTACATACAATGAAAAGGTGAGCTTGGAAAATGATGAAGTAACTTTCTTACGATATTTCGATAAAGTGAAAAGTGTAGAAACACATTTTTACAGTTGCATTGTTTCGATTGCCGACAAATCATTATCAATTTCACCACATTGTAAAATCCGTATTTGCGTTGATGCAAAGTATTAAAATAAGTTAACTTTCTTCCGAAAACAGTAAAAAGACTGCGTTACGTTTTTAAGTTTTTGCAATTTAAAAATCTAAAGTGAATCAGTACTAAACTTATAAAGATGTAGCTTCAGTGTGATAGTTTTTGAGATGCACATGCAATCATTTTCCAAAAATCTTGAAAATGTGACGCATATCAGTCAGAATCTTAAGGTTCAATTTTCGCACGATCTCAATACTTTATCTATACTACGAATATGGGTATATGGCGGGGATCGGCAACATAATTTACACGGGGGCCACATTGAGATATTGGGATTTGTCAGAGGGCCACATTTGAAATTAATTTTTTTACCAAAATGTAATTTTTTAGATTTTTAAATCAATTTTTTTTATAATGAATTAGTAAAAAAATAGACTTTAAAATCATTTTTTTTATTTTAAAAAAAAAACAAACAAATTCAAATTAATAAGAGGTTTGATGTTTTTGCAATTTTTTTGCCAATTTAGTAAAATCAACGTCGAAACTAGCAACGAACATAAATAACCATCTGTAATTTTAGTCCGATGTTTATTTTTTATATAATTCATTCGAGAAAATGTTTGTTTACAAATATATCTATGTACTGGCAAATATATGTAGTTATCATTCCAGCTGAAAATTTCTTCAGAGCAGGAAATAAGGTTGAAAGTCCAGTATAGAACTCTGTTAACTTCATTAATTTAAAAGTGTCTTTAATACATCTAGAAATTAGAATTCTACATATATCATGCTTTCAAATGACACATTTGAAACAATATTTAACTGGATCGTAACTTATGAAAATTTTACGAAATCGGGTCGCGGGACATTTCAAAACGCTTCGCGGGCCACTTTTTGCCCGCGGGACATCTCTTGCCGACCCCTGGTATATGGGATAAAGTAAAAATAAACAATATACATAAATTTACTCTTCGTTATTTACCTCGGCAACGTAAGGTAATTAATTCTTAAGTCGTAACTGCGGATTCAATCAAATCTAATGCCGTAAAAAATGATTCGTTGATCGCTGTTGTTTGTTCGAGTCCCTCGAGACCGATATCTTTTCATCCTCGCCGAGGACGATGGCCGCGGTGGAATCCTCGTTTCGGGAAGTCCCTCCTCATATAGAATTCGAGGATTTCTTGTCGAGGTTCGTTGCCGGGTGATAAACGGCTGCCAGCCCCTGGCTTTTGTTTCCTTCACGCCGCCAGGATGGAGTCATTTATCACGACTGGGGAGGATCAGGGGGATGATGGTGGGTGAGGAGGAGACGCAAGTGTTCCTTCGTCAGGTACTGAATCCTTTTTTTTTTCACTTTTCCATTTCCTACGCTTTTTTTTACAAGACGCCAACAAGTGAACCAGTTTTGTGCTCGCTCGTTCGAGACGTGCAGCTTCAATAAATTAAACGTACTGATGTGAAACTTACTCTATTTCAGATCAATTACACACATACGGCAGTCGAAAGTACCATTCGGGATACTCGCGAAGATAAAGCGAAAATGTTAAGAATGCCATACACGCACACTTGGACGTGAACAATCCAGTGAGCGAGTATCTCTATACATACATACATACATACATATTATTATAGATATGTACATATGTATGTATATTTATTTATGTATTTATTATTTATTTATAATTTACATTGCACTAAGTAAAACTGACTAATTAGTAATTACTATAAAAACTACATTGTATGTGTATTAGCGCAAAGTCTGCATGCCTGTCTGGGTCGTTGTGCTCACGCTAGTATTGTCAACATAACAAACAACAACAAATAAATAGTTTTTAACGGTATGTTGTCAACAAGCCGGTATCTGACAAAGCTGGTTCGAGTCGACGGAGCGATTTTTTGTCCATACAACCAATCAACGGTAAACTATACAATTGTTAGATTGTTACACGTACGGTCAAACGGGTTAAGGGTTGTACGGGAGGTTGGGGTTAGAATTCATCAAACTAAACGAAGAATGACACTAGGATGGAGAATGATTTCCTTTGGAATTTTTTTGGATGAATGAATTTGGAAGAATGAATATAGTTTTTAAATCCAACATCCCGCTATGCTTAAAAAAGAAAACATACGTCTAATGCGTACTGCCAGTTATGGCGTATGGATGTGAAACGTGGATGTGAATTAAAGAAAGTTACGTAAGATCCCGTGCATATAGAGAAGCATGGAAATATGTATGCTTGGTATAACAAGAAGATATTGTAAGAGGAATACATGCTTAAGAGGTGTGACCAAAGTGGCAGATATAGCAGAACGTGTGAAAAAGTTGGAGTGGACACAACATAGCGAGAAGAATGGATGGCAGATGGACGCGACAAATACTGGAATAGTATCTGAGAAGATGTGAAAGAAGGCCGAGAAAGACCGAGTGGAAGATGGGCTGATGAATTGAGAAGAATGTGGGGAGTCAAGTGGATGCAGATTGCTCAAGACAAACAGGAATGGAAGGGGATTGGAGATGTCTTCATCCAACAGTGGATAGTGAATGGCTGAAAATAATTATAATGACGGGCTAACCGGCTAGTTTTAAGTAAACAGACTGTATGTAGGTATATTGCAAAATTGGTGCAACTCAAATAGCTTTCATGCTGTATATTCAAATGTACAAAATTTTATACAGATTGTTTCAAATGTGTGATAGTAATATTTATAAGTTGATAGATGTCATTGATTCTGAGTTAAAAATATGTACATGTTTTGGTTCGTAACACTCAAAATCAGTTAAGCATACATAGATTTTTCTTTTAGTCATCTATCAATCCTTGAAGTTTTTGTACAATATGTATATGTATGTATGTACATATGTATGTATATGAATGTCTGAAGCACTTTGTAATATCCAAATGTTGTAATATTTATATGTAGGTAGTTGAAATATTACATATTTTCATAATGCGCTCGTATCACCGGCGGAAAAACGAAACGTTTTTCATTCGAACGGTTTTTTTTGTAAATTGTAAAGTTTTCCCGGCCGAATCTCCTAAGAGGCTTCGACAAAAAACTTTTTTTAATACCGGCGACATATCCCAGCGCGCCGGAAATGAAGATGGATTGACTTTTGCCACAGCAGAACTTGGAAACAAATCAATCAGTTTTCTCGCGGAGTTTTCGCCCGGAATATAAATACACGCGAAAGTGTACCAAGAGAAATGAAAAATCTTTCCGATTAAAATACAGACGCGCTTCTCAAATGTCGCTTTTGAATTTTTTATTTTATTTCAGTGTACGAGTAGGCATACAATATACATATATACATACATACATACATCACGTAATAATAAAAACAATTAATCCTTCAACATTTGAAGCGACAATTCATTGCTTAATAAAGTATTTACGATGTCAAATGACAATCTGTTTGCAGTTTGTCGATGAATGCACTATTAGGTACGCGATGATTGCTTCTATTGAAATTTTTACATTAATTTTCGATTCGTTCGAATCATTGCGGAATTACATACATATGTATGTCACGTTGATTGTATGATATAAAAGTGAACTAAATTCAAAATTAAAACATTAAAATTTCACGTCGTAATTTTTCTTTGTGATTAATTTGGCGCAATCGCATTTTTACACCGAATATAAAATAAGAATAGTACCAACAATAAAATTAATTTACTAAGAAAAGGGTAGATGAAAATTATCCACACAGTTTTCCAACCAAATCAGGTTCACTTTTTTGCCAAACATTCGCACGTTCGAGCTTCTATTAAGGATGATTATCATTCTATTGATTCGAATGGGATGCGATGAATTTTCAATACGCTGAAAATTGTTTTTGAATATTTTACCGTTGATATTTTGATATAAAAGCGCACGAACAAAGCGGTCAATCCAACGTAAAGTCCGATTGCAATTTTATTAATTTATGGCACGCAATCGATTGAATTTAATGGACGCTATAATTTCAACATTTTGTATTATTTTTGTCAAATATAACTAACAACGTTAGCCAAAATGTAGGTATATAAATTGATTTTGCATATCTACAATACACGAATAGATGTAGCGTACACATATTTGAACATTTTCAATTTCCGCAATTTTCGCAATCGCTTTTCCTTTGAAATTGATGTGAATTTTAAATGCCATGTTCGTCCGATGAATAATATACCCTTTTCAAATTCTGCTACGCCCTGTTTTGACAATATTCTAAAGACTAATCATTAAATAATTCCCAGAAAACTAATGTCAAAAGAATCTTCAAAATTATAAAATATAAATATTCATTATTTTGTTGTTATTTGGAGGTTGTGTTGAAACGTGGAAAAAAATTTCAAAAAGTATGACTTTAAAAAGTAATTAGAAAACCCATTACGGTGGTCTTTGAGAATTTGCTGTGTGAAAATTGCTTGTAAAAGGTTTTTTCGTGGAACATCATTCTTTTATTATATGTATATGTACTCTTATAAGTTAAGAATAAAAGTAATTTAAGCGACACTCATTTTCATTTAATATTTTTTTAATACATTTAATATCGATTGATCAATACTGATAAAATATAATCGAAATTCATTATTGGTGGTCTATGTTTACTTACTAGGCAACTTTTTGAAAATATATGTATATAACGTCAATGCTATCGGCACTAATAAACAAAACGTTAGATAATAGGATACGAACACATTGAACCCCCTACCACGATAATGAAGCGTTTTAAGGGAGGATTCTCGACGTTGGCTAAACGCTCGGTCATTAGGGCGTGTTTATGTTTGACGAAGGGTCGTTCTTGGACGATATCCTTATTACAATATGTCCTTTGGTCACCACAGGGGTGATTGCACTCCCCTTTGAGGCTATCCGTCACTATAAAGCCTCGCGAACCAACCCCTTGTCTCACCACTGGGGATCTGGGGTGGTGACACCATAGCAATTAAACACTCGTACAATTCACCGAAGAAAATTTACCGACACGAGTCGGAAAAGTGATGTAACCTGTTGAATTAAAAAAAATTAAAATACTACATAAAATTTTGATGACAAGACATTTTGAAGTAAGACTTCTTTTCGCTCGGTAGAGTAAAAACGGTTCATCCAACGTTCCATACAAACGGAGCGAGCGATAAGCTGTAACGCATATCCCTACTCCTTCAGTTTGGAGGTAGGCTATTGCCCTCTCTCTTGCTCTTTCGCGTTTGTGCGAGAGAGAGATCCGCCCCGAAAATTCGAGCGTCCCCTCTGCGCCCCGCACCGCCCCTCAGTGTAGTAAAAATGTTTCGACACGAAACGACACGAAAACCAGTAACGGCCAGTGGCCAGCGGGTACCCCTCACTCCTCAGCTAGACGTCAGGTATAGGTCGCGCAGCCACACACACACACACACACATTGCGCGTGTGTAGTGTCTGTAAATAGGTGAAAAATACGAATTTTCACTACATGCAACAATAACTTTCGCGCGCATACACGTTACGATTGTTTTGATTGATTGAAGGCGGGCCCTACACGCAACTGAATTACGGCGCGTTTTTAGTACGGTGCCGTAAAAACGGAACGTGTACGGTAAAAAAGACGCATCGTTTTCGATTTAGACAACGTTTCAGCGTTAGCGATGAAATATCTCATTTTTAAGCGTGTTAGCGCTGGTATAGTTCGCGCCGCGGCCGTGGCGCTGCACACGCCAACTGAGCTGTACGGCGCACGCGTAGCCTTGAGCTATAAGGTGCATTCGTACATAACGTGTAGGGGCGAGCGTCAAAAAACTGCGCCGTAGGCAAAATCGCTACGTTTTAAAACGCACCGTAATTCAGTTACGTCTAGGGCGGGCCTTACGATTTTATTTGATTGTTACGATTGCTTTACACTATTGTTTTGTATATTTTTGTTTTGTGAAATACAGTAGGTTCCTTCAGAAGTTTTAGTTATATAGTGAGTAGCGGCTACACACTGCGATTTTTTCCTTCTTTCTCGTCTTTCCCGCTGAAACTATGAATGATGAACCTCAAATCACGCCGTATTTTCGTTTAAATAATCAAACGTATAGATAAGTGTGAAACGGTCGTTAAAAAAAATTGGCAGGAATATTGGCGGCGCGAGACATTCGCATATCTCTTTACGCGCCAAAGTTAATCTGGATCACCCGTTCTCGCGTGCCGTAAAAATAAGTTAACACCTCTGGGAGGTCGAGAGGGAAGGCTTTTTTTTTTATCGAGGGCTGGAAAAAATCTGGCTTTCGACCCTTAGTATTCGACAGTCATACTTCACGTTTATCTTCCCCTCGGCGGCAGAGGCCTCGCCCTACCAATTTTTCCGGGGTGAGCGCGCTCTCGGCCACCTCATCTGAATTTGCGGCCCGACGAGCGTAATTCGTCTTATCCGGAAAAGTCGGAAAAGTCGAGTCGACGCCTCGCCGGATGCGGCCGCGCTATTTATTACGACGCTGTTTTTTTTTTCCTTTTTTTTATACGGTCGTTTTTCAAAATTGCCGCCGAGGTGAGCGCGGTCGCTTAAAGTTTATACGACTAGGTGTTTCGTTCCCACACATAACAACCTATAATAACTTTCAGCGAATCGAATTTTTAAAAGTGCGCGCGTCAAATATTTACTATTTATAATATACTAGCTGACCCGGCATGCGTTGCAATGCCCGATTCCGTTCCCGTTCCCGTTCCTAGTACGTTATCTGACGCGTGAGCAGGCCCATTCCCGATCCCGTTCCAGATCCCGTTCCCGTTCCCGTTCCCGTTCCTAGTACGTTATCTGACGCGTGAGCAGGCCCGTTCCCGTTCCCGTTCCCGTTTTATCCCGATTTTTTTTCACAGGAACCATCCCCGGCATGATCACAATAAGTCCTGAAAGTTTTATCGCGATCGGTTGAGTGGTTTAGGAGCCTATAAGAGACAGACAAACAAACAGACAGACAGACATTGATTTATATATATATAGATATACATATGTTACAGCGAAAGCGTATTTCAAGTATAAATATATTTTCACTGGCGTTTCGGTGAAATTATATTCTACTAGTGAAAATATATTTTAACTGATACTCACCGGTGAAATTATATTCGTTTCCAAACTGTCATTGAAACTAAATTTGACAGTTGTGAAATGACCAATCGAATCATATAATCTGCTGAAATATTCAATCCTAGTTATTTTGTCGCCTCTTCTTCTTATCGTGCCGTGCCCGTGTTCAGGCGTAGACTTTTACTGATTAGTACCAATTATAGTTTACAATGAGTCTTTGTCGATTTTATAACAATTGACTTATAATGGTCGGTTTCAGAAGAAAAGAGCACGTGTTGCGTTGCGTTGCACGTATCCTCAGATTCCTCATGCCGGCACTTCATATTGGACGAGCGCTGACGAGCGGTGCCGAGCGCTAAGGTGGACCAATTCAGTAACTGTGAACTTTCTCGAAATTCTCCACCAAGAACCTGCGATATGGGATCCAAAACACCGATGCCACGATGACACTTCGTTCGCTGCCGCTTGCTAGTTGACACTAGAGTGGCGCCACTAGCGATACGATAGCAGCGCTCGCGCGCTCTGGACGGGCAAGCAAGCGGCAGCTGACCACAGCGCCTAAGGCCAACATTTCACGAACATTCGCGGAACATTCTACGAACATTCGCGCGATGGTGAAGTGGCGGAATCAGATATAACAACGCCACCGTTTCGTTCAAAACACGCTTGTAGGATGACACATCATCGACTTAGGCCAACATCAACAAGTCACTAACACATACGCTTACTTTAATATACTTTCACCGATACTGAGCAGTGAAACTGTACCTATATTCATTGTTTGATGCATTTTCACTGCCCGAATTGTTAAAAATATATTTTCAATTGAAATATGCTTTCACTGTAACATATATGTCCATAGGTACATATATTGACTAGTTTAGCCACTTGGACTAGTAGTCATTCAGACGGTAAAATGTTTTTAAAAAAGTGAAGAGTTTAAAAATGGACGAAAACAAAGCAAGTTTGGACAAATTCGGTGCGAACGGGATGAAATTGAATTCCCCTCTTATTAGTAGCATAGTAGTGAGTGGGTGGTTGGTAGGGGGTGGGTCTTCGGGTGGTTGAGGGCATTTATATCGGCCACTTATACAATTAGCCGAGTGGGAAGTTATCACATTAATTAATAAGCGGCCGAGCGACCCCGTCCGGCCAAACTCTTAATCCGATTGAAAACTTCAACATTACCAAATTACCCTTACCCCCTCACACCTCCGGCAATTTATCAATCATATTAAAAACAGAAGCAACCTCTGCATCAGCCCCTAGGTGGCGGCCAGCCGGTCGGAGGCTTAATCAAATTTATTATTTTAATGTTGCCAAATATGCGTGAAAGTTATTAAGCATGATTGAAAGGTCGAAGCACCCCGTGTATGTGTTCAATACGAAATTTCTGAAAATAACTCCAGATACATATGTATGTACATACATATGTACGTCGGTTTAATTTTACACGCGTTCAATTTCGATCGACGATATCTGCAATGTAGATTATCTCGATAAAACAGTGCGATTCGAATGTGATAGCTCATCGTTCAAATTTTTTTTTAACTTTATTTCACAAAGGCACGTTGTAAAATAATGATCAAAATTTTTCATTCAAGTGTCAAAAGCCTTCGTCCGTTATCAATTCTTTGGATTTCATCCAAATTCGCTTTTGGTCAGAGTCGCTCTATGGATGACTAGATATTTCTTTGTAACGTAGGTCACGTTAAAAATCAGTTTGGAAACTATTACGTTACGATGAAAGTATATTTTAGATACTCTTACATATACATATATGTAGGTATTATCTTATCTATTCCATTTTAATTCAAAAAGTGCACTAAAATAATGGCGTGCAGTTTAAAACAGAATCGTCTTTGCTTTCACCTATGTAAGGAAATGTCTCCCATTTCATTTAGATTTCTTCCTTGCAGGCAAATTAGAAATAATTTGCTTGTAAAACGAGCGTGCGACCGTAGCTAGCCAACTTTTATTTGGCAGTCGGCAGTGCTATTGCAAATTTCCACAATGCGAATTTTAATATTTATCGTTAAACTTTCGCAAAACTAACCGAGTTTCTTGCACCCGCAATTCCCCCAAATTGGTATTCTTCGCAATTAATTGCGACCATTAAAATTTCAACCTTTTTCCACCGCATTTGCAAATGTTGATTCACTCTACGTAGAATTTAGATTCTAGGTGTACATATGTATGTACGTACATATGTACATACATATACATAGGCATATGCGCAGTGGCGTAACTAGGAATTTTGGGCCCGTAAGCAAAAAGTCATCAAGGGCCCCCCTCGAATTTTTAAATCTACATAAATACGAAATTTTTGCTTTCGCAACGCAGTATTAATATAAATATAATTATTGTTAATATGTAGGCACATAATATAATTTTCTGAATTTAACTCACCAATTTTAAAATTTCTTCTTTCGAGCCTTACTGTTTGCAAAATCCTGAATTAGTTGTTTGAGTTCTATTTTGGCTGCTTCTTTATGCTCAATTGTAAGCAAAGATAGTTAGTTCATTGAGTCTGGTTTGACCGATCGAATTTCTTTTGTAGTCTTTAATTATTTTTAATTTATTGAATGTTCTTTCTACACTAGCCACAGTTACCGGAAGAGTAAAAAATAATATAAATGCGGTATATACTTCTGAAAAATCACTCTCTAAACAACTGTATTTGGTAATAAGTAATTCTGAAAATTGTCTTATGGTCATTTTTTCAGAAAGATCATTCTTTATTAATAAAAGTACATGAGTAAATTGAAATTCTAATTGATCTGAGAAAACTTCCGGATATTTTTTTCTGAGATTTGAGCAATGGTCTGGAATATCCGTTTCCGGCATATTAATAATATTTCTAGGTTCAAGAAAACCGAAATAGTTTTTCACTACCTGCATTCCCGCAAAACGTGTCTTTATTTGAACAGTTATTTTGTCGATTACATAGTAAAAAACATTAACTCTGAATAGATGTTCTCTGTTGTCAAATCGATAATCTGAAGTTAATTCATCGAAATATCGTTTAACGTTTCTTTGTCGTTTGATTTGAAAATCACTGTCTGAACCCCTTTTTTTTGTTAATGTTTTAACTTCTAATTTTATATCGTCATATGAATTTCTCAAGTCACTTATATTTTTATGAACACGATTTAATACTAAAATAGCTTCATCTAAGACCAGATCGCGTTTTTGTAAAGTTTTTGAAGCATAATTAATTTCACTCATCACTTTGCATAAAAATACACAAATAAATGCAAAATGAAATGTTGTCATTGTATTTTTAATTCGGAGTGATTCTTCTCGCTCTTCTTTTTTTGTGGATTTTAGATTGATCTCTGTTAACGATTTAATTATATCAATAAAACGCAATTTTATAGCTAATAAAGATTGCAATCTACCTGACCAGCGAGTTGGGTTAAGCTTTTTTAAGGTAATTTCTGATTCCATGGTAAATTTAGAAAGAAGATCCCACCTTTTTATACTATTTCCGAAAAAAGTATATATACTTTGAAGAGTGGCAAAAAATGATGATACTTCATGGCAATCAATAACAGTGTCGTTAATCACTAAATTTAAATTATGACTGGCACAATGCACATATTCCGCATTTGATTGGATACTTTTAATCCTTGTTTGTACACCACTATAAACACCACTCATTACACTAGCCCCATCGTAACCCTGCCCGTAACACTTTTCAATAGGGATATTCATGTTTCTTAATAACTCCATTACTTGATTCGTCATTCCTTCTGCTGAATGATCTTTCAATTCGTAAAATCCTAAAAATATCTCACAAATAATAAAGTTTTTGGGTTGTTGATTTTCGTCCCGACTAATATGTACATGTCGTACAATAACGCTTAACTGGTCACATTTGGTAATGTCCTGTGTCGTATCCAACATTAAAGCATAAAAAGGTGATGAATTTATCTTAGATACCAATTCCTTTAATAACTTTTTTCCTAGGCATTGAATTAGCTCGTTCTGTATCTTTGGACTTAAATATTTTATTGACCCAGATGGCATATCTATTATTTGCTTCATAATATCGTCGTAATTAGCAAGCAATTGAACTAGCGATAAAAAGTTTCCATTATAGTCCTCTGAAAGTCCTTCCCGATGACCACGGAATGCTAAGGAATTTTTAGCCAGCATAAGTGTTATACGAAATAAACGTTCCAAAACCATCTTCCAAAAAGAAGCATTATATCGAATTTCTTTTCAATATTTTTTATCGATGGTTACATTTTTTTTCCACATTTCGTACACTGCACACGCTTCAATATGTTGTTGAGAGGAACTGTGTCTTTTTATGCCTAAGGATAAATTTCTCCAATTTCTTACACCAGATCGCCATTGACTCTTAATTGTTGAAAAAAGCCAACATGGTTCACAATATGCAAAGTCTAAAATACTAGAATAACAGAGCCACAAGCGTGGAATCAAACCGTAATTTGATTTATAATTGTAATAAGTTTCATTAAAACTTCTATTCTGTTGGAAAGTATCTTTAGGAAATGGTCCATTAGGTCTATGAGGCGGAAAACTCATTATTAAACGTTTGGTTTCATCAGAAATATCTTGATTGATATGATTTCCAAGATCATTCGTAGCAACATTCACCAAATCGGGTGTATCAGATATCTCGTTAATGTTTACATCTTCTATATTATCATCATCTTCAATTATTTTGTCTGAAAACCTTTGACCTTCATATCGTTCGGAATCTGCATGGGTTGTAATAGCATCACTAACACTTTCTTCCTGTTCTCCTTCTTCAACAATTTCAGGTAACTGTTCGTGTATTTCACAGTTATCTTGAGAAGTTTCAGCTTGGTTGGGTCTGATTTTAGTTATGAACTGATCAAGTTTAGGCAATTTTTTAATGATTTTTTCTTTTTTCTTTTTAAGTTTTCTTTTTTGTGCCCCACTCATCACTTTTTTTGAACCCTCCATTTCACTAAGAATATTATTAGAAATAGTTTGTGCAAATTTTGATATGAATTTTCGACCGTTATGAAACAAACGAAACGCGGTTAATCAGATCACAGTGCGATGGTGACTACATGAATACTGGAAAACTATTGTTTTCGAAAAAAAATTAAAAAGAACCCTACAGACGTTCAGTTTTTGTAAAGATTACTGTTTCGATTTAGAAAATGTAGTTAAAATCGTCACGCGTGTATGTGCAAATTTTACTCTGGCCATATCGACCGTAAAGTCCGTCTCTGTGTGAAATTTAACGTAAAAATTTATGAAATCGTTACGTTAAAAAATTATGGAATAAAAATCATTCTAAAAAGACTGAAAGTCTATAGGGGCCTTTAATTTCATAATATAAAACACTGACTACAGTCAGTGACTCATCGACACAAGCTCGAATATTTTATGACTCGAAAATAATTAACTTCAAATAGAGAATTGTGTCATAAGCTGTGTGAACTCATTAAATTTTAATGTTTTCAATTTTTCACGCGTTTTGTTCTATTTCGATACCACTATTTCTTTGTGAACAAAATTTCATTATTTAAAAAAAAATTGTCATAAGATTTAGGGCCCCCTATCTCCGTGGGCCCGTAAGCATTGCTTACCCCCGCTACATAGTAGTTACGCCACTGATATGCGAAGGTTTCGCATGCGGAAACGCTTGCGAGATATGACAAAAGTGTCTTTTTAATCGGCTTTGTTTATTCTCCGGCATCACACAGTGCATCTAAAAGAGACATTAGTTTCGTCTGAACTCACACACAAAAGTGCACTCTGGTATGTACCACTCACACGTCTATCGGTCTCGGGACGTGAGTCTAGTTACTTTTGTGATTAACCGTTTCAATTGCAGCTTGTGTTTTTCTCATAGGGGATAGACTAAGTGCCTGCAACGACACACGAGGAGAACGACAATACACTCCGCCAAAGCCTGGATGAAAGCCAATACGACTTTGTCGGAAACGCGGAAAAAAGAAGAGGGTGAACTGTGACGCAGTGGAGCTGAAGGCACTTTTGTCATTTGTCACCTTGTGTCTTCGATAGCGAAGCAAAAATACTGGGTCCGTACCTGAATGAAGTGGAAAATGTTCATATTGCAGCACAATATACCCATTCTAAAATTATAAGCTACACTGAAAACAAAATTACGGTTACCTAGATCCAAAATCTGTTTCAAGCTTCACGCTAAGATTAGATCGGAATAAAATAAAGTACCTACCCGACAATTCTAAACGTCCATACAACTGTTTCTAGGTTTCAGATTGATGTCGAGCAAAGTGTTACAGGAGGTGGATTTAGTGTTTCCTTCCTCACTTCCTTTGCTTAGTAGGTACTGCAGTCACGGCCTCATCAATCTTTGTCCCCTTATTTAGTGCAACGTGACCGTGCACACAATGGAGGGTGGCTGAGTGGGTGTTGCATCAACCCCTCCCCAACCCCTATTTCAAACGTGAATTTTCGCAGGTATACACGCATATCGGATGATCAATCGCGTTGCGTTGTTAAAACAAAAGCATCAATCATCCGGCATTCGGAAAAACGAGTCGACGCAACAACGGGCTTCGTGTTGCCACTGCTGAAATTGATGAATCGGAAATTCAATATTGCACACGCCGTAACTAGCATCGTGTGATTCTGCAAAATTTGGCGTGACACTTACTAATCCAACGGCGACGGTATTAATTATTATTCGCGGTGTTCGCGTACACATACATATGTACATGAATACCAAAATATAAGGCAATTTAATTGTTTCAAATAACACTGAGCAACAAAAAAAATACTCAGAGCGGAGATTGGTCAATCTTTACTAAGTTTGACCCACTGAATTCGAATCCGATAATGATTTTTGTTTAAATGCTCTCGTTTATGAGATATTCGCGATTTAAAAATGTAAAAATATCCATTTTTTTTTGGCTTTTTGCGGCCTATAACTCAAAATATAGTATTGCTGTGCTCAAAGTGAGTATTGAAATCAATAGTCAGATATTTTTTCTATTGATTTTGATTTTTTATTGCTTTGAAATACTTATAATTAATTATCTAACGAATTTTTAAAGTCAAAAACATATTTTTTTTTCACACATTTTTTCCCCGTGTTATTCGGCGTTTGTTTAGAGAATGTTTTATTTTAGCACGTTTATAAGGATTGGTTTTCTATCTCAGTATTTTTTTATTTTATCTAAACGTACTAATTCGAGCGGAAAATGATTTTAAATTACGTTATCAGATGCTCTCGGCGGAAGAAGACGACGCGTCGTCTTCTAGAGAGAGACGAAGAGAGAAGACGTTCGACACGTACGCGCGAGAGAGAGCGCGCAAACGTCTTTATGGAACGATAAACGACACGCCTAGAACGTAATTTAAAATCGTTTTCTGCTCAAATTAGTACGTTTAGATAAAATAAAAAAATATTGTTAGATAAAATTCGTTAGATAATTAATTATAAGTATTTCAAAGCAATAAAAAATCAAAATCAATAGAAAAAATATCTGACTACTGATTTCAATACTCACTTTGAGCACAGCGATACTATATTTTGAGTTATAGACCGCAAAAGCCAAAAAAATGGATATTTTTTACATTTTTTAAATCGCGAATATCTCATAAACGAAAGCATTTCAACAAAAATCATTATCGGATTCGAATTCAGTGGGTCAAATTTAGTAAAGATTTAATAATCTCCGCTCTGGGTTTTAAAAAACGTGATTTTTTGTTGCTCAGTGTAATTAGAGTCGTGTTTTTTTTAAGTAAAACTTCTTTTCGCTCGGTAGAGTAAAAACGGTTCATCCAACGTTCCATACAAAACGGAGCGAGCGATAAGTGGTCACGCATATCCCCCCCCCCCCGCCACGCACTGCCCCCCGCACGCCCTTCGACCACGCCCACACGGCCCGCACCGCCCCTCAGTTTAGTAAAAACGTATCATCGAAGCGTGGCACGACACTTAAACCAGTCACGGCCAGCGGTCAGCGGGTACCCTCACTTCTCGGCTAGACATCAGGTAGCAGTGAGAACAGTGAGTCATTGGGTGAGCGTTTAAAACCACATTTGTGTACACAATTCTTTCACATTCACATTCATATTCACATCTGTATTCCTTCTTGTACATTGCACTTGCTTTAAAAGTTAATTAAATTAATTGCAAAAAAGTTTTCATATAAAATGTTTATTCAATTAAAAATATATTAAATATTATTGTGAATTATTGTGTTTGTTTGTTCCGTACATTATACAGTCATACAACGTTTAGCTAATGGAGAAAAAAATCTTTGGGTCTCGTGGCCGTATGTTACTTTCGATTACTTTTGTTTCAATGTCTCTGGCTGATGATAAGATACTTACAACTTTTATATGAATATATTCATGATAGATCTGTGAAAATATTTAGAGCAAACTTTAGGCTCCATGGACGGAAGCTTCTCAAACGAATTAAATCGAAACGTACCTATCTATACACGATTACAGAGTAACACGCACAGTGCTAAGAGCTGATCAAATGTTTGCCTTAATCAACCGACTCATTCGCTGTAGCTTACTGTGTCAATAAATAAATATTATATTTCGCGGTAGCATAATATTTGCCATTAGGGCGATTGCTGCAGTCAGTTGTGCGGCGAATGCATCAATCGTTATGCAGTTATTGGAATCGGCGTTACTGTGACCAAACACCCGGATTCAAATTATGTATATATTTATTTATTTATTATACGCCCGTTAGGACCATTACAAAAATATACAGATAATACATAATATGTACATTATATTAGAAAATACATAAAGAAATAAAAACTAATAAATAAATTATGTTGAGTTTAGTAATGTTACGAGTCGTTGCCTAGGGACGACACATTAATATTAAAAAAATCAATACAATCGGAGTATCTATTGCCGAATCTAATCATTCTGGGATGGGAGAATGAAGATAATAGTTGTTACATGAAATAGTCGATTGAATAAGAATGGGAGTCTATTAGACATTAGACAGTTTAATATTTTATGTACATATAGGTACAATATAAAAAAAATATATTGGATATAATTCTTCTATTGCTTAATTTTTAATTTTGATAGAAGAGATTCCTAGCATAAGTATTCAGTTGGTTTATTAAAAATTTGTATTGAATTTTTTCAATAGAATATAAATGAATGGAAAAATGAGGTGACCAAACTATAGAATTATATTCTAGTTTGCTTCTAACTAGCTAACGGAATAATAATTTAAAAGTGAAAACGCTCGACAGTTCTGACAATGAAGCCAAGTAATCTGTTCAATCTGTAATCAGTTATATGATTAATATGCTCAACAAGTGTATGTAAGTTACTCATCAAAAATCACACCCAAATCTTTTATTTTGGAGGCAGCATGTAAGTTTGTTCCATCGACTGAGTAAGTACATATATATGATGTATCGTGAACCAAAGAATGGTATGCACTAGATAAAATAATAAAAATGTTCGCTTTTAGTTGTGTAAAAATGCAATGGTCGCATACGGAAAATAAATATGTACCTATGTGTGTTTATTTGGCGGATTGGATGTGGCCTACATCAGCTATATTTGCACCGTAGATGTATCATTTATTATTTGTGTTTATGTTCGCTGGTGTAAATTTTGCATTCCAGTTTAAAAAAAAACCACGTATATTGCCTATCCATCTAAAAAAGTTTTTTTTGTGATACAGGTGGCTAAAAATATGCGTGCGTTACGAGATGAGCTTCTTGTGAAATATGAACGACTTAAGTGGGTGGTGTTTTGACGCCCTATATTCATCTGTTATTATAGAAACAGGAAATGGATATGAGGGAAAGGGGATGAATTTTCACCCACGCCTCGACTTTTGACATTTAGAGCTCAGTTTTAGCGCCTGGAGTGTTGCGGCGTGAACGGCCCCGCGTTAATTCAATCGCATTCCAGTTTCCCTCGAAGTGGGTTTGGGTTTATATGTAGTTATCCTTTCGAAACTCATTCGGAATAAACTGACCTTCATGGTAATTTTTTTTTTCAAAACCACTCGAATCGAATGTGTTTTGTGAGGATATTAGTTATGTACTGAACATATATGTATGTAGTTTTCAATATGTTAAAATAGTTGTGAGTTCATGCAGTTGAAAATTGTTATGATTTCTGGTAGCTTATTTTGTGTTATGTATGTATGTACATATGTCGAATGACTATGTATACATTTATGTACATACAAAAAATTTCAATGTTTGCATAACACCGCAAGGGCTTTGCGGCAATATTATACGTTGGTGAAAGTTCGGAGTGTGTACAGTTTTTTGGTATGAGACGAATTTCAGTTATGGATACATGCCATGTTTCATTATGGTAAATAAGAATATTTCAACCATGTGTGAATATGGCTCGCGGCTCACATTTCCCATTGGAAATTGAATTACGTTGATTTACGTCGCTTATAGATTTTCAACGCATTTTCGCTTTTACTCTTGCAATGTTTCAACGGAAAAATATCTGAATAATTTTCGCAGCTTTCCTCTTGTTGCGCGAAAGAACACAAAAGTCGTTAAAACAATTTTTTTCCCAACCGAAAATATTTTCTCAGCTAACGCTCTCACAGTCTGCGCGTCTCCGTGAATTTTTTTTCATTTTATATTTCAAGAGAGTTGCCAATTTAATAAATTTAATTATTTATATACGGAACACGAAGATTATTATTAGAAGATCATAAAAAACCTTTCCTTTTCATCTGTACCTAAATATATGTATAATATAGAATTTGATCAAAATTTAATTATGACTATATTATATGTGTATTACATCCGCGTTGACCACAGAATAAAATTATAATATTTATAGAAATAATCCTCATGTAATTTTGCACAGGCGTTGTCTTTATTCATAATCAAGAGTAATCAATATTTACTGTTTTGTGTACATACATATACATATGTACATATGTATGTGTTTTATATCCATGTTAGTAATATATTTTATAAAAAATGCAAAACATTACGATGTTTATCGTTGATTAGCAATCGCGCGTGACTCCCAGGACGACCAGCAGTAATAAACCCCAGATAGCTGAGATTTATTCCGGGGGGGGGGGGGGGGGTTAAGGTCTTTGAGGTTGCTTGAAAAGTTTTAATGCTAATTGTGAATAATAGGAGGGAGGATAAGGAGTCGGGGTAGGGGGGTTTATAATAGTCGTCGCGGGAGGCTTTAAAGGGACATTAATACGATGGGGTCCCTAGGGACAGGCTCGGTCGCCGACGGGTTCAATTGACCGGGACCCCGCTCACTCTCAGCCGTAAGAAATTACCAAATGAATTCTTTAATATTTTTTAATAACACGAACAACGGATATATTTTAGATTATTTTAGTTTGTGAGGTGGTTATTTGATTTTTTTATTAAAATTATTTTACATTGTGAAAAATATTTTTTAGAGTAGGCATCGAACTTTCTCAGATAAATGTATTCTTAAAGTAAAATAATTTTTTAAATTATTTATAAAATAATAAAGTAAAAAATGCTTATACATACATATGTATGTATGTACATACATATGTACATATTCTAGTTGACTCTTTGCGATTGTTCATCACAATAAATCGTTGCAAATATTAACCTTTTTACGAGCGCAAACGTTTATAGGCGTCCGACAATGAGTACTTTGTAATGAAAAATTCACGTAAAAAATTTATGTAAATATATTTTCTCTCTCGGATAATAAACCTTTTCGGCATATTACTTTCGTCCAAGATAATTGTTTTGCTGCCTACGTTCTTTGTATAATATGTACATAGGTGCATTTTTTTTTTCATTTTTCACTACCTATTAGAACGCGGTCTCGACATAAGCCAAATCCATTTTTTACATCTTTCATATTTGCTTTGATAAACTCGGCATACGAAGGAAAATATTTAAAAAAATCACCTTTCGATTGAACAAAGGGAATATTTTTATAATTAATTATTGTGTCCTTCGACAAAAAGTAAACGTCCTCACCATTGGGCATTTTTTAATGGAAAAAAGTATTTTGCTTTTGTAGTTGAAGGATTTCCCATTTCAATTAATATTAAAAATTGGTACAAATTTAAATAAAATTGTACAATATAGGTACATTGATTAATGAATTCCGTGTAATTCAATTTTTTTACATTATGTCATTTTACGTTTGAGAATGTTCCAGTTGAAGTGCGCACTCCTTACTAAGAAAGAGTACGATACGTGCACAGATTTCTGAAATTGAGCAAGTTATCAATTTGGCATACATACATACATACTTGTATAGATATAAATGACATGTAATATAAGCAACTTATATGTAGACAAAAATCGCATTTAAAACGTAAAAACCTCACTATTATCTAGGACCTACATATGTAGATAATAGTGAGATTTTTCAAACTGTTGGTCGCAAAATAAATAAAATGGGTCGCGATAAACGGAAAAAGTCATGACACCGGAATGATCAGTTCCTCTATCATTTTCAATGAAGATATTTTAAAAGAATTAAAACTCGAGATATTGTCACATCTTACTTCTCTATCCCAAAGCCTTTATAACTTTTTTTTCCATTGCAGAAATTTGAAACAGTAAAGAAAAACTTTTGGATAAAAAATCCATTTGATTTTGAAAGCCCTGAATCAATAATTGAGAGTTAAACTTTGACCTTGAAGATTGGCTGTATTTCTGCACCTGATACTTACACTGAAGAATGATTTTCAGCAATAAAATTTTTCAACATTTCGGATTAATGTTAAAGGAGAATTTCCAGTTTTGAGTTTCCTTTTAATTCAACTAATTTGTGTGAACTAGGATTATCCACCTTATCTCATTTAAAAACAAAGTTTCTAATTGAAAACTAAATAGTTTCATCCATAAATATGCATACATGTGTCAATAGTAAATAAAGGAACACAATGGACAGAGTTTGTGTTTGATATATTATTATATAGGCATACTGGATTGCAATACAAAATGCATTTCTCGAAGTAGTAAAAAAAGTTTGACAAACGCTGAATTCTAGGTTGACAGAGTAACGATGCATCGCTACTCTATCGCGCGAAAGTTGCTCGCGTTGCTAGTTGCTACCTACTCAATTATGTCAACATCGCAAGTGTATACTTATATTATATACACAATTGGGTATACACAAAAGACTTAATGCAGGAATTTAGGCACTCCAGAAATTGCCAACGAAGATCGTTTTGGGGGCTTGCTCCATTGTTCGCGCGGTTATCCTTCAGGATCAACGCTGTTTTGTATGCATTGCGGGCGGGTTTCGTTCCCGAATCGATATACGCCAGGCAAAATATGACGGATAACGAAAGTCAGACAATTTCACGCTCACCGAAGCGCGAGGCCTACGCTCCCCGTGGAACGGATCCCACTAATGATGTGGCTGCATACCACCCACCCTCCCCCTGACTAACCGCGAGCGCAAATGCCGGATTTGCTTGTTCTTTTCGAGAAAGGACTTTTCTACCTTTAAAACCCATGCATGCGTCTAGTGATGCGAGCTCAATGCGGAGAGTGGAGAGTATCCATCAAAAATGACGGACGCGCCAGGTCAACGAAATGTCGCAAACCTGTATGGTTCCATTGGCGATTACATACACTAACTCGTATAAACTAACTTTCCCAAGGCTAGAATATTTCAATGATCCATTGAATACTGAGCAGTTGAATTCGGTACTAGTTTACGATTCATATCATAATACCATAGTGTATCTTTTGTATAATGAAAACTACATAATTGATATCGAGCCAGTCGATCCCCCGACGCTCGAGTATAAATAATTCAGTCTTTCAGCATTCACGTGCGGCAGATAAACATTGTCGTTGTTGTGTCGGAAGGGAGTGAGCTTTAACGAGATTAATAATAATTAGTTGGGTATATAATGAGAGGCTCTTTTGCGGCGTGTACACAGACAGACGGACGGACGGACGCGGATGGTCTCTGGTGTGTCAGTCAGTGTCGTGATTATGCGTTTCACTTACAATTTGTGCATTGCGCCATAACTAATTTGACACGGCAATTAAGCGAATCCCCCCCCAATCAACATTCAACTGTGCGAATAATTCAATTTCAACTGTGATGGGACCGCGTTTGCATAATTGTATTAAATAAAAAAAAATCGAGTTAATCGCGCCATAATTATAATCCTGACGGAGAATTTAATACGCTTAGTCAATTGAGGAACTGGATGGAAGAAGGGTTTTAAAAGTCTATTTTTATGCTAAATTGTTAGTATAAATATATTCAGAATTGAATTTATGGCGTATTTTCTTCGTATAATCTGCTCTTAAAGGATGACTTTTAATTTAATTTTAACAACTATGATTTGTTTTACAGCAACTTTATATTTACATATATTCACGAAATATATATTTATATTTTGATATGTCGATGGATTAGTGCACAGATATTGTATGTCCAGTTTTAAAAAAAGTTCAGTTATCATACATCTGCATCAAACTTTCATGTTTAAAAAGTATTGTATGTCCAAATAGTAGATATGTATATTTGAGAAGATATTGCCTTATTCAAATATAGAATATGTCCATTTCGTCCATAGTTTTCATGCAAAAGAGATGTATTATATGTCACTTACAATATTTTAAAACAAAACTGGACACATGTACAATATCTGTGCACTAACCCATCGATGTGATGTCATCAAGGTTTGATTAATCGCTGTAATATAACACGGCAAAGTAGGTTCAACTCGTCTTAAAATGGCTTTAAAAAACCCTAGTCATTTACGCCCTTCGTCTACCCAGATTTTGAAATGTATGATGTCACATAGCCATATTTACACTTGTAGTCGTAAGTAAAAACAAATAGAATAGTCGTTGGAAATGTAAATTTCCACAATACAACGAGTCTCATAAATTCGCATCGTTCACTATTGTTGTTTTTATAGTGAGAAAATCCGCAAACATTTCCCTCAATTGTAAGCGAGAGCTTATATGAAGTTTTCCCCCCTCTTTATTGTTGGCGTCGCAAACCTTTTTTTTTTTTTTACGCTCTCTTCTTTCCTTTTTATTACTCTAACGTCTTTTGTCATTTTTATACGCGCCCGGGAGAGAATTCTCGAGCTCGCCATCTTTTTCTATTTTGAAACGCGTTTTGAACTTTCCAGCGACGCGTTCACGTCGTCGCTCGTCAATTATGTGGGGGTGCGAGAAATTATAGGTTACCTTTTAATAGGGTTGGAAATTGTAAACGTGTCACGTAAACTTGGACGTGATTTGACGTGAGAGCCGCTCGCACGTCAAAACTTGAAACGAAAGCTCTCATCGCGCGGAGCTTTTGTCCGAAGTTCGCGATTTATGCGAATACCTAATTCGAGCCATTAATTCGGGTAATCAAAGTCCGTTTTTTTTATTCTTTGTGAATTTAAAAAAGAATATTAATGCATTTTTAACGAGCTTGGATTTAAATGTGAATTGATGAAGATTGAAATCTTCCATTATTTGCGGTATACATACATTATTGTCGTTATTACTGTCAGCAACAAAGGACGGTCTTATAAATCTATAGAATATAAATTGACTACGCTATCGCAATATATGTACATATAATACCATTCAAATGGAATTTCATAAATACGATAAGAAAGATCGTTTGTCATTATGTCCGTTCATATTTTATAACAATACGATAATTTCGTTAAAATCGATCGACCGGAAGTGATAATTTACGCTCGCCTTGTGTGGAGCTTAGATTTGCCCTTTCAGTTACAAATCATTCAAGTCATTATATTATACTCAATAAATGTATATTGCGTACTTATTGTTTTGCTTTATCGCATTATTTTTTTATCAAACATTTGTTCGCATGATTTATTTTGAAAAAACTGTGTTCCACATTATATATATTCATATAAATCAATATTGACACAATCGTAATAGACGAGCTTGTGCAAATTATTGATTTATTTTCGATATTATTTTCCACATTAAAGAGGTATTGGTGATGGATGGGAGGGTGAAAAGTAAGATACTTTCACTACAGGAAAAAATTGAATGAAATATTCATCGCTCTTTTACATATTTTATGTGCAATATATTTGAAAGCCGGTGTCATTCAGATGTCAAACAATGGCGCATAAATTATTAACGAATGTTTTTGAACAATAACAGCTTTACTGCCAATCAAACATACGATATAAATCGAACGTCTATACAAGTACAAATACATAATCATATATTATATTAATGTAATATTCTATGTAGCCGTTTTTAGTGTGACATTAGTTCTCGAGTAAAGTTTTTGAGAATCCATCACTTTTCTCCCCGTTGACAATAAATAAGTTTTCGAATCAAAATCGGTAAAAATATACAGTAGTCGTATTCTGTTGTGTTTTTGACGCAGTTTCGTCGACTCGCTTTCAACCCTCTAATGGGCGGAATTATTTTTCGCTTCAATGCCGTCTTCCTTCTTCCCCCAATTCTTCGTTTATTATTATTTTAATGAAATATCGTGTCATGCCGAGACATGAATTTATATTGAAGTTGCTTTTATTGTTGGCGGTAAAACTGACGATATTGTGCACACGGCAGTATAAAATATACGAATCTTTGTACGGTTGTAAAATTTCGAATTATTCCACGAATATTTGTTTAACGTTCGTTTTTGGAATTTTGACTCAATTTTATACGCGTTCTAAGCGATAAAAAAATCAGTCATGTTGTGCATTGATATCCAATTTTAACCAACGATATCGCTCTGCATACTCATATTTTTATTTGTAGAAGAAAGTGAATAGTGTGGTTAAAATGGTAGGACGTAGGGTCTTTTTAGTAATGGCAGTTACATTTTTGTATGTCAAAATTGCACTTTTACGATTCGAAATAAACCTACGAGACTGTGTAACTGAGTTGAAAGGGACAGTCTTCTTAATTTAATTTCGGTATTTTACGTTTTTCCAAATTAAGAGTATAAAATTTTATGTTATTGCCTTTTGCTTCAATTCTTTTTATTCGCTATATAAAATATAACAGAATTCTTTCTTAGAATCAATGCTAAATTTTTACTCTATCTGACATCTTATTTATAAATGTGACTACATACATATGTATGTATGTAGGTTTATCAAATTCCCAAGCAATGAGTGGTCGGATAGAAAATAACATTTTATTTAATCCTTTTCCGACGTCGTCTACGTACATACTTCAAAATATCAGAGTAGAGAGAACTGCAAGAATTTTCTCGATCGTAAATTCCGTTTGTTAGTCCACCGTTTCCGTTCAAAGGGAACCGAAAACGATGAAATCAAAAAGTTGCTCGTTGCCTGGATGGATCGGATGCACACTTGCTCTCTCTCCAATTTTCCATTCTCACCCGTCGACTTTTTGGGCACGTTTTGTCGGGAGAAGTAACTTAGAAGTAACTCCGACCCACTCTCCTTTGGACGAATTGCAGAGCACCAGTTGGTGGCAAGTTCATTTACGGCGAACTAATTTTTTGCTCGACGGATATTTGTTATCGTCAAAGATGAAAAGCTTTGGAAAGTAGAAGAGTCACAAAAACTTTCAAATTAGGAAATTGTACGTGCATGGAAAATAGTTATATATTTTTTTTTTTTATTTTATTTATTTATTTATTAACAGGTTTTAGCCCAAAATAGAATATTACATATACATATTTAAAATACATACATATAATTTAAAACGAAAAGAATAAGAATATATGTAATACTAGCTTTATTACCCGGCTTTGCCCGGGGTGTAATTAATATAATGTAATATAGTGTTTATTTAGTAAATTATTTCGGGAGCCCAAAAAAGGGGCCGCCGAGGCAGGAGGGGGGTCTGGGGGTTAGTAGGGGGCCGGCATTCCTTTTCGGGAGTCCAAAAAAGGGGCCGCCGGGTAAAAAAGAAGGGTTTGGGGGTTGGTAAGGGGCCGGCATAGCTTTTAGGGAGTCCAAAAAAGGGGCCGCCGGGGCTTGAGGGACGTCTGGGGGACGTTTTGGGTTCCCGAAATAATTTACTAAACAAACACTTTATTACATTATATTAATTACACCCCGGGCAAAGCCGGGTAATAAAGGAGGGACGCGGGGATGTGGAGGGGTGGGGTTAGGGTGGGGACGTACGTACTTAAATCTGCCGAAAACATCTACTATCGTGTGTACTTCGTCGTTTCTATTAATCGCGCCCGAGCAACGTCTGGTAATTGACCCATACGTACATATATACAAACTTAAGCGTTTTATATATTAGATCAGAGTCAAATGATATTTCAGTGGGTCATTGAGTGCAGAATTTGCCTAATATGTAGGTACATATGTATGTATGTACATATGTTGTTTGGCGATAATTTAATTCACCTCAGATGGGATTGTTTTTGTGGACTAAGTTTTTAACTAGCATAAAATTTAGATACCACACCAAATAGTTCCATGTGACAGTCATATTTTCAGGAATCTATTAGGTATACAAATAATGTGGATTCGGTTGCGCAATAAATGGATCACACCGTGCAAACAGCGCACTGATCAATTACGCGAAACAAATGTCTGGTGATGAAGATTTCGCTACTGATAATTGAATTGGCTCCCCGGGGTTTGTTTTTTAATGACGCCTCATCCCCCCATTTCCCCCATAGTTACAATGGCGCCCCTGATTGTAGGGCGTCGGCGACAGGTAATGCTCCACCTGCTCGTTCACTGATTGAAAAATTGAATAATCCCAGTGTAGTTTCAACATTATCCGAGTGCACTTAAAATGTCGAACCAGATTTCAGACGGCGTCTGCAACTGCTCCATAGCATTAATTATGAGATGGTGCGAAATGACGCGAGTTCGAAGTTTTTCTATGCACCGTTATGGTGCCTGTAAACGATCAACATTTTCAGCAATATGCTCGTCCAGCAACATTTTCGGCATCACATGCACAATATGTGTCGCAGTAATGTGTGGCTCAATGATTGCCGGCAAGTACATAGTTGCTGTTTTATTATTGCCCAGATTCGCCGAAGGTCAACACTCGTGTCGTGTCGTGTCCGCACCTCAGCGACAGACCCGCGTATGTGAGAGAGCAGGAAAGAAACATATTTTCGTATACCGAGCGATATCATCGGCAATATGTCAACAATACTCGCCAACACACTGCCATACCAGCAATAGTGGAACAATAGTGTCGGAAAACACGACTATATTTCCGGCCCACATCACCATATTGCAGTAATATTACCGGCAATGCTTGCCCGCAATAGATTGCCGTGAATATGTTGATCGTTTACAGGCACCTATACTATGTTATCGTTTATTTTAAACGACAGCTATTCTATAGGTTTTATGATTAAAATTTAATTTAATTCAATAGCATCTCTATTGAGCGTAACCTTTCCTCTGTCGAATTAATTTGCACTCGTCCGAGATAATAAAAAAAATGCGACCTTTACCCTAAATTTGCAATGATTTATTCAAATGTATTCGACCTGAGCTATGGAGTGTGGAAGGAGGTGCCCGGTGGGCGGTTAGTGGGGTACAAAGTGAGAGCCCGGTTCGAGGAAAAAATTTAATAATTCATACTGATCTTGTTATGTTTTTCGACTCGATTGCACTCCAAAATTCAAATTTTGTTTACGTTTTCAACTTCATTATTCCCGCGGCGATTGTGAATACAAACAAGGCCGACATTAAAACAAAAGCCCTTGCCCCCTTGTTCCACCTTCCCCCACGCTTTTCCAGGTCCAGTTTCCTTTTACGCTTTTCACTCTGCAGTCGTGGAAATCGGTCGGTGCATAAATCCGCTCCGGCCTGCCGTCGTCGGACCGAGGAGTTAATCACTCAAAAAAATAGGTGAAAAAAAGAATAAAAAAAATGGCCGGAAAATGGAAAACTTTGGAACCGAAACCTGAAAGTGATCGGGCGCCGGGCGATTTATGACCGGAAAAGAAACGAGCGCTACAAGCGAACAAAGGTAACACAAAGCTTCGACGGTCATAATTCTTTTGTTAGCGCCAAAATATTACGGCTCTAGCTCGCTTCCATGACCGAAGGAAGAAGATATTTCCAAAATTCACTCTGTATTACATAGTATGAATACGTATGTGTGTATGCATGTGTAGTGTACCTATTTATGCAGAACTATAAGTGCCTTCAAAAAATGAAGGCATTTATATTGGGCGATTTTCGGCTAATGGTGCATTTTATCAAAAGGAGACGTCTATAATAAAAAACGTCATATGAACAATGGTCCATAAATCAATCGTCATCATGTTATATGTATGTATGTGTTTTTAAAATATTCCATTAATAAGAACGCTTTAACTATGTAATTCATTTGAATTAAAATAAAGTCGGGGAAAAGTGTTTGGAACTTTTCAATTAATGCGTCTTGTATTCGCTCATGAATAGTGATAGTCGCTTTCATCAAATAGATAATATCCTAACTTTGATAACTCTATTACGACAATATCATGCTAGAGCTTTATTGCACAGCTTTGTTCTCGTTTATTGAATACGACTTGTTCGCAATATATTTTGATGCAATTTTGCGGATGAATTGTTGCATTTGCAAGTGTGCAAGTTGTGCACAAACTTCGGCACACCAAGTTATGGCAACGCACACACAATAAGCCCAATCAGCCGCTTGAACGTGAACAGCGTTTGGACTTTGGCCGACAAACAAACTGATTATAATTATTCAGTTTGTACATACATACATAGGTGTCCGACCAAGTTTTTCTTCGGCTGTTTGTCGCAAACAGCTGTATAACTTTTAATGCTAACCGAATAATTGCGAACGTTTAAATGCATGCAATGCACGTATGTACGTACACGTGGTATATGTCGTTTGAGAAATAATATATATTACATATAATGACCCCGCTTAAACACGAGCCATAAATATTTTAGTAATACGGACAGAAAATGTATTCCGAGGCTCATAAAATAAAAACCTCTAAAAACTGACAGGATATATTAGAAGAAAACTTTACGAGCGGTCAGTATGAAAAGGGTCCGACAAGGTATCTGGGAAAAATGAAAGGTTATGTTTGCATGTTTTCGCATTTAAGGAAAATTTATTTGAGTTCGAGTATACGTGCTGAATTGAATAGACGACATTAGATACCCCCAAACCCAAACAAAACTTATCGGCCAATATAAAATCGAATGTTGAAACTGGAGCAATTCTATCTATAGTATGATATTATATGTTTACTTCAACGATTGGAAAAAAATTCATTACAATTGAAATATTTTTACAATATTCAGACAGAGCCATCTTTTATTTTTAATGCAGTTCATGAACATACCAACAAATCCAATTTGATGCGGTATACACAATTGCGCTCATTAGACGGGAATTTGATTGCGAAAATTAGACCCGAACCGAGAGTTTATCGTCCGTTTTAACTGCGGCCGTTTCGCGACAATTGAATTAATTAAACAATAAAAAATACGTGTATTTTAAATTAATTTTTTACGACCCGCCTCGACGATAATAAAGGTCAGCGTATTTATAATTTCGTTACCGGCATGCGGTGTGGGTCCGAGAGACCCCGATTCACCATTAGGGGGTTAATTTGTCACATGGCGACTAATAGAGGAAAATTCTTTGATGCATTTTTGTGAAAACGGAATTTTTCCGACGTGTCGCAGTACAGCCCTATCGATTTCAAAGCATCCACTATCGGCATACATTAGTGCGAATTTTTGTAAACTATTCACCGGATTGTAGATAATACAGGGTTCATATATAAATATATGTACATAGGTATATAGGTTTAAAAATTAATTTTAATAAAACTAAAATTATGTTTAACGAATTTTGCACGCAAAACGTAGCCACTGTAGATAATCACACTGTAGAAAGAGTTGAGAATTATTTGTACTCAGGACAATTGGTAAATATGACTGAATGTAAAGAAGAAGACATGAGAGGAAGAATTAGCCTAGGATGGAGCGTTTTTGGAAGAAAGAAGTTTTTAAATCCAATATCCCGCTATGCTAAACAAAGAAGGCATACGAACAATGCGTACTGCCAGTTATGGCGTATGGATGTGAAAGATGAATATTCAAGAATGCTACGTAAGATTTAGTGCACACAGAGAAGTATCGAAGGATGTATTCTTGGTATAACAAAAAGAGCCCGTAAGAGGAATACATGGGTAAAAGGCATGATCAAATAATGGGTGCAGATGGCAGAAGGCATAGCAACAAGAATGGATGGCAGATGGACGCGAGAAATACTTGAATGGTTATTCGAGAGGATGTGAAAGAAAGCAAGGAAGACCGAGTGAACGATGGGCTGATGAATTAAGAAGAATGTGTGGGGTCAAGTGGATGTAGATTGAAAAGGAGAGACAGAAATGGAAGAGGAATGGAGAAGCCTTCATGCAGCAGTGGATGGTGAACGGCTGAAAATGATGAAAATAACATAATTTTTTGTAAAATATCAATAGTTCAGATGTTGTATACAATACAAAATGAAATAGCTATTTTTTTGCGTAGTTCGCACATATGTACATACGTACATACATACATACATATGTTTGTATGTATGTACATATGTACATTTCAGTGGGGATTTTACTAATGGAATGAACACCCGAATAATTCTACAGTACGTAATAATTTGGAATGGATTATTATTTAAAGGTGAAATCGCTTTTAAAATTCATCGCATAGATTCATCCATCGAAATGCATTGGAAATTTGATTGATGCGCTTGAAGTGCGCGTGTATTTAATTTCGAGAACGATATGTGCTTTGTGCAAAATTCGACGCTCCATTTAAGCCGCGTCAAAATGCGCTATGTAACATTTTTCCCCTTTGAGATTATTTTCGACAAATAACAACAATAATAGCTATAGCAACAATAATACAATAGAATGAGTTTTATTAAAAAAATTCGGGTGTGGCCAGCCTATGACTTTATCCATATATTTGAGGAATATAAATTGTAACCCAAAAACTGAAAAAGTCAAAAAACCGTCCACAAAGAAAAATAACAGGATTTTTGACTTTTTTTTTACAAGAAAAATTTCCCACTTCCGGTTGAGCGATTTTGATGATTTTTTTTTCACAGATTGTAATTAGCATAATGATTTGACGATTCTACAATATTTAAAAGGCCGAAATAATAAAATAACGAAAAATCGTTCAAGAGTAAACTACCACTTCCAGTTGGCGCATTTTGATCAAAACCGTATCAACTCTTATGCCTTATGTGAAAACTATAGATATTTAATTTCAACTTGATCGACTAAGGAGTTTCGGAAATATTGCGTGGTAACAGGAGTTTTGATTTTTCTACAAGAAAAAAAGCGAACTTTCGGTTGACTGATTTTAATGATTTATTTTTTCGTAACTAGGTATTGCTTTTAGGATTATAATATTATAAAGATACCAAATATTTAAAAGGCCGAAAAAAAAAAAAAAAACGAAATCTCGTTCAAGAGTAAACTGCCACTTCCGGTTAGCGGAAGTTGACCAAAATCATAATATCTCTTACATCTTACGTGAAAATAATAGATATGAAATTTCAACTTGATAGACTTGATAGTTTCGGAGAAAAAGTTAAAAACACTAAAAATCAAGAGTAAATGTACTACTTCCGGGTGGAAAAAAATGTTAAAAATTGTATTATTTTGAAGGTTTTTGTTACACATACTACAATTGCAAAATTTTAGCTTAATGTGTATCATAGTTTTGCTGGAAAAACCTTCCAAAGATTACACAAAAATTAGGTGACTTGCCAAGGGAAGTACCACTTCCGGTTGAAAAAATTTTTGAAAGTCTCATGGATTGTAATGGTCGACAAAAAATATATAAATATGATGTTTCAGTGTAATAGGATAAACGGTTTTTGAGTTATTAGCGATTCTTCACACAGATAAACACAGACATTATTATACCTGATACAAATCAGTCAAAATCTCAAGGTCGAATTTTTGCACGATCTCAATCACAATAAAATGGGTTATATCATGAACTGGCCGAACCTACCAATGTTGATTTTTTTCGTTAGGTGTGAACGAGGCTTTAGCTATGTACGATGTTGCAATATTCTATCGCGATCCACATACAAAGCGAGCGCATTTATCTTTATTATTATACGTTTTTACTTTACGAGCGAGCACTCTGTTTATTCTGCCATTATTGTTGAAGTTGGATGGTATAACGACTTGTGATCGTACACGTACACACGCGCGTGTATATAAATCTTGACATTTCGCGTCCGCAGTAAAACAATGCCTTTCGTATGTAGCATTTTAGGGGATGAACGGTTCGAGGGTGTGTGTATGGAGCGCATTAACATTTGGCCATAGTGGGACAACGGTCTCGCTACTCGTTCTAGCGTGTCCAATAAAAGCCTATTAATACGTGTATCATTGCCAACATACGTAGTGATAAATCTTCAAATGCATATTCAATTGTATGTTTTCGGAGAGAATTTGCGAAAATAATGGCCGCCCGATAATGTATTGCGAAATTCTAATGGCTGTTTTATAACTTTTTAATGGTTTTCGCCGAGGCGATCAGATGGTTACATTTATGTAGACGGCAAGGGAAAAAATCTATAATAGCGCCATCGATTGCTCGTTTATTTGGATGAAACATAATTTGGTGGACTTTATACTCCGGCTAATGATGCTCGACGAAAAATTCATCGAAAAGTTCTGGAATTTCTAGAAATTTTTGGGTAAGCACTCGATAGGTCAAGTGTGCTATAAAATTTATTTGTAAGTTGTGCTAGCTTAAGCTGTATCTAAAATTTTAGTGTGTAATAAAATTATACTTATTGCATCGTCAATTTTAGAACTTCTTCGATTTATTATACCTTTATAGGTGCAATAATTAATTCGTTCAATTTTATTGATAAAATTTTGATTTCAATACAACGGTGCATCGATGCCGATTTCCTAGAGTTTTAAGCATCAATCTGATATTATTGTATAATTTTAAACAACGATGTTTAATAGTATAAGGTAATCAAAATTTTGGATGTAAGCTTACATTTGGAAATTTCACAAAACGACGATGTTTAATTTGGCGTATTAAAATTATTAATTTAAAGTTTTTGTACACCGTAAAGATAGTATTCAAAATAATATTTGTATGTTTTAAGCATCATCATTCCATGACGACTTAATCATCTCATATTTTGGTATATTAATTTTGATACTGCGGTGTTGTACCTGCTTTGTTGTAAACCCAACATTCTGAAGTTAATTAAAATGTTAAACCTTCATATCCATATGGGCGATAAAAATAAAGTTTCTTTTAAAGGCGTTAAAAGTTTCGTAGCATCCCCGACTAAAAATACATACAATAGGTACCTACATATTATATTTACATACATACGTGTATTAAATTTCGCTGGAGCGCACTTCACCGATCCGATCCGAAAAACGAGGTGATTCTTTGTTCGCAATCCGTGTAATACTCCAGGGGCGATACATTTGTCGAGCTTTTTCTGACACATTAAATATAACCTTTGACGAAATCATTAACTGAAAGCAAATAGAGATCAAAACGAAGCGAAAACTATCCATCTACCATGTATATGTATGTATATGTAAACTCGGATACTGGGGGGGTTATCGTTTAAAATTTCTCGAGACGAGAGTGAGAGAGAGCCTTTGCGCGACAAAAGCGATCTCGGCTCGTCAAAATGCATGAAATTTCGCTCTCCTTTGACGTTCAATGGACTGTTTTTAATTGAATTTCATCGACAATTAGGTTTCCAACGAGATTCTTTTTTTTAAGTCCAGATTTTCTTTCAGCTGAAAGAAGCACGATATGCATTCAGCACCGGACGACGGAAACCGATACGGCGGCAACTAATTAAACTTTCTTCTTTTGTTCTATATGGGATTTGTGAAGTGAGTGAAGTACGAATGTAGCCAACTGAGATAAAAAGAACTCGTAATGAATAGATTCCATTCAAACATTCAGCAGAATGATAAAGGTAAATTTAAGGATATTTTAAAAATAATTTTCTTTGGTATATACTATAATTATGTAGATTTACCAAATAACTATTACATACATACATACATACAATATGTAAATAATATGAAAATTAATTTACGAGGATGAGTCAATATTCAATGTTGCTGTAATTTCTTTGCACACACGATCACATCACGTCATTGTTTTCATTATGGTGGAGATTTAAGATTGATTGGTCAGTTTTTGGGTTGTTGATTTGAATTTAACATTATTTTTTAATTTAAAAAAAGCTTTTCATTGTTCATATACTATGTTCACAATACATCTTAAACATATTTTAATAGCTACTGGTCCAGTGACCATTATCTATTTTACACATTGTTCATTTTGTTAGTATTTATAAAGATTATTTTATTTTAATGTTAGTGTTTAAAGCATAATAGGAGAAAGCGCTCAAAAACCTATTTGAATTTAACTTGAACGCTTCACTCCGTATGCAAAAAGGAACTAGAACTGACCAATCAAGCTTAAACGGTATTAAAGGCACAAAGATACGACATATGTACATACATACATACATAGCTGAAAAAAAAATCTTTTGGTTTAATTTAGTGACGTGCGTTCCCATTTTCAAAAGTGCCCCGAAGTGTAAAAGGTTGCGGAGCACTGATCCGGTGAAAAGCTTTGCATGCGGAGATCCGCCGCATACATAGCTTCTCAGTTTATTTGTTTGCATTTTTCAGCGATAAATATTCAGTTTTCATGAGCTCGCAAATGAGGCGAGGGTAGGAGACGCCAGTTGCGCATCAGCCTCTGCACGAACAGATCTCGCGCGTCCAAACGTATTTCAAATGGGAACGCGCGTTTTATTCATGCACCCCATTTCTCCACACCTGATATACAACCAATCCCCCCGCTCCTTTGGAAAACCTGCTACCCCCTTATTTTCAGCGGCAAAAAGCGGCTGGCATGATTGAAACATATCGCTTTTTTTTTCAGCGAAACTGCGATGAAAGGAGCTCGCTAGGCGCGAATGTTTCAAAGGCGAACGAACGCTCTGTGATGGTGTATTTGAAAATATTTTATCGAAATGCACTCGTTTCGTGTATAGATAGTCTTGTTGATAGAGCCTACTCATATGCTATAATTTTTTTTTAAGTTGTACCTATGTAGCTGTAGGGGTTGAAGTTGCATGTCTATCTTTTTATTACTCGTATGTATGTACATATATTGAATTCTTGCCGATTTTCGAAAATATTTTCCGACCAGTTATACCTACATACATATGTATTACGATGTGCCACTCTAACACGTTCAGCATTTGATACTTTGATCATTTGGTCCCCCGTTCCCGAAACCCACGCCTTACAAATTAGGTTTTGGCTTTGACTAATTAGTTAGAAATAGCTTTTTAATCAAATGGAAAATTTTATATGATGAACTCTTTCAGCTTCACGAGTGCCGCCCTCACGAGTGGATTAAATGAATAGTTCCAACAAAGGATTTTCATGTAGATTTCGACCCAATTTTATGGTGCAGCGGTCGCTAGCTGCCGGTGGCACAGCCTCGTGGATCGAAACACAAATAAAACGAATCTCACTTTTATTTGAGTTAATTTAATTGACGCGTGCGAACCGTTTACACGCCCACGTCGCGCTATTAAACCGACTAATTAGCCGACTGACGTGTGTACTTCGAGCTTTCGACGAGCAGAAGATATGCAAATAGTCGTTAAATATTCGCGACTTGCGTGGATATGAGCTCGTTCGTTCGATTTCGGGGGATGTCCATGCGATACTTCACTTTAGTGTGGTAAAGCCTCTTTTGTCGATGACGACGATCAATAGTTGCCCCCACTTCCCCCACGTCTCTTTAATTTTGGCGCTAATTAAACTTTGATAGGCCAATTAATGTATTGATGGCGGAAGCAAACCCCAATGGTGGTTTACATCGGCGGTTTTGAAACGGAATTTTGCGATGCGGGGGAATAAAATGGATATATACGATTAAAACTTAATCGAAGCAAAATATCATATTTTATCAAGGTACGTTTAACTAATAAATAGTTTGGCTATTGACTAATTTTACAATTTTCACTGAAAGTTAAATAAATTAAATTATGAATTTAGTGTGTGAATATTATTGATTATATTGATTTGATCGAAAAATGGTTCCGCGTTACCCATTTTGAGAGTCTGCGTGCGTTTGGCGCACGCGCTCCCACAGACACTCACAATTAGTCAAAACTAAGGCGTGTGTCATCAATTATTAGTGTGTTGGCCCCTGGGAGGCATTACAAACATTAGGACGCTAACTATGCCTGTGCAGAACTATGCCTGCCTTCTCAGATATTCACTATAGTTTAGAATAAAAGCCACCAAAGCCATTATGTATGTATTAACTATAGTTGCGCACGAGCCCGCTCGGGAAAACTTTTCCGAGCGTTAATTTATGTCAGACCTACTTCCCCCTCTCCCGTTCATATAATTATTCCTAAAATATCGTCCGATTTGTGGCAAACTATTTAAGAATCTATATAAATAGAAGGGCATGATCGAATTGCAGATTTTTCCGTTGCCTTTTACAAAAATTGAATTAATGGTTGCTGTGAGTGTGTAGGGTGTGTATCAGTGATCGATTTACTTGTCAAAAAGATGAATGAATTATGTGCTTTTTTGTACGGAGAAATAAATTCGCTAAATGTCGTTATACTTTGAAAGTTACCTTTTTTCGCGATAGAGCCTCTATTATGTTGTTATATTTAAGTGAAATATGGTTCAAAACTTCCGTATCCGCACTTCACGCAAAGTATAGCCTTTTATCGTCATAATAAATTCGACGAGAGCATAATATTACGGCAGTTATAAGTTTAGAACGTCCATCAATTATTTTATCAAAAGTTTTAATTGATTATCAATTCTTCATTTCTTTCGCGACAAAATAAATCGTTGCTTTAACTTTAAATTAATTAAGTTTCAAAAATAACCGTTCGTTGAGTTCTTCCGCGAGGATATTTCATTTTTAATTGGAAAAGTTGTAGATCATTCTCTGCGACTATCTGATTGCTGCACAAACAGTGATCGTCAACTTTTTACGAGATTTTTACATTTTTGAAACGCGAGTTCTATGTACCTACATACATTCAGATAAATATGTAGTTTTTATGTGATAAATAATGTGTTTTCACATTTTTTTTATTTCACATTCGACTGTTTATGAATTAACTAATGATTTATTAACGAATCGAATAAAGGAAGACATTGAATTTAGCGTACTCTACTTTGAGTAGAAAATGCGTTCCGGAAAAGCTTTTTCGAAGTAAATCGCAAATACATATGTATGTACATAGTGCAAAACGCTATTCAAAATATAACAATGTATTGGATTTTTTTATTTGATACAAATATTTGATCAATCCCAACTTTTCTTTAAGAATGTCAGAAAAACGTTGAGCGAACGAGGGGTAAAAGTTTTGAAGATCGTTAGCGATTACCGATGTAGAAGAATTGATCGAATTTTCGGGAACAATTTTTCAACGTGATTTTTCCCTCATGAAGTAATATTAACGCGCTTTTTACCGTCGAGCTTTTCCTTTTTTGCTAAAACATTATTTCGCAGCACGAAAAGTGGTTAGAGGTCATTTTCGTTCTTTTCACATCGTAAAACGGTTTCATTTTCTTGTTGCTCTGCCGGTGACGTTTTGCTTTAATAACAAACGAGGAAAGCCATTTTTTATCGCACATTATAAAAACTTCAACCAAAAGTAAAAAAAAAAGTATACCTACATATGTACATACTTATAGTAAAAAACTGAAAAAAAATTCTCGCTATCGCCACATTATTTTGCCTTTTGTTAAATTCGCTAAAACGGGGATTGCAAAGTGAGGTGTCTGCTTTCAAAACTGTCACGATGCAATTTCCAGTAGTCTGCTCGCGGCACAACCGACACAAATATTTGCGTCTGGGCCTCGCAATGGGCCGCTGAATTATTAAGCCAGCCCTGGCGTCGGCGTAATGGAAATGTCGGTCTTTATTCACATAAAAAAATAAAAAATATATTTGCAGAACCTCAAAAAAGTCTTGTCAAACAACTGAACTTGATGATTACAAATACCTATACACACTACTGTTAAAGCGCAATTTTAACGCATAATATAACATGTTCATTTGAAGAAAATTCCTGGTAAAGTTAAAACAAGTCTCTTCATATGATTTGAACATATTTATGATACGTTATTGAAGTAAATCCGTTACTACATATGTACATACATATGTAGTATCAATTTACTAGTATATGAGGATATGTCGCTGTCGCTTAATTGACACAACGATTACGTCTATGTGTGACAGCGATATAGCAATCTCGTCTAATTGTTGCTCGCTGTTATATAATCAAGATAATTATTCAGCCTATCGAGAATACGGAGAATGTGCCATTCGATTTCCACAATAGAATTTCAAAATAAACTGCGCCCAACGAATCGTTGTGAGCCTAACGATTTTAACGCGGCCAGATAATCCAGACGTAGCACTAACAACTCCGCAAAAAAACAAAAGAAAAATCAGGAGGAAAATAAAACGGCCATTTTTATAACTATCATGATTTGAAGTATGCCGCCGATGTCTGTCTATCCGCCTTAAGACTTCTATTGTGTGCTGTAAATAAAGATAAACTGTCGCGACGTCGTTAAGTTTAAACTTAGAGTGGATAAACAAACATTTTATAGTGGCAATGTTGAAAACTATTAAAAGAAAATCTACCACGAATTCCAACTGTTAAGGCATCCGCACACCGCTGCGAACAGGTAGGAAAATCTCAAGGGTGGTATGATAGGGAGTTGTATCGCATAGCCGCGATTTTTTCAGTTAAGCCAAACAGAACGCGCGATAGCTGAAACGACAGCAAAGTTTGGCTTTAAACGCTAAATATTCGGGCATAACCACGTAGTGAACTTTAGTTTGCCTTGAAACGGGCGTAGGGGGTGGCGGGGGCGATTATATACGTCCATTATATATTTGTTAGCTGTTATAATAGATATATTACGTTAAGTAGTGCAAAAACAATTGATTATTAATAGAATTGAAACAAATTCCCAATAAATAATGTTAGATGCGCGTGTGTGGCATTAATGCACGAATAGAATAACTGAATACGATTTGCCGATTTCGATGACCTTTGTGGAAAAGTTGTATGTAAATAACTCTGACTTGAGAATCGTGAGTGAGATACAAACGTTCCGAATGTGAGGTGACAGATGGTAGTTTGATAGGTTGTGAGTGACAAAAGCCGACGTTTGCGCAGGCCGGTAGAATTGCGAAATTCGCTAGATTTGCCTAGCGAAATTCGCTAGGTTTTCATGCACGATTTCGTAGTGGTGTGCGGGCGCCTTTAGAAAATAAAATTGAATTCAATATTAAAGGTATAATGTTCGTGAATATATTTATAATAACATATATGAATTTCATGATAAAATTGCCAACTAGCGAACCTTTTGCACGTGGTCGGACTTAAGTTGGGTTGCAGCGGCAGCGGTTGTAAAGTGTGGGGTCGCTTTTAATCGCGTCAACTGTCCCACAGGTGAGCCTGTGGACATAAACGAATAGCCCTTTCAATCCCCATGTCGAGGGAGTTGTTAAAGATGATTAGCAACGTTATGGTTAGATTGTAATCGAGCGAGTGCTGGACAACTTTGTATGTTGATCACAAAGTGAACAAAGAATTTTTTTCAAATTACAATTAATTCATATTACTAATACTAAATTTTATAGTAGGTATGTACATACGTTGTTTCTATTGTGACAAATGAAATCCTGAGGATTTTCGAGGATTGAATTTCCAATACGTCTGTTAATACACCATAGTAGATAGCTTATAACGAAATTGTTCGTTTCGGTGACAAACAATGAAAAATGTTTCGAAATCAATTGTCGACACAAATTGGAAATTGAAAATTTCAATAAGCGCAAACAGGGACACACCCGTTTATCCGGTGATTCGATTATCCCATTATCCGTCTCTTCGGATCGGGCGCGCGTTACGCGTATTTTCACGTGAAAATTGCGTACTTTTACCCGTATCTCCCGTTGTATTTTTCACAATGAAAATATGTGTCTGTTTTTTTTATATTATTTTTTTCAACTCGAAAATATGCAATAAAAGCAGTCGTCCAAATGTAAACACGGGCTACGTTTCACATTCAAACAATTCCTTGATTTCTCCGGGGACTTTGAATGAAAGGGACAAGCGCGCTACCTACACCAGAATGACACGTACGCGTATTAAAAATATCGACGTTTGAAAACCGAATTAAAAAAATTGTCCGCGCGGAAAAAAAGCACACATTCGGCGCACTCAATTTAAAAAAAACAAATAAGGTGTGACCGTATAGAATCCAAATGTCCTTTATGAGTTGAAACATGATGGTGGTGTATGTATGTACATAGGTATTTTTGGTATTGTAGGTACGTATTGTTAAGTGAACTGTGGATAGTCGTCTTAAAAGTTATCGTATATTTGGTCTGAAGGTTTAAGGCAAGGGGAAACAGACCAGATCGGAAAAAAGGATGGTTCCCCTCGAAAGCAACTATCGAAGGCTTTAAGTCAGCGCTTCCGGTGTAATTAAATTAAACGGAAAACGTAGGAAGGGGATTTACCGCGCGCGGGAAAATTCGACGCTCTCGGAAAAACCGACCCTTCGAATGAATTTTTAATGCGAGACTTTTCCTTCGATCGTCGGCGAAGTGAAAAAAAATATTCTCAGAGGAACGTTTGAGAAGTACACTTGTGGCAATTTTCGCCCCGTGAACATCGGCCAATTTAATAAATGTAATTTTATTTAATTCGTAATATTTTCAATAGGCGAGAAATCTTGTTAATTTTAATGACAGCTCAGACGCTAGAGCGTTTGTCTCTAGAGAAAAAGGCCCTTAGTTCGATCCCTATGCAAATATCACCAATGGCAACATCTGGATTATAAAAAATATCCAGATCGGTCGTCTCCTGTTGGAATTTGTCAAATTATCTGACAGATGAGAGACGGTTCTATAAAATTGGCACCACGCAAAAATTCCTTCCTATCAGCAACCAATTCATTGTCCGTTACTTCCCCTCCTCACTTCATTTTACTCCACAAAAAAGAAGTACATACATAGTCATAAAAAAAGTGGGAAGTAATCAATGGACACTTCCACTACCAAAAAAATATCATCAAAGCAAAAACCTTCTACTGAATGTCCAATAAAGGACAGATTGCAGAGAGAAGATTTTTTTTAATCATGATTCAGTTTTAAGCGAGACAACGTGAGCGCTTTTACCGCTCGTGTCAGTAAAAAATTTACTTTATTATAAAATTAAGTTTTTTATATGATATTCGCGTAAGCGAAAAGGGAAACCCTACGATGTTTTAATTAAAATAGGTGTGAATTTTTTAATTAACAAAATAATCTCGTATCAAATGTCACGTAGCGAGTATCGGTTGTTTGTCAGGTTGCGTTGTAAATCTCATTCGCTCTACCACACCGGGAAGTAATATATTTTTCATTGTGGTCGTATTATTATTTATAAACGCAACGAGGGAGGTGAGCCGTAAAGAATACGCTTTACAGTCAGTAAAAAAAAATACATAAAACGCTTTGAGGTACGTTTAAAGATTACGAAAAACACTCTCCGTTTGCGTTATGCGAATATATTTGCAAAGAAAAATGTTCGAGGCTTTGAGGCTCGCTTTTGCTACGTCTGACCAAATATCACATATTTACAAAGTACACACACGGTAAATAAATACATCGTATTATATAAAGACACGCGAAGTAGTAAATAAATTGCTTAAAATTCTACCGCCGATTCGCAAAGGGTTGTTAAAAATAGAACACCTTTAAAATTAGCTGTATTTACATTAAATTGTCGTTTTCATCAAGGAACGAACACATCTAAATTTAGTGTATTAATTTTCATTTTATTTAAGTAATAATAATAATGAAAATAAAATAACACTTTATTATTTTTGTTTTAATGGACAATTTATCATCTCGCGCAAAATAAAAGAAGCCAACTTTATACAAAGTCAACTTAGACTTTAATTTATTATATGAATACAAACGATGCCTCTTTTAGCTTACTTATTAAGTTTTATTTTTATTTTTCTTTTTCGCTTTTCTTAAGAGATAAATTTTTCCAACTATTGTAACATAAATGTTGTTCTACATAATTCTTTCGTATCTGTGAACTTTCAACACATCTCTCACTGTACATATGTATATTTTTGTAACTTTTCACTTATCAATCTAAATAAAATCCGAATTTAGACTGTTGCGTCTCCTGGAAAAATCGCTTGTTCCCCGAAGACTCGGAAAATTCGCATTTTCCGTCGATCTCAGTGTACACGACGACGATATGTGCGATGTCGAAACGAACGAGAGTAGTAAGGGGTGTGAGGAAGGGAAGGGGTGGATGACGAGGGATTTTCTTTTTGCGGTGACGTCGTGTGACAGTTGGATCATTACGTTTTGTATGCCCAACAATTGTATACCCCCATAATACGTATTAATGTCGCCAGACGGGCTCCATTTCAAAGGACAATATCCACCCTGATGAACAATATGTCTTACATTCTTCTACATGTATCTTTTGTACGAGTTTTTTTCCTACTGTGATATCTGAAATTTACAGTATAAAAGCATACATACGTTACTTTGGTCTAAAAGTGAACGCGCTCTAGCCTGAAGGTATGAATTGACGAAAGAAAAGTTTAAGTTTAAGTTTAAAAGTTTAAAAAAAGCAGGATTGTTGTGAATCACCGAGGTTGGTCCGCGTGTTTTGATTCGCTATTCATACAAATACAAACAAGACCTTTTAAAATAATAATAATCGGTTTTAGTTCACTGTTCACTGAGGTGCACTGAAACGGAATTCTATTAATTTAGTTGGTGAATACTTTTAATTAAGCGGTATTAACACACCCCGACGCCATTAAAAAAGTTTTATCGGTGATTTTAAGCTGTATGTTAACATTTGGAAACCGGTGTATTTTACGATGTTGTAAATACGTTTGATTTATTAACGGTAGTCGGGCAATCAAAATATAGTTCGAATAATATACATACAGTTGGCGAGTGTATTTAACCTTAAATTTTAAGCCGCGCGAAAATTTTGATGTATATTTTGTTTATATGCCACGAGTATGTTTGCGTGCGATGTGAATAAATATTCTTCGCACGCGAAATTTCGTTTTTCTCTCGTATTTTTTTTTTTCGCTTTTTTGCGTACGATTAAAACGCTTGATTGTGAGTGCTTGTGTGCGCGCGTTTTTTTTTTTATCATATCAAATATCAAAAAGTTTCTATTGGAGATTTTATCGGAGGGCAAACAGATTTTAGTTTATGCAAGATCCGCTTTCCTACTTTATTTTTATTTTTAATTTCTTAAAATTTATAATGAATTATTTATAAATTGGTAATTTAGTGTTAAAGAATGTTACGCAATATCCAGTGCACACAGAGAAGCGTGGAAAGATGTATGCTCGGTATAACGAGAAGAGATCGTAAGAGGAATACATGGCCAAGGTGGCAGATATAGCGGAACGTGTGAAAAAGTTGAACTGCCATTGGGCTGGACACATAGCGAGAACAATGGATGGCAGATGGACGCGAGAAATATTGGAATGGTATCCGAGAGATGTGAATGAAAGCAAGGTAGACCGAGTGGATGATGGGCTGATGAATTGAGAAGAATGTGTGGAGTCAACTGGATGCATATTGCTCAAGACAGACAGGAATGGAAGAGGGTTAGAGAGGCCTTCATCCAGCAGTGGATGGTGAATGGCTGAAAATGATGACGATGAATTGAATGTTGATATACCTATTCATAAATATTACATTACTATAAATACGTCTACTATTAAAATGAATACAGAATGAATGCACTAATTTTTATTGAATCAAATATACTATCGGTTTCAGTATCGAAACATTATGCCTGTAAATATCAAATGAGCCGTTACAAATGAAAGTGGTTATAAATAAAATAAATATTCCATATCTGTTTGTAATAGAAACTACCATTTACTCAATTTTTTTTTAAATTAGACTTAAATCGCTTTCATCTGTAACGGCTCATATATTGAAATTCGTGGAATTAAAAAGCTTCCGTAAAAGTTTACATTGAAGGAAATTAATAATAGTATTAAAATTGAATCGAAAATAAATGTGGAGAATTGTTTGTCTCTATAATATTATATGTATACGGAGTGGAATGTTTAAATCAAACAGTATCGACTAGGATAACATCTTGTAATCCTCGGTGTGTGTGTATAGTAAATGGGAATTTTGTATCTGAGGCGCGGCACGTATTAACCCTTAAGCCGCGACTGGCTTATCGACGAAGTGAGCTTGCGGTGCCTCAAGCGAGCTAGCACGCGAACGCCATTCAATTCCACTTCCGGTGCATCGACCGAGATTAATGTCCGTAATTACGTGCGGGGGGGAGTGCACTTTTAATAGGATACTGAGCCCCCTAGGATGCATCCGGATGCACCCCCGCACCGCTAATCCCAGATCCCGAATCCCGCAACGACCGTACATCCACTTTGCAAACAAAACTTGCAGGGATACGCCGATTGAATACTCTCCGTTCAAAAAGCTTCATGTGGGTCAATATTAAAATTATACTAGACGAAAATTATTCAACTCGCGCCATATTTCGTCCGTAATACTCGCAACTTCCGGCATTGAAATGGCATGGAAGCGGAAGCGTTTGTATTTATTTAAATATGCGAATTGTCGCTTGAAGTGTGATTTTTGACGTTGTAGTGTGTGGAATTAGTATTTGCTTTTGCTTGGGGTGACGTGTCAAGCTCTGCGAAAGTTACGTGGAAAGCAAAAGAGACGTTTCTCGAAAATATGTATGTATGTATATACTGTATACATACATACATTTGTGCTGAATAAGCAAAGTCAGAACAACCGTCGACGATTTTTCATTTTGAATCGGAAAATGCGGAAGATGCCGTGTCATTTCGCCTGTCATTCAAACGATAACGCTCGACAAAGTAAAATATATGTAATAGTAATTTTTTTTCAGTATTACTATTATCTAATGAGCACATAGTATATTGTTACTGATGTACATTTATTTTTTTATTTACATGGAGAGGCGGCATAGCCGATAGGCCCACGGGGTTTGGTACAAAAATTAAAATAAGATAAAAACAAAAATTAAATTAACATAAAAAATAAAATGAATAATGGTCCATTTATCAAAGAATTACAAATACCCATTTTTTTTTCTAAGAATATATCTAGTTGATTTTTTTATATAAATTAACATTTTTTTAAAGTGACTATTGAATCCGGAAGACTATTCCAAACTTCAACCACTCTATTTGAAAATAATGAATCTCTAACAATCTTATTTGATTTTTCTTTACGGAGTCTAAGAGTTATGACCTCTTAGATGAGGGTTCTCACAGGTTTGTCATTTCACATGAATAATGATTGTTTATTATTTTGAATACTTCAATTAAATCACCTCTTAATCTCCACGTCTCCAGTGTGGAGAAATTCAGTCTTTTCAATATTTCATGATAAGGTAGTGACCGAAGTTCGAAAGGCATTTTTGTAATTCTTCTTTGGACCCTCTCGAGACATACATAGAATATCTTTTCTTTAAATGTAAATTTTCCTCATTTAATTATTATACGCACTACGATAAATTTAATTGTAGTGCTATAAATGACTTGAAAGTCTATTTTATTATTATGTATACATAATACATAAAAACAGCAAAGAGGACTCTTTCAGTCCCAACTTAATTAATTGACTGATTCACAGTCACTATATTTGTCAATCTAATATCGGCGTACGATGTATCGTCGATCTAATTTTGTCTAAATGACAAATGTGGTTTAAAATGCTAATTGAAATACATTGTACATACATAATTGCTCAGTTTTTAGCACAAGTGTATTACGACTTTTCACTTTCAAGTCGAGATTTCTAAAGATTTTGTCTGCACTTGAAAACGCTTTTGATTCGGAAATTTCGTTGCGATCTTATTATTGTATTTGATCGCCTCGTCGTTTATTTGAAACCGCTTTTCCTTTTGCGAAAGTAAAGTATTTACGAGCCCCGCTCTTGTTGACGATTTTGCGTTTTGACTGGAACGTTTCCAAGGCGTCCTTTGAATCTTTGTAATTCCACGGTTTTGCTACCCTTCGGGCAAAAACAACCCCATCCTTTAAGACCGCCCGCACTCTAAACCCCTCCTCCCTTCAGGCGAAAGTTCTAGCGTCTCGGCGCTTTTTACTCGACGACGATTCGTTCCAACAATTGCGATAAGTATTCGGGAAATCGTCTTAAAAACTCGCGGTGACAAAATAAATTTCTCCGCATTCGCCAGTACATTTGTTTTAACACCTCGAACGAGAAAAGCCGACGCGGAAAAACCGCCCCTAAGCCGCCTTAGAAAAAGTTGCGACTCAAAAATACCTATTCTCCCCTTGTCGCATTCGGTCGGTCTACGTGCAACACTCGCAACACACAGCATCTAACTTTAACGATATAAAATACGATAATAGCGTGTGAAAAATACAAAAAAAAAACATACATTCTTCTTTTCGTCTGCGTCGTAAAACTTGACGAAATAGCGTCTCCGTTTGTTTGGTGAGGAAATCTGTTCGCGTCACGCGCTCATTGTTATTCGGTCGACACGTGCGCGGTTAGTCCCCGTTAACGGGACAATTTGTCAAACGAGAAACGGATAAATATTCACGTGGTACGACGTTTTGACTAGCGATAATTTGTCAAGCAAATATCGACCCTAAACCCGTCCTCATACGCGGCAGTATTAACATTCGCCGAATGTAGAAACGTTCCGTCGAACTTTGTCGCTTGCTGATTGGAGCGACCCCACTCTGATTCGATTTGAATCCTCTGAAATCAGCGATTAAGTATTGCAAAACGTAATTCGACGAAAGAATGGAACTGTCGCGACTGAAGAAACTTTCGCTGTAAAAGCGTTCGTGCTTTGCGCGGAAGAATAATGGATTTGCTATTTGTCGCTGAATAAATTCATCGATAGATTCGAACACTTCACATAATGAAAAGTGTGTTTATCCAGTGACAAATGTATTCGTAGACTATTTATCATTGGACTATAAAATAAAACTTCGCGTCGTTTCTGCACACCGACAATGCAACTACTATGAACAAAGATGATTTTTTTTTTCAGAAATAAAATTCAATTCTATTCAATAAACATTTTATTACGAAACTGCATTCACTAGGTTTCACAATTAAATTGTTATTCGATCAACAAAAAAAGATTTGCTGTAAACAAAAATTAATCTCACATAGTCGATATATGTATGTATGTAGAAACCCTTTAAATTTCGAGACTTTTCCAAAAACTTTTCTCAAGCATAAGAAGAAAGCTCTAGTGAAATGACGAAAACAATAAAGTTTCCAATCGAAAGCCCCCTCTGCGACGACGCTTTCAATCAAACCTTTCGATATGCATAAAACGTCAAACTTTTTTTCGATACGTTTACATACCTATATGTTTGTATATTCGTATATGTACTCACGTAAGTGGGTACCACGTAACACATAGAGCAAGTATGTGATTTTGTGTGTTCGTTTTTCGCGCGAAAATTGGATATTCCTGTTGTGTCGGAGTGAATTTTGCGGGAAATCGCAAGTTATGCCTTATAATAAACCCTCCAGAATTTGGGGATTCGTGTCGTTCTCGTTCGACACGAATCTGCGCGATAGTGATAATTGAAAAGGCGTGTTGGGGTTGGCGCGAGTCGCGCATAAATCACTTACGCGCGCCGAAAGGGTTAAAACATTTCGCGGCTATGTCGCGGTCGATTAGTTTGATCGACGCCGTACACCTTTTAATACAATGCAGATATACCTAAGTACTCGATTATATATATTGTAATTGGACTTATATAAGTTATATACATATATAGGTATATTGTAATGTCCTTAGGGACGCTTTATTGGTCGTTAAAAATTAAAGTGCAATTTCAGGAATGCGATTGCAAATGAGTTGATCGTCGACAGCCCAATTGAACTATCGTCGCTATATTTGCTCGGATCCGGTCTCAACGGACCGATATCTGCCAATTGATGAGCAAATTCAACATCTCCAGTTGTCCGTTCAAATATTAATGATAGCCGTTCCTAGAAATCTGAATCTCGAGTAGTTGGCAATTGACGTTGAAGACTAGCCCCATTCACATTCACGGTGAATGCATTCGCTAATTGATTAGTTGAATTTGAACCGAAGCAATATCAGGGAAAATGAAAATATAGTGCTTAATACAACAATGAAAAAGTTTTTCAAAAGCCGTAATAAGCCTTGTGCTATCAATCGAACGATTCGTTCATCCGTGTTCTGTTCGCTTAAGATGAAAGCCATTGTATAAAAAAAATATATACTTTTTGTATGAAAATAGTAATCATTCTTTTTCATTTATACATATATGCATATTATCAAACGTGTATTTAAGAAATTTAGTATCCAGTTGCTGTCAAAAATTTATAAATCCTATATTAGACCTAAATTAGAATTTGCTGTAAATGTTTGGAACCTTACATAACTTTAAAAAAGACTTGTATGTTTAGAGAGGGTTCAAAGAAGGATTACTAAAATGCCATCTGAACTTCGATCACTATTCTATAACGACAGGTTGAAGTGAATGAGTCTCACTTCTTTGGAGACGAGAAGATTGTGAGGCGATCTAATACATAGAAGTGTATAAAATAATAAATAATCAATATAAATGCCCAATAAAATACCTTCTCACGTTCAATAAAAGCGCACATCTCAGAGGTCATACTCTGAGAAAAATCTAACAAAATTCACACAGACTCATTATTTTTAAATAGAGTGGTCGAAGTTTGGAACCGCCTCCCAAATCAGCTAGTAACTTCTGAAAATATAAATATGTTTAAAAATCATCTCGACAAGTTTTCGAATATAAATGAATTTTTGTAATCCTTCAAATATCAAATATAAATAACTAAAAAAAATAAAACTGTGTGTACAATTTATATCAGACCCCTGAGCTCCATCGGCTATGCCACCTGCCCATGTATTTTAAATAAATAAATAAATTCTATCGGTAGATATTACATATAATACACCATATGGTTGTATTTTTTTATGTAATTATATTGGTAATACATATTATGAATTATAAATAGTAATTTAATAAATCTAAGTACATAAGAGAAGAGATCTTTTGAAAGAAGAAAATTACCAATTACATTTTCGATTTTCAATATAATTTGCTCAAAAATTAACCCTTGAAAAGAGATTCAATTTGCAAAATTCATGACTTATTTTTTTCTCGACTTACATATGTACATATGTACCACAGTTGGTGGATTATTTTGTATACAATATATACTCGTACATATACACCTATACATACCTACTCGTGAGATAATATTAACGTGATGTTTGTTTTATTATACGTATATATGTATGTACTCGTATGTATGTATGTGAGAAGTCACAATTCAGTTTTCAAAGCACATACATTAAGAGAAGCAATCTAGAAATCAAATTAAACTTAATCTGAGTCGAAAACTATGTATTTACTGATCGACAAATGTTTGTTTCATCCGAGACGTTTGGCAAATAATAATTGAAACGATATCTTTGATAGCAACTGTGACTTCGAGGACCTCTGCGACAGTCGAGTGAAGGTCTCCAGAGGAGGGTCACCGTCGTTCAGAGGGCCAAGTCCTCCTCACCGAACACAAATAACAACTTGACCCTTCAATTAATTTAATAACTTCGATCGGCAAGGTTTAGGTGCGCACGCTCGCCCAGTCTCCGATGGGTCGCTGATTACGGGTCTAACTCGCCGTGCAAACATACCCAAAACTCGATGACTGAATTTTAACTCAATAACGTATTTCGATTCGTAAACAGACCGCGTATTTATTAACGCGAATACGCGAAACTTGGCCGACGAGATTCGCGCGGGCCCCGAGCACGTATGCAAATTTTTGCGTAGTTGCAAACGCACGCTACATATTAAATTTAACCGTAGTGTATCGAACTAACTGAACAATTACGTAATGCGAAGAGTATCGTTCAAAATTAGCATTCATTATTATTCATTGCGTATTCGTGCCAAGATACTCGGGTCAATTTAGGTAAAATTTGACTTGAAATATAACTACGTACATAGGTAGGTGCGGCTGGTAAGTGAAAATTCGTGTGTCTCCACTTTTCGCTCAGTTAGCGTACACTTTGCAAGACGAAAACTCAAAGTGGCGCTTTCCGAGACTTTCGAGCCTCAGAGTTGACCCAGTAATTATCATCGGTAACGAGCCGGTTAACGTATCAGTTAAAAGTTTGCCGAGTTAATTTTTGCTTATCGCGGATCTGAGGCGAAGTTCTTTGTGCGCGACGAATAATGGCCGAAGCTGAATTTCGACAGTATAAAGTCGAGTTTAAACATAATAAGGACCGGTTTAAAGCCCGCGCGCGCTTGCGAGGACAATGTAGCGATAAGGACGACTCGCCCGGAACAGTTTCGAAATGGTTGCGTATAAAAAGGGAAGTGTTAACTTTGCGAAATTATCGTACTCGGTTTCGGTATGCTAAAATCGTCGACGGCGGTTTTCCTCGATTTCCATTTGCAATATTCAATCGGCGTGTCGTTAAATTGCGCTTCCAAAAAGTGTAAATAAATTAATGGGCGCAGTCTGTTTCGCCGACCGGTTTCGATTGATTGAGTCGTTACTCGTGGATTGTTTTGTGCTACGGACAATATTTAACGGTATAGATATATCGGTCTTAATAACTATGTACATACATAGGTTGTATATGACGACCTATGTATGTACATATATATGACCACCTATGTATGTACATACATAGGTCGGTCTTAATAACTATGTATGTACATACATAGGTGTACATAATATTTGTTTTTTAAATAAATTAGAAAACAAACGTGCGCTTATAGCACCTTCTCGCTAATGATTTTAGTTTATTCGGAGTTAAAATGTATTGGTGAATTGCAATACACGCAAGCAATGTCAGTTATTTGATTATTATTAAATAAATGTAGTGTTATCGTTTTGAACATTTTGCCTTTCGGCAATTTCGAGCGTTCGCGTGGATTTTCAACAATTGACTGTAACGAACTGCGCAATCCAAAAGTGATAGTTAGCAAATCAAATTTATTGCATGACAATTGCATCGCCAAGCGTGATTTGAACGAGTTACACCGGCAATGCACGTGAAAACTATAAAGCGCAGTTTGAATATTATGAAATGTTCGTAGTGTTTGCAACGCAAGCTTTGAACTCACGGATAAGTTTCGATTTAAACTTCAAAGCGAAGCGAAAGCTTGTCCAATGCACAGTTTCTACTGAAATAAAATGACACACGGAAAATAATCTCGGATATCTTCGACAATTCAAACTGGATTTGTAGATATGCTGCTACCTTTTATCGCAGTCAAAGTTACATAATTACATTAAGTTTTACTTTGTAATATAACAGTTTATTATTTAAATTAGCATCTAGTCACTAGTGTTTGCGTATTTCAAGGTTTAGTATACATACATACATACGTATGTATATATATGTATGTAGGTATACTGAGTTGATGAATTGAAAAATATGTGTGGAGTCAAGTGGATGGTCAATTTGGTTAATTTTTCTAAAACCATCTGGCCCATTGTAATCAACTACACCTCTGTACAAGATACTTCTTCTGGATTTTAAATTCTTTTCTATTAACTAATTCCTAGCCCCACATTATAATATTATGATTATGTATGTATGTACATATATTATATCCTCTTATATACGTACTTATCTGCTTAAAAAAGATGGCATACGACCAATGCGTACTATCAGTTATGACGTATGGATGTGAAACGTGGATGCTAAATTCAAGAATGTTACGTAAGATCCAGTGCACACAGAGAAGCATGGAAATATGTATGCTTGGTATAACAAGAAGAAATCGTAGGAGGAACACGTGGGTAAGAAGTATGACCAAAGTGGCAGATATAGCGGAACGTGTGAAAACTTTGAAGTGGCAATGAGCTGGACACATAGCGAGAAGAATGCATGGTAGATGGACGAGAGAAATACTGGAATGGTATCCGAGAGGATGTGAAAGAAAGCAAGGTAGACTGAGTGGACGATGGGCTGCCGAATCGAGAAGAATGCGTGGAGTCAAGTGAATGCAGATTGCTCAAGGCCGACATATGCAGTGGATGGTGAACGGCTGAAAATAATATACACTTTTTATCTTTGTTTGTATTTCAGCTTCTTAAACGCTTCCATAATGCAAAGCTTCTGATGCATTTTCCCGTCGATTGCTTAAATTTTAATAGAAATATTGCGTAGGTTCGTGCTTGTAACCAGTTTAATTAAATTTTTACTTCGGAAATTAGACTTTTAAAATAAATAACTCACTTATTGACTTATTGCATTCGGATAATATCAGATACAGCTCGTTTTATCTCGATGTCATAGACACGTCGGGCAATTATCAAGTATTCGCGTCGAAAGCTTTCAAAGTCCGCCAATTATTTGCAGGGGTCCCGGCGCCTTTTCTCCCGGGAAAATGGACGCGAATTTAATAATTTGCATAATTTCGGATAGGAAAAGTTCGAGGTGAGGGGCTCGGGGGCGGATTCCCGGCAGTGACAGAAGGACGAGCGCGGCGTTTTAAAGGAATCCTCGGATGAATAATATTAAAGCAACTTTGACATCGGCGGCGGAATACTTTTTGCCGCTTGATGTGGAAATTTGAAATTTAAATGGGCCCCCGAGTGGAATGATGAATACATCAGCTCGCAGAGGAGCACGGGGCCGGGGTGGAGGAAGGGGAGGGGTAAATGTGGGGGTACCCCACTAATAGCCAGGCAAGACCCCCATGACAAAAGGGAGGATGAACACCTTCAGAGGATCCACACTAATGCGCATGCATTATCTGAAAACTGTGGATGCGGACGGGGCGTTGATTGCCCGAGTGTTCGGCAAACAAACGAACCAGTCCTGAAGCATTCTGAAACTCGGGGTCTTCTTATATGTACATATAGGATATATGTACAAGGTATATTATTTTAGAGCCAAGTTTTACTGCACACTTTTGCTAGAGACGGTTGCACGGAAAATATTCAATTTCATGCCAACCGTCTTAGAGGGCTTTATACATATGTACACACAGGCATGCCTGTCCAGGCAGTTGAAACACAATGTTGGACGCAGTAGAAGTGTGCCAAGATATACTCGAATGCTTTTGATATGTTATTAACTCAAATTGAGATAGCGTACAGTTTTGTAATAAATGAATGCGTATCACAAAATCATATATGATTCGATTGCTGGCCTATAATGTGGACTAAATTTCGTGTGTGTCATGCCGCACTCTTTATAACTATACATACTAGAATTCTAACTTCACCCCCAATTCCCACCCTTGCACGCTGGTTTATACAATACACATTCCACGGTTATTGTACTAGAAATAAGAACCATTTAGTTGTAGGTAGAGTAAGGAAAATGAAGACAGCTGGTGGTGTTTTTCATAGGAGTGTGTTAATGTATAATGCCCTATAAGACCATAGATATGTACATTCTTGCAAAGTGTGAGGAGACACTTCTGTGAGGTAGTAGACATGTATAAGTATAGTGTATAATGTGTACTACTACATAGATTTATGTAGTTGTTATAAATATGTAATAGATGTAAGTTAAATTAGCTAATATTATATAAAATAAATAATAACACTCCGTAGCTCGTTTGGCAGTACGTGAAACAGTTGTATAGTGTACTGTTGATTGAATGGGTGTATTGCATAGATATAGAATACATAGATATGCCCCTTCATACTTTTCGGTCGACAAAAATCGTCGCAAGAGTAAGGATGAATGGACAGAACCCGAGACTCGAATAACAAAGAAGTGACCTTTTTTTTTTTCAACACTTCGACTCCCATAACTAGGATTTTTATACTCGAGTGTCTTAGTTAGAGTCGGAACATTTTTAGAGCGTGAGGGCTTATCTAGACTATTCTACATCTATGGTGTATGTATGGTCATAAATTCGAACCAGCTTTGACGGATAGCGGCTTGTTGCCAACAAACCGCTAAAAAATGTTTATGCTGGTATTTATATAGGTAGTACATATGTACATACATATATTATCAAGATCAAATTGTCAGTTGATTATTGCGTCATTTTCATGAGATTAAATCAAGTTTTAAAAAACATCCTTTCATTAACAATTCTAGCGGATATAGCCCCATCAAAGATGTTCGTGGCTTGGAAAGTGTTATAGTCCCACATTTAATCTAAAAAGCCAATTCGGAAAGCATACCGAAAGAGCTGAAATCGCGACAATTAAACGGTGGGGTCAATTTTTCGGTTGACAATCGGCAGCGACCCTTTTATTTGAACGGTTTTATCAGCAGCCATCGTAAAAATGCAAAATAGGGGGGGAAGGGGGGTGGTTTCGTACGCGTACCCCCAGTTGGCGATAACAGGTATTAGCGCCGATCCAGTGCGGCCCTGGCCTTAACGACCACGTTTTCGCCATTAGCGCAAAACCGCCCCGCCGCAAACGTTTAATTAAAATCTTGCTAAAGTAGTTCACACACACGCGCGTGTCACCCCTGTGCCGTGAGTACAAGCTGTAAAAAATTAGGGTTATCCAATAAAAGAAAAAAAATTATTAAAAAATCATTTATTTCTTCCAATCATTCTGTACACATAATTTTTCATTATTATAAGTTTATTTTATTTACAAAATTCGTAATTTCAAATAGTGTTCATTCATTTCAAAATATAACAATAAAAAAAAAACTGATTTCAGCTGATTTTCACGCTTTCATACGAAGAAATATTTAAAAAAATAATACAATGTAAATAAAGGCGAATCATAACGTGATTCAAATTAAAAATTACAAATATGGCTAAATTCGAATACATATCTTGTCATGTAAGTTTACTTTTCTCTATTAAAAGAGACGAAGAAATAAAAATTTTGGTAAATACATACATATATATTTACAATATAAATTTTCAAGACTCCATATTATTACGACGAGAACTTGATGTTCCCAAATATTTTCACTTTACAATAAAACTATTACAAATAGACACGATATATTTATTTTTCTTCATTTTAATTTATACTCGACGCTGAAAATTGCGATGACAGACAAATTGCGACAGTTAAAAACAAACGATTTGTGCGAATTTCGTCAGAACGATGCATTTGTGAGGTTGATCAATCAGTCATAAACTTATGAATTCAAAAGCTTTCAGAAAAAGAAATTCGTTATACAGTACAATTAAATTAAAATGCATGAAGTATTGCACACAGGCAAACTACAAATACAATAAAAATAAGCACATTTCAATATTTTAAGCCTTAATTATTGTAATCTATTTAATTATAATATAAATACATTTTAATTTTGATATGTATTCAGCGCTCTGAATTATTCGTATAAAAAAGAAAATTAGATTTAAAATGTGATATTATTTAACAAATAACAAAATACACTGACATTTAAACCAGTCATATCATACATATCACAAATTAGGTGGGGAAACATTTGTTATTATTTTTTAATATTCGTAAAAAAATGTTATATCTCACATTTATATTACTCGTATTAAGTAATATAATTATGTAAATGTGAAAACGAAAACGAAGTCAAACCAGTCTTATGGAAATACTTTAAAAATGAGATCTCGTAATAAAAGAAAAATCACTACGATTTTAAAAGAAATATTTCTATGTAAAACAATGTTTTAAAATCACTGCTATTTAAAAGAAACATTAAATATAAAATCGGCATAATAAATTATATGTATTTTAAGTACTAACATAAAAAAGTGTTTGCTTGTTTTCATGAAGTAAAATTAACTAACTAATAATAATCATTCAAAATTATTTATAATATTGCATTTGTAAAAAAAATAAGATAAAAAAAATACTAATATACAATTCGGCACATTAATAATCCAAAATATATTTTTTCACAATAATTTATGCAATGAATTAAAAAGAAGTCATAAATAAATAATTGCAATATCATAAAAATGACCAGCACATAGTTTTATCTCATTGAGTGCTATATAATTAAAAATTTATTCATAAAATAAGATGATCAATATTTATTTACAAATTATCAAAAATGGCGAAACAATTTAAATTTAAAAAGGCAAATTAAGTACGAATTTTAATCTCACATCCACTTTGTATACAATAATTAATTATTAATAAATAATTTTCGTGGACTCAATAATTTTGTTCCTATCTTATGTGTTTGGCACTAAAGTTGACAACCCTGAAACTAATAAAAAAAAAAAACAACACAACAAAACTTTCTTGGCGACTTAGTCAGTATTTATGCATACAAAACAAGTGCAAAACAATATTTTACAAAAATTAATCAAAAATCAATTTATCATTCAATAAACTAATATGTACAAAATTTTGTAGTTCAAATTATTCGTATTGTAAAATAAAAAAATGATAATCGATTAATTTAATGTAACAATATATACAAATATAAATAAAAAATTGCCTCGAACGAATCAAAATTATAAAAGTTTAAAAATTTCAGCTTAATTTTTGTAATTTCTAAAAACATTTGCATGGAGTCTTAGACATTTACAGTCGATACATTCGAAATAACTTAAGATAATATCAGCTTTACAGCACCAGAGTGACCTTGGGTTGTATCTATTACATTTATTTACAATTGTCCTTGTGTTATACAATAATTCGGCCATCATTTATAATCAAATAATTACAATTAGTGTCCATACCGAATCGAGTATAACACGTCAACACCTCAGCGCATCTTCTTTGTACCCTATGATGAGAATAGTGTGCACTCCAACTTATATGGCATTCGTAGATTTAAATAATACGTTTTTATCTTTTAATATTTTAATTACAACTATGCGTCCTTACAACAGACGGCACGTGTCGTCGCCACTCTTTTGAAAAAGGCAGTTTTTTTTAAGTAATTTACCTATGGCAGTCTTCTTTGATTGGGTCATCGTCGAGTCACTACAATACAATCGAATCACAGAAATTGCGACAGCGGTAGTCTCGTCCGCGCTGCCTTTTCAATATTTATTTTTAATTTAATTAAATCGGATAGATGATAGCGAGTTTTCACAGTGGGACACTTTTTAACGTTCGAACTAAACACTTGTGGTCGGTTCTTGGGTCGGGCGCGCGACTAATTAAAGCCTGGTTCAGACAATGATCTCTCTGATGACGCGACGGGTGCGCGAGTTGGGAGTTGAGTAACCACTCTCCAGACTTTCATCATAGCTCAATGATAAATGTTGGGGTGGCTTTTGCTCCTCAGTCTCCATCTGATGATCCATGTACGGGTCTGGCAGCCCGCTCACGTCATGGTAAGGCGATTCTATAAAACAAAAAATTCATTAGTTTTTCATGGAAAACGGCGTTTTTGATTCGGAAATTTTAATTCAGTTGATGATTTAAGGCTCCCGCACACCGCTGCGAACAGGTAGGTAAATAGATAGGAAAATCTCAAGGGTGGTATGGTGGGGAGTATAGCTGCATAGCCGCGATTTATTCAGTTAATAAGCCAAATAGAGCGCGTGACAGCAAAGTTGGCTTTAACCGCTAAATATTCGGGCATAACCACGTGGTGAAAACTTTAGTTTGCCTTGAAACGGGCGTAGGGGGTGGCGGGGGTGATTATATACGTCCATTGTATATTTGTTAGCTGTTATAATAGATATATTACGTAAAGTAGTAGCAAAAACAATTGATTATTAATAGAATTGAAACAAATTGGCAATAAATAAAGTTAGATGCGCGTGTGTGGCGTTAATGAGAGAATAGAATAACTGAATACGCGTCTACACCAAGACGGATTGCCGCCGAATTCCGGCGATTTCGCCGATTTCGATGACGTTTGTGGAAAAGTTGTATGTAAATAACTCTGACTTGAGAATCGTGAGTGAAATACAAACGTTCCGAATGCAAGGTGGTTTGATAGCTTATGTCAGAGTGACAGAAACCGATGCTGCGCAGGTCGATAGATTTGCGAAATTCGCTAGGTTTTCATAGGCAATTTCGTAGCGGTGTGCGGGAGCCTTAAAAGGGAAACTGTCCATCTCGGCTTACCTATTTGTTGGTCCATTCTTTTCTTCGGCTTGTGTACCGACGCGTACGGGTCGGTGCAGTACTTTTGTCTGGATGGGTTTTGACTGCCGCGCATGTTGTATTCGTCCGCCATGTTGGGTTGTGTGTTGTGGGTCATGTGAGGATACGGTGCATAGTCATCAATGGCGCCATAGCCACCATGAGCGATGGGATCGTAGCCGTATGAATTTTGCCTATCTATTATGGGATGAGGTGCGGTCATGTTGTTGACGCCATTGTTGGCCGCCGCGGCCATCTTCATTTGCCATAGAGAGTCTTGTGAGTTAACACTGCCGCCATTGTTGGAATTGCTATAACTATTCTCCATGTAGCCCATATTAACCCCTGCAACAAGTAAAATCAACATTAACGCAACAAATCGACGAAAGTTCGAATAGACATAGTCATGCTTGCGGTGTGATCTATTGCATGCACAAAAGACAAGATTTACAAAGCGGATATACCAGAACAAGAAACCTTATTTACCTTTCATCGTATACCGACCAGCTAGTCCTTTTTTGTGCAATGCAAGAGAAAAATATAAAAAAAAAATAGTCTTCGTGAAAATGGAAAAGTATATAAAATAGGGGGAGACGGTTTTATAATTTTGAAATGTTTTAAACAATGAAAGGGATCGATCATACATGATTTACACTCGAATCGATATCTCGTTTGCCTCGACGAAAATATTCAATACTAAAATGAGACTTACATTCGCCCCCGTTTATGTTTTGGCCCGGATGACCCTGTACGTTCGGAGCCACGTGGTATCCGTAACCGTTTTGCGTCGCGTAAACTGCGTTTTTAGGATCCTCCATCGAAAGAGCCAAGTCCATCGAGTGCTCCAGAGCTTTGTTCTCCAATCCTGTAGCCGGATAGTACGGCGGAGGAGCTTGATTCTGAGCTGCGACCATAGACGGTCTCATCGACTCCATTTCGTAGTCTTTGGTGTTCTGCTTCTTGGTCTGATTGCGTTTGCATCGACAGAACATGAGAAGCAGCCCGATAAACAGAATGAACACAATACAGGACACGATAATGGCGATCAATGTAGGAGTAGCCAAAGCCGATGCTTCTTTGATATAAGACGGTCCGACTGCAATAAAATACAAATTAAATACTATTCCAAAACATACTATGTGTATGTACTACTAATAAGCTCATCGAGTATACTCACTCTCTGCCTCAGTGTATTCTCCGCAGTGTTCATGATTGACTCTAAGGCAAAGTTTAACACGGACTCGAGGATTCAATTCGTCAACTTGTGGCACTCCTGGATTGTCGTTAATCTCATCGCCCAAAGATCTACCACCGTTCCTGCCCATTCTATTCGATGGAGCCATTAAGTCAATGACAGCCTCTTTGTACGTAGGTCCTGTCCCAGACACATGCAGTGGGATCGTTTCAACTACTTGCCATGTGGCCATGGTTGTGTGTCCGTTGACCAAAGATTCCACGACACCAACTAATGCCAAACAAGTCGACCCTACGTTCAAAGACAGAGTCCTTGTGCTAGGATCGAACGTCACATGGTCTGGCGATGGGATTTTGTCCACCTTTGTGGTTGTGGCGATCTCGTTAGAGAAGTCGCTGCTGCCTTTCGCGTTCAATGCTTTCACCTGAAATGAAAGTAGAGTTAAAGATGCACAGAACTGAAAAGGTCGCACGTATAAATAACAATATCACAAATTTCAACAATCCACAGTACTCACAGGTGCATAAATAAAAAATGCGTGATATAAAACGAAAATAAAAACGGTATTCAAAAAATAAAAATGAACATAAGCAGTTTGTTTAGTTTTTTTCGTTAAATATTCATTAATTTCTTGCACTTGTTGATTTACCTTGAAAACATAAGTCAGATGCTGTCGGTTGCAATAAAAAAATGGAATGTAATGAATAAATGGGAATATCAAAAATGTAAAAAATCAATCATCTATACGCTGTAAGTCCCATACTAAATGATGACAGCTCAATAAGTCGTTTTTCAGTCAGCAGAAAAAAATATGAAAAAATTTACCTTGAATACATAGCTCTGGTGTTGGTCAAGAGCGGTCACGTTGCACGGAACATTTCTAGAGCAATCGAATTCCATCCATTCGCCATTTCTAGATGTCATCATTGAACAATCGCCGGTCACAACCTCGTTGTTAGGCATGGCTACCCTTCTATATGAGACGAAGTATTTAGTGTTTTGTAAACCACCATCAAATCCAGGTTCCCATAGAAGAGTTACGAAATTATGCCCCACTTCGATCGTTTGCAAATTTCTAGGCTTCTCTGGAGGTCCTTTCGGTTGTAATTTTATTTGGGCTTTCACTGATCCAAGCGTGTTGATAACGCGACAATAATAATCACCATAGTCTTGGTGCTTTATGTTTGAAACCTTCAATATACTTGTGTACATGTCGTTGTTGTCTGTCGTAGTGTTGATTTCGTAATGTCCTTCAGAGGACATGAAGAGTGGAGCCGTGTTGGTTCCGAAGGACCATTGGAATTCTGGTTTGGGATAAGCTTGCATTTTACAAACGACTTCGGCAGTTTCTCGCAGATCGTAAGCGACTTTATTGTATTGATGCAAAGTAATAGGCTCGTCTGAAAATTGATTGAAAGGTCAATATAATTCAATAAAAAAAATATATAAATGAAAATGCATCGAGACTTACGTTCAATTCTGAGATGCATGCTGGATTCGGTCTTTTTTACTTCATTTTCGAATACGCAAGAGTATACGCCTCTATCTTCAGGCAAGAGTTGATTTCCTTCAATTCTGGCTTTGCCGTTAAATTTCAAAGTGCTGTGAACGTTGACAACTGAATTTCTTCCTTCGGTATTTTCGGTCCTGACTTCATATAGATTTGGTTCTGGAGTTATTTCTGATCCATCCTTCAACCATTTTATAGTAGGCTTTGGTTTACCATGCGCGCTGCAACTAACTGAAAAGTCGCTGTCTCCTGCACGTCTAGTCATATGCGGTTGAAGTTTAGATTGGAATCTTGGAGGTTGATGAACTTCTAAAGTAATCGAAGACATCTCTCCATGTCCCAAAACATTCGTAGCTTGGCAATGATATGTTCCTTCGCTTCCCAAATGAGCGCTAGGTATGGCATATTTAGGACCCATGGCTAAAACAATAGGTTGAGAACCTTGAGAATCACCATCCCTGAACCATTTGTATTGTGGAGTTGGCCAACCGGGTGGGTTTGCAGCGCAAGATAGAGTAACAGCAGATCCTTCTTGGGCAATCGGACGATCGGGACTGATTCTGGCTTTTCCGGGTTTATGTCTCACCAAAACGGCTACTGATGAAGTTCCTGACTTTTCTATTCTTTTCCCACCAGCTGTGACGATAATGTTGGTAGCTTTACAAATGTATGTTCCGGCAGATTCGGCAGTAACTCTAGGCAACCTCAGCGATTCTCCACTCTGTCTGAAATCGGCTTTACCTTCCTTGGTCCATTCGATTGAAATCGGTTCAGGGTTTGCTGTGACGTTGCAGCGAATGTTTACCATACCACCCTCTTCAGTTTCGCGAGTTTTCGATTCGATAACTACACTAGGAGGAAACAAGACGTCTAAGAACAACTCCTGTTCTCCGATTTTACCCAATCCGTTATCAGCTGAGCACGTGTACTTTCCGGAATCTTCGATGGTAACTCTGTTCAAAGTATGTGTAACGGATGGCGAGATGAATCGATTGTTTCTTGTCCATCTAACGTTGGAGACTTTCGGCTTCGAATCGACTTTGCACTCCATGGTGACGGATCCGTCTACTTCAACTTTCAGAGGATTCTCAGGACCAACTTCGACACGGGGAAAATCTGCAACAAGCAAAACGAATCATGAAGAAACTAGATTTCACAATCGTCGTTATAAAAAGAAGAAGTCGAAGCTTTGAAATGTCTATTTTCGACATGTTTACATTGGGAGTGAAAAAGGAAAACATTCATTTCATATTCTCTGATGGACCGCTCGCGGGCACGTCTGTGTTTTTCTTCGAGAACGTACATACATATGTATGTGTATGTACATATGTACATGCGAAAGTTTGATGCATCCGTTCGTTTAACCAGTGCATGTGAATATAATGCACAGTTACGATATGTGCTTCCAAATAAAGTTAAAAAAATAATAATAAGCTGAAAATAATCACGAGGGGAAAACTCATTATTCTCACGTGTTACTCTTAAAAAAAAAGAATCACAAAGACGATTCCAAATTAAAGGTGTGATGTATGACACCGCTTAATTTCACGAAGCCCACGCATTACATAGTATAAAAAAAAATATAATGCATTCGATATATATACTATAAGTGTATGTATCACGACAAGGCGGATTCATTTAACCTACACAGTGTGTTTGATTCAATTTGGTGAAATAAAACGTTGAGAAGCGCTGTCGTATTGCATCAGTGGCCTGTTATGAGAGCGTGGCCTCTTCACTCGTACTACATAAGTACATAGATATGTATGAATGTACATACATACATACATACATATAACCCAGCAATGCACAAATAAAGCCGAATGCAGTTTGAGACCTCTGGTCGAGGAAGCCATGTGTTGTTTGAGAGTTGATTGATCTTTTGCCATGGCTTATATAGAACGCTTTTAAGTCGACACGATAATAGAAATTCCAGCGGGATTCGATATCGCTGATGGTGTCGGAAAATCAAATTGATTCCGTTTCGAATTCGGAATTCGGACAAACGAAGACGCAGTTGAGTGCAATGCAAATGCACTCTGAATGGTCGACTAATTAAGGGAATGCACTTCCAAGTGGGCGGGAAGACAATTTATGCTCAATTCGTAAACGAATGCTTGGACAACAACGTAGCCTTTAACGTTCGTTCATTGCCTAAGTACTCTCAACTTTATTCACCACGTAAAAGGATGGGAGTTAATTAATTTAATGTTTCAACGGAACAGCTGTATAATGCAGAAAATAATATATCTAATCTCTCATCAACGCAATAGGTTTTAACATCGTATATACATAGAATTCTTTCAAAGCTAACTCACTCAAAGGAATATTGTTTTTTTTTTTATTTCTTGAGCTATGAAGTACGTAAGTGGGCGACATACATATTTCAATACAAATTCTTTTGAGATTACTGAGAAAAAGGAACGCAATTGAAGGATAAATCTCAAGTGAAGTAATGTGTGCAGGAACGAGTGTGAAATGAAATTACAAGAGCGCCTTTCCCACAAGAAAAATATAACCAACCATCCCTCGTTATTTATTATACGAATATACATATGAGTGAACATTTTGAGTGGTTTGAATGTGTCATGTTGAAGGACTAGTCGACGCGTTCGTTATCTGGGGAATATAAATTAGCTTTTACGATTGCTCCTAATTCCCCCCCTAATTCACACATGTTGGAACAAAAGCTCCTCGTTGAAAAAAGAGTGTGGGAGAGAAAGCTCTTCGAAACGTCACGAGATCCGATAACGAATCCGTATTTATTATTCACAATTTTACCACAATTTGACTATCGCGCGACATTAGGGTAATTGGGCACCTCTCGCCAAGCGAGGAAAACTTTCGAATTGAAACGTGTCACACACGGGTGTGCGGAAGGAGGTAGGGGAAAAAATATCATCGATGTACATATGTATGTACATACATACATACGTCACGTGAAATACATTAGTAAAACGAGCAGTAATAACGAAACGAGGCTTTATGTATATCTGATCGAAAAGTGGTTGGACTGAAGCGAGTTTCAACTGTCCAATTCAAACTAAGTTGAGACCCTTCAATTCAGCTCAGAAAACAATGAGCTACAATAAAACAAGTGATACCTATTCAAACATTGACAAATCGTACGTGTTCACTCAGTTTTGATTGCTCATACTTTTCGTAAGTATTATATAAGCAATTCTTGGAATAAATAATATATTCTGTTTATGGTAATGACTATTGAAAATTATATGATATGTACATATAATATGAATTTTGTTTTCTTATGAGCGATAGGTATAAATATTTAAGGAATAATTTTTGAACATTAAAAAACGATGATGCATGCATTGTTAAAAATTAAAAAATTAAAGTATAAAAGAAGCTATGGAGTTTTATCATCTACGGACTCGATTATTTTAAATAAACTCTATCTGCAAGTTCAATTCAACGAAAAATATACACAAACTTGCAAGACAGCTATCAACGTTTAAGACTTATCAGTTGACAAATGTCTTTCCAAAACAAAATAAATTATAGCACTGATGCAAACGCACGACCCGTACGATGAGTGTATCATTCAGTCGAATTGGTGAAATTTTTAAGCATTTAGTTAAGCTATAGAAAAATCTTTATGACAAAATTACACATAACGAGAGGGAGAAGGGACACGATGAAAATTCGAAAGTTTCGAGGCGCGTACAAACTCAATTTCGCCGCATTATCGAATTTGGACACGAATATTGATTGGAGAGGGGGTGGGGGGGGAGGGGAGATTGCCTCCACGGAATGTCAATTGTAATCAACTTTCAGACCAAATATGACGAGGATGGTGGGAGGCAAGGAGGGTGGGTCGGTGGGTCAAATTATCGGAATAGATTTATTCGATATCGACCCCCCTAACCCCCCCACGAACCAACCCACAAATCAATTATTCAAGTCGGCACGCGAGCGCTAGCTTAAATAAAACGCTCGCTTTTGTGCTGTACGAAACCCCGCAAGCCGGCCCTGACTAATTGAAATTCAACAGTGCCGGATGCGAATATCTCCGTTGGCAAATCGCAACTCAGAAGCGTGCACTTTGAAAGTGCATAGGCGCCTTTCACTCACGTACCCACCGATAAAAACAAACAGTGCAGTGCTACGGCAACAGCGCCGGATGCAGTTCAACGAAACAGTTAACTGTGGCGTTAAATGCGTTTTAATTGAAAACTTGAATGGCAGCTACACTAGAGTTACATAGTTAAGCAATATAAGGATCGCTACTATTAGCTATAGGTTCACGTATTTTATCAATTGGAAATTCGAGTGCCTACCCTTCGATGAGATTACCATACGCGAGCGTTTATCACGGATTCGTTATCGTCTGTCGGCTTTGCGGACCCAACAGCACACAGAGGATCCAGAGGTCCGGCCCTCTGACCCAGAGTCCCTATTTAAATCCAATCTGGCCCTCCTAATCGGAGTGGGTCCCTCACATAAAAATTAATGACTACGATTACCCAAATACGGATTCGGTCCCCCCCCCATGTGTGTGTGTGTGTGTGTATGTGTGTCAATCGCACACGTAAAAGCTTTCGTCCGGGGCGAGAAGAGGTTATCTATTCCATTGTGACCGCAGCCGGTTGTGGGGTTAAAACGCGCCTTGTGAGATTACGTGTCGGTTTTCAATTAACGACGCACCAATCTCCGAATTTCACGAGTTGCCAATTATCCTTTGACGCGCATGTAAATTTCGCTTCGCTGATATAAACGAAGAGCAGCGTTTCGCAAATTGTGTGTGTGTGTGTGTGTGTGTGTCTGTCTCTAGGTGGGAATTAGAAGCATTTAGCGAGTCGATCGTATCGGGCATTAGAAGTGTAATTAAGGATGCTAAACAAACGGCTCGCATCCGATTCGAGCGCTGTTGACACTGGAATTAATCTCGTCCAGTCTGGATTAATCCCAGATCGACCCGTTTGGCCGTTAAGGAAGTCGTTATCGTTACAGCGCCCGGGAACGACTCGTTATTTTGTAAAATATTACGTGTGTGTGTATATTGGTCGCCCCACTTTCCATTTGATTTTCTATAAACGATTTAAATATAGACGTATTTTGAAACATAAAATGTAAGCTTACAAGCAACACTGAATACATTTTCACAGTTGTGTTAAGTCTTAATATACAAAGTGCACTTTACTATAATTTTCAAGTATTAATTCGATTAAATTAAATTAAAATTCGCAATAGACAGCAAGAAGCTAGAGCTTGTAGATATTTTTGTTCCGAGTATTTTTCCTGTCGAAATTTTCGAATGTGTCAAGTAGCGTTTATTTATCTTCTCTTCTCACCCGTAAAAGAAAACCTCAGGATTACAACGACGGGGATCTCCGAATAGCCCGGGGTCGTTTCGTTTATTTATCCAACGGCAATACCACCACGATCTATCACTGCGGTCCGTCAACGACACCGGATTCCCATCTAACGTCTTTCTATCCATCTATCTACGAGTATCTGTGTATTTTCACTGACTAAATGCGTCACAGGGTTAATCTCGCCGATTGGGAGCACACAATACGGGTCACTTGTAAGAGCGGAGCGATAACACAATAGACGAGTGTGTGTGTGTGGGTAACTTTAATTTTAATTTTAAACCGTATACGTGTATGTACGTACATACATATGCGGGGTTACTATCCATTGTCTCGCTATAATGTGTGTTAGGGTCTTTATCTTGCGTAGAAGAATTTCCCCGTTGACCGGGTGCCGGATAAAAGCGCACTCGTAAATCCGACCACGACGACGTATATGTGCACTGCACTCCACCCCCTTTTCCACCCCCTCACATAAATTACATCCGGAAATTGTAAAATAACCCCTTAGCGTCTGCACGTACCTATGAATGTGTACGGCGGTGACCCACATGTGTATATTATATTATTCTATACGAGTGTATGTATGTATGCGGGTGTAGTATGTACGTAGGTAAATTTCATGACGGTACAATAGTTTTTCCGCCAATCCCATTTCCGGTCGTTTTAATTTCCGCGATTTTCCGATTTCATTTCGCTAAATCAATTAAGTCAATTAAGCGAACAACGCGGCACACGCACATCGGCTCTGTTACGTGTTAACTAAAGCTCAAAACGGATACGCTAAAATTATTCTCAACTACAATAATAACTCAAAACTTACCAAATGTGGAGGGTTTTTTATCGTGTGAAATATGGGTTGGAATTGGATTACGATGAGAGTTATGTCAAATCACCATAATATGTAAATATCTGATTGAGAAATTTGCATAGTTTATTTACATTCATGTTGTATCTACGTACATATGTTTCAAAATTGAAATTAATGCATAAAATTCGATTTATGAAGCGGTGGCGTGAAGATGGCGTTCGTGAGCACAAAATTTGAAGTTCGAATTCCGAACGAGATTGAAAATGTGATTCAGACATTACTCGAATATAAGAATGCGGAAGAACAGCGTCGTGACTCGGCGCCATACATTGTGTTAATAATAACGCACATATTCTACGAAAATTGAGGTGAAAATACGCGAGAAAAAAAAAAAAAAGGAAACGACCGTCAATATAAACGTTACGGTCATATCGGGGTTGAGGAGCAAGGAAACGTCACGGTTTATTATGCGTGCGGGGCCAAATTGAACGACATTAAAGTGTACGTATATTCACTTCATTTTGCATAAAAGAAATTTGCTGCATATATAAAAATGCGAACGATTGAATTTTCGTTCACTTCGGTCGGTGGGCTGCGAATACTACTGACTGTGTTGGGGGAGACGCGAACGTTTTATTGGGATTTCATATTAAACGCAAATTTCTTGCGTCGCGAAGAAGAGCGCGTTTTATTGGCGAACCGAACCGTAGGAGAAATACCGATGTAGAAAAAAATTTTTACGGAAAATATACACAATAAAGTTGCGGGGAAAACCGTACGGTTTTACGTGTACGTAGGGAGTGTTCTCTCCGCCCGTTTTTCTCTCGGTATGGCTTTATGACGCTTTATGCTCCATTTTACCCGAGGCATTCATAAGTCTTTGCTGTTTAGAAACAACTTTCGGCCGACAAACAATCTGGATGCAATGCCTTTGGGGTAACAACAGTGGAGTGCTAAAGGCACAAGAAAGAATAATAAAATATTACGTATGTGACTACGAAATGGAAATGGCTTCAAATAAACATTGAACTCAACCGATTGAAAAAATGTAAACAATTTCTTTAAGATGAATAGTTTCTCATCAAAAATGTAGACGTCTGCTAATCAAAGAAGCATTCATATAAAACTTAACAAGTCTAATAATAAATTTCAATATTAGTGTATAAATTAATGATAGATACAAAATTTTCAGCGCTTAAGCGTATAGTTTCAAATGAGTTGTGTAATTATCGTCGTAATTAATAAATCAGGCGCCGCAGGAGGTAAATTAACCCTTTCGCAACGGGGGGGGGGGGGGGGGGGCATCTGCTAATAATTAAAAAGCATTCACTTTTAACCACGCGTGTTTACTAGATAAGTCTTGATTACAATTAATTAAACTCGTTTGGACTGTAGTAGTCTTTTAGCGTTGAATACTCAAAATACATTTTATGAATGTAAATATTTAAATATTCGATTGAAAGCATAAAGTATTTAATATTTATTATAGGTTAATTAAAATGTAGTTGTTTCAAAATTTACAGCAACAGATTCGGGTGTAATAATGTTGAATCCAATTAGCATAAATGTTTAATTTTTCATTATAATCAGTTTCATCACAAATTTTGTATGCATGTGCTATGTTTATAATTATTACATATGTATGTATGTAGGTCAAACAAATCATGCTCTACAGTCTACGGTGTACTCTACGCTAGAAATTGTTGAAAGAAAATGTACATTTGGTGAAATTTAATAAAAATTTGAATCATTGAAAACTTTATCAATCATAATTAATGCAATGGCGAAAATGGCAACAAAACGCATTACAGACTTTGCCATCTGGAGCCATAGGATATGAGAGGGAGAATGTTCATTCTCACAATTGCAATTTAGAAAAAAAAGGACTGTTTAGGTATTAAGCTTGGGAAAATTTAATAAGCGAGTTTGTTGCTGAAATTTGCAGACTTTAACGACTTTTGAAAACAAAATGTATATGAAAGTACGATTTTCAAAGTGCCATTATTTGCTTACATTGTAAATTTTCACATTCAAAACGCTCGGTCCGATCCCCAACGTAAAACCCTTTAACGTGTTATAATAGACTGACCGGCAATTTATTATGCGTTGGTTGGGCTTTCAAAAATTCGAGGCTAGTTTGCATATAATAACGATAAACGGGGTATACGTTTTTAACTTGCGTTTGCGACGGATATACATACGTAATTGGAAAAAATACATCGGAAATTTCGTTGCAAATAAAAAAAAAAATGATACTAACTTTCAATTCCAACTTGTAATGGCTCAGGTCTCAGTGACATAAATCTTGAATGGAACGTGGATATACCGAAAGAGTGAAAAGGAGCTTTCGCATCCACGAGCGAAAAAATATCACACGAAAACCCTTCATATTTCATGCTGATATAAAAATGTATTTAATGAAAATGTTACCAAACAAAGCTAACAATTCACTCGATCAACTTGAAAGTATGAAAAAACCTAATATATTAATAAAAAATTTTCATTTATTTGTTATTAAAATTCTAGAAAGTAAAAACCCTCCACTAATTTAGTATTCAATTGAATAAAACTCAATAGGTTTAAAAGAGGGGAACGAAATCGTATTTGGCATAAACATCTTAATCTTAATAAATGCAAATTGTACTTACAGTTAACATCCAATGTGATCGTAGTTTCCAATTTGACGCCTTCAGGAAGAGCTCTGTTCCAAACAACACAACGAAATACTGCACCATCGTCTTCTTTTCCTGGATTCAGAACCAATGTGGAGTTGCTTGGTTCTGTGCGTGATTTTCCATAGACAACTTCAGCTTCCAAAGGATACGTGGAACTATCACGATACCATCTGTATAACAAAAAAAAATATTTTTAATACACATCACTACGATTTTTCTAGAAAATTTCGACTACCATCTAGTACTGTCAGATTATTTCGAACGGAAAACGTCAACGTGTAAGTCTCTAAGACGTAATCTCTCCAATCCGACGAGGATTAGTCTCGGCGGACGAAATGACGAGGGTCCTTCGGAAACCGGTAGTGAAAAATACTGAAGAAAAAAAAAGGGTTGCGCTTTTCACGGAGAAATAAAATTGCGCGATCTTTAAAGGAAAAGATGACATACATATATGTTTAGTGCGAGAAATGTCGGATTTATAACGAAAGTGCTTTTTGATGGTGAGCAAAAGGTTATACAGTAAATTCCTTTCGATATTAATCAACCGAAAGTATCCCTATCTAGCGAATAATACAAAGCAAAATTATGCATGCATACATAACACTAACGAGTCGAGGATTAAAAAGAAAATCATTATACCCCGAGGGGGAGAAAGGACATGAAGATGTTCAAAGATGTTTTGAAAAATTCTTTGAAAATCGCGCAAACAAGGAAGGGCAACTACGACTGCAAATAATGTTCGCGCGCCCTTTGAAACAGTTTCGCGGGATTTTTATTTCAGGCTTTGATCATAAAACAAATAACGCAGAAAATGCGATGGCCCCGGCTAAAAGGACCGTTGAAAGAAGCAAGAAAAAAATCTCGAGGCGAAATCTTTTAAAAATCAGAGCAAAAAGCATAGATACAAAAGCACAAACGAGTATCACAAGGAAGTTACCCGCCGATACGTAAAACGGAGAAACGGCAATTTAATCGGATTTCGTATTCTGTCAAAACCGTACAAATCTTAATACGTTGTGGTTAAACGACCGGAACGCTTTGATCTTCACTAATTAAAATACGGATATTATAATATAACCTACGTACGCGATGTTTTATACGCGCGATGTTTGAAGAACAATTAATTAGCGACAATGTCAATATTACATGTAATATTCCAACAATGAAAATATAATTGATTTGAATTGCATGACTGCCCTTATATGTTACATACATACATACAACGTATGCAATTGGAATACTCCAATTCCCCCTTTCCTAATCACTACGTATACATACATTATATTGATTTGTATGTATTCGTAGTCATTGAAATATTGCTTATTATATATATCTATATATAGTTTTATATAAAAAATATTAACTAGGTTCTTTGTGAAATAAAAATTATAATATACATAATACCCATTCGTTTGTTTAAAGGGGAGTTTTCTCCGTATAGTGTGAAAGTATGAGGGTTGAAAATAACATGTCGAACATGCACCTCATTACGTGCATCCTGTATGCAGAGTAAAGGGTACACCAACGATCTTCAACTTTTCCAATTTATAAATCCCCTAAAGGAAGAAAGGAATTTCTAGACTAATTGTGAATATTACAAAGACTCTTTGAATCATTGTAAACAATGAAGTTTTAAAAAAATATATAAAATAACCCACATGTGTAGAATGGGATTCCGTTCCAGAAAGTTTCGAGCATGAAATATGCTAGCAATAGAATTTTGTGTCAAAGGTTCCCTCCGAAGACGTTATGACCCGCAGCTTGTGCCTGTTTTTTGACCCCGACCTTCGGGACAGGGTTAACGGTAAACTTTCAAAAGCGATACTGTGACCGGTTCGTGCGTAGGAATTCGTAAGCAGACACTCAACTTGTGAGGTATTGTTAAACTTGATTTACAATTTTGATTTTCACCAACATTTACCGGTAAAATATAGGACATACATACATAGTAGATAATATAAATGATACAGCAAAAAAGATTGTATATCTATTTCCTCGAGAAAATGTAAGTTAAAACTGTCAATATTTACGTGGAAGACATGGAAATATTTGTATGAATAAAGTGGAAAATTTTTGAGAGCGACTGGATTGAAGAAAAACGGGTCGGAAAATTGATTTTCCACGCGGTAGTTTTATGACTTATTCCGTAACATTTTCGCTATTCACCCCCCCGTGAAACCCGTACCGTTTCCGATTCTCCATGACCCAGTCTCTAAGCTGTCCAGCATACGCTGCGCAAAATTGAAATACACGACACGAAAATCTAATAAATTTGTGAAGAGGCTGTGAAGATGAATATATGAGACCTTGGCAGGGCACAGTAATAGCCCCAAAGGCAATTACTGGAAATATGATGAATCGTGACCAGAGATCGCAGGTGCGTTACCGAAAATGGAACAAAGCGTGAGAATAGTAAAAAAATTAAAAGACCCATTATAACGTTACGGAGCATCGCCGCCGCGTCGATTGGACCTTGAAGATATCATTTGAAAGGTAAGTGATTCAACAGGTGAATAAGCTTGGAAATATTTACAGGTGAAACTGGAGCTATTCACAAAGAGCGACCGATTTGTAATATGCGTAAAAGATCTTTGAATGTGAAATTAATGCAAAAAAATAGCGAAATTATTCTTTTATGCTGAAGTAGAGCGATGTTTTTCTTTTATACATACATATGTACATTCATCACACTTTCTATATAGTTGGAAATACGATACGCGAATTACGTTTCAATGTGACTTGTTGTAATTCGTTCATTTGAAAATATTATAAATACGATGCGGTCCGTCATACGACTTTCTCTGCAATAAGAAAAATTTTAAATTGGTACAGTATATTGACTTTTGAAACAACACTTATCGTTAAAAATAAGCTTGCAATTTTAGGTTGCAAATTTGGATAAAGAAAATTATTTTTAAAAGCCCGGTACACGGTAAGCGTATCTAAAAATACACTAACCCGATGAAATTTTCTATAACCGTATTGTGGTTTACAAATTTAGCAACGAAAGGGTGAACACCTGTTGAAGCTGCTTCGTTTTATCTTACGGCCAAGGATAGGGTGAATATTGCATTGAAAAAATATTGAATTTTCAGCGTCGATAGATAGCGTCACGGCGTCGTCGAGTGAAAATGAATAAAAAAACACCTATATAGAAAAAAAAAAACCGAGCTTCACCGTGATTTATTTAACGCCGGAAGAGTGCTTGAGACCGAATTTCCCCCGCCGTCTCTCGGCTCGCGAGACGACGGTGAATTTTCCAGGAAAATTGTTTTTCTCAGTCGCATGATGAATGGGCGAGTGCGATGCCGCGCCGGGGACACTTCGCCGCCGGAAACGAAGCCATGGGAAGAAGCTGTCAGGAAGGAAGGAAGAGGACTTCACCGTCGATACATCATCTCAGGAAACGACGAGGGTGGGTCAACCACCCACCACTGGTATGGGGAAGGTCTCCATGCTAATTGCCCTAGCTTGATGGATACCTGTCCCGTCTATTGTTACCGCCAATAATCATAATTCACACGGAAAACAGGTGTACCACAGATATAAATTATACTCACTACCACACATACATACATATGTACCTCAAGGTAAATTTTCAGGAAAAGAAAAGCTCATAAACCAAGTAAAATAGAATTTAAAAAGTGAAAGCCGTAAATGGTCTGAGCAAATTCTAAATTGCTTTCTATTGTGCAATAATTATTAACATTTACACAGCATTCTGTCAGCGGAACTTTACGAGGAAAAAGAGGGTACCAAATTTGATGTTTGGTATTCCGACGAGTATATTAAGCATTGTAGCATACATTTCATAGATAATTTATGTGGCATTCATCGGCCTCTTCAACGCGAATTTCTTAGCGTTGCAATTAGAGCAAATTTGACCGTCAGAAATCCAGACATGCACAAATGTAACCTACTAGCTACGACTTCTTTTATTTTTATTTTAGTAGAATTTGTAATGAGTGGGTAGGTGGGTTACTGTGACTAGTATTTTAAAATCTATTACTTTTAAAATTAATACCGCAATTTGGCTCTCTTTCAATGTTTGGGTTTGTTGCGAGCGAACGGGAACGAAAGGAAGTCTTCTCGATGTGCTTTGCATAATTAGGCTAGCTCGTGTTATATGGGCCGTATCGAAGCTACGCCTTAATGATTTACGACTTTTGAAAGGGAAAAACTTCCGTAACAATACGGCGGAGTATCCTCGCGGGGGATGAAAAATATTTAGCATATTTTCGGTAACTTTTTCGTGGTTGAAGATACGAAACGAAGCGATCAAAATACGCATGACACAGGTTAACTATCGTTTTTAAGTATTTTCCCCCAAGAGATGAGGAAAAGTGGCCACGGCGGAAAGAAAGCACACGAGCTGATGTTGCGAGGAAAGTTACTGCTTTTCATTTTCATGCGTTGAATGAAGCAATCAGAATGGTAACAGTTATGAGTGTTGATTCAACATCCAACGAAGCGTGCAAGAAAACCTTGACAAGGCCGTGACCTTAACGATATGATTATATGTACATATATATTGGTCATCGAACTCACTAGTATCTTCTGTTTAAAGCGTATTTGATATCAAATCGTTGTTTTTACTTAAATTAAGTCGCATCATTGTAATTAAAAGACAAAAATTAAATGAAACTGTCAAAATCCGTCACAGTCAGAGGAGGCTGTTTTTAATGGTTGCCTTAGCACGTGCCTCGGGGTCCCCAAGAGGCCCCCCTCGGTTCAAATTAGGTCAGCAGGAGAGTGGAGCCCTGCGGGGGCACCACAGGGTCCCCAATGGGAACAGCCACTCTCACCTGTGTGCAAACATATACAGTTGCGGTCTCGGAAAACGGAACGCTTGTGATTTTACGATTTTTGGGCAATAAAAATATTGTCCCTTTAGATGTGTGGTTTTTTTTAATGATCGGGTCTTTTACATATGATTGTTTTCTAAGATTTGAGTTCAGTTTAGTGTGAGATTTCGAGGTTTACGGATCAAAATCGTTGAAAATAAAAAAAAATACCATGAAAAAATACACTCAACTATCATTGGAGGAGAATATAAAATCGCGGCTTTGGCAGACTCTAGACATTCATTGCGGTTAATTTCTAAACAAATGGGATGTTCTGTATCTACCGTGTCAAGAATAATGAAAAAAAAAAAAGGATTCTGGAACTTATGCTCGTAAGAAGGGGACAGGACAGAAAGTATGAACATCCGAGAGATAAGATCGCCTTATAACTCGATTATCTTTACGGCAACGATTTAAAACTGCTGTAGAGATAAGAAAAGACATCTCTGATCAATTTTCAATTGAAATCAGCGACGTAACCTTAAGAAGACGACTCAGAGAAGCTGGACTAAATGCTCGAAAACCTGTGGTAAAACCATTTCTTACGAAGAAAATGATGAAAATTCGATAGGAATGAGCGAAATATCACGAAAATTGGGAGACATCCGATTGGCGACGAGTGATACTTTCAGATGAGTTGAAATTCAACTTCTTCAGCTCTGATGGTTTTCCGTATTTTCGAGAGAAGTTGGAGAAAGATTCAACCAAAAATGTACCCTTAAGAAAGTTAAGTATCCTCCAAGTCAAATGGTCTGGGGATGTTTTTTTCTTATTATGGAATTGGTCGAATACAGTTTCTGCAAGGTGCCATCAACGAAATAAAATATAAAAAAATCTTATAAGAAAGTTTCATTCCATCGATGGAAAATCATATTTCATATTCTGATGATGTCATATTTCAAGATGACTCTGCCCCTTGTCAACGAGCTAAATTGGTGGGAATTAATTTTATCTAATGGTATTGAATGTAATTAATAAAATGTTAATCAAAAAACTGAAATAACTTTATTACTTTTTTTGGTTCGGGATTATTTGTACGAAATTTGGTGTCAAGAAATTAATATGGCCCGGGAATCGTCTCGATTTCAACCCAATCGAAAACTTGCGGATAGCTACAAAATATAGAATAAGTGAGACCAATGTGTCTAGTCTTAAATCATTAAAAGAAACAATTAAAAAAGTATGAAATGACGAAATTTTAAATTTTTTTTTAAGATTATAGCCTACTCATATAAAAGCCGTTATAAAAGCAAAAGGAGCCGCAACAAAATATAAATAAAGTTTTTTATATTTTTGTAAATAATACCATGTGACTAATAAAATTAAAAGTTTACGCTCAAGTGTTTTTTTTCATTACAAATTTCATTCAACCGTGAAAATCTGCGTTTGGTCATAAAACCCGTCTCGGATTAAAATTCTCCTAAATTTTTTTTTGTTGTTCCTTTTCTTAACGTTTGTCGTTAAAATAAAGCACTATGATATAATCTACCATTTTAATGACTTTGGGTGTTTATTTCATTTAAGATCACCGAAATTTCACGCAAAATCACATTTTTCTATAGCGTTCCGTTTTCCGAGACCGCAACTGTACAAACAAAGATATACCTATATTTAACCTATCAGAGCACAAAGAGGCGGAATAATGTACTCACTGTCAACATGCGAAACAGAAGAAAACAGACGAACAAAAAAAAATCGTCTGAACAGTATCGCATTTCAAAAGCGTCGATACGGGGGGAAACAGACGCCGTCGTTTCACGAATCGTGACAGAGATATATATGTATGTTTATCGTCGCATATTTTATGCAAGAAAATTGTGCTGAAAATTTTTCCAATACCTCAAGAGATAATTTTTGATCGGGCAATTTCTTTTGCCTTTAATATTTAATGGAACCAACGTAAAAATATTCAGTTTAATATTCAGTCATACGATTGAATATTAAACAAAATGAATTTAAATTCACAGAAGAAATGTGAGATATTTGTAAATCGTTGAAACTATGTGCAAAATTGAATTTTATTTCTTTGTACTGAACTTTTTCAATATTGAATCGTACTGATTGTCGTTCAAAGCCCATTGTTTCTTTGAAATGAATAAATAAATATCTACAGTAATCCGTAGTTTGAAATAAATTTTCAGAAAAGCTTTGTACAGTTTGATCAACACAGGCATAGCTTTAGTATGATATAATGATAATTTTACAATCGGATAAAATCAAACGAGCGTTAGTTTTATTTAATTTTTCATCTAGTCTATGCGTTGTATAGAAGCGCATTTGGTGTTTATTCCAAGTGCTACTTGTTGCGCGATCCCAAAAATCAAACGTGGGCCGCAAAACGACCCAATGGCAGCACGCAACTCATTATTGAAATATAAAAAAATAAATTACGCGAATAATAAAATCACGAAAAAAAGCTTGAATAAAATCATCAAACACGCGTATATATAAAATATTGCTATATCCCGATTTTTTTTCAGGCGAGCGTCGACTGCTGGAACGAAACACAATAAATTATGCTTTTCATTCATTCCGTGTCACGCCGAATACAATACAGAGCGAAAAATGAAATACAAAAAAGTATAAATAAATAAAAATATGCATCATTCGACACTTTAGTAAATTTCAGACATACATAGTACATTGAATTAAATTTACCTGAATACTGGCTCTGGCGAAGCTCCGATACTGGAGCACGAGAGGCGTTGTTCTCGTCCCTCAGTTGCTTGTACCCTGGCTGCAGGATACACCCTAGGTGGTTGAGGAACTGTGAGGACCGTCAATTGATAGCCCTGGGCGTGGACACTCTGTCCTGATCCTGCCAATTTGACACGACATTCAAAATGTCCGTTTTCGCGCTCGTACGTAGCGTTCGTGATCAGAAGGTCGTATCGGCCCTGTTCCGGTCTGTAGTCTAATCTAATAATAAAAAATAAAATAATATATTAGTATAAAGTTAGAAATGCAGACTGTTTTACAATAGAATTTAAAATAAAAGGAATTCATTTTAAATCTTTTTTAAATATACATACATAAACCCAATATGCCATAGCAATGCGCATAGCATTGGTATATTATATTAAGTCAAAAGTAAGTGGTGTAGTAAAAAAATGCATATAAAATTTTAATGCACACATTTTACAGCCGAAAAAGTGCAATTACAACTAATTTACGTACACGCTACGCAAGTCACGCGAAATTATCAATTTTGACGTGAATATAAAATATGTTAACGCATTTTCATAGAAACGAAAAATTAAGCTGTGGGTATTAAATTATTATTATGTAAACGTTTTTAATGTATAAACTTCATACGGAATCGCCCAATTTAATTTAGAATGTAAACATATGGATTTTTTTAAAGGTATTTTCAAAATTTTCAGCCGTTCCACTGCTGGATGAAGACCTTTCCAATCCTCTTCCATTCCTGTCTGTCTTGAACAATCTGCATCCACTTCTCAATTCATCAGCTCATCTTCCACTCGGTCTTTCTCGGCTTTCTTTCACATCCTCTCGGATACCATTCCAGTATTTCTCGCGTCCATCTGCCATCCATTCTTCAAGCTATGTGTCCACTTCAACTTTTTCACACATTCCACCATGCTTCTCTGTGTGCACTGGATCTTACGTAGCGTAATAAAATTTAGCGTCCAAGTTTCACATCCATACGTCATAACTGGCAGTACGCATTGGTCGTATGCCTTATTTTTTAAGCATAGCAGAATGTTGGATTTAAAAACTATGTTCATCCTAGTTTCATTCTTCTTCTTTACATCCAGTCATATTCACCAATTGCCCTAGGTATAAATAACTATCAACTATCTCTGAGAGTATTAAATCATTCTCAATACATGTATATTTTAGATCTACATACATACATACACATATACTATAAAACCGTTGAACAAAAAGTGTTCACTTTACACTGTCTCGTACGCAGGGTTGATTGGTTTCGCCCATTTCGTTTCGCGAAAGTTTTTACTGTGAGTATACAGCATTGGATGTATGGTAAGTAGTGTCCCGAATCCCATGATACTCTACGTTGAGAGGAGACACTCTTGGTGCATTAACGTCGAAGCTTGCACTATATGCAGAGCTGGCGAGCGAGCTTTTGATGGAAAAGCCGCTTTACGATCGGACCGAATGGCGGAAAGCCGACGGACCCCCAGTGGAAAACCCCGATGCGGCCGCGCTATTTCCCAATTCGATTTTCCCGCGACGACGCGATGCGATTTTTCCGCGAAATTTCTCGCGTTCGCGCTTGTCGTGAAAACTTTACGGTTTTGTATCGTAAACGTGGCGAACCGGTATTAGCGGGCGCGAGCTTTACGACACGGGGTTGGATTGTACCCCGGGTCGTTTGCACAAATGAAACCTATTTATTCACGAAAGCACTATTCGAAGACGAAAGTTCTCATAAAGTGAATTTAATTTAAAAATGTCGTGAACTTTTTCAAATAATCGGAATCAAATTTAGAAGAAACGGCCATTTTCATCTACATAGATGTATATAATTACAATATTAAACTCAGTATTTCAACATGTAATTGAAAAATATATGTATGTATGTACATATATACGTATGTATGTATGTATGTATATAGTAAATAAATTTTGAAAAGAAAATGTTATAAATTGTATCCTGTGAATCAGAGTTTATAAAAAAAAATCAAAGAGTTAAGAGTTGTTTGTCTCGAAAAATAATTTAGTTGATGTAAAATAATAAATAAATAATTGAAAATAACTTTAAAAAAATTTCTCACCGTTTTTCTAGGTATCTATAATACTTCTCCATTCTCTAAAGTTGGAAGATCATCCTGATAATATAATATAACTCAAACAACAGACAACAAATTAAACCCCCAAATAATAAAAAATTAAAAAGTTAATTCAATTTCATAATCTCCCCAATTAAATTTACAAATATATTCATCTATAAACTTTTAATTTTAATTTAATAAAATAACTGTTACTATAGGTTTTTTTTTGTCTTTTTATACAATCCTTATTTTTTTATAAGAAAAAAAATGTGGACGATCTTTGTGGTACGCTTTTCTAAAGTTGTATTATAATAATACCTACGACACTATCCAGAAGTTTTATATAAATAAATAAAAATCTATTTTGAATAAGTCAGTTTAAATTCTATCGTATGTTGATATGTATGTACGAAATTTGTTTAAAAAAAAAAGTACTTCGCGTGATAACTGCGTAGCACGAAAATTCCGTTTTCAGTTTTTGTCGAAAAAACACTAGCGATTTTTCTACGAAAAAATTTCCATTATGAAATGAATGGAAATTAATTTAATAGTTAGGGGATATTTTATTACTATTGCAGTACATATACAAGCCTTAGGTTTATTGATAATAACAATAACAATCATAATACACAACTGCCCGTTATGTAACGTTGTAATTAAATTATAATTATTTTGATTATGTATATTTGTATGTACATATATATATATATATAATATATGTATATATGTATTGAGTATGTACATATATTAAGCACAGTAGAACGTCAAAATGTTTGGTTTTATTGCATGTGTCAAAAATTACGAAAAAATGTCGTTTCCCATAAATATTTAAGAAAAAATAAGGTACCTACTGTTCGCAGACTTTCACGCATATAGTGAAAAAAAGTTTCGTAAAAGTAGACTTCCGTAACAGTGAGCTTTCGTTGTGGTCACGGCCGATGAATAATGGAATATTGCGCTGTTTTTCAAATTTTGACGTTCACGGGTTAAAATCCCGAATAAAAATGAAAAGTCGCGAGAGATCGCGCAGACCGAAAAAGATAGATCTTTTTGAAAATAATTCACGCGTCCAAAAGCGACAAGAGTTTTCCCAAAAGAAGTAGAAAGAAAGAAGGCGGGTAGAACGATCGGAAGGGGAGTAAAAAGTGGGCCCGCGGGCCGTGAGCGTGACGTGACTGAAATACAAAATTGCCACTTTTTGGTATTGCAATGTTCAAAAATCGAATCAACACGTTAACGACTCAAATTTCTTGTAATTAATATTTCAGACGGTTAAGCGATAGAATTGAATTATTAGCGTAATCTTTAAAATTAATAATATTTTTGTCTTCGATTGAGCAATAATTATTTATTTTTGTGGCCACGTGCGACACAATAAAGACTTGTTACATGAATTCTCAAAAGGAAAAAGGAGTATTCATTGCGAATTTCACACCCTTTTATTACAGGGGAGAAGAAAGAGGTTCTTTTAAAAAAAAAAACATCTATGTAGAACTTCCAAGTCAAAAATCTTTACCTTTCGAACGAAAGAAAAAAAATATGTTTTTCTCATATTAACGTCATAATAATTTTGCTTTCGAGCATAATAAGACAACGTTGTCAAAAATGAAGGGAACGCGTTCGTTCACAGCAAAGTAGAAAACGAACAAAATAAAAAGAGGAGTGCGATTCAACAAAGAAAACGCAGAAAAAACAATACTGTCACTTTCCTTCAAAAGAATTTATATAAATGAATAATGGAAAATCTCTTTAAGTGTAAAGAAAAAAAATTAAGCTTTTACGCAGAAAATATACGCTGCAGAACATAAATCTGGCGAATAAGAATTTAACAATATTGTTTGTGTATATTTCAAATATTTAAAAGAACGAAACATTTCATTTCAACTTGAACGTGAATATACGAATTAATTACATTTAAAGAGATACTTAAAAAAAAAAAAAAAGTATCACGTGTAACCTAAATTAAAATTCGAGCTGTGTTGTTTAACTTTCGGCTATGAAAGTCTGCGACCAAATTTCAAATATAGACCACCCCACTGTTGAAAGTTGAGCTTGCGTATGGGGAAATGGGGAGAAAAACCAATGGAAATTCACAAAAACCACTGACGAAAAGGAAAAATAACGCTTAAAATATTTGTTCAGGTAATCCGACAGCTTTGCGTAATTCAACACACATTGAAAACTATATTTGGAACAGTATTTCTTTTTATGAAGAATATGTACATATATGTACATACATACGTGGGTATGTACATATCTAATGATGCTCGACGTCCAATTCAAACTGGATTCGGGGTAAAATGATTTCAACAATTCAAAAATAAATATATTTTTATTGACGAAGAAATAATAGCAATTGAACGCATGATTGGCTTTCGATAACGACGATCGTGCTTTTAGGTCAATAATTTGGGGGTCACATTTATAATTTGGTTTATCAATGTTTGCTTTTCATTACGTCGACACACTTGACCTATCGGAAAGTCAGATAAAATTTAGAAAAAAATTATAACTTAAAAAATTGTTTAAAATGGGAAAAGGAAACGCCTTCATTGACGATAAAACGATTGGCGCAGCTCGAAAAGGTTTCCTCTGAAGGTGAAAAACGGACTCCGATCATAACAATTCAAGTCACGATGGCCAGAATTATCAACAACACTTGTTCTCCACGCCGCAGACGCCGCTAAAGTTTTTTCAAAAGAGACGTTGGAAAATTCTAATGAAATTTTTAATGGGTTTTCGCTGGCGACGTTTAGGAGACGCCGACGCATATCAATTGGTTCCGATTTCAATTCGAAGCGCGTCCTCTCGGCAAAAAAGAAAAGCGAAAAGGTGGAAAAAAGCGGGAAAAAATTAATTTTCGACAACGATTGGAGGGAGACTATCGGAAAAATGAAATTCCAACGACCGCTTCTCATAGTCGTAACGTGAAATTAGACCAGCTGCGAACTACGCCTTTTTCCTTATAATTTCTGATTGAAAATTTTCAACTTTAGTTCTATTATGAGATTATATGTACGTATGTATGTATATGTAAAGCGCTACGTAATTGAACATTTGAACATTTCAACTCCCGAAATCGCCATCGGTGGCACGGTGTGAAACCCAGCAAACGACAAGAGAACAGGCATAGATGAAAATGTATCCGTGTGAAATATCGTCCATTTCGATAATAATGCGGGGGTTGTGAAAAAATAAAAGAAGTTTTGGCAAAATTAGTTTGCGAAATATCCCATCAGACGCGTGCGTGACAAATGGCCGCTCGATTGTTTCCAAAATAAAGGCCAAGAATCGGCGTATCAGACAAATGGCAGAGGTGACGTTAGATCGATGGCACAGTTTATGGTGCTAGGTGGGGTCCAAACGACCCGTCAAATGAAGCGTGTCGTCTGCCTGCGGTAATTTGGGTACAAACGACCCCCTCCCTGGCAAAGAGGAGTAACGACTCACAGGGGTAAGATGGGGAATAGAGGTGGGTCGACTGGGTCTTATAATGCGAAAAACGCTCACGACGGCCAATAAACATAAACGTAATCAAAAACGGGTTCGACACGCCACGAGGACGTCAACCGTATAGTAACGGCTATTAGATCGATATCGGGTGGAGGGTTGGGGTTTAACCCTAAACGCCCGGTCGCGAGCGATTTCAATTTTATAACCCTTCGTAGCAGTAAAACCGACCTTATTCGCTAATTTATCGCTTGTCTTTATGGCATCGGAAATGTCCTTAATTGTTTCTAAAAGTCGTCTTATTGAAACGGCGCTTTTGATTCGGAAATTTCAATTCAGTTGATGATTTTAAGGCGCCCGCACACCGCTGCGAACAGGTATGAAAATAGATAGAAAAATCTCAAGGGTGGTATGGTGGAGAGTTGTATCGCATAGCCGCGATTTATTCAGTTAACAAGCCAAACAGAGCGCGCGACAGCAACATAAACCGCTAAATATTCGGGCATAACCACGTGGTGAAAATTTTAGTTTGCCTTGAAACGGGCGTAGGGGGTGGCAGGGGCGATTATATACGTCCATTATGTATTTGTTAGCTGTTATAATAGATATATTTAGTAAATAAGTGCAAAAACAATTGATTATTAATATAATTGAAACAAATTCGCAATAAATAATGTTAGATGCGCGTGTGTGGCATTAATGCACGAATAGAATAACTGAATACGCGTCTACACCAAGAAGGATTTCCGCCGATTTCGATGACTTTTGTGGAAAAGTTGTATGTAAATAACTCTGACTTGCGAATCGTGAGTGAAATACAAACGTTCCGAATGCGAGGTGTTAGATGGTAGTTTGATAGATTATGTCAGAGTGACAGAAACCGACGCTTTCGCAGGTCGGTAGACTTGCGAAATTCGCTAGGTATGCCGCGCTAGGTTTTCATACGCGATTTCGTAGCGGTGTGCTGGAGCCTTTAACGTTATGTTCCGCGTGTACTGCTAGAGAAACTCGTGATGCAATTAATAAAATGCTTGTAGTCTAGTCGGCAAAGTGTCCGAAAAATATATTTATTCGGCCAGACTGTGTATGAAGTAGATTTTCCTCAATACGTCATTAGGGTTCGCGGGAAAATTACATAGTCGCTTGCTTATTTTCTCTTATATTATTGTTGTCATTAACGGCCTACTATTGGGGGAAAATCGGAGGGCCGTGCGGGAAAATTTCGTTAGGCTCCATTATGTGCGGAAAATGCTTTAGCTGGCCGAAAATGCTACGCGAAAATTGTTGCGGACACGGAGAAAATTCCTGAGAGATTTTACACAATAATTTCTCTTCGACGTTTAAACAAACAAGTATTTTTGCGGTGCGTGTACTAAAATTCGACCCACAAAATATAAATAGAATTAATTATTTATTACAACACCCAAGATTTCAGAAATATACCAGTTTAATATTTTTTGTCATTATCAATAATAGTGGTATTAAAATGATCTAAATTATTTTATATACCTACATACATACATATGTATAAATATGGTAAATTATTATGTAACCTTTTGAATGTTTGAAACCATCATTAACGTTATGTGTAATCTGGATTTTATTTGTGTTTACTATACTAATTCAGTTATATGTATCTCAAGTAGTACTTCATTTTTTACTAATATAAATCATACGTTCGCATTTTCCGTAATTCGGTTACGTTATACATATATGTATGTATACGAAGTAAGATTCAATGAGATTAAGCAAAATGGTAGAACTTTATCAAAAACAAAATATTAAATTATACAGAAACGATTAAATGAGCAGTCAAGAGCAGTAAGTAGTTCGTCTCGTAAATATTTTATATAAAATTTGACCTTACAGTTAGTTATGTAGTTAGTTACATAGTCGGATCTAAAAAATATCGTATTTAAATTAACCGAAATTATGTAAATGGCAAAATATGCAAACTCCGCGCGCCGCAGTTATTAAAACACATAACGAGCAGATGCTACCGGAGTTAAGTACAGGGTGTCCGAGCGTAAATTTAGTCTTATTTTCGATTTCCGACCAGTGGCTTGGGACAAATATGCGGTCGGTCGGACACAGGTGTCCTACATACGCGTATCATCACGCCATTTCGACCGATTTGACCCCGAGAGGTTCTTAACCGAGAGACGTAACGGTATAAACGGCCGGTGAGCCACTTTAGAACCTGACGGTAGCCGGACTCCGCAGTCCGCACGTAACCACGCAACAAATTGCCAATGTTACGACTTATCCGTAATGAAGGCTCAAATCTAACTGTAAAGACGTGTTTGTGAAATGTGCGACAATTATAAAATAATACGAATCGTTAGAAAACTCTCGGAATTGAAAAGGGTCCAAGGGTCCATATACTAGCTGTAGTAGAACAATAACTCAAATATTGACCGACAATAAATTAATTAGGATTCACCGTCATAGGACGAGTAAACCGGCTAGTATGGTGCGTTATTGAGAAAAGACTCTTTAAAATCGATCCGCGTGTGCGGAATGATTAAAACTTTGTTCAGTGGAACGTAATAATCTGGACAGGGCGCGTCGGTCTGTCAACTTAGGCGGTTATCGAACGGGGTCAAGATTATGTCAGGCGAAATAATAAAACTGTCTGCATATCCCAGAAGCGAAATATCGACGAGGGTACCGAATCCTCAGAGGTATCGAAAACAATAAATACGTCGTCCCTCGTCAGAGTGACGTGCACTTGGTGGTTGAGCGCGGGCAGACGGTGTCGACAGCGTCGCGACGACCTCAAAGGGTTAATGGATTGAGAATTGGTCTACGCTACAGCATTGACTCTCTTATAAAGCGACTGTAATGGGATATTAAAGGTGTGGTAGTAAAGGTGCTGCTGAAGAAATTGCAAATGCGTTCATTTTTAATAAAATAGCTAAAGGGTTTGTCTATAGAGATTAGAATAAGGTTTGAAGCAAAAAAAAACAAAACTCATATGTAGGTACATTGTTTGGTTTGGGTCACAAACTTGAGAGCGACAGAATCTGTGGCGTGTCGTCTAAAGCCAAAAGGTTGCGGAGAACTGGCTTACAGTGAACTGTTCATAAACGTGTAAGCTCGGCTCATGCTAAAACTGACTTAACCACCGTGGACTAGTATGGAAAGTTCCGACATCGACTTACTGGAATTTAGGACGTTGTCCCCACGTGCCTTTAGGTTGGATTAAACGTGGAATATTCCAAGATGAAATACAAATACAATAAGGGAGGGCAGACATATACATAGGCGTATCGATTTGTCCATTAGGTTTGAGCGGTCATCAGAGGAAACAAAGGCTCGACAGGGTATTGTGACCTTTTCGGGTAATGGCGATAAGTTCACGGCAATTTGGGGCCCAAAATGCAAAAGCAACACACCTAATGAGTCAACGTACCTTTCATGGTCCGCTGATGATCCTCGGCCATTCGATGGGGCACCATAAAAGCACCCACACAACCCAAAATAATGTGTACCATATTATACCCATAGTAGCGACCCATCATTTCGACCAACTTTAGATTTTTAATCCAAAGTTTAACTAACGATCTTTTGATGCTTGAAGACAAACACGAATATTATTACCAATGTTTATAAGTATAAAGTATACGAAATGCGACTACGATACGTACCTGTCGACGTTTCATTAGACCTTTGTCGAGTAAATTAAGAACATAAAGCGTCGTTTATTACGCCATCTTAGTAACACGTGATTCTAATTATATTACCACTAAACACCTCTTTCACATCCCTAATAAGATCGGCGAGGGTAGGACGTGTTTATAACATCCGATTACTAAGGGCAGTTACTCTGTGACGAAGCGCGTAGATGAGATAATATATTTTTGATGCGAACTCGACTATTAAGGCTTAATACTAATGCGTTTCTTGCAGATTATGGTTCTTAATTAGAACTCGGGAAAGTGTTCGGGGAGAAGTTAAAATAAATTCAAGATGAGCTCTATATATGAATACTATAAATTTACCTAAATAAATGAGTATTTTTGTTTATCGATAGGTGCTTGAAATGCAGACAGCATAATAATACATTACGAAATTATTGGTTACATCTGAGTGTACGTTTCTAATAAAAAGTTATCTCGACAATCATAGTTTTTATAAGTGATATTATTAAAAATTCAATAGGGGCTCGACAACACGCAAACACCTCGAATGTGGTGTCGAGTGCACCCTGTCTAGGGGAATTCTGTCAAAAAAACAAGAACAGAAGTAGTGAATGATCCAACAAGTAAGCAAACGTTAATCTGATAGGTTTGAAGCGGGTGTTAGAGTGAGGGGAGAGGAAGGGGTGACACTATCAATCTTCTATATTTCGAATAATGAACACAAAACTTCAATAGGAGAAAGGCTACAACTTCAAACGGTGAAAGCTTTTTCATGACTGACCCTCTGGGGTCCCTAAACAACTATGAATATGTAAAAAGAGGTTGCCAGTGGGTGGGTGGGTGGGTCCTTGTTAAATATTACACAAAGGACGTCGCGATGAAAGCGCACCTTTGATGGACACGTGAGACTGGACAATTTTTTTACGTAACACGTAAATAATGGCAATTCACCGGAGCTTAGTTGACAGCCTTCAATCCGGAAAAAAAAAACTTTTAAAATAAAAATATGAAACATTGATGGGGTTCGGGTACGTGCACGTTACGTGATTAAGTGCCACGGGGACAGACGCGTACATACTAAACTAAATGACAAAAATCGTTAAATCGAAACATGCAAGGTACTCGTAAAAATACTACGTATGTAGTTTGATGTTTGATTGAAATTCACTGAAATGAGATCGTTTGAATCGATTTGTCAAAGTCAAAGCCTCCACAGCCAAAAAAAAAAAAGACATGAAAGGTGAAGACGAATTTTTTTATTATTATCTATGTGCGACATGTGCGTGTTGCGCGACGTGATTACAACTGATATAAAATAAAATCGGTCAAGCGAAGGTTAAATTATGTTACTATTTTATACGAAAGAAATCAAAAGAAATGACTAATGGAGAGTAGCATTCAAAGAACGACACCATTTGATTCGATGTATTTCATTTATAATAAATTTTCAGTGTTCTATCTATACCAATTATATGATTTGTATAAATCATTTGAGCATCAAAGGTAAGTGCTACACTGGGTCAAATGCAGCACTGATTAGATGCTAAGTAAAATCATCCATCAAAGTAAGTTTCGATAACATACATGTTTTCATGGCATCTGGCTCAGTCTATCAATAGATATTTGGTATCAAAATAATAAAATGTATATATTCATTTGAATGTTTCTACTACGAAAACAACATTTCCTTCAAAGCGATCCACGAAAGCTTTTTTCGTCGACTCAAACTCTATATCGCCTGTGTACACACGCGTACATACCTGTACATTCGAGGCCTAGAGGGCTCGGCCTTAGCCTTTGTCCCGGAGGGCCATCGTCAGAGGAGGACACAAAAGGGCTCGGGGACAAACATGCCAATCAAATATGCTAAGGTGCGTGCAAAGCCCCGTATTTCCATACTCGTTCAAACAATAATTAAAACTATTAATATAGACGCGACTATAAATATTTGCTCGAATATCCGGTGTCAATAATTTAACAATAGTTTGATCGGAATGTGTTAAGGTACTCACTTGTAATTGGGGGCAAGAGGAATGTCTCCGATAGCCACGTTGTCGTGTGTGGGGTTGTTTCTGACCCAATAGTAGGTCGGTGATTCTGAAGCTGCAGGAGGGCTGAAACGGCATTCGAGTGTTATATCTTCGCCTTCGCGGGTGTCACGAGACTCTTCACTGCACCAACAGCTTGACAGTAACAGCATAACTGAAATTTAAAAAAAAAAGTATTTTAGTCATCACGCGATCTGGGTATAATTACGATTGAAAAGTAGTTTGTAATCCAGTAATTTTTTTTAACATCTCCATATCTCCAAGGGACGTTTAAGACAATGGGATGGGTATATATATTTTTATTGTTATCATTTTGGGCACTCTTCTTCTCCCACGTAATTTATTGTATGACTCCATTTCGTGCCTTCGATAGGCATCTGGTCTTGTGTAGCCAGTTGGAGCCACGCCATCTTACAGCCAGCGGTGGTTATCATTATCCGGACGTTTGCCGGTTATATTGTGACGGTTGCGTGTCTCGTAATTACGTTAAAGCTGCTTACGTACACGATCCGATAAAGGCAAACAGCGTCGCTGCGCTATGAAGAAAGTCGTCCCTCTTAAACTTAAGTTTGTAAGTGAAAGCCGTCGACGATGACGATAATAATACTTAAAGGATGCGACGACTCTCACTTGTGAAAATGCATCGCGTGTAAAGTGAGGCTTTCAGTCGTCGAAAGCTCAAACTTCGCATAACTCGCAACTCAGTGTTGCTAAATGACCTGCGCCGTGCTTAAGATGCCTGTAAACGATCAACAAATTGACAGCAATATTGCTCGTCAACCATCCAACAACATTTTCGGCATCACATGAGCAATAGGTGGCTCAATGATTGCCGGCAAGTACATAGTTGCTGTTTTATTATTGCACAGATTCGCCGAAGGTTAACCACTCGTGTCATATCGTGTCCGCACCTCAGCGACAGAGATCCGTGTATGTGAGAGAGCAGGAAAGAAACATATATTGCCGCGTATTTTCGTATACCGAGCGATATCATCGGCAATATGTCAACAATACTCGACAACACACTGACATACCAGCAATAGTGGAACAATAGTGTCGGGAAACACGACTATATTTCCAGCCCACATCACCATATTGCAGTAATATTACTGGCAATGCTGCCGTGAATATGTTGATCGTTTACAAGCACCTTTACGTACGTACATACATATATTTTTCAATACTCCAATACTAAATGCTTGTCTGTTCCTGTGTGTAGTCTGTCCGTTCATGTTAAATATTTTTTCTCAAGATTCTTTGATCGCAACGGAAAATATTAGCATGTAACTGAATAAACAGGTAAAAAAATCAAAGTACGTATTGTAAAAGAAGTATCCAAAGCAAGCGAGACAACGATCCGACAAGAGAATCGTCAAAAAATCTCGTCTACTGGAGCATGAATAATGCATCGGAAGAGCGTTCGCTGCACATAGCCAGAACAGACGTTTTTCTTGTGGAAAAAGCCGCGGTGGAAAACTTTGGTGTGGAAGCTCGCCAACTGCCATTTTTCACAATGCCCGCATGTGCGGCCTGTTCTGCCAGTGAGCTTTCCGCAATTCAACAAGTTCCGACGACGACAATGTCTGAACTTTCGCGGGGTGCCGTATATCAAGCTGTGGACGTCGACGAATATCGCCGCTTAATGTTATCAAAGTTTCAATCTATGCTTTTCGAATGGATGAGCCTCGTGTGTATAATCAGAATGCAATTCAACCGTATGACAATATAGTTGTGGCAACTTTTTTTTCCAGTATTATAGCCGACGGAAGTAAAAGTTTGAGGGTTTTTTATACGTTGGAGCGTGAATTTTCGAGCTTGGCAAACACGGCACAATTTTTATGATAGTTTGAAATTTTTATCTTTGTGTAAGCAGAAAACAAAAGGGCTTCGCGCGATACACTGCAATTTTAACGGAAGTGAGATGGGATGTTTCGACAGAATCTACATACATATATTATATACACATATCTATGTATGTATGTACATACATACATACATATGTATATATAAATATAAATACCGTCCATGTAAATAAAGTAAGACGCGGACGAAGAAGAGAATAAATGTGTTCAGTGCCGTAAACTCGACAGGGGATAGTCTGGTTCAGTTAGGGGGAAAGATTTTTCCGCAAACTGCAGTAAAAGTTTTCACACCTTTTATTGTTGTCGCCTCAGAACCGTTTTACCTATTCAGAAACACTGAAGAAAACTTTACAAACGATATAACAAAAACAATACTATTTGAATCCTATGTCTATTCCTAGATCCAAAGATAAAAACGTTCAAAAAAATATATAAAAACCCCATAACTGACGATTATTACGATATAAAAGTTATATTAATTAATTTAAACTCAAACAAATCAGCAATTGCAAAATGTAAAAATGTGTTTTAATGGTTCAGAAAAAGTATGATGTGCACTAACTCGCTCTAAAGACAATTGAGCATTGTCCCCTCGTTATGTCTCGCAATCTGCTCTATAATGGCGGCAGTTTTCCACTTCCTGGCCGTGTCTTACCAGGTGGCTTTTGTATGGAAATGAACGTGAGAGTATCCCACGTTCGCCACTAGAATGATATCTCTTACGTTTACCTTTTTAGTCCTAGTTATTACATAAAATAATACATGTAATGCACGCGTATACGATTAAAATCTTCACTTGTACTATCTTCTTATGCACAAGATTGAATTTACATCATAAAATTAACTAATCATACAAAACAATATTATCAGACTGTGATTTTAATATTTTTTTTAGTATTTAGTCGTAAGGGGAAATGCTAGAGTCAAGATACTTAATGATACCACTATAATATGTAATCACGTTATGAATGCCATTGTTGTGTGGTTTGTGGCCGGCGCGGTGATGGGGTTAGAAAACTGCAACTCAGTTGTTAAATTGCGGGAAAATTCAACAACTTAGTGCAATTGTTGCGAGCGCAGTTGCATATAAATTGCACGTGTCGGTCGTTTTTTACGACTGGTAATAATTTTTATGCCCTAATGAGGGGTTGCAACCCGTTAACGTATTAAAGACACTAATTGCCTTAGCCTAGTCGTCGGAAAACGTGTTAAAAAGTACACGCGCTATACGGGTCGCATACCGCACAAAGTGGTTAATTATGTAGTTAAGTATCCAAGTCTTTAAGACATACACCAGGTTTCTTTCATGCTAAATAAATTAAATATCATTCCGAGTAAAATTATCAATAGTTATCATAAAGTGCACACGAGTTTTATCAGATTTTAAGCCAACTCAATTGCCATGCAATTCGAAATTACTGCATACAATAAATCTAAGAGTGCTACCGAGCATTTATGCTGGTGCGATTTAACAAATTGTAAAGTTGAATTCGGGTCAATGATTTTACAGAGTCGTTGTCGATTATTTAATAGCTTTTATTGTAATAAATGAGTATTATCAATGTGAGATTTTGAACTCGCATAGAAGTTAATTTCTAGGACAGCTTCCACATTAATGCTTCGAAGTTTGAATCCGAGTTTAACGTTGAACTTTTAAGCTGGATGCACTTATTAACTAATAAATTGGTGGCAAGGTTCAAAAGCCGCGATTACGTATAAAACAAAAGTTATTTACTATTAGTACGACGTGAAATTTTTTTGAATCGAACGCATGTACCTATGTACATACGATTACAGTTTGCGAGCTTTCGGCAAAAGTTACGTTCGTTAATTTAAAGCGACTTTTCGGCACAAACGACCCCGTTCGAATTAATAAATACTGCGCCACCGGATTAACGGCGTTATCGGCGTTAAACGAAATTGTCGAACGGTGAACGAGGGGCCGATATGAAATACGCACGGTCCGGAGCGCCAATTTTATCGCGCGAGCAAAAATTGCGCCAAAATGGCGCCCTCCGTGGCCGACCCTGCGTTTTACGAGGGCAGAACAGGCCCGGATTAATTTATCGGGCGTTTATTAAGCCCTTAAAAATGTGCCGATCGCCCCATTGTTAAGGCGAGTTTACGCCGATTGTTATTTTTGACTTATGGACTTCGTACATACATATGTGTATATACATATATAATGTACTGTCCTATACTGTCGATAGCTATACCATATATTAGCATTGGGCTCAAGTAACTCTACCCGTTCTTACTTCAATATGACAGACGGTAAAATTTTGTCAAAAAATAACGAGGCAACGCATGGTATCAAGTACGCTATTAATTGGCACAGTATGATAGACTCAATTTCGAGCAATGTAATAGTGCTATTTTTTTCAATATAAATAGTGATAAAAACTAAGGATTTATACCGTGTATAAAAGAGGCCGGCGCGTTTGAAAAATGACAAAATCGAAGCGAACAGTGAATTGTCGCCGACTGCAGTAGATATCGAGTCGAATCGACGAAAACACATAACGGGGTACAGGCGCGCGTTGTCCGTGTAAAAGAAGCGTGATGATTCCGGTAAAAAGGACAAACAAGCACACGACAATTGCCGCCCGTGAAGAATCGCAACGGACCGGTTCAAAAGTGAACGTAAGATGAAGTTCACGATTTTTTTTTTTTTCATTTTATTTATTATATTACTCTCTTGGTCGAGTCGAGGTTATCGATCCGGAGGCAGGTGTGCCGGCCGAGACGAGTACAAGAATTACAACAAAAAAAAACAGGGGAACGAGTGTCGGTTCATTTTCTGCTGCTGGTTGCTGCAAACGATGAGGAGGCCATTTTGAATCTGGTCGTCGTGGCTTGATTTATAGTACACGAAGCAAGGCACGGGCGGATAATCGATCCGAGGTACGCGTGCCACCGATTTAAGACGACTGACGCCAAATATATATAAATCAAAAGTAAAAATAAAAATAAATTACAGCCAAATTGTATCGGATAATGTACCTGTTCAATGCGAAATGTCAAAATTCACAGAAATGGCACGCGCGTATAGTCGAAATTGTAATCTTTCTACAATTTATTTGTAGCGAGGGGTGGGTCGACGCGAATGAAAAAAAAAACAGTGAGATAGAATTACCGTGACAGATCATTAATTAGTATTTTTCGTGTCACTTGTAACTTGATCCTTAATTAGAGCTAGTAAAATTCATTTTAAGAATCATCAAGATAAAATCGTGTGTGTGTGTGAAAGTTAAATTTCATATTTAACCTACTATATAATTGAAAAAAAAAAAAGGTTTTAGCCGTCATATTTGACGGAAAGTATATTAATCATCGTAATATCAAATAAACCTTAGCGGTAAGCGCGATAGGCGCGTTAACAGACATTTAAAAATTGCGCTTCGGAAGCGGTAAAAAAATCCAAATTAATATGACAGAAACTTCTACAAACATTTTTCACGTTAATGCGAAAAAATAATTTAAGCTCATTTGCGTTGTATTTAATATAGAATTAAACAAATTGTAAGCGAAATTTGAATAGCAACGAAAAATTAATTCTCATATAATGAGATATTAAATTAAATTACCAATTTGCTACGATGTACTTACTGATTTAGGTTACTCGATCAAGTGGTTCATTTATTTATATAATGTTACTACGTACATACATATACATATAATGTGTGCAATACGGATACGTGCACCTCGTAAATATTGGGGCCAATACTATTTACTCAATTGTTGAATATTACCAACGGTTAATTATTTAGTGTAATGCACTTATGCAAGCATCCATTTGAAATCCTAGATACAATCGATTGATTTGTATGCAAAAATGGCATTTAGCATATGTAAACGCTAAGGGCTAATGTAGGGTCGAGAATTATGCGATATCGGAGCAATAAATCAAACGCGAGCGATATTATTTATTACGGCACATCAACTATTAATCGGATTTTAAAACCATCGTGCGGTTAAATAAACGATACATCGGGTTGATGAATAGCGCTCGGCACGCAACGGGTTAAAAAGCACGCGCGAGATTTTAACTAATGAACGCATCGATTCCTCATAAACGAGGGTTAAACGGAACCGTGGGTACACACATACGGAGACAAATGTGAAAAACCAGCGTGATATCCAAATTTGGTCAGTTTAAATTCGAATAAAATACACGGAATCGTCGAGCTTGAATTATATAATATTTGGACTTGGAAGTAAGCTAGCGCGCGTTTCTATACGATATTAATTAAAAATGCCGGATAAAGATCGGCATACGGAGCGCATTTGTACGTTTGATGTGTATTAATTGATAGTTAGTTGGGTGATATTTTTTCTGTGACGTCGAAATGGAAAAGCGGAAAATTTACACCATTTGCGAAGGAAAATTCAGGACTCGTTTACATGTGAAATATGATCGCCGTGCAGCTGGTCGCCGTACCACGGTCAATTTACCTGGAATATTGCGCAATACCCGGACCTGGAGTATTAAAACGCATTAAGATGCTCCGATGCGACACTATTTATAATGCCATTACGGGTATTAAGCCGTGAGCTATAAAGAAAAACCATACAAGATAATGTGAACGAACAAACAAGATCGCCCTACGTTTCCTTCTTTTTCCAGTAGGCACCCATTTCTTTTTCATACAAAATCATACGAAATTTACAATAGATACATTTTATTACACGAAACATAAAAAGCTTATTAAATTTCCAACACACCGTTAAAACTGTAATACGCGAGTAAAATCACAGTTTTATTATAATTTTGCATAAATTGCATGTAAGGGTTAAAAATAATTACTTTATAAATTTACAAAAAAGAAAACACTTTTGTACGGAACAAATTAATTGATGTTTGTATCAGACCCTTGGGCCATGCCCTTTTAAAACTCGGCAAAGATGAAAAATATTTACATGAAAATGTAATTAATTGTATTCACGCAACACGTTCCAAATATAAAATTGTACTTTTTCAGTTTTTTAATCACGAACAATGGACGCTAATGTGACGGTAAAATTAAAATGATTTTTTCGCGCAGTACATATTCTTAACGCGTTGATGGGTTAATTTGTAACACCATACAAACGCATACGACATCATACATCATAAAACCGTATCGTACAAATGCGAAAGTATGTCATTTATTCACAAAATGAAAAAGTTGATGTTTCAGACAAAGTAACAAGAGGGTAGACCTTCAACGATATCCCTGTAATCAAAGGTCGCGAACGTAACGTACTGAAAATCGATCCAACGGTACAAACCCGACAGACATACTGTATCCTGTCACGCAAATATTATACCCCGATAGATAGCATATCTAACGATGACAGGCTGACAAATAATTCAGAGCGCCGACTCTCACGAAAGATTAGAGAATCCGAAAGTACTACATAGACGTCGAACAATCGCAGCAAAACTATCGTTGAAATATTCATCGTTCACGTGCGGTAATATAGCCGGGGTCTGTTTCAAGTGATACGAACGGCCCACGTACATAATATATATTACCTACATACATATAGACTATGGAGTCGCATTATCGCGAGAAATTATACCGAAAACCTAACCTAACCACGGCACGTATGAAATATTCTTATATTATACGTTATACGCGGCCCGGATCGTGGTTGTAATTCATTTGCCATTTATGCGGTATTCAACGCGGCCGAAATGGCGCACAATAAAGTTGCCGGAGTTGTGTGTGTGTGTATCTATATCCTATCCACTAAATCCGAATCCCGCGGGGTCACGTCGCGCGTGACACGTGATGCGTGCCACGCGATGCCACGAATACGTCACACAATCGCGTATTGTGTGCGGCAAAGTTAATGCAAATGCACTTGCTCCGTTTGAAAGACATATCCCGTTGGATTAGCCCACAAAGTTCGGCTTACCCCGAATGTATACAATATTCTGGAAGATGTACAGTCGCACACTGTCTGAATTCTAAAGATATTGTTACGTCGGGGGTGACCATAGTGCGGTTTGCACAATCTTATAAATAGTGTGGTATTCACGTGAACATTATTTCTCATACATCTCTTAGATATTTTAGTTCTCACAAGTAAACTACATATGTATGTATGTACATATGTACATAAGTGACTGTTACATTCTTCTTAATTTATCAGCCCATCTTCCACTCGGTCTACCTTGCTTTATTTCACATTCTCTCAGATACCACTCCAGTATTTCTCGTGTCCATCTGCCATCCATTCTTCTCGCTATGTGTCCAGTCCAACTTTTTCACACGTTCTGCTATTATCTGTCACTTTGGTCATGCTTCTTACCCATGTGTTCCTCTTACAATCTCTTCTTGTCATATATAATAGCCGAAATCCGTCTGTATGTCTGCTGATAACGCTCGCTGAGGAAAAATAATTAAAAAACCAGAAAGAGTGGGGGATCGAACTCAGGGCCGCAAGCTCGAGAGTAATCACGCTAACGCTATACTCTATCGCCCTTGTTCAATTTAGTCCTTTTTTTAAACATAACCTATAATGAAAATAAATAGGAAATGAGGAAAAATAATTAAAAAACCAGAATGAGTGGGGATCGAACCCGGGACGCCAGGTCGGTAGTTATCGCGCTAACGCATACGCCACGGCCCGTTGTTGATTTGGTCCTTTTTTTTTTAATCATTACCAAGGGATCGTATAGATGACGCTATAAAAACTATTATTTTTTTTTTTTTTTGATTTTTACAAAATCACTTACAAAGTTACATATATATACATACATGTATGTATATAATAATTAATAATTATAATATAAATAGTAAGTAAAAAAAAAATCGATACTATCGGTACTACGGGATTGCTATAATACATAGATGGCGCTATAAAAACTATTATTTTTTCTGTCACTTACAACCGTGCGATCAATTAGTGGGGATCTCTATTAAAAAAGCGCTTTACGTAATTTAAAATTCAGCGGGCGTTGATATTCAACGGGCTTACACTAGTTATATATATAATAGCCGAAATCCGTATGTCTGTCTGCTGATAAACCTCGCTTCGGTAAATAGTTAAAAACCAGAACGTCGCGCGAGTGGGATTTGAACCCGTGATCACCAAGTTGAAATGGGGTCGTACTAAGACTATCATTCAACGGAGGCGATGATGAGCCTGCTACAATTAGACAATATTAATTCTCAATAGGCTCGCGACTTTGCTAAATTGTTACGTTGTTGTACGCGCCTTCTATGCAACAACTGTAAAAACTATTAAATAAAATTATTTTTCAGTACGGGTGATGAGAAACCGCTCCGTTGATATATTCAACGGGCTTACACTAGTACTAATATGTTTTCCATGTGCACTGGATCTTACGTGACATTCTTGAATTCAGCATCCATGTTTCACAACCATACTCATGTATCACAATCTTTTTTGTATTTTGCTACGCTCTGATCAGTCAATTGCTTTGAATATGAAATGTGATCATTTTAAAAGGATGCTAATGCGTTAAATGAACAACAAGCCAGGCGATAGTTATATGGTTAAAGCCGGGGTTCGATCCAAGTAGGTACGTCGAAATGATTTCTTTCTCGGCGGTTAATTATCGTCTTTGGCAAGATCTGGATATTGCTAAATTCAAATCGGCCGTCTCCTGTTAGAATTTGCCAATTTATCTAACTTAGTCTCAACGGTCCCACCAAAAACCGGGGACCACCGCCTATTCATTACTTCTATGTTAGCCTGTTATTGGGTGTCGATCCTTGTGTTATTAGATCCGTTGGTTAACTTTCCACCAAACAAACAAACAGCGAGTGTGTAAAGTATTGGAATAGATTTACGAAACTTTGAATGGTTGATTTTAAAAGCGTTGGCTAAAAACAGCGACAGGTCGCACAACCGCAACGTTTTTTCGCATGGAAGCGTTTTGTACGTTTACAAATTGACTTTCAGTCCGAAAACCGCACGCTAAAATTGCGAAATTATTCGAGTTTCGACCGCGCGTTGATAATGAGCGCCTGGGTCCAAATCAAATTCGATCCGAACGCATAATTGGCCGTTGTAAAATAAAGGGTTGAACGCGTCACGCGACCCCCACAAAAACGCCACATACATACACAAACACCGGGTAGAGGTATGCGCGAAAATAGACACGCATGCTGGGGATAAAAAAAAATATATACGCGTACAATTATTATTAGTGAAACCGGCGTGCGGTGTATTGTTTTAATTAACAAACCGGACACGGGAAACGACCGTAAATCAAAGGGTGTACCTTGTGTGGCAGATACGTTTAACAGCTTAGTCTACGATGTTAAACCGCGGCTGTGGCGTCACTCTGCGATGGTTAGACCGCGATGTGACAGTTCACTGATATATTGGAAAACATAAATAATATCCTCCCTTCCCTCTTCCCACCTCGATCCCCATTGAATAGGTCGAGGTACAAAAAAAGTGGTTAAAAATGTATTCGCCGAAATTTTTATCCGGCCAGCGGATATCCGACGGTAGCATAAATAACGCACGATAACAATCGAGACATGTTAATACAGAATATTAAGATTTAAACTCGTTTTGATAGTCTGTGAAGTATGACAAATTTTGGTTAAGCTATGCGACACGAACACGAAAATTTCCTATTGTATCATAAATATACCGGTACAATTTACGTTTCGACTGATGGGTAATACGCAATCCTTCTACAATGTACATAAAATGATTAAGAAAATGTTGAGATACGACGATGAAAATGAAATGTCCGGGTTGTTTGTGCGAGTATTTATTTGTCAGGGAGTTTTCAAAGTATTGTATAAAATAAATAAGTTCGAGCGGATACGAACAACAAGAGAAACATTGACGTCTCTTCGTGACTTCAAAACGCTTATCTGGCTGGCCCTCAGAGTGAATCGTCAAAATCGTTCAGTTCGAATCTAACGACCGGTGTTTCAAAGTCGTTTATCGTAGATCGCACATCATAACATTATATACTGTCAAACCGTATCGATACGTCGCAATTTTTCGAAACAATTTAATGGCATTTCAATGAACAATGTACATATGTATGTATGTATGTGCAATATATGTAGCTATAATACGTGCGCGTACTAGAGATGGATAATAATAATTCTAAATTTTAGTTCCACGCATTGCTGTGCGCTTGTAGAGGAATTCTGGCGTCAATCTACCGAATGTCTCTAATTAAGAGACGTGCAGGGATGGTGATAAATTACTAAACAGCCTCGCCGGGGTCTTAATTACCCAGACGGCTTTAGTTTCCACGAAGAGAAAAAGTGTAGTTCGCCACGAGAATAACCGCTTTTATGAGCGGACCTCATTACCGGCACTCCAGAGGAGGAGGAGAAGGAGAAGTCGACCGACTTACAAGACTAAAACATTACCATTTTACTTAAAACAATTAAAACGCGCTGAAGGGGAACCAAGTCCACCTTTCAAGATCCCCACCCCTCCCCCCCCCCGCTTTTCAACCCACATTTTTTATTACCATAATATTTCGCAGCTTTTGTCGGCGAGGGAAAAAAAAGATGAAAATTGTAAATTAAGAGGCGAAAGTGAAAAGATTTCGCTTAATTTTAATACATTTTTCGTCTCGTCGCCATCCCGAATTAAAGTGTCGACAGGTGTGGACTGAATGTAAATATATTTAGCAAGGTGAGATTGAAATAAGTCATCGACAAAGAGATAGAGAGGGGTTGTTCGACATTGAGAAAATTTGTTCCACGCGATAAATTCGCCATAATTATTTACATGCAAATACTCCGTGGAAGAACTTAACCGCTTGTTTCGTTTAAACGATAAGTGGTCGTTGCATATTTATGAAATGCTCGACTCGAAACCAACAAACGCAAATAATGAAAAGTTTGTTAAAATATGGAGCTTTGGAAAATGAAACTGTAATCGCTGATACGACTAACCAGTTGACAAAAGCAGATTAAAACAGATTAAGGCTTCGAGAAAATTTAAGCATAAATTAGTGTGATAACGCTTCAGTTGAACTTTTCGCGAATTATTGAGAGTAAGAAGAGTGTGCTATTCAGGCGCGCACCCAGGATTTCCCAGCGGGGGGGGGCTAATCTACAAAATATTTTACGTTAATGATATGATTGGCATTTTCACTTTCAATGAATATAAATGTGGTGACTTCTGGAAATTAAAGATTACATGGAAAAGTATAAACTTCTAAGGGTGAAAATTTGTATTTTTTTGAAAATTTTATTTTAAAACAAAAAATACAGTAAAAGCTTGTATATTAATATTCCTATTTTTAGGACGGAGTCGTTTGTTGTTTGTAGATCGCTATTGTAAAATTCAGTAAGTGTAATAAATTCATCAACATCAAATTCTTTGGGTTGTAGGAAGTAGACAATTAAAATTAAATAGAATATCTCGATGCTTGGTAAATCTTTTATTCATATGACTAAGCATGTGATCTGCAAAATTTAAATAAACCGATCTTCGACAATACTCCTTCGTGGTTTCATTTATCAAAATTAGATCTTGTTGAGAATTCGTTATTTCTTTTGGCTTTATAACTTCGATTCCAAAAAATATTGCTGTTGTGGAACTGCGCACTCTAGCCCCAGACACATGACCCTACACACCCGTTATTACATATACATATGTACAATACATAACCATACATTATTAGTCCACATTCCTGATAATTAGTATTTTATATCAACTACATATGTACATATATAATTTGAAATAATGAAATAAAATAATTTTATGGGGGGCTTAAGCCCTGAAGCGCCCCTCTGGGTGCGCCTATGGTACTATTAGATCTTGAAGTATGTACATATACAATAATCCAATTTCTTCTCTGAGCAATATTAAATAAAAAAAAAATAATACTTCTTTAGAGATGTTATCTAATTACGAAAAGTATATTATGAGGTTATCAACGTGTAAAAATCAATCAGAGACCCAATTAATTTCAAAACTTATTAGATAGAATCTAAAGACATTAATTAACGCCAGTGAGAGGTTGATAATTGGACTTCCATAAAGTGCTCAAATCCGACAAACTCAAATTCGCACAGAGAATAAAATGAAGTAAAAAAAAAAAACGAAATGTGCCAACAAAAGAACCTTTCGTAGGACAATTTGCACGGTCGGGTCTCGAATAAGCTCGGCTATAGTGAGAAAAGTATATTAATTAAGGCGTTATGAGGCGGACGGGGTTGAGACGAAAAAAAACAAAAGGAAGATGAAAAATTAAAGTAGACCCAAGAAAGACAACAAAAGAGGAAGAGACGACCGTAGAGCGCTAGATATAGTCCTCGAAAAAAACAATATAAAAAGCACACCACCCGGTTAGGAGTGACGTTATGACATTCCCAAGCTGTCCCCGACGAAAGGCGAGAGAAGAAATTAATTAAAACAAATTTTAATTCGATTTTACACACCACTGGATAGCCGCAACTGGTGACCGCACTTACATAATATTGCTGGGGCAAAATGTAGAGGATGACCGTCACATCACTATTTTAAAAATATGCATGTATATCTCTGGAATAAAAGTAAAATGCAATGGAATACTACGTATTTGTTGGCCGATGGTGGCAAACCAATAAAGTAGGCTAGGATTCGTCGAAAGTTGCGGAGACATCAGTCCCATTCCTAATCAGCAGACATTCGTATTCAGAAACAGTAAACCTTTTTATTGCTCCTCTCTCCTATTCTACACGAAAGTCTCGATCCTGAGGCATCGTCCCGAAGGCTGGAGGTTGGAGGCTGACGATACTTCTGATTAAATTTACGTTAACGACCGACTGCCATTATCGTTACACGATCTCTCATTCCGGCAGAAGGACAAAGTTCTCTAGCGTCGTAGAGTGGAGAGAAACCGCACCAACGCAACCCCGAGGCAGTGCGAACGAACCGAACCAGCGACATTTTTTTTTATTTTGTCGCATACGTATCAAAGTACGGGCTAATGGGGTAACATGGCGGATGTTCAAAAAAAAGGAGGAGAGAGATAAAATTCAAATTTATACCAAGCAGAGGCGTATAAAGAGGAAAATGTATGTATGGTAAAGTACTGTAACGTATACTCGGTAGAAAGGAGCGTAATTAAATTTAAAATATTTAATACGAAAGTCGTTTGTAAAACAATCCTTAGACGAGACCAAAATATTATATTTAAAAGCATAGACTTGTTTTTAACCAAACGGAGGCGTACGTACAGTTTAACACAAAAATAAAGAGGCGCTACTTAGAATTTAAAATATATTTTGTATAATATTTCTGAAATTCTTACCAATGGCGTAAAATAATTTTGTACGAGAATTCATATTGAAAGATCTGAAGTTGCATCCGCAAAAAGACTGTTTACGTCTATTCAGACCCTCACCTGTAACAAATAAAATAAAAATATTAAAATTATATGAAGATTGAAATAAAACTATATCAAAATATATCGATAATGTAAAAATGAATTGGCCAAGTACATATTACATTGGATGTGAAACTTGGATGCTAAATTCAAGAATGCTACGTAAGATCCAGTGCACATAGAGAAGCATGGAAAGATGTATGGTTGGTATAACAAGAGATCACAATGCCGGCATATTGGACGAGCGCTGACGAGCGGTGCCGAGCGCCAAGGTGTGGGTATATCGCTCGAACATTTTCACGTTAACGCCAACGTACTTAATAACATTCGCGCGACATCCGCAAAAGTTGAGAGAAGGCGAGAGAACCGCGAAAAAAGCAAGTGGCAATGGGCTGAACACAGCGAGAAGAATGAATGGCAGATGGACGCGAGAAATACTGGAATGGTATCCGAGAGGATGTGAAAGCAAGCAATGTAGACCGAGTGGAAGATGGGCTGATGAATTGAGAAGAATGTTTGGAGTCAAGTGGATGCAGATTGCTCAAGACAGACAGGAATGAAAGAGGATTGGGGAGGCCTTCATCCAGAAATGGATGGTGAACGGCTGAAAATGATGATACTACATATTTTTTTACGGTTCGAATCGATATTGATCGTATATGAAGTTGTCATACATCACTCTCAATACCTTTGCGTCGGCAACAAATCGAGCTAAATTCGCAAATCTAAGACAAAAACAAACTTCGACGAGAGCTCATCGACTATTCAAGCGGCGTGCGAAATTTGTTTGATCCTTCGTGCATTCGACACGGATTTCGACCGTCCTTGGAAGAAGGATCGAGGGATTTCTGAATGCGATGTTCCACCAAGACAAACAACCACACTCCGTCAAATTGGTCAGATTAAAATGTTAATTCCAACGCGATTCTCCACGACGCGACGTCTCTTCCTACTACTACCCTCCCCTTAAGGATGCATTATCGCACCACGGAGCTTCACTTGCAAACAAACACTAGGAAGGGTTGAGTGGGAAGGGTGCGTCACGTCCGGTAGTATAATTTGCAAGTTTCAGATTAAGTTTAAAGCCGGTCGGTGCAGCCAACCGGTTTAGCGCGTGTTTGATTTGGGGGGGTCACCACTTAAAACTTGCCCATTTCGACGTCGATGTTTGAACCACTGTTCTGTTTGTCTTATGGCCGCTTTGTCGCGGTGCATGCGAAATTGACTGGTCGGTGTGTCGATGTGTGTTTAGCCGACTTTCTGACCAAAGCAAATGTTGCTTTATCAGTGAACTCGGCTGTTTTCGTAAAGCCAATCACTCAAACCCTTTCTTGAGATTGCTCGCAGGCGAGTTTGATTCAAACACGCCGAGCAGTTGAAACTTTGCAATATTCGACTGCATTTAATTAATAATCGCACGAATAGATCATTGTATAATTTCATAAGCGGCAGAGAATTTTACGCATACACGAAGGTTTGCGGTTTGATTCCCGATACTCCCGAGTCAATACAATCAACATTATCAAGTACGCCACTTACGGATAATTAATATATGTGATGTGATATATACAAATAAAATAAAATTAATTCAATTTTTATTATTTGCAGCGAACTTTGCAAGTTAGTTACAAACATTTGAATATTTTCAATATGGAAGTCATAATAAACAATGACATTGAAACGTCGCGCAATATTTATATCAATAACGCTTGCGTACAAAGTGTTCTTCGCCAACGAGGGAAAAATCGTAATAAATTTTCATCCCGACGGGAAAAAATAAAAACGGAAACGCAAAGAGCGACCTGTGTGGGACATGTGGAGAGGGCGAAGAGTATTCGTAAAGGAGAAGAGGTAAGGAAAAATAAATAAAAGTGGAAGAAGCGCTGGCGAAACATCAAACGCGTTGACAAAGTGGCCCGAAAGAGTGCGCATTACAATAATAACTAGAGAACGGAGTGCGGAAAACCGTAGTTCGATAGAAAAGAAACGTTTCTTATTAATAATACCAAAGAGGAAAAATAACAAATTCCCATATAAATGATGGGGGAGAGCAGGGAGTCGGGTGGTTATTTACTGGGCATGAAAGACGATTACAATATGCGGCGGTCAAGTCAAGACGACCGTTGGAGAGCGGCCAGGGGCGCGTCAGCACTAATGGAAATGGGGATTCGTTCATTGAGACGAAAATCTTAGACGGGACAGGGCTCCTTAAACTGTGGCTCGCGTGACAGCCGTTGCTGGCAATGCGTGCACTGCCATAGTTAAAAATACGCAAGAAACGTTTATTATCATTTAGCCGCGGGCCATTTCGTGGGCCGATATGTTAATGATATGGAAAGTAAAAATAAAGCTGTAACTTTGATTTGGATTGTGGTATATGAAGCGAATGATCCACAGTTCGTGCAACGAGCTAAATATGCTATACATTTAATTAACAAAACGCCCGATAAGCAAAATTCACATGTGACTAAACAATGTTTTGACCCGAGTGTCGAGACGTTGCGCAACGCATTCCACAAATCGAACAGGTGTGTGGTAAACGCCGATCTTTGATCCATCGAATATTTCACCACAACAATGAACACTATTTCGATAATAATTTAGGCCAAGAGAATTCGCATGCAAACAATTCAGCTAGCTGAGGTTGCGACAAATTGGTAGGTTCCTGCAGAATTACGGAACACAAACCCACACGTCGAGCACAAATCGGAGGCTAAACCTCAGTTCCGGATAAACAAGATCTCGGTCCAATGGAGGTTGCTTAACGTCGACCGAGAGGGCACGAAAGGGTTAGGTTGGTCGAGTGGTATCACGTTCTCATCCCGCAGGACACCGTAAATAAACCTACGTAGTTGTAGGTGAGGGTTCAACGTTGCACTGTATGCAACCAGCGCAGTGTTCCGAGTCAGTGGGGATAACACGTGAATTTCAATATCCTGGATCGAACGAACTTTCAATGAGAGACGGTCCTTGGGGAGATCACAACAATGCGACCAATTAACGGAAAGCCGGATTCGACTCGATTCCTAATGCAATGATCCATAATTGAATAGCGACATTCTGCAGTACATACACTGATGATAAGGTAACGTTATAGTGCTATGTAGGTGCACTTGCACACGATGACTTTTTACCATGCAAAAACTAAAACTGTGTAAAATGCGGAAAATATATAGATAATACCGTTTGCAAAACGGCCCACATAAAATGTTTTATTCATGGAGGAGTCTCAAAGGACTGGCTTCGTGTGCAACTCTTGGCTCTTGCAACAATGTAGCATCGACTGAAGGTAAATTATGCACCTTTTACACACAAACGCATTTTATATTCTGGTGCAACATTATAATAATAATTTACCGGATAAAAACGTCTATAAGAACAATTGATAAATTCAAAATAAAAGTTGGCATTGAATCGTGATTTAAGACAACCCAGATCGTGCATTGGCTCCACAACACGTTTCGAGACAAACGTTACTGCAATTATTTTTTCGTTAGATTTTTTTTCTTCATTCGGTTGCCATTAATTATTTAACGATTCGTGCTGTTAAAAAGCGTGATGAATTATCTGCGAGCTGTTTGTTATCTCGCATGTACGAATGTTTATGTACCTTTTGCCGCTGACAAGAATATGCCCCTAGTTAGGAAAAATTTAAATTGTTACAATACACATACATACATATGTATGTAGCTTTGACGAAACGTTGCTGATTGGAAGCGAATTGTACTTTTTTTTTTTTTTGGATTGACCGATTATTCGAGGGAAAATGTTTTAGAAACAAGTCTTATAGAAACACTCGAAAACTGACCTAAATTACGTTTGTAATACAAATCTTCTACTAACGGTTGAATATATGAAAATACGATATATGTACATATGTACATATGTATGTGTAAAATCGAATTACAATAGGTGAACGATAGTACATATAATATTGAACGGTTGTTACAGTTTACATAAAATTGAAATTGAATTGCAAACAATGCTATCAGTATTAAGTTGTCAAAAATTAAACTAGCAAAAAATTAATTTGTTATTTGCAGAAACGAGTGTTGCGCTTCTTGCTTATTACTATTTTTATAATCAAAATGGTATATACGCGGGAAAACGCAGTCATGGGAACGAAGATTGCATTGAAGCCTTTCAATACGTTTTTCTCACAGTGTGAATTAAAAAACAGTGGTCAATTAAAAATGCTAGCATTACCCAAAATTAAATCACTACAATCAGAAACAAGACTTTTATGTACCTGTGTATAAAATAAAAACAAACGGAAATGTCGAATATAGAAACGACGATGAGTCACTAAGACGTGAATGGCGTGACGCGACGTCATGACGATTTGAATAAAACAGTGGAAAATGCGAAGACGACAAATTATGACCGATTGAAAATTTACGTTATTATTAAAATCGCGTTTGTCGTTAACCCAAATTTGACCAGATGAGACCGCTCAGGAGAACCTAGGCGAACCCGCAACGACTTATGCAATAATAGCGCTCCAATTCTAATAGAGAGCAATTATGATTAATAAATCTTGACTTGCGTTCGTTCGCTCAATCGTCGGTTATGTTAAATTATTAATAAGCACACGCCATCTTAGCGGAAAATTGTCCATTTTCAATTGACATTTCACGCGACGAACTTTTCGCCCCACGCAGTATATTTTAATACGACATGCGCGAACATAAAATAGCCACTCGGTATGCCTTCATCAAGAGTTTTGCGTTTAGCAAAAGTTTGCACGCACCTTTGTCAAAATGTTTAAAGGAAAACGGTGGAAAGTGCTGCCCATTTGAACAATAACATGTCGTGTATTTTTGTTAATGAAAATTCATGCTGCGTTAAGGCCAAATTGCCACTTAAGACTTAAGACTGCATCGTCGTTTCAGACGCGTGGCTCGTTTTCCGCACCATAGGTGCTACAGCTTCCGGTTGGAAATTCCTACGCTTCGCTCGCTTAACATCAAATTTTCAGCGAGGCAGTTTCAGTTGAAACTCGCTCGCCAAACACCCCATTAGCGGAATCTTATCGACCGCGACGTACTCTGAATCCCCGTTCCACGATCTTTCTCCGCGGTTAATTGTAGTCGGAATTTGCTGATGACCCGTCATAACCGTCGTTTCCCAAAACCGTGACCCCCACACCCACCCACTCTTAGATCGTATCTCGGCTTATTTCGACCGAATTTACGGCGACATTAATAATAAAACGTATACGTGACGCCCGTAATACGGGATGGCTCAATTAGACGAATAAGCGCGCGCGCACGTAAATAAACGGGGCGCCCGCCTTTTCCTTTTCCCTTTTTTTTTTTCGCTTCGCCAATGGTAATTATGCAAATTCGCCGAGAAATGTGTGGCGTAAGATTGCTACGTATATAATAAATTGGTAGCCGGTGGTTCTCCTCATACGAGAAACAGCTGAAACAATGGAGACCGTGTGAAAAATGCTTCCGCGATACACGTGCTACGCAATAATGCCAAAAATGATTGAAACCGAACGGTCGCCTCGTGGCCTCTATTGTGGCGTAACCGAAAATTTGATTTAACTTGACAATAGAAAGATAGATATTATTCGTAACTACAATTGAGTCTCATTATGCTATGAGCGTCGTGTTTACAATGAAACTAATCGTAAATTTCTTCGTGAAAATGGCATAAGAATAGAGATAGTACCTATGTACATAGTACATACATAATAATGAGTAACATATGCAACATGTTAACATGTTTTATTATGTTTTATCTTTGTAATTTACCCACCATGATGATTTGGTTAATTTGGTATGTCATGGTGGGTGTTTTTGTAATTAAAAAATAAAATACGTACTATGTCCAATATAAAATAAAATAAAAGCATTACGAATTAGAGTTTATGATTAATCTTACAACCTTGAAAAGGCAATGTAAGAAGCATCGCAGCGTATGGTTTTAATAAATATTTTTGACTATCCCAACAAATTTATAAAAAGTAAAAACTGTAAGTAGGTACATATTTGACAAAGTTTTCAAATAAATCTTATAGTAAATGAAATGGAACAGATTTTTCATCCCAGCGGTAGCAAATTTGAGGAGAATCAGAAAAGCAAAAGAAAATGTAATGAAATCTAACATTATTTTTTTAATCCAATAAAAAATCGAGCCCGTCCCTTTTTATCATACAACTCCGCAGAGGCAAAAAAAATGTCGAATAATTTACTGTGGAAAATGTGTGACAAAACTACAGCCATTGCAGATAAACTCTATGGAGGGCGGCAATGAGGCGTGATGATAAATGGAAACGATAAACCAAAACTGGAACACAGACTGCGCAACGAGGGGGGGGGGGGGTTGTCTAAATCGAATGAATTTCCCGAGAAAAAAAAATGGAAAAAAAAAGCAAGGAAGACGCCACAAGAAAGCGTCAAATGTCGACCTTTTCGACAGCCAATTCTGATTGCATCAAAACCCCACTTCAACATTGGGGAGAGGTCGTTCGGAGGACCTCATCCGGCACCCTCGACTCCAAAATCAATAAGGGTTCAAAGTTTTTCGGCGTGACAAAGGGACGAACCGGAACACCGGTGCCGGATGCGAAGTTGTTTTCAAACACTCGAGCGTTCCCAGAGTAGGTCACTCACTTTTTTTTATTTTTTGTTATTTCACAAACGTCTATATTTCAAGAAGTCGTCCTTGCGATTGAGAAAAGTATGTAGTGCGAGCCGCAAGTCGAGAAAGTGGAAGAACAAAGCTTTGGTCGACAAAGCTAGCAATTAATTGAACGATCAACGTGACAGTAAAGTTCTCAAAGGAAAGATTTACAAAATTAGTAGTATTGATTTTAATTACATTTTATATGTATGTATGTATGTATGTAGTGCTGGTAATTTGGAAATGTTTCAATCGTCATTTAATAGAATCTTAGCTCAAAATAGCGACAGCTCACAATAACCGGCGCCCACTACATTTATTTTCTATTACGGACCAAATAGGTGGGTGTGTGCACAAGTCGAGATAAAGAATTGACCTCAGCGCCATTTTCTCGATTTTCTTCCTTTCGCCTTCTTTTCTTCATCGTCTTGTGCAACAAACAAGATAAATAAATACTCAACGTAAGGCAGTGCGGGATCTCCTCTTATTTTCCCAGAATCGTTTCTTCTTCGTTCGGTATTAAATCACCAATAATGTCGTAAATAAAGCCGGGGGTGGTGTAGAGGCTCGATTTCACCACTACGCACGTATAACCGACACTCATATTTTCCGGATACACTTGTGCCGGACTGAGCGTGAAATCCGAAACGCACGAAGGTTTTTTCCGGCGAAAATAAATAAAATCGAAACGTATATTAGACCAGCCTCCGTTTGCGTATGGCGGTAGTGCGGGATGCGTTAACACGTCACGTTTCGTATTTAAGAAGCGATTTTTAGATATATGAAGGTCGGCGGTCGAAACGCATGGAAATTGAATGCCAAAAACGAAAATTATTTAAATTGCGCTAGGTGGGGGGGGGGGGGGTCGGAGTAACATTTGCATATAAAGAATAAATAGGATAATGTATCGGAAGAAACGGGCTACGGACAATTTATTTTTGGATATGCTTTAAATTCTGAACCTTTCCTACAGGAAAACTCAAAAATTTCTCTAGCTAAAAAAAGCTGCTGGTTACATACATAGATGTGTTATTCTACATCTATGGCTGGTTATGATAAAATCGTGATGCTTGTCAGCATTGTCACTTTAGTATCAAGAAAAATGGTGTAGACCTGAAATTTATTACCAAGGAATGAAATTTAACATATGTATTTACTAAACCACTTAATTAATAAAATTGGAAAATTGAATAATAAAGGTGTCCCAGCATTTACGCAAGAAGTAATTTTGATAGAAAACACAGGTTTTTAATTAAAAATTGTAATTTTTTTTATTAATTCATAAAGTATACAGTGTAGGGTTATGTATGGAGTAGCATAAAAAAACAATTTACACATCCCGAAAGTTAATCACACTTTCACAACTCTTGAATTTAACAAAATAAAATTGTTGCTCTGAATAGTCGAAGGTCTTTTTATTCCCAAATTATGCTTTGTCGTGACAATGTGCACTAGTGAGTATTTTTGAATGAATCAAATCACTGGAATACGGTACGGTACTTCATACGGCATACGGTTCAGGACAGTAGATTACGTTTCACTGTATGACGCTTCTTGTTGGAAATGACTCCCGATATGTTACGAATTAATGAATTAATAAAAAATATTATAATTTTTAATTAAAAACCCGTGTTTTCTATCAAAATTACTTCTTGCGTAAATGCTGGGACACCTTCATTTACATACAATATTCATTAATCAGATAAAGTATTTTACTGTACTTGAACTTTTTCAATACGTGGATCGTTTTTGGACGTTTATTTTTTGAAAATTGCATTTACGTATGGGAAAAATGCATTAAACTAAAATAAATTCGCTTGCCACGAATACAATTTTCCGGTCTGGTCATCCTGGGCAGAAATGCGATCGAGCGCGTCACCGGGGAAAAAAATCGGCATTGTCGACCTGATTTTGCGGACGAATTTTGATCCGGAAAATAAAATGCGCAATCAAATAAATCGCATAAACATAATTAATCGACCGCGCGCGTAAAATTTTCACGAAAGGACGAGCATTTTCACCGCGCATTCATTGAAACGATCGCCGATGAAAGAACGCGATGGAAAAAAAGAGCTAATTGGACGCGAACGTGAAAAATTCGCTCGCACGCATGAATATAAAAAAAAAAACGCTAATTAGCGTGAAGGAGTCCTATCCCTCTTCGGGTCGAATTTCCTGAAAAAAAAAATTAAAATAAAGGAGAATTTCACGCTCGTTTTCGTTCGTTACATATTTTAAACGGATTTAACGGCTAATTTGTAATTGATGATTTTTTAGAAATATACGCGAAAATCACACATTGCACATTACGCACATATACATACATATGTACATAAATTGAATGAATGAATGAATTGAATGTGTGCGAATAAGCGTAAAACAGCACAGGTCACATTCAGAGACCGGGTGGTGCCGCTAGTGCGTTAGCCAAATATTTGATCGAGGGAAAACGTTTTTCCACGGCAACACTTTCACATGCCAAAATATGAGCGATGGACCATCAGCGAAACCCTTTTTCCCCTTCGAACCCTCAAAATAAATATTATTTCGGTTAAACGGTCGGATTATGTGTGACGCGCACGCTACAAAACCCGCCACAATCGGAAGTCTTGAAATCATGACCGTATAATACTTTCAGATACATATATATTATTATAATACATTTCAAAATCCATCATTTTTTATAACTATCGTGGATTTGCCTTCGATTTATTTTACATTTTTTAATAAAATGCGGACCTAACGACCCAGATAAGCAGAAACTTACGCTAATATATATTCCATAGTATGATTAACCTATACATATGTACATACATAGTTTCGAGGTTTTGTTGATTTCAAATGTAGGTACGTTAGTACCATCTAAAATTTAGAAATCTTGCCAGCAACTATAGTAATACTCAAAACCGTTGAGAGAATCTGTGTATGTAAATGTGTCTAACGAACGAGTAGCCCTAATTTTACATACATAGATATTTGACGCTGTATGTTGCTTATTAGTAGAAGCACGCTTTAAAGTCATTTGCTTTTCAGAGACAATCTCAGCACTAATGCTTAGTTGGTGAGACTAATGGCGTTCAGTGTCATGTGTACAATATGCAAGTGTAGACATACTCGACACTGTTATACATACATATGTATGATTACATTTGCGACAACATACGTTAATATTTATAAAGTCAAACACACACACACGCGCGTACAGAGGTGGGTGCTCGTCATGACTTTATCAAAAGTATGCAAATAAAAGCCGCTCAATTAAAGTGAAAATTACGCCGCGGCCGGGCAAGGGCGTCGGAAAATCTGGCGTCGCGACGTCGCGCAAATAAAACGACCTAATTTGAATGAAATATGAACGAAGATAAGATCGCACGCCTTCACCTCCGCCTAATGAAAGTGTTTATAGTTCGCCAACGGCGATAATGAGATTTCGCACTCGAAACCGCGTAATTCCGCGACGCCTTGATATTAAATCCGGAACTATGGGGTAGGGGGGGTCGTCTTTTTGCAACCTTACGTAACTGCGAATTCTTGATTAACTCTTTACTTCGTAATTACAAGCCCTGATTAAAGTTGACGGTTCGCCGGCGTCAAAATGGCCCCGAGTAACGCCCACACGTCGGCCCATCCGCATAAAGATTAACCATAAACGTTGTGACACCATAACTGAAGTAGACGACTTTCATAACAAACACCTCTAAACCGCACGTCACATAGCCTAGGCTGTGTACGAGTACTATACATACTTCAACGTTTAATAATAAAATACGGAAGCGGAACCGTTGAACTCGGGAGTATTCCCGTACAATGCATACAGACGAAATGGTCTATTTAATTCATTTTATCCCCCCCCCCCCTTCAAAATTTAATGTCACGGTTTACGCGAAAGGTTAGTGGGTCGCATCCGACAGAATCTACATAAAGGTATTATAATAATAAATAAACGTATACGCCGTTGTTTATCGTGCAAGTATGCATTGCATAAGCTCAACATTGCGAGATATTACATATCTGAGACTATCGGAATTGTTCGACGTTATCGGAGACACGTACAACATTCAGTATGCGCTCATCTCACGCAAGGAAATACAGAATGTGGTGCACTACTTGTATGCGAGTATTGAATTTCAACTAAAGGAATATTTTAGGTAGCGGATACGAAATGATGTTCTCTCAAGTTTATTTACGCAAATGTTAAAATTAAATTGGTAATACACGGTTTGAAGGGAAGTTTATGTTACATGACTATCATTGTGTAATTAATATAGGCTATCTATTTTTTTCAAACTGAGATCATTCGTCAAACTGAATCTGAATTTAACTCATGCATTTATTTCTGAATAATCGTCGGATGCAACCCACCGATTAGTAACCGACAAGACCACAAATTCGTTGCACAGAAATGCGGCCGTCTTGCAAACTGCATTTCGTGCACTGCACACAAAACGTAATTGTTTTCATTAGACAAACGTTCCCTTTCAGCCCCTATTGTACTGCTGGGAGAGGAGTCGTTTATAATAAATATCCTCTGTGATGGCGAAAAACGGTCGCTTCGTATGCAAAATATATTGCATTAGCGATTGCACAATAGCAAAGACGAGACAGACAGTCTTGTATGTACATAAATCGCACAGTTTTGTTGGTAAACTCACGTCGTCGGTTCAGATTAGAAGCGAAACAATTGCAGTGTTTTAATATCGCGGAATTGCATTCGTAATTGCATGCTTTTATTGTGGATTTAAGCTTTTGTCCTTTAAAGCGAATTTGTGATGCATTAGCGTAATTAGTCGTCTCGTGTTTTATAATGGAGGATGGGTGTGCTCTGGATAACAAATGTCATTAGTCGCTATCGTGTTGTTAATCCTATTTTTTGCTCTACTTAATTTCAATTAAGATTTTCTATGTATTTTGTTTTAATCACGACACGAAATACGAGATACGCGATGTCTAATTAGCAAAAAGCACTTTAATAATAACAATATGCACTCTAATTGCAACGCGTGCAATTTCAACGGTAATGTTGTCACCAGTTGACATCGACAATATTGTTAATGTGTTTTTGATTTGAATCACTGGTAGGGGATAACAGCTAATTCTAAGCTTGTTAATGCGTGCGTTTAAAAATATATCTGTTATATGAACATAAATTACTTGGACTGAATAAAAACAATAAATATATTTATATGAGACTGAAAAACATAAAGCAAAAAAAATTCAAGAAAAATATTGCATGCTCTAATTTTGAAATATTGTTATATTATAACTGCGTATCGTAAATCACCCATTCTTTTCGTGTAATAATACGGGAAAGCTCACATATAAAAATCTACCGTAATATGTAATTTGCGTAAATTTAAAACCTAAGCTGATAAGAGGAAAATTAAAATTAAGACGTTGAAAACATTGGAGACCTTGCTGTGCTTATTTATGCATTTAAAAAATTATCTGCCAATTATTTTTAACAAAGATTTGATTTACTTTGCAAGAATGCAACAATTTCTATTTACGGACACGTATCTACTGCGTTCTATTACACTTACATACTTTAGAATAAATGAGATAATGACGATCGCATCAGACTCAACAAAGTTGTTTGTAGCGCCGCAAAAGTGGTAGAAAAAGTTTGTCGTCGTGTCATTCAAGTAAAATAGTTAATAATTATACCGAAGCAAGTAAGTGCAAGTTTCTACTTTCGCGATGAGTATCTATCCAACTAACTGTATTGCCCGTAAAAGTTGGCAGAACTAATACAAAGACTCATATAAACAGTACGTAATTGGAAAACATTATTTATGGAAACTAAACTAGTCTTGTGTGCTATATTAAGTTCGCATACCCATTCTTTAAACAGAGTGGATAATAAGAACCCGATTAAAAGCTTTTCTTTTTCTATTTATAAAAATTCACGGTCGTACACAAATCGGATGGCTTCTTAACCTTTATAACACCACTACGTAAATAAAGGTTAATCCGTATTTGCTTTAATAGCGTTGTATTCGACCCACTTTCTTCGGCTCTAGAGCCCCCTGCAACGCGTATAACAAATAAAAAAGTTTTGTTTCACGAACACGAAGAGAAATCCCAAAGCTATGGATTCTTCTCCAAATTGAAAATAAATGTCGTGTTTCAAAAAAAAAGCAACGAGGATCAACAAACTTCAAAAAAGTTTATATCGTTACAGTATTGTATCAAAAGAATCTGATACATATTGCTAACCACTATATGTATCTATATAAAAGAGAAAAACTATTATTTATATTTCAACATTTGATGTCGATTTGACTGTAAAAAATTGAATTGATCACTAATATGAAAGGTCAAAGGTTGCTAATGCCATAGTTATTAGACATGAAAGCCAAATATGTAACTGACAAAAACATTAGCGTTTTTCTGTTCAATGTATAGGTATGTATGTATATACCTATAGTTGAATATATAGACAAGTCAATCAATATTATTGACATGAGCTTTTCGCTTGACATTATCATAGACAAGTTAATACATTATGCCAGTGTTCAATATCCAAGGATTTCAACGAGGGCTTTCCATTCCAACTATTTCGAAGAAAATGTAGCGATGAAAGCTCGCACTAATGTGCAATTTGATAGCGAAAATATATCATTTAACGTGCGTGGGCAACATAAAAGAAGTGTTGGTTTTGCACAATGAACATTTCCGAAAAGTTTTCTCCACAACGATGATGATGTGGTAATGACACGCGAATTTATCCACTAAATATTTTTTTGACACCACCATATACACGCGATAATAGTAAAACAATTACACGCTCAAAGCTTAAATGAAATACGCGAATGATGAAATTTCAACACAGCGTCAACCTTCGAAGAGTGCCATCACGTATTTACGCTGAAAAGCTTCACGGTAAGTACGTTTTATTATCCGTGAGTTGCTTCTGTGGGACTGTGTGTGAAAAAAAAAAGGTTTTGAACCTAAAATAACAAGGGCTGGAAAATGCGCATTTCGCGTATGAATATGGAATTCGTAACACGTACTCTTTTATGTCGAGATTATTTTTGAACACAACATTTACTTTCGGCGTAATGTTGTTCGGTCAATTCGCTCATCCTCATCGAATATACGTATGTACATATGTATATGTACATTACGAAAAAAAATCGAAATTATAATTAAAGGTTAAACGAAAGATAACTATCGATAGGTGGAAATATTTTACGAGTAGATATCGCAAAATTTCATAGCGTGAAAAAAAACCAATACATTTGTTTTTAATGCCTGGTGATTAATAGCCATTTAGGGCTCCAATAAACAGGCTTTTCTGCTATTTTAGCTCAAGCACGAATATACTGTATTGTGTTATGTTATATAAAGGTATAAAAATAATGGTATTTCAATCATTTTATTGCGCGCACAGTTCGATAACTCCAGTTATGGTTGCGCCGATAAAAAAAAAACCGCTCTCAGTAATCAAACAATAAACAGCGGATTCGACCCTGCCTGATTTAAAAAAAAATCCCAAGTATAGTGGCGGTTCGATTCGATAATGCGGAAAAACTATCGCAAACCAACTCAGTTTTCCGGGGACCGGAAGGTGTGAGAAAAATCCTCAAACTTAACCCAAACGTTTCTATTGGGTTATTGATACAATTATATATGTTACTTTATGATTCGTTGTGTACAATAGAGTAGGTGAATAACAAAAGTATTTTTAATGCATGTAATTTGGTATAGAATATACGTAATAATGATACAATGCTAATCATATCTTGTATAGAATATGGCAAATACCTAAAGATTTTGTGAATTAATAATTTCGTCAAGTATATATTAATTATTTATTGATATATAAGACCATAGCTTAATAATCTTAAAGACAATGAACCTAATTAGAAGTGTATAATTTGTGTGATACGATCGAAACACGCATCGAACAAAAGGGGGACAAGAAAATAATTACACGTCTAATTGAATCACAAAAGCTTAAGGCTATCCGTGCGACTCGTGTTAAATCGAGGATGAAATCACTAATTCCTTGGTTAAAAGAGAAATCGTCACCTCTTTTGTGCTACGACGGAACCGTTTTATACGCCTATCTTTATATACATATGTACATAGGTATGTATTGTAATAAACACACGATTTCGCCTGGAGGGGTTAAATGCACTTTCAAATCTAGTTTTTCGAAAGAGACGACCAGTACAAAACCGGACAACGGAGAGATGAAGCGATAATTGCCGGGCAATCGATCGTAAAAGAAAACTAGGGGGAATTAATTATGAGATCAAATAAGAATTGCGTTAAGTGCGTGCGCGTTTCGGTTAACTTTTAACTGCGATAGTCGACACGCGCCGTTCATAACACGAATTCATCTCGTATCTGATACAAACGGCGGAGCGTTTAAAATTTTTAGCATATTAAAAAAGTAAACAGTTGAGATCGTAGCCCCGCGATAGGTTAAACGTTTTCATTAATTTTAATCTAAAACAAACACACCGCAACATGTATGTACGTATACGTACATACATATGTACATGAGCGCATTGCAAACTTTGAACAGTGGTGTGTGAAGTGACGGATGTGCCGAGTTTTGACGACTGTTCGCAGATAGATCAAAACCGATCCATGCGAAGCAAAGTTTCTCAAAGTTCGTCCAACACACACCCCAATGACACATCCCCCGGGCTTAATCTTCCATTACCAGAACTGTGCGATTTCGCCACTTCAACCCCCCCGGACACGTATAAGGGAACCCACACACGTTTTATTTGGCCGAGACCAGTGCTTCAATTTTGACCCTGTTATCCCTCTTCGAACACACGGCTTATCTCCCAGTCAAAGGTTGATCTCTCTCTCACTCTCTACTTTCCCCCACTCACACCATACCACACGGCGGAAATTCTTTGAAAAAAAGGAAGAGACGCGAGGGACAAAGTTTAGAAGTAGTTTTCCGACCCTTATTTGGGATCTGCGTACTGAATCGCCAAGCATTTGAAATTTAAAACGGTAATATTTACTTCTTTTTTTTGTTCGAATACGCAAACAGCGTTAAAAGGACGCCCGCGTTTTTTATATTAGGCAGAATAAACATACATCGAGAGAACCTTTTCGATTTTGGCGACCTCTGAAAATAAAGTATGAAAGAATCTGTGTTTGTTCAAACTACAATATCTTTTGCAAAAATAACTTGAATTTAATTATGCGATTTCCATCTACTAATTCAGCGGTCGCCAACCGGCGGTCCGTGGACCACTGGTGGCCCGCATTTTTCATAATCAATAATGAATAGATCATTTATTTATTACAATTTTTCTATCATATCCATAGGTGATATCCAATATTTTGCAAATAACTTGGAGTGCAAAAACAAGTGTAATTACCATTTCATATTTAGAATGTTACTTTTATGGAAAAAATCATGGTACAGTGGTCCGCGGGATATGAGATTTTGAGTTTAATGGTCCGTGAGGTCCGAAAGGTTGGCAACCGCTGTACTATGTAATTCAATATTCAAAAAGTTTTCATTATAATAAGTGTGACAGATTTTTAAATTGCTAAGAAGTTAATACATTGTTGATAGTATACAGGAAAATGTTTTTTGTACATAACATAAATAAATAGGAGTCGTCGCTGTCCTCCGGCGTTTTTTCATTAGTTTTTATAAGAAGTTATCACTGCCGTTTATCACTGTCAACTGTTTCGTTTCAGATACGTAAGTATGTATACATAAATTTTAATTTACATAAACATATCGCAATCATAACTACAATGCGCGAGTATTGTAATATGTAGATCGAGCGGAAATTCGATTACGCGAGGCGAAAGCAGTCGTAAACCTTTGACCCGAGCGCCCTTAATATAAACGAGAGCACACCTGGGCGTTTGGATCCAAATTTTCGGAAGTGCATACGAATGAAAATAGTCGGAAAATACGCCTAAGGCTTTACGATCGCAGTGGAGAGGTGCAACTTTGGTAGCGGAGGCTTTTAATGGACGGGGATTTATAGTGGGTGCACCGGACGCGGTGTTGCAACACAACTACCGGACTGCACTCGAACTCGATAATCACACGTTGCATAATTCATGAGAGTCCCTCGCACACACACACAGATACACCTGTGCAGTGGTGACAAACTTTTTGGGTCGACGACTAGATGAGACGCTCGTGGAATAGCCAATTTGTTCGACGATCGAACCTATGTATACACACTCGTTGGGAAAGTTCACCAGGAGGGAAATGCATTTTGATACGGAAATTATGCAATTTGTGAATGAGCGAATGAAAGTAAACTTTTAATGCAGTTTCATTCCTGAACAATTGTGGACGGTCGTATTCTGAAATGGTATAGACCAGCGTATAGCAAATTGTCTTGGCCACCGAACATTTATGACTTTGGAATAGGTAACTGACTTCAAATTCAAAAAAAATGACGTATTTCAATCGAAAGCTTTGCAAGTTTACAATACAAATAAGACCTAGGACAATTGGTGAATATGACTGTGTAAAGAAGAAGAATGAAACTAGAATGGGGTGCTTTTGGAAGAATGAACATAGTTTTAAAATCCAATATTCCGCTATGCTTAAAAAAGATACGATCAATGCGTACTGTCAGTTATGACGTATGGATGTGAAACGTGGATGCTAAATTCAAAAATGGTACGTAAGATCCAGTGCACACAGAGAGAAGCATTGAAAGATGTATGCTTGGTATGACAAGAAGAGATCGTAAGAGGAATACGTGGGTAAGAAGTTTAACTAAAGTGGCAGACATAGCAGAACGTGTGAAAAAGTTAAAGTGGCAATGGGGTGGACACATAGCGAGAAGAATGGATGGCAGATGGACTCGAGAAATACTGGAATGGTATCCGAGAGGATGTGAAAGAAAGCAAGGTAGACCAAATGGAAGATGGGCTGAAGAATTGAGAAGAATGTGTGGAGTCAAGTGGATGCAGATTGTTCAAGACAGACAGGAATGGAAGAGGATTGGAGAGGTTTTCATCGAGCAGTAGATGGTGAACGGCTGAAAATGATGATGATGAATACAAATAACTGAAATAATCAATGAATGTTCTATGCCTCTATGGTACATACATAGTTTGGGAAACGTTCGAATACATAGAGGTAATGTATAATAAGCGCAAACCCGACACTCGAGTACACACACAAGCTCATACAATCATAATAATTAACTTTAATGACTTATTTTAAGCACAGCGTTTATGGAAAATGTCTACTGTAGGCGCAGTATCTTACTAGATGAAAAAATACTCTGTTACGAATAATTTCGTTAGTCGAAATGTTCCATAAAAGGGGATAAAAAAATGGTCATAATGATAATCGGCACCTACTGACTGTCTCGGAGCGTCGTAAAGGCAATTCAAACGATTCGATGTTATTTAACCGATTCACCGGCGGGCACGAACCGAAATTTATTTATGAATCAAACGGGAAGGTGTTATAAAAAGGGATGGAGCAGAAGATGTAGAGAATGGTGTACGCGTGCGCGTTTCCGAACGCTATAGCGAATCGAGCATAAAAAGAAATAATTGGAACGATCCTCGTGCCGCCGCATAAGAAATGGTTTCGGTTGCGTGGTCCATATTAAAATAAATGCCAAAAAGAAGAAGTCGCTCAAAAAGAAGAACGCGAAGAACGAAATGGTTCGTCCGTAGGTACGTGATTCAATCCAACGACGATAAAGCGAAATAAACTTCAAAAAATTACTGTAAAATACTAATTTGTATCGGCAAAGGCATTTTTTGGCGCCACCGTATGCTTCAGTGATCGCCGTGTAAGAAATGATTATATCTACGTTTCAAAAATAAGTGAGAAAAAAATTATAAAAATCGTTGCTTGAAAAAATACTGAAAATTTAAAAAGAAAATCACAATAGTATACGTGTGACGTACGAGTTTTCTCGAGCGTGAAAATAAACGTAATACGCATTACGTGAATAGCTTACTTACACAGTGGGTAAAGTTTTCCACTGAGTTATTTTTAACCGAAGAGTTAAATTGCCACACATACCACACATAGCTAATAAACATTACAAACACACATCTAACTACAAAAATGGTTATTCAGAAAAGGTAAATATTTTTACATGTATTATTTAGCGACAAACAAATATATATTCAAAATCAAACACTTGATTTACTACAATGGATATAATGACTTCATTATTTTCTCATAAGTTGCGTGACTTTGTTGGGCACGTATGTACATACATATAATGTGATAAATTTCAGAGCACGTTGTAAATTCACCCATCAAAGATTAACATCAATTAGTATACATAAAATATCTGCTGGAAAAAATAACTGGTTTTAAATCAACGCACTGGCATACATAGTATAGAATAGACAGATAAACGAAGATCAGTAAATCACGGCAAATCAACATAAAGAAAATTATATACTTATAAGAAGAAACCGGTAAATTATCGTTCCATCGATTTTATGTCTCGCCAGACTGAAAAAATGTTGTTCGATAAATAATAAATAAAAAAACAAAAAGATACCCCGGCGTCGGCCTTACATATAATATTTTAGCGATTAGATTGAAAATAAGAATTGGCGAGGCATGGGATTTTTTTACAACATTGAACGAACGCTTATAGGAATCCACGCGAGAAGATAAGCTTTAGGAGCAAGCAGATAGCTCAATCGACGGAATAATATTTCAATTAAGGGAAATTTTCCGACCCGTTGCCCCCGGAGGAATCGAAGATCCGCACTTAATGGACCTCTATCCGGATAGCACACAAGCAACGTACACGAGGGACTGCATAATATCATACATTGGCCACACGTGTACGTGAACACGTGAAATGAAATTATTTTCCACGAATATATGTCACTGTGAATTACGAAATACTTTTAAATCAATGTGCGTTCTAATAGCGATAGGTTTAATTGGACCACGATTGATTCTGTAGCGACTCGCTCAATATGTAGAGTAAAGTTGAGCTATTAAAGTAATCACAATTGCAAAGTCCTATTGTTGCCAGTATATGAGATCAATTCGTATAAGACGTTTCAAAATCATACTATAATATAAGGACCCACTTTCTCTGTAGCCTCATTACGGAACGACATAAAAATTTATATAAAATAAAATAGAAGCAGTTACTTAGAAAGTAACATCGTTTCGTAGCACTTGGAAATATATAAGACGAACGCTGTTCGGATCGTTCGCAGATCCTGAGAGGCAGTTAAACGCAGGAAAACTGCCAGTTAATTTTAACCCTCGCAGAAATCGATAATTTAACATTGCGGCGAAAGAGTGCGATAAAATTACTATAATGGCACATTATCGAATCGTTCATAAAATTAAATGTATATTATTAAAATATGCATTATTTGTACAAAATTGACGAATGACTGGTAAGTAAAGACATTATCAGTGAATTGATTCGACTGTCTATCGTGATAATCGTTTGTCGAGCTTTTCGCAAAAGACAAGACCATCAAATTAATTTTTCAAGTGAGCGAATGGGTACTCTGAAATATTACTAAGACTTGAATGATTGAGGATGCGACAAAAATGTTTTTCGATTGAGAAGCGCTGTACAGTGATAGTTTTACAGTTAACTCGCGCGTGATTTACCGCGAAGTTGGTAAAGTAGAACGAAGCCACGCGGATCTTCACCAGGATTTATTGACTGAATTAGTATTGATAGCTTCAAATTGCAGGTTGGTTTGTTTAACAGTAATAAAACTTAAAGGAATTAGTAATGAGTATAATTTCATAGTGACCGCACAAGGTAATCAAACAAATAACGTGTCTTGAAAATGCCTAAAATTACATAAAGTGTGCATTTTATTTGAGAAAATTACATTGAGAATTGTTGGTATTGATGCAATGGCTCTCAACATTTCGTACGATAGAAAATTATAAAAATTAGAGCCCAATGCAATTGTATTAAGTGAAAATGTCGACAGGGTCACAGTTTGAGATGCGCTTATCTGCCTACGTTCAAAACAGTGGCGCCGCGTTGTCAAAAAACTTTGTTTCCGGCGTCGCTGTCGTCGAAAAAATGTAAACATAGCCTCCAAAAGTCCAACTCAGGCAACTGGAGATAATGGAGATGGTTTACTGTGTACTTTTTTCGCATAAAAAAAAAAAAAAAAAAACAACTTCCGTAGTAAAAATAATGAAAATAGTACTTACATATACAAAAATATGCATATTTTCAACACGAATCGGAGTTTTGTATTGTAAACAAATCATACCTGAAACAATAAAATAAAACAAATTAGTGTCGGATTATAACAAAGATTGGTTCATTCTGTAATATGATTTTCCCCTTTCTTCTACGACAACTCTAGGTGCAAAACCAGTGAGGTGGAATCATCAGTTACGTCATTGCAAATAACAACGAAACCCCTCTACTATTTCAGTACGGCCGCAATGCATAGACCGCTAGCAAATGCACATTCGAGAACCACTCCATAACAGGCGTTTTTCGCAATCGGCACAATGCTCAATACATTGCAAAAGCAGAGGGATTTTAGAGGGTTCGAGTGGGGCTTTTCAGAGCACGGTTTCGTTTGAGAATTTTTCGAGTTCGAGTTCGAGACTTTTTTTTTTTCAAAACATGTACATACATATTTCGGTCTTGACGCACAATATACATACATATGTATGTATGTATATACATACCTACTTTAAAAAAAAATATTCTAGAAGGTTCTACGGATTTATTTTTAACAATGTGAGTGCAATATTTTGACCCGAAATGAATTTATTGTGATATTGTGCATTATATGTGCAACACACTGAACGGTCCAGTGCATTCGATAGATGAGTGCGTTTCACGCGAACCCGAACACTAGGAATTCACGGGCTCAAATCCCCGAGAGACATGTATGCAACATGATCCATGCTGTTTAATAGAGGCGAATCCATTCACATACATATCGATTACAGTATATTATGGATTGTGTCATGTAAATATTAAAGACTTTATTCAAGAAATATAGATTTGAATACAGAAAGTAATCTTTTTTTGTAATATACATACATATGTTCATATATTGAAGAAACCAATTTTTATTATATCAGAGTGCAAAATCTAAAAATAATATCAAGAGACATAATCAATACTTATGTACATATATGTACATATGTATGTACGATACAATGGGCACCATATATATAGTTAGTAGTATTGTGTGTCATCCTGGCAGTCGTTAGTAGGTACAATCATAGATAACTATTTATGAATGTCGTATTTTTGGATACGAACCTATGTATGTATTTATCCAGTTATTTCATTCAAATTTCCATTAGGTATTCATTTAAGTTTTTTGTCAGTACACAAATTGCCTTTTGACATTTAATTTTAAGCTTTGGATAATTTCGCTAAATAATCGATACTATGTATTTAATTAAAAATTTCTAAAAAGTACTTTGCGACGTATTTCAAATATATGTACATATGTACATACACTGTGTGAGTGTACAACTCCGAACACTCGGGTAATTCCAGAAGCAATAGATTTACATTGAATGGATGAGTTGGGTGAGGTAGAACACGTGAAGAAACTATTATAATCATTTGGTGTGACACGTGCACACATCTTGTGACACTTTATGTCACGAAGGAACAATGAGGTTATTTGCATACATACCTACATATATGTATACGTACAATGTACAACACGCACTGACAAAAGCTTGTCAGGATACATCAAATAGGCGGTTATTCTTCAACAAATTGAGTATCGTTTTACTACGTAAGTGTTTCTGAAACAATAGAAATTGGATTATTTTTATGTCGATACAGGGAAATTGATTGCGATGGCGCTTCTGCTTCAACAATTGAAATTGACAGTAATTACAAGCTCAGCATGTGATTACAGATCGACTTAATTAGTAGATAATTAATCAATAATTGCAATAATAAAGTCGAAGGTGTTCAATTATAACAATGGTAATGTATCGATAAAAATTTTTATGATTGTTTCTCAACGTTATACGTACATATGTACCTATACTATAATTGTAAAGCATCATATCCGCAAAGTTGTCGATAGGTCGACTTGATAGATGGAACAGAATTTAAAGCTTTTTATATCAGCACGTGCTTATTGAAGAAAATCAATACATCTAATAACGTTCAAAAAAATGAACAAAAAAATAAAATAATGATAGTATATGGGCGCAGGTGTATAAACCAGTTCAAACCGATTTCGCGCAAAATTTAACAGACAGAATGATTACAAGCAATTAACTTGTTGTTCGTTGTGGTTTTTTTTAAACGAACAATCAACCCCTCACCATGGTTGCAATATACGAGCACGTATTGTAATTTTAATGGTAAAAGAGATTCGTACCCAGCTATTATGTACATACAACTGGTAAATTTTCGTGCGTTTAACCTCGCGTTAACCCAAAGATGCGCAGACTTAAATTCTGCAATTGTGTTTTTTTTCCTACGTAATAAAAACGATTTATAATCCTCGATTCATTCTATGGGGAATTCTGTTGGAAAAACTCAAGTTTTTGTTTTAAAAATACGGACAAAAAATTGTAATGGGTACAATTGTGACACAGTGGCGCAATGGAGTCCGAAAGGGTTCTCTCTCTCTCTACGCATAAAAATAAAAATGGTCATACAAAATTTTCACCATCCACCCTCTTCTCTTCAGAGGTTTTTATTCTCTGGTTTATGTAGCCTTTGAGTGGAGTATAAAAACGGCTAACCGGCGGCGCATATTTATTATCCGCGGACCATTTTATTATTACGCAAAAAGTAGATTATTTTAATATGGTCTGTGAGATGGGCGGTACGTGAAAATGACAGCAGTAACTTACTTCGCAATTGAGAATGACGGCTTTTTGGCTAGTTGACATGCGAAAAAATTAAACAATATACTACATGTAGCATGTTTGAGTTGTGTATTGTGTTAAATAAAAATACGCTTCGAAACAAACATATTCTTTAAAATCTGGAATTTGACATTAAACAATATTTCAGACCTTGAATCACAGTATAACTTTAGAATCATATGTACATGTACATATGTAGGTATGATAACGTAACTAGAAAAATCACAAGAAATTCATACTACATACTAAATTTTCAAGTTTAATTTGTAGAATTAAACTATACTGGACATTTTATAACTAGCTATTTTTTGAAACCTTGAACTTTCTAATTGTAGCTGGATGAAAAAAAATGACTAGAATTAATTTTCTTATTGTTTCAAAGCATGCGAACAATTTTATACAATTGTATAACACAATGGTCATATACATACATATGTATGTATATAGTAAACTACGACACTGACTCTCCGGGGATTTTTCCTTATAATTTTTCTACAAATTGTTGAATGTCACGTAAATTATACATACATATATATTCAGAAAAACAATTCAGTATTTACACTCAAAATACAAACATTTTCATTATTGAAATTCAGAGATGTTTTAGTAATTGAAACAACCAGCTTTATCTATATTAAAATATTCTGAACTTTTAGGATACTGTTATAATATCAATCAGTACCCGCTTATCAGACTGTTAAACATGAATTTACAGCGGAGACAAAAGCACCCATTAGAAACACACAGTATTTTTAGACCGACCGTAAAACAAAAATACCAAAGGTCCACTGATAGAGCCATCAAGTCGTAAAGTCGTAATACATTGAAGAGAGGAAAAATGAGAGTTAGAAAGGACACTTTTTTCCCTTTAATTTCGGCGTAATAGCACGTGACATTTAAATCGTCACTTGAGATAGGAGGACTTTATGGCTCCCCGGCGAATTGGTAGCCAGCACGACGTTGATATTTAAAAAGGGTCTCCAAATAAAATATGTAATTTTTTTGTAGGGCGTGTACCATACAAGGGACAAGGAGGACCCGAAATAAAAACATTAGAGGGTGGGTGACGGGGGTTGAAATTAATTGTCAAGCCCGAGGCCTCCAACCACCCCCTCGATTCCGGGGTAACTGTATGTGTAAATGTTGACATGTGGGAAACGCAATGCTCGGCGATACAATAACCAAGTGTATGTATGTATGTATGTATGTACATTTGCCGTGGTGTTTGTACAGCAAACATCAAAGAGAAAAAGGAAGAAGCGGAGATGGGTGGTGGGTGAAAACACACCTAACCGAAATTCGCATGTCAAAGCGATGTCGAGGAAATTGTAAAATACCCTCATGAGTCATGATCAACCAATATCAAAAAAATACACGCACCGTTCTACATAATGCAGAGATGGCCAAAGTTATAAAACCGACTTGATTGTTCTCTATAAGCACGTACATTTTATTATCCGTCAGCTTGTCCGATCGTTCTCGCAAAACCTTATTCTGTTTCGTATACGGCGGAATGATGACTGAAAACCCGGCGTTATTATATCCTTCATATACAATTCCTTACATAAAAATGTGCCAAAACGACGTGCGCACGCAATAAAATTTCCCATAATAATAATATGAAACATGTAACGCGCGCGGGTGTGTGTGTGTGTGACCTAATCTTAAAAAAAAAGTTCGATGCAATTCTCACGCATCTCTTCTCGTTCTACTTGCCCTCGCAATCGTATAAAATTTCAACGTTGAGCCATTTATGATCGTAAAGTAGATCGTCGATTGTCACCAATATGACATACGATACTCGAGAGTAAATTTACAACGGAAGAGGGTTATTCATAAATTGATCGACATTCAAACGGCGTTTCTCAAATGCAGTAACATATGATTTATTTCAATTGATTGATATATGTATGTATTTAGTAGCCTACATAGGAAAATATTCATGAAGATTTTCCAAATGACAAATTGAGGAGAAGGGCTTAATTAGAGGAAATTTGTCAATCGAGCGGTACGATTAATTTTTATCGATTCAAAAGGGAAATGGCCACACGGTGCGGCATTTTATTCCCAGATTTTTTTGTAGGGCTTGTTTTTATCCGGATCGGTGCAAAATGATTGCTTAATAACCGAACCTCGCGGTGCCGGCCGCTGAGGAAAATAGCGTTGAATCGGGAAAAACCGGGCGCGCCCGGGGGAAATGGGAAAGTTGTAATAACTTACGTGGGGAAAAGTAACGATGAAAAAGGGCGCGCGCGCGCTCCCGCGAAATTTCCCACGGAAAAATTGGGTTCAATCTATCGACGGGTTTTTTACTCGCTGCCGTATATATCTATTATAAGGCGAGTTTTCCGCTTTATGTGTACGCACACTCAATCGAGAAGGGTAGTCGGAAAAAATATATATAAATTATATAGCGTGTATGTACCCCCCGAATACGGCGGCCGCGACAAAGCCTCGTAATCTCCGCAAAAAAAAAAAATAACCATTTTGTACAACGTGTATACTGTGTATACCGCGACAAAAGGATTGAGGGAAATAATTGGTTTCCGAAAAATGGCGCGCGACGGCCACTCCTTCGGGGTACAGATTGAAAATAAATTGGAAACGCTACCCGGGAAAAAAATATTGAAAAATTGATCGAGTCCTCGCTCATTGCTCAATTGATTTCTCAATGCGTTAAACTTGCCAAACAATTAATATTAGCAACCGACATTTAATTATTGTATGTATGTATGTAGGTAGGTAGGTACAGATCAAATTTATTATGAGTGGGATGAAAGAAGGTAATCCCCATTATAACGATGTACTAAGTTACCGCTGATTGATTGTATGGTGGCATTGTGACAAAAAAAGAATACCAGAAATAAGATATTATTATTGAGAATAATGCGATTATTATATAGAGGATCAAATATATACATATGTACATATGTACATTATTTAATTTTAGCTTGAAAAGTTAATTACGAACAAAAAGTAACTTAAAGCTAAAATTATATATTATTATTTAAGAAATTACAAAACTAACATCTTTAAAATCATAAAACCAATAATAATTATAAATTATTTGTCGTGAAATTAAAACTACATACATAGTAATAAATCAGAAGATGGCTATAAACTAGGGTTTTCCATTTCGGCGTTCACATTCTACATACATACATATGTACATTCACGAAAATAAAATAAAACGATTCTCCTTTATATTCGGAAGTCAAATCTGAATACATTGTGATAATATCAGCTTAGAAGCAATGTATATAAAATTTTACTACATTAGTTTCCACTTAGATCAATTTGCGGAAACGCAAACGTGTCGCAAATAAAACCGGAATTCGCACCGCGTGGTCAGCCCTCATCCCACGTCGCCATCCGGACTCGCAAAAGGGCCGAAAGGTAACCGGAAACAAATTGGGTTTAACTGTAGTTTATTGTGCGTACGCAGGGCCCAACTCACCCTAATAGAATCCGGTTTACGGCCACCCAACGGGCCCACTGATTAATCCTCAGGGGTTGCTGTTGTCCGCACCTAGACCTAAAAAATACACCATTCCCTTCCCCCATCTTCCTCCACGCCCATAACACAGATTCTTATAACGTGACCTTTTATTGCCGAAACGAAGGGTGTCGCGCAACTAAGGATTTGGGATAAACTAGCTACTAGTCAGTTAGGCCGGTTTCACATGGCACGGTTTTACGACACGGTTTGTCGCGGCTCCTTTGTCAACCGCGCCGTACAACAGGCGCCGACAAAGGGGCCTGGACGAATAGTCTCAAACGTTTTACATTATTTAATATGTGCTGGATTTGACATAAACTAAACTCGGATTACATATTTCAACACGTAACCGATTCGAGAAAATGACTAATCATTGTTAGTCTACCGAAGATACAATAAAAAGTTTCCAAACAGCAATCGAGATATAAATGAGCACGGTACTCCACATCAATGACATTTCCGCTCGACTCTATTGTTTTGTTCCTTTTCCATTCGAGCTCAATGAAAGTGTTGTTAAAGTTTCTCTTTTCCAACCCTTACAAGATAATAGAGCGATAAACAAGTTGGGAATCGTTGAATTTATCAATTTCAGCGAATACATACACCCCGGGTCGTACATGCGATATAATACAGATAGTTACCAAGAATTTAGGAACTTCATATGCGAAGCGTGGAAAAAATGTGAAAAAGTTTAATTATACATCCTACAAAGCTTCCTTGTACAACGGAGAAAGCGATGAATGAGCTTCGGGAACATGCGTGCAAAGAAAATAAATTAGTTCCCGAAGGTACAATGTATAGATTAATAACGTGGACAATAGCATTAAAAATAATGAGAACTCATCCACTTTTTTTTTTCTTCAAAGAAGTATTTTTCGGCACATTAATGCGTATAATGGCGTAATCGATTTTTTCGTACGGTGAAGCAAAATGTGCTGAAATATATGGATAACTCTCCAAACCGACCCGACCCCCAGAAGTACATAGATTCGAAGAGAGGGCATTCGACAAAAAAAGGTAATCATTCTTTGCACCCACGTGAGGGATAAAAGTAGCCGACCCCGCCCAACGCTCTGGCATTAGTAATTAAAACTGAAATAATAAAAAAATAGTCTAGAAGCTTGCATAGAACTATTATTAAAACATAAAAGCGTAAGTGGAAGTATTGGTTTCGTTTAAACAATCTTTTATCTGCACTACGTATAAAGAAGTAAGAGAAGCACTCGATAAGATGTCCAAAATTTTTAACATGGACAGAAAATTGGATATCCATATAACAATAAGGTTTGGTGTAAAATTTAACACAAAGGTTATATGGCAAGGGTTTATAAGAACTAAACCAATTTTTTGATATTTGAGAATGTTTACTTGAGAGGCAGGGGGCATAATTATTTTGACATTTTGCTACATAGTAAAATTCTATAGAGCCAATATAAAATTTATTGAGAGTTTGGGTTATTGGAGGGAAACTGTACTTTAATTCGTAGGAAGAATCACCTCCCAGGCACTTATGTAGAAGAATACCAGTATCTCGTCTTTGGTGGTATAGGGTTATTTTTTGCTTCTTTTTTTGTTCTCAGTCCCTCCAAGAAAAAAAAAACAATTTATGTAATCACATTTGCCCCGGCGAAAAAGTGGAAGATTATATTTTTGATTAGATGAACACATCGCGGGACTCCCGGCGGGAAAGTCCCTCGGGAGTGAAACGAGATTTGCCGGGATTCTGTGTTTACACGCTTCAGTTATGACGGTTACTGATACAACATTGACAATTGTTGCAAAACATAAGACGGGACGCAACATCGAATTGGGCCGCTGTTCCAAGGCGAAATATCACAGTTACCATAAAATAAATGTTCATACGTGAAATAGATTTTACACCTGTGCAAATCCGAAATCCGTTCAAGCGTGAAATGGGAACGAGAAGGGGTGCGGAAGGTTAAGAGACAAGACAATGCATTAACCGCAAGAGGTGTTTAAATATTCATAAAGTGCGTGTAAGGTTCATTATGCTCGTTAAGGATTCATTACGACTAGCCGGGATAACGCAAGTCCTGCGGCAAACCCTTAGCCTACTACCCTCTTTACTAATAATGGGAGACTTGCACAATGGACGGACTGTCCTTAGGATAATGCCGATTAAATGGGAATTTACTTTAAGAAAACTGAACTAACTACAGCAAATATATGGCATATAATTTAAATGAAGAATTTTATGCACACGACAAGCTGTCACCCAAGGAAGCAAGTAAAACGAGAGGATTAAGATGTGCGACAATCCGTGCACTTCTAAAGTTATCGATCAACATCGAGCAAAATGCGATTTAGAGGACGAATTTGAACACTGTGCGTGAGATCGTATTATTGCGCAAAGTTGTTCGAACTGATTAATATTAATGAACTTTCTCAGTTCGCGGAGCCCGGCAAAAACTTCTTCGCAAGACTAATTGCTGCCAATTTCCCACACCCCCAGCTTTTTCTTACAGCATCCGCTTTTCGAACGGAGCGTTCGTTACACGCGGAATACAGGAGTTTCATAATAATAACTGTGAATAATGATTTAATATAAGCGGAACGCGGAGACCAATTTGTGAAAATTATAATATAGAGCTGGTTTTGGTGCTCCAGATATATGAAACAAATGTTGAAATAACAAAGCATTGAAATAACTTGAATCGAAACTACTCATGTTTGTAATTTGACGTCTCTTAATCATACTGGATAAGCGCATTATGTATATTTTAGACATAAATAAATCATAGCATGATATAAAAATTAATAGAATTTTGATGCTACAGCGTATATACATACATATGTATGTATGTAGGTAGGTATATATGTATGTATAATATTAATTACCACTGAAACTATTTTCGATAAAATTTTAAACACTCAACTTTTGGGAGACAATATTTACATTCGGAAAATAATGGTTTTATTTTTCTACGATAATTAATTTATTGGGTTTATTTCAGCAGATTAAAGTAAAATACGAAATATTTACCCGATTTAAATGGGAGATTATTAATTTTCGCGTTATCTTTATGCCATTGTAATGCACCTATCTCCATTGGGACACTGTAGGTATATAAAACGAAAAAATCATAAACGTCAGAATACATTTTAATGAGGTACATATTAAACTTTGCTTTGAAAGTTTATTAAGTTGACCAAAAATACACTGAAAACTTGAGCAGTCAAAATTATTCACAAACGAATATATCAACGGGACGCGCGCTCCAACCCATTCATCCCCAATCGAAAATCTAATTACCTCGTTCGAAAGATAAAAGCTGTTGAGGCGCGGGCGACGCCAAAAACTGTTCTCCAGACGTCGAAAAGCAAGAACAACAACAAACAAACAAACAAACAAGAGTCGTCGCGACGCTGTTCTACGATAATTGGCCCGTAAGCTAACCGCGGCGCACTGTTATGCCAGGTGAAAATAACCTGAGTTTGCGTAAACGGTGGGACGCGCCCACCCACCCACCCACCCACCCACCCCTAGGGTGCCTAATGCCTTTGTTTAGAAGATTCTGGGCTGTCTTTTAAGACCTGCAAGTCTAATTTAACAATCTTGTATAATCATTCGGAGGGCCCTGAGGGCTCACAATCCACCCTGTTTTCTTCCTCCACCCACCCTTGTCATTTCGACGGGCTAAGAACGTGCGTGATAGCTGATAAATTAGTGAATTTCGTGCGTTATACTGAACTTATTTTTTCGAAATACGATCCAACAGTAAATTGACTTATATAATAAAATTTATTATTGCTCAATGTAGAACGTTAAACACGCTTACAAAACTATAAAAATGAATTATTTTCTGTCCGTCTGTTGCTTGTATGATATTCCGCCATTGTTTGATTATATGTATATGTACATATGTATGTAGGTACACTTCCTATGATTTAATGGATAATATTGTCGTAGTCAATAGTGTACTTTTTATAGAAAGATTAAGCAAGTACATACATATATGCATTAAATGCGTATTTCTAGCATCCTAACTGTTGCGTGACCAAGTTTCAATTCTGTTGGGGAGGAGGAGGAGCCTAGATTTTTATTACCCCATTACACGATTGGATACGTGAAAAACTACGTACGTGTATCGAATAAAACAGATTCTTTTAACACTAGTTGCAATCTGTACGTGTCAATGCTAACGTCAATTTATTGCCCATATCCGATTTGATGAAGCAGTGGCGCCAAACATTTGTTTCGATAGGGCCCGCAAAATCTGAGATCCAATTATAAAGGAAGAGGAAATTGCCGAAATTGGTTTTCCGCCTGTTTAAACGCGCGAATACGTGGCGAATCGGGAGTATGTAAACAAGATAGATCCGCACCCTCTCATACTCACGCACAAACGTAGACATACGCACAATCAGGGGTTTTCAAACGACTATAGAGGTCACAAAGAACACTGAATCGTCTGCCATAGTCAGCCCTCTGGGGTACTGACGCCCTCATACCTCTCGAGACCCCCCGAGGGGGAAAGGATCTTGATTTGGCCAGGCAATCAACATCCTCGTAACGATGTCTTAAACAGAAATTTCTATCGAAACGTCTGCACGTAACGACGGCTCGAAATTAACCCAATAAATTGTTTGTTGATAAGCGCCATAAACCGATCAGTGTGTAACCTGTAAAAACGTTTGGGTAGCCACTTAAGACACGCGAGACTCACAATACAGAAATAGTACATTGACGAATAATTGAAATTCCGTATGTATCAAATTACACAAAAGAACAATAGAGCGTTGATAAAATTGACTGATATTACAGAAGTACGAAGTTTGATACGTGCATTCGAAAAGTGTTTAAAAGTTCTGTTGTAAGAGCGAGGAGGGGAGTTAACAAAGCGAAGAGTGGCGTCCTTTGTTACTTCAGACTCGAGCTATTTAACACATTGTCTCAAAAAAATGAAAAAGAAGTATAGAGAGAACTGGCGAGGCAACAACTGGAAGCACAACACACTTTAACCAATCGAGTATCTCTAGCACGGCCCACGTATCCTGTTTCACTAAGCCGCAGTACGTGCAAAGAAAAATAACGAATCAAGAAAACCACACAAAAACCTCGGAGAGGAGAGGAGAAAAAAAAAAAGGCCACACGCTCTGGGGTATAACCACCCATAATGAGAAATATATTGGTGAACGTTCAAAAGCAAAGTTAATTTAAAGGTAAGGTAAGGCCAACAAGGGACGAAGAAAAGCATGAGTTAACCGCGTGCGTAGGGTTGTGTGCCCCGCTGGGTGTATTCAAACTACATATAAACGGTTGAATATGGTACACTATGGGGTTGAAAGACCAATCATTTTTTTATTGTGTATAATAAAGAACTTTTAACAAACGAGATGGTGCCTCCAGCTAACTAAACTATTCTAAAACAGAGCCAAGAAATGTCTTAAATAAAGACCACTTACCAATTAATTTGTCGTAACAAATGGATAATATATGTCAATTTTACACATTATGCAGACATGATAATTGATAGATATGGAGTAGATAAAAAGTTGTAAGTTGTATTATATTACTTTTGATATTATCAGGAAAAACGTAGTAAATAATGCGTACACGACCCAAGATAGCGAATGTGAAGGGTAGCTCATCGCCGGGTTATCTTTATTACGAAGGATTCTGGGACGGAATGGTTGAACTTTAATTTCCCTTTACCGTTTATCGTAGATGAGTAATACGGATGAGAAGACCAGGATGAGGACGATGAGCCATACAATCTCGGGTCTTCGCCGTTCAACAATGAAGGCTGATGTACAAAATTTTATTAAATCTAGAATACATACATTAAGTTTATTATATGAAAATTGCCTACGCTGTGACTCTCTTCAGAGAACAGGGGTAGCAAACGAGTACGGAATGTATTTTTTTTAGAGTTCAGCGAGAGTGCCGATGTCGTAAAAGTTCGCAGCGAAATGGCAATAAAAATTATTGGTTATCAACAAGAAATGACCGGTAATAAATAAGTGGCGCTAGTCTCCAAACCTGACGATAAAAAAAACGGACATAAAATGAACGATCGAGACAAGAAACAAATAAAATTGAGGAAAACCGAAACCCAAAACGAAAGGACTGTACTAACGCTGTCATCAAAGCAAATGCAGGATGTTAAATTCGACAGAGATATGTATGTATGTATACTTCATTTTCGAAAACTATCGATTCGATTTAACATCGACCACCTCGGAAAAAATACTTCGAAGAAAATTTATCAACAAAAATAATGGTAGTATGAGAGATTGAGTCGTTTCGCACTGTGTCTTATATTGTACAAGCATTCATACATTATTCATAATCTGACAGGAGCCATATTGGAAATTGATATTGAAGATGGTGGTACGTTCGATGTGACGGTTCCTGTTATATCAATTGTGGTATCGCGTACATCTCATTACAACGATGTCAAAGTAATGGGAAATTCGTAAGAATTTGCGTGACTTTACAATTTATTTAGATTGGCTTTAACGATGCAACGCTCATGCATAAATAGTAAACGATATTTATATAAAAACCCTACTACGACAAAAAAAACAAACATTTAATGTAATGTAGTTTTGAAGGAGTCTGCACGAATGTAAAATTTAATTTTAAATAATAATATGCTACTCAAAAAACAATAAAAAAATTTATAAATTTTCAAACTTCTGAAATTAGGTGAGTTGAAAATGAAAATTATGAAATTTGCTATAATTATGTATTATTTGTCTAATACGATACTTATACAAATAAATATGGTGCAATTATGCCTATTTTTTCTCTCCATATTCAAAGTGGATTTTCGCAGTTCCATTTAACCCATTCACGGCATGTTTCAAAGATGTTTTTTGAATGGTAACCAAAAAAAGGTAATTACAAGGCAGCACAAAGCATTAGCTAATGTTTGCATGCTTGTTCGCGTGATATTTCAGCATTTGGGGGTTCGATTCTTAGAAAGCTTAGGTATACGCACATACATATGTACACACATGTGAAGATAAAATCAGGAGATAAACTCGTCAAGATCGTAAAATAAATCAGTCGATATTGGTTTTTCACCTTGCATGTGACGTGAGGAATCTTCGAGTTATAAATTAGGTGTTAAGCGACTAATCTTTATTAGTTTTTCGATAAAAATGTCACAGTTCAGATTTCAGATTTTGTAAACAAACGTCGTAAATTAAAAATACTCGGTATTGCCTTATAAATTAAAGAAAAACAAATAAGCAAAACACCACAAAACATTACCGTGCGTGATGAGAGTTCGTTTGGCTATTTAATGAGGAGAATGTGAACTTCATACGCTCATACCTGAAACAAGAAAATATATACATATTTAGTAATAAGTCAATAGACAATTTTACAATATATTTATTCGTCTTGAAAATAAATGTCAAACACTATAAACACATACATAGGTACATTCAAAGTCAACAAAATTCACACCTTCAAAACGGAAATGTGGCGTGAACGAAGCAATAAGCCAAAGCAAACCCACTTAAATCTCGCGTGAATCTTTTGGTTAACTCACTTTTACCTTTATTTTTTGCCTATTTACGTTCTACGGTTGTGAGACTTTTTTAAACGCGAATTTATTTGAGCACTTAAAAATCGCACAACCATATATCACTGGTTTACTTAGCGTTGATATTTATATTTAATATAAAATCAAATGGCATGTGTTGCCTTTTGTGATATTTCAATCAAATCACCGTCACGAATTAGCATAAAACTCATTATAATAGTCCAAATTGAATTTTATGACATTTCCTTGAGAGATAAGAAATTGAATTAGCTACTTTGCATTTAACCAACTAGAACGGTAGTTTCTCAAGGGCGAATTTAAAATTCTACAGAAACAATAGATAGTGCAACTTGATATTTTATTTAAGTTTATCTAGCTTGTATGTACATATATACATATGCAGATAAAGCTCGAATGTCAACTCGAAGAGCAGTCCGTTTAGTAGAATCAGGTCAATGAATAACGACATGAATTATAGTGAAATGATGCACAAGCAAATGCAATAACTGCATAGATTATCATCAGAAGAGCAAATAATATCCGGCGGTTAAATACGCGATCGTTTCTTAAATTGCATCAATAATAATACATACATACATATCTATATCTGAACGATAGTTTAGCATTATACAGTATCTAGCGTGTAGGTCTGACACGCAACATTCGACATCGCGTGCCCATTCCACTCTCGAAACAGATATTACACATTTAGATAGCAAAATTCGAAATAAAATGCAAAATCGAACAACCAAAATTGCCAGTAATAAAGTTTTCAATTCGGAGCCCTCTGTTACGACAAAAATAAATCCGGGAACAACTGCATGGGACAAGTGAGCCAAAGCGAATGCATTCGAATCGGTCGTAAAACGCAACATGCTTCACTTTATGGTAATATTGAGGGCCGGTGACTTGCAACAAGCCCTCCAGGAAGGGAATCAAAGAGGGTACCGAAGTTGTCACAGTCTGTTTTTTTGGAACATATGTACATATGTACGTTGTTGTCTTATGATGACGGCACTCCTCTGTCGGAAAACACGTGAATAAATAAATATACGCGTGTTCGTCTGAAAGATAAATTCGGCACACCAACGTTCGGTGTTTCACGCACGAAATACTTGATTATAATAATAAAAATTCTAATATCGTTTGATACACGGGTTGTTTGAGCACTCGTACTAAACTAGCGAGGGGTTAGAAGCCGATACGATTACGACACCCTGAAATTTCTCAACCCGTTAAAATTCGTTACATACAAACCGGCTTATCAGATTTGCCGAATGGGATTCGGGTCTCAGTTTCCAGCATTCATCCCAAGAATTCATTATCAATTTTCGATCTCAAATCCCCTGGTAAGCGGAAAAGGCCCGATATACCGATTATACAGTAAAAACAATACATGTTTTGCTTAAAGCCCCCACGCATTTATTGCCGAAACCCTTAAATGGGGAATTTTTGAGAAAGTAATTTTAATATTTAACAAAAGCAGCAACGTCCAATAGACTAAACTAATACGGCGTGGCGTGTGAAAGTGGCCGTAAGTAATAAACAAACATGGCGATTAAAGTCGGCAGTCGGTTTACAGATTTTGCGCGGGCGCGTCAAGTTAAAGGGGAATTATACGGCGCGTAAGGGTTATTTACCGCGGGGTTCGCGCCCTTAAATTGTGTGTATGCGGTGGGGGGGTTGTTTTCGGGGCTGTTTTTGCACGTGAGAGGATACGTTTGGATACCCGTGAACCGTGAAGGGGTCAGAGGAGCCTATAAGAAGATTTATACCGGTTGGAAAAGTTGACCAACCGCGCCGCATGGGAAAATATGGAAATTCGCCCGGAACCGCAACCGGATAAATAAAAATACCATAAAACACGTGCGACGCTCCCGTTATGAAAATCCGCGGTTTCTCGTTTCGTATGCGTCACAAGAAAACATTTAAAAACATAAGAAATCTCACTATGTACATATATGTATGTAGTCCTCGACGAACCAATCCAATCCAGCACACACACCCGAACTAAAGATCATTTTTCACGTCGATAACATTTCAGTTCAATTCGTTGACACAAATCTTAGACCACCCAAATAAAACGTTATGTTTTCGTACCTATGTATATGTTACAGCGAAAGCATATTTCAAGTGAAAATATATTTTCACTGGCGTTTCGGTGAAATCATATTCAAGCATATTTTCACCAGTAGATATCTATTTCTACTTGTGAAAATATATTTTAACAGATACTCACTGGTGAAATTATATTCGTTTCCGAACTGTCATTGAAACTAAATTTGTGAAATGACCAATCGAATCATATAATCTGCTAAAATATTCAATCCTAGTTATTTTGTCGCTCCTTCTTCTTATCGTGCCGTGCCCGTGTTCAGGCGTAGACTTTTACTGGTTAGTACCAATTATAGTTTGCAATGAGTCTTTGTCGATTTTATAACAATTGACTTATGTATAATGGTCGGCTTGAGTAGAAAAGAGCAGGTGTTGCGTTGCGTTGCACGTATCCTCAGAATCCTCAGATAAAACAACGCCACCGTTTCGTTCAAAACACACTTGTAGGATGGACACATTATCGACATAGGCACATCAACAAGTCACAAACACATACGATTATTATAATATACTTTCACCGATACTGAGCAGTGAATCTGTAAATTCATTGTTTGATACATTTTCACTGCCTCAATTGGTAAAAATGTATTTATACCAGTGAAAATATATTTTCACTTGAAATATGCTTTCACTGTAAAATATATAAAGAATTGTATACATATAATAGTTACATACATATGTAAAAAAGTGTTTAAAAATTATATTATTTTGATATTATACATATTACATATCCAAAATTTCAGCTTAATGTGTTTAGTTTTGCTGGAAAAACGTTCCAAAGATTACAAAAAAAATTAGGTGACTTTCCAAAGGAAGTACCCACCCATAGATATAGAATAATGTTATTCTATATCTATGGGTGAAGTACCACTTTCGGTTGACGAAAATTTTTTAAAAGCCTTGGATTGTAATGGCTGACAAAAAACATATACATAAATATGAAGTTTCAATGTAATAGGATAAACGGTTTTTGAGTTATTAGCAAATCTACACACAGGTACACAGACACACCTACATACAGACATTTTCCAGAAATCATGAAAACGTGATCAGAAAATGATACCTGATACAAATCAGTCAAAATCTTAAGGTCGAAATTTGCACGATTACAATACCTTATCCGATTAGGATAAAGTAAAAAAATCAATTATCATAAGTGCATAAGTTATACATTAATTATGGACAACGCGGATTTTCTCGTATATACGAAACTTAACATCCTTTAGAATGGTAAATTTGAATTAAAATTAAATTCGTCGACTGTTTATGAAAGAGGATGCTGTATTCGAGCGAGAGAATACAGGTCAAAAGAATGGGGTCTAACATCAAAGACTAGGATCCTCGTAAAAAATGTAGGAGGACGCGAGCGTGCGCGTTATGTTGTGTTAATATTCAACAGGAACGTCTCTGCAGGACTGAGTGATGGCCACAATATCCTAGAGAAGACTCTCTCTTATCGGGAGGCTCCATCACCTGGAGGCTGAGCTTCCAGGTAAGCGAGACCAGAAGACGTGGCGATAATTCAAGACAGGGCTGAAGCCAGCACGCCCCCATCATAACTTCCCCGAGAAGTGGTTCTCTCCTCACGACGACGAGCCGCGCACAACAAAAAGCGTCTATGTATGTACTTCTTTTGTCGTTTCGTATCCAACCCACCTACAAGAGTATCTAACGTACTTCGGCAAGAAGGACGGAATACGTTATTGCGACACGGGACACAGATTTGGCGCAAATCCTCAGCCCGTCAGTTGCGTAAATCACGGATTTCGCCGAACGCGAATTTGAATCGCAAGATACACCGCTCTCATATTTGGCGCAGAGGGGTAGCCTAATCCGAATTCCGAAGTGTAATCCACCACCTTGTTTATAGACGACGTCGATTACGTTGTCGATGCAAAATCAAAACCGTGATTTGGGTATAAAACGAGATCAGACTTTCCCGCTGTGAAAAAATCACGTATAAAGAGAGAAACGATAAGAAAACAAAACATATTCACCGTACGTTCCGTATTATAATAGAAACAACATTATGGGATTATGGAAATGAGCTCTCTAATAACAATAATAATACCATTCTACCAGGTACTTAAACTTCGCTAAAAACAATGATTCGAATTACATATGTATTTAAGTAGTAAAATTACGCAATTTTCATTAAACATAATAATGTTATTTAACACAAACATTTACATCTTTCTGCTATTTAACTATAGGTATGTGAATGAATAAATCGGCCATTATAGCATGTATTGAAATAAAGTAATAAGTCGCTTGAAATACTTCTTTTGGTTCAAATTGTCCAAAATAATTTAATAATCTAATAGGATACTGTCATATGATGATAATATTTAGTTATTATTAGGTTGTGCTGTGTATTTTAATAATAAGTAACAATTCATGTGCAAAGACTTCCTAGTCGGATTTTCAACACAAAGAAATTGTGACGTGTAGCAACGTATCGACTGAAAACGTACTAACAAGCCACTTTTCCGGTTTTCACGTCGAAAAACGATCGCGGAAAGCTGAAATCACGAATGCCACGCTTGTTTGAACGACAACTAACGCCTTTTTTCAGATCGCGTGAAAAATGGTAAGATCGCCTCATTAATTATTATTATCGTAAGAACCCAAAGCCTCGTTTCTGCAGCGGCACTTGCGACTCTTACATACACCAGTATTTTATTTTTGCTATGCTTACTTACACGCCAACGCCGACTTTCGCTGACTTGCTGACGTTTAACCATGATGGATTTCACGGACGCTAATGTTAGGTGAAAAAAAAGTGAGGAAATTACGCACCCTTTCGAGTGAATACATCGCACAGGAAATAAAATAAATGTTAAGAGGGTAATTAACCAGCGTAACTAGAGTTCACTTTCGATTACGTTTCGGTAACAATCCTGACAGCATTTTAACGTTAAAATTTATTTTATAAGACTTTTGAACTTCAATTTGTCCGAACGATGAGCACGTTCGTTCACCTCGAGACATTCGAGCGTATTTATTTGCCGAAAATGCACAACATCTCTTACACGCGAGCTAAGATAAATTACATGAATCAACGGCAGAGATTGCATGTCGAAATGTACAAAGAGCGCCATCGACTTTTTTATCGTGCATGCGACAAGAAAAGAACAGCAATTTGGGACCTGCGAGGGAGGGAAAAAAGGCGTTAATGATGTGTGCAACGGCGACAAACGGCGAAACTTTGAAGAAAGAAAAAAAATAAACGTCGAAAAACCATTGTTTAACTTAAGAAACAATATAGAGTCGATGTGCGCTAATGATTCACTAATGACCACACGCTGTAAGTTACAGTAAAAGAACTGTCATCAAGGGATTTCAAACGCAAACGATTTAAGTTTCAACTTGAAAGCAAGCAAAAACGCTTGCTCATTTAAGCACAGATATGAATAAACTCGTGTAATTTTAAATAAATATCTAACGTACATGTGGGTAGGGTGCATTGACAGTAATGAAAATTGAAAATTCATGCACACGTGCTATTTGGGATCATTCAGTTCCTTTATCATCTTTCGCGCAATATTTTCGAGTGTTACGTTTTTTGAATAGTAAGAAGTGTGTGGATACATTTGAGCACAATGTTCAGAAATGGCCTCGTCGGAGTTCAAGGGCTTTTATCGTAAAATTACAGCATTGACACTGATCGTAAATCTCACGTCTAGAGAGGGATCCCCGATGGAGCACCTGACTCCGAAAGCCACTCCTGCTGCAGCACACAGTCTCTCGAATTCGGTATTATTCAAAACGAGCCGCAATAAAATACCTAGGTTTCGTAACGACCATGTTGGAAATACGCGCCAGCGATCCGTACATACGGCTCATTATGTAAATTGATAAAGCACGCGCGCTTTTAAAATTTTGACATTCGTCTGTTGTGCTAGAATTGGTTGTAGGTTTCGGCTATGACGTCAATTGCACAACACTACATCACTAATTCGAAAACGTGCGCTGATTAGCCGGATAAGTTATGTACAATGTCACGCATAGTACCACTTGAATTTATACTGATAGACATGATATTTGTTAGTAGTGATTTTCGATTCGAAACTAAAACCGTTAACGTTTTCCGAACCAAAAAAAGACAGACGGACATAATATGTACTAGACAACGGAAAGCAGCTAATATTGATATGAAAAATTGTTGACGTTCGAAGTTTACATCGCGGCATGTATAGAGATAGGAAACATCTGCTTGAATGTTTACAGTGGAACGGGTCGTTTAAAAAGTTCAACTTCAAAAAATAACATTACCAGTTTGCTCACATAAAAAAAATGTTTAGAATCGGTTAAAAGGTCAAAACGATAAGCGGGATTGCCGGCTGTCTAACGAAAGCGCTATCACAGTTCAGACAACGATCTAGTGTCGTCTGACAGTTTATCTAAGTTGATCATCTGGTTCTGCCAAACCCAAACAACTCCCATGGTAAAAATTTAAACAAAATACAATGCAAAATAAAACATACAACGATAATGAGCAAAAATTGAGTCACGCATATAAGACTTAATATCATAATCATCATCATTTTCAGCCGTTCACCATCCACTGCTGGATGAAGACCTCTCAAATCCTCTTCTATTCCTGTCTACCTTGAGCAATCTGCATCCACTTGACTCCACACTTTCTTCTCAATTCATCAGCCCATCTTCCACTCGGTCTACTTTGCTTTCTTTCACATCCTCTCGGATACCATTACAGTATTTCTCGCGTCCATCTGCCATCCATTCTTCTCGCTATGTGTCCAGCCCATTGCCACTTCAACTTTTTCACACCTTCTGCTATGTCTACCACTTTAGTCAAACTTCTTACCCACGTATTCCTCTTACGATCTCTTCTTGCCATACCAAGCATACATCTTTCAATGCTTCTCTGGATCTTACGTGGCATTCTTGAATTTAGCGTCCGAGTTTCACATCAATACGTCATACGCATTGGTCGTACGCCTTCTTTTTTAAGCAAAGCGGAATTAAAAACTATGTTCATTCTTCCAAAAGCACTCCACCCTAGTTTCATTCTTTATTTTATTTCTTCTTCTTTACAACCAGTCATATTCACCAATTGCCCTAGATATAAATAACTATCAATGACTTAATATAATTGAATATGCAGATTCCAAAACCTGGTACCTATTTGCATATTTGGTCAAAACTGAGATAAAAATGTATTCCGATTCTAGGAATATGTTCACACAATACGTTATACATACTTGGATTCATTCTAAAACCAAGTTAAATGACTAAACAAAATTATTGAAAATCTTGTTTTGTTCCAAAGAACGGCAAAAACGACACGTGTTTGTTCCGTTTACCAACAATCGAGTGATACGCTTTTACCGGGTTTTGGAACTAGACGATACAATATACATAACAATTAATTCTTGTCTGTTTGTTCCTTACATGCACATTCAACCACAATGTACTTTTCATGATCTCGATAGCGATAGGTCGTTAGTGTTGGCCAGCCGATAAAAGCAGACACTGTTATACAGCTAGTAGAAAGTATAAATATGAAATGAAATTTAAGCACGTTCATGGTATTATACATTCGTATCAAAGAGAAAGATATGCGCGAAAAAACGGCGGACTCTTGGATTTATTTCGCGAAGATTCGCATTAATCTTTTTTTTGTTTTTTTTTAAAGTCTTTCGTTTTTATTATTATGCCGGTCGTCGCTGACGTCTCAGTTTTAATATGTATCCTTCTTCGGAGCAGGGATGATTTATACGCGTCCCGGCCTCTGATAAAGTTGCGCGTTCCGGCACGCGCCATTTGTTGCCCAACTTTGCATCAACACGGACGATGAGCACGCAATAAAGGGCGGTGCGACACAGATCCGCCTTTGCAAACCCGCCCTAGCCTCCTCCTTCTCTCCTAGCAGTTTTCATCTTCGAAGGAGACGAGTTTTGGGCGGAATTTTTTGCGCCCACGCGCCGCTCATTAATTATCCCTACGAAGTCCGAGCGTCTGATATTGCGCGTCATACTTGAAAGATGCTGCTGAAGCATCTGGCCATGTCCGAAAAATGTGCGATGCGATCGATGTGCTTTCAAGATGATATAAACAAGGAAGTTGTATCAACGATAAACACTTTCGAAAATATCACTCGAATTATGCTTGGTTGAATTTTCAAGCTTCACAAGTGCCAACATACAGTCGCGCAGCGAGAGTTGAGGCGAGCCACACACACACACACATTGCGCGTGTGTAGTGTCTGTGAATAATACGAATTTTCACTACATGCAACAATAAAAACGCTCCGTCTCTTTCGCGCGCGTACACGTTACGAGTGTAACAGAGACACTATTGTTTTGTATATTTTTGTTTCGTGAAATACAGTTCCTTCAGTCCAATCATTATCAAAATGTATGTGTGTGTGTGTGTGTCTGGCTCGCCTCAACTTTTGCTGCGCGACCCGTACGTACAACTGATAAACAAAATGTATGAATTTGATTGAGGTTGTCACACACAACGTTGGACGTTGGATGTAGACGTTCCTATAAAAACGATTTTGTTGAATAACTGTAACTCTATGTATATAAAAAGGTTATTTTTTACGAGCGAAGGTTTTGAACGCCCTCCTACATATTTTCACGCATTTAACGACTAAGTAAGTTTATTCCAAATATTATCAGACGCCGCGTGAAGTAAACACAAAGTTGCTGACACATTTTTGTATGTGGAAAATTCGTGCAAGTATTTTGGTTCGAGGCTGACTCTGTGTGCATATTTGTTAAGCAGCACTGGTCCTAGTTTTCGTGTTTCAAAAATTCAAAATTCTAATAAACGTCGGTTGTAATGTAGGAAAAAGCAGACACGAAAACGTTTAAGGAAAACACGGAAACTTTACGACACAATAAATCAAAAACGTAAGCAAACAGAAGCGCGTGCTATTAACAGCGTCGACTACCACATAAACAATCGAACGCAAATACTTTAATATTTAACTATCGTAATCAAAATTGATATTTTCGGTATTGATTTCAACCAATTTTAATATAAAAATCGTGAATTTTAATCTCTTCGAAATTTTATATAATTTAATTTCAATTTTGCCTTGTCGCTTAATCGCTTAACGGGGGAATACAGATACGACGACAAAAACACTAACATTAATTACTCGAGACGCTTAAATATCGATTTAATGCAAAATTTAATAAAATTTGAATATCAAGATTCGTCCGTGACGACGTAATATTACATATAAAGTTTTGGTTAATCGATTATTTTACAGAGAAAAAATACAAAAATAACACCGTTGGGAAACAAGTTTTAAAATCACATTTGTGTACAAAGTGGTTTCCTACATAATCTGCCGCATGACAGATGTTTTTACTTAGCACCAAAATCTTTATAAGAAAAGTGTCGAAGCTAATGGTAAAAATTTGTATGTGCCTTAATCATTCTTTTTATTAGGATCCAGGTGTACTGTCAATTCATATCAATACATATTCTACAACGAAAGGGTGACATGGCATTTTTTAAAGTAGATAAGAGATCAGAATTATGCTGATGCGAGTAGCACGTTCAAGAGTTTTGTTCAAAACTCAAAACAAGAAAAAGTCAAAACGATTTGTATAAATAAAGGTTGATAGCGCTGTTTGAATACGAAACTACCCAAAAACCTGTTAATTTTTATTTTTTATACATACACCGTAAATTCAGATTTTATAAGACACATAATCCAAAGCATATAACAAATTGGTAAATACATTATAATTTATGATGTAATGTCTAATATTATGTGCCATAATATAAAACGCTACACTACTACACTAACCACTTTAGTTAAAACGTATTGAAAATGGAACCTGTTTCTAGTATTTTAAGTGGTATTTATTATCGATAATAATTATTTTTGAAAAGTTTGAGAAGCGACAGCATTAGTATGTTACCTTTTTGCCAATAACAACAGCAGGTATGCGCACAAAAATGCACCTTTTACACACAGCAGGTACAGCCTACATACACTAAGGTGTGCAAGCAAATTCACCAAGCTGGAAAGCCCCATAAAAAGGGGCTTTGTCCGATGAAAAGACCAGACTTTTCAATATTGAATATGTCTACGTATACGGACGCGTAGTCCAGCGTATAATATTCCTTTCAGCTTCCGTTTGCAATTAACAAAATGTAGTAAATATTCGTGTACATTAAACCGTTGGCAAGATTGCGTTAGTCGGTACTGTGTAGTGGTGCTACGAGCGAAAATTATGAATATTCAATTCGTACGAGCAAACAATTTGCTGCTCGCGTGTGCTCGGTATACACATGTGGATTTATTTACATTATTGAGTCATTCTTGGGTTGCTCAAATATTTGAAGGTTGTTTTCGGCGAAAACACGTTTTCTTCAAAATATATACAAAATGTGAAACGACCGGGTGTATATTTTCATATTTGTAGACGTCTGTACACACAACCGCTCTTCAAATGAGACGCAAAAATTCATAGCACTTTTATTGAATAAAAAAAAAATAGAGGTCGCTGAGAGGAAATCCCTCAAGTTTGACAGACAACAGGAAACTGATTTCAACAACGTTGACGGGAAACGCTCCATGTCTATAATGGCGCATCGCCACCAACATAATTTTAACCGACCAAAACTAATGCATTTATTAATTCGACAATGCGAGTCCTGTCCTATTCAAAATAAACAAACAGCAACGAATTGAACTCGACGAGTGGATGACGACGATTCGATGATGGCGCATTTTAAAATTTAGCTAAAATTGAGTGCATCTTTGTGGGTCTTCCCGAAAAGACATATGGTTGCAGCGATGCAAAACCTGACGCGCATCCTTCGAAATCCGATATCGGCGGAGATAGGGAAAAAATTCAGCTGGTGTAAACGGCAGATGTTCCCGCTTTTGAGGAACTGAAAAAAAAAATCATCTGCGAAACACATGGCGTTCTACATATGTACATATGTATGTATGTCTGGAGACTGGAATCTTCGAGCAAAAACTTAAGATCCCTAAAAATTTAACAATCAATAATAGTCAAAAAAAAATTGTTTTGACTAGTTAAAATTTTGATATCTACATACATATGTATGTTGCAGAAAAAATATTTGTAAGAGTTTCGAACATAACCGCGCGTTCGTGTCTCTTTATCGCACCCGAGCTTTGTGTATGTACCATATGTACATACATATATAATTTTAACTTTTATTTCGGTCTATTTTACTATGAATAATAAATAATTTAATTAACGTTCATCAATATCGTCAATGGCATCGTTGGCATCGTTGTATGCCAATGTTTTAAACACATCCGAGTATTTATTGTGGATAAGCTACATAGAACCTAAAAAGGTGGAATTTACACAGGTTTTTTTTTTACATTATTTTTTTTTTGTAAGCGTTCTTTACAAGAACACGTGTGCACGATGATTACAGGCAGATATCAAACTTTTCTATACACAGTGACGTTTACTTTAGAGAGGGACAGAAACACCATTATCAGTACAAGCAACGTAAAACGGTCAACGGAAAAAAATACGTGAGGCTTTGTTCTGATCTGTGATCATGAACGGCGCGTGCGGCGCTAGCTTACTGACATCTTACGTAATTTCAAAGGTATGTTTTTTCGTCAGAAAAATGATAATATCGACACAATAGGCAAGATAATATCAAATTGCAAATATAAATTATTATACTTTCTAATACCGAGAATATTTTGACTCTTACAAATTTTCCTGTTTGGAATACGATCATTTCTCAGAAGTCAGGACAGAGAACGGTTCTCGGAATCGGCTCCACCTTTTGAGACAAAATATACTGAAATCTTTATACATACATACATAGATATAATTTAAAATATAGTATGTACGTGTTATGATTTCGCGAGTACAATAAGCAAGCTGCCACTCTTTGTATAACGACATGAATATTTTATCAAATTGTGATTTAAAAACATTACATTCATCTGACAGTGAGGGTAATTCAAATACAAGCGGCGAAATTTGCGTACAAAATACAGATATTTTTCAAATATGTTTGAAATCGTATGCTACTTTGTACCTACTTTGTTTTATCAATTTTCGCCGTATTCATGTGGATTAGTTTTAACATGATCCATATCTTTTATCTAATCTAAAACATATAATATTTTCAACGAAAGCAAACTGCACTCCCTAAATTATTGCAAAATTACTCCCGACTCTGACGACAACAAATTCAACCAACAAGCGCATACGCGTTTTAAAATTAAGCGACAATTTCCCGCACCAAACTACAGCATCATCACACGTCAAAATAGGGGAGTTTAGCAAATTAGACCAAATCATCGAATTTAAAATGTTTGTGTTTTTTTGTGTTTATACTTATTACTTCTAATAATTGTCTTTTTGCTTTTTTGTTTTGTTGTTATTATTTTACTTTTTTGGCTTATGCTATTATTTTATTTTTTTTTTTTATTTTGCGTTTTGCTTTTTTAGCTTATGCTATCATTTTGTTTCTTTTTCCTTACGCTATTATGTATTTTGCTTTTGCTATAAGTATACTTAATCATATTTTATGCTTACTCTGCCTGTCGAGATACATGGAAAATCTGTAATGTCACGCAGGGTTCTATGTTCTACGTTTGCTTTATATCTTGATTGTGTCTATTATTATATATATAATAGTCGAAATCCGTCTGTCTGTCTGTCTGCTGATAACGTTCGCTAAGGAAAAATAATTAAAAAACCAGAACGAGTGGGGGGATTGAACCCGGGACGCTAGCTCTGGAGGAATCGCAATTATGCTATCCGCCATCGCCAATCGTCTGTGACTTTGCTAATAATACTTAGATGGCGCTATAAAAACTATTTTTTTTTTTTTTTTTGATTTTTACAAAATTATAATTATTATATATATAATAATTAATAATTATAATATGAATAGCAAAGTAAAAAAAATATATTTTATCGATTTGGGTATCGATACCGTGGATCTCTATTAAAAAAGCGCTTTACGATATTTAAAATTCAGCGGGCGTTGAAGTTCAACGGGCTTACACTAGTATACATATGTATATGCATGATGAGAACTTCTATCGATTTGTTATATGTAATCGTTAAAAATGTATTGTTAAGTGTTCCTATATATGTAAAATAAAATAAAAATAAAAATGACGGCGACAAAACGAGGTCGAAGTGCATTTTTTCCGCTTTCGCACATGAACTAGTAAGACAGAAGTAATTTGAGGAAAATTCCCAAGACAAATTTATCGAATTGTGGACGCCACTGGTTGTGGCGAAGAGCTCGAGACTCGAGACCCAACCGTCATCGAGCCGTAATGAGCACAGGAGGGGAGACCAGGTAAACTGGCAACGGTTGTGCGACGTTGCCAACTATCTACCTGAGCAATGCAACATCGCTTCTCCCCTCAGGGGCTTGGCTGCACTGTTTCCCCCTCTGCGTACGCGCACCCGTCATTTCAAATTGTAACGGATAAACACCGTGCACAACAGAAAACCGGTAAAATTACATATTTATGACTATCAATTTTTCCGAATTAACCATCGAGTCACAATTGCAATCCTTTCGCATGCCAATTCTTGAATGGCTTCCAACATTTGAATACTGAAAAGCTTAACAATTAAAGTCTCTCGTAGGGACAAATGTTCCGCAGACATAACACGGAAAACAGTAAATGCAAATCAAACATGAAAGGTTTCCTGCTAAGTGGAGGAAGTACCACGAGTTCAACAGGCGACGGATATTTAGTGTCATTGCACTGATAAATAATCCGCATAGCATGCAACGATTACATCACATATGTATGTATAAAATTCGTAGAATCTTAAAGTCGAAATGTGTTGTGTTTTGATGTGGGTATTCGATTTCATCGCCATTCGTCACGTGCACGCGAGATGCAGATGCGCATTCTGATGCTGGAGAAGGAGGTTAGGTCAGACACCTGCCTGGTTTTTTTGTATGCCGAGCAAAATGGTGGCACAACAACGTATCATAGACTGACAGACACCTATCGAAAGACACGAGCTCGTTAGACCGAAAAAGGGAAATTGAGTTTGCGACATATGTATGTACATATGTACAAGTTAACGATTTAATACGCTTGCATGGCAAACCATTGTCACGCTTCCGTTTCTTGCAATTAACTTTTTAATTCGATTGAGTTACAAAGTTTATATTATCTCCACGAACGTATGACATGTGAATATTAAACAAATCATGGACGGAATTGAACGCACATCTATAATTTAGAATATTTTATAACTGGAGTACGAGATAGCTCCGAGCGTATTATGTTGGAGAAACTTACCAATTTATCGACGGGCGAAGTTCGTGGGGGATTTAGTGGGAGAAGAAAGTGGACGTTAGACATACCTGAAAAAAAAAACCAGATTATTATTAGAAAAATTATACGACAAAACCGGAGATGCAGGATGCAGTCTGCATAATCGACACATGGTTTGCACGTGAAAGCAGTTCATATGCAAAAAAAAAGCGCTTCCTTTCGAGAAGTTGAGCAGGATGCAACAAGTTATTAATTGTGAACATCCTCAGTGATTCTTCAACCGAACGTACAATTTTACAATGGGTATTCAGTGCCATCCACCCCAACAGCTCTCTCGCAAACGTAAAGCTCATTCGAAATTGTAGGTAATACAATGAATTTATTTTTATTTTTATTTACTTTCGCAATAAATTTTATGGGGGCAATGGATTTTACGATGTGTGTCATACGCGACCGATTTCCCGATGATTCAAAAGCTTTGAAATTTTTAAAACTTTCGCAATAAGGACAAAGAACTAAGTGTCGCATTGTCCAGCAGACAAAACTAACAACACACATAAAGTGGTGAACCGACATTTATACTATTGGAGTTTGGCCAAAAACGCAACTATTTGCCAACGAATGCGCATTTTCAATTCCCAACAAACAACCCAATTTTGAAAATATAAATATCAACATTGTTGATGGCAATAAAGTGAATTATGTAAAAAAATATTATTGTCGCACAACCAACCATTCGCGTTTCTAATTTTATTTGTTTAGACTTAAACGTGGAATGCATATTATTATTTGAAACCCGTGCGAGTTCTCCTACTCCATCTCTACCGATGCTTTATGTACCTAACTACCTATGTATGTATGTACATAATAATGGTTAAGCTTTCTGAAAGCACACCAACGGATTACGTTCAAATGTTCAGAACGAGCGGCGAAACGTCGAACAACTCGAATTGGGACAGCTTATTCTTATTTCAGAAAAGTAATATGTACATATTTAATTAAACAAAAATATACTAGTACACTAAACTCTGTAGTAGGTATTGGGAAACAATAGCAAAATTATACAAAAGAAAATTAAAATACCTGGATTACAGGGTAGAGATTTAAAAAATCGGCAAAACTTCAATAGAAAGTGGAGTGAGGACAAGTTCAATAAAGAAAATCGAACGTTTGAAGAAGGCGGGTAAACATCGTTGCGGAAGCAAAAGGACACAATTGGATTTCAGACCCAATTTCATCCGACGCTTTGTCGTGCGTGAGCTTTTAAGTGCGCTTATTTGTTCAGGCGCCGTTGTTGTGACACGATCGAGGACTTCATTAGCATTTTTCAAGACGAAAATATTCCATTTTATACCAAGAAAAAAAGTTATTATCTTCCCCACAACCGCGGATATAAATAGCATTAAATTTACCGATTATGTCGAGCTTCGTGAAAGGAAAATAGAATATCTGCACCGCTATACACACACACTACTGAGTAGCACACGTATAGAAAGTTGATAAGCTTAGAAAGTGTTGAGAGATATGTCATACATACATCTGGACGAAAAAAATGAAAAATGAAAAATGAAACCAACAGCTCCCCTATATTTTATGTGCAGTAATTACACAGCAAACTCGGAAGATTACTAACATAGCACGTTTGTCCGGCTATACTTGAATGTACTCGGTAGTTCACTATCATCAATTAAACCAGCATTATCAAACGAGGGAAAAGTACAGATGGGCTGGATTCTTTGCTGTCGTTCTAATTCGCCACTAATCCGTATGTACGTATGTATGTACGTGTTTGCAAACTACTCGCGGGAATGCATATTTCAGTGCATTTGCGGTCCAATGCATTCTGGTTTTCGTATGCGTCCGTGTGACAGCTGCCCGCGTACAATGACTATCAAACGTGAACATGACAAATGAGGGCACAATGTCCCCATCCTGGAGGGAACCACATTATTCCCCCACTTTCATTGTTGACGAGGATTCAGGATACCGTTTGATCCCGGTATTCGACATGAGCCGAACGCGCTTTTTGGGGTGGGTGATGTATTTGTCCTGTGCGACACACTCGTGCGCGATTACAAACCAATCGCGGTTAATTAAAACCGAATATTTACCCTATTCCACGAATCCGAGAGCAAACCCAAATTTTCAATACCACATTAGCTATATATATACTCATTTCAGTGTTTAAACAATACAAAGTTGTATTCTCTGATGGAATCTACATTATTTATTATGGTGTCTATTGGGTGGAAGACAAAGCTTATTTATCAAAAGCCATAACGAAAAAGGACTCTCGTATACAAAGTTTTTATCTGATCCGTGTAATTGTGCTTTTACTGCGTTTCTGTATATTTTACGACTTATACTTAAATTAGACATCGTAAGCGGTTATCAAAGTTTGAATTCGGAACAAATTCGAGTTGTCTTTCAAGGTTTTTAATTGACCTTTAAAATTGCCGAGTCTTTTGAATACCTCGCGCTTTTGGGCCGAAAGGTGAGTTTATTCGATTTGAAAGCGGTTTCAAAACAATTGGCATAATAGATCTTCAATGGAACGTACTTAGCAACTTTTAGTCGGTGCTTGAGACGTCGGATTGAAGAAATACGTCTGCGCGGCAAGATTTATCCGGATTAAATTAAAGCAGTTTACAAAAGCGGTTAACTTTCCTCTATGCCGAGATAATATAGTTAACGACTTTCAGGGCAGAAAGCCAACCTCTATCTAAGCACGATGAAGAATGCGAAGAAGAAGGATAAGGACGAAGCCACTCAATCGGAGCGTACAAGAACGAAAGTTGTCAAACTATCGAAGAAAATAATAATCCTTTGCCTGCGAAAGGCTAAAACGAGAAGGACTCCCAAATGGAACATACGTGATCCAATGTCAGCATAGATAAAACCGTTTGTATCAAATGTACAATTTCACTGACACCGACATTCTTCAGCTAGTCTAGAATTTAGTACGTTTGTTAGATATGCGAAATTCAAGTACACCACAATAATAATCCATCATCGTGATAACTAACACACACACACGCACACACATAGCATTACGATACTAGATCGCCGTGGTAGATAATGAGCTTTCATTAAATTTGACTCGCGCTCATACACAATCCCGGGTCAACATTGAGTAACCCGCTTATAAGATGATAGATGACGTAGTTTTTCTGTTTTTCAAAATAATACACGTCAGCAAACTAGATGTGTCGAGGCGGTAAAGGTTAATAAAAATTATATATATCAGAACGATAGCGGGAGCAAGGCGCGCTATTAATCTTCCATTGTGATCTGGAATCAAGCCTGTGGGCAATCAGTTATTCGACGGATAACCTCCTCCTGCTCATCAGTATCCATCGTCTTGTGCAGACAACTGGTAGTAGTATTTGAAGTCCATTGTTAGTTGCATCACGTGCTTGCAATGGAATCGAGTAAGCCTCAGGGAAACAACAAACGGAATTCACAACGATTCGATTGATACTCCTCTTTGGCAACACTCGGTTCAACCGCAAAGTGTAGAAGGCGAGTCTTGATTTTCATCGACATACAAAATATAATAAAAGCATACAGTAAGGAAAGAAGAAGCAAAAGCGAATAAACGCGAGTGCATAGAATTTTATACAAAGTTGCACAATAAACGACGGCAAATAATGAAGAAATGTATCCTGCACTATGCCACGATATAAATTGAGACTTCTACTCTTTCGTATGAAAAGAAAACCAGCAAATAAAGCTTTACGCTCGTATTTCTTTATACAGCGCAAATAACAAACTAGCATATTTCAAAAATGTTGAATGTGCGCGGGACTCCTAACGTGCATAAAAGACTTTCGGGTTAGTAAGTTACTAGTGAAAATAGTTTTTACCAAGAAAAAAACTTTGCATAGCAAGTATGTATGTATGTAGATCTTATGCGCATATAGAATCTCAAAGATTCAATTTTTTAAACATGAAAAAGATAAAGTTTTATGTTTATGAAGGTGAAATGAACATCTTAAATATGAACTCAATCGAAACTTTCAAGAAGTCGAAATATTGATCTATTAATATGAAGAGCTTTGGCGTCTAGAGCGGGAGCCTGAGGGTTTCTTCACACATAGATGCACGTACAGGCGCGAGTATTATGTATGCTTAGCGGGTCAGGTTTTTTTTATATATTCACAAATGGGATAGCGTCTAAACGAGCCAGAGGCATACATAGTACATACATACATACATACATAAGTCTCGCTGCTAGAAGAAAAACCTTGAATACTAAATAGCCCGTGCCAGGCATTGTTTTATGCTCTGGCGGCCTGACGAGAATAGTCAAACTGGAAGCCACCACACTCCTCGCGCATGACAACTAATATGCTAATTTACAACGGCTTGAACCAGTTCAGTACGAAAAATGAAGTAAAAATCAACCCCAGCACTCTGACCTCACGATTTTGAGCCAGGAGAGGGTGAGGCACGGTCGCGATTGAATGAGATAATCCCTGGCGTCTTTTGAAACAATGAGAGAGACTGGAAAGGACGCGTCAAAGGCGGGCGAGAAGAGCTTGTGCACAAGTACACAGACAAAAGGCTCACGAGGGCTTAACAATTTAATGGCGGGAGGACCGCCTCTGAAACAGATCTTAATTTACAATATTTTTTTGCATGACGATATTACGCAACTTCACGCTTTCGATGAAAGCAGACATATGCGAAGTCTCACTGATAATACACACACTTCTTCTTTAGCTAAATTTTTACTGATTGTGATTAGTTACAAATAATCATATCAGAGATTTTAATTTTCTAAAAATACAACATACATACATACATAGAAGTGATTTTGCAAAAGAAATTCGGTGAAATTAGTTACTGGCAGATAAAGTTCATTAACGTCAACTTCACACGAAAGTGATACGCTAGAGTGCCTTCATTAGTCGGCATACGGAATCGAAATTAATACCGACTTAATGCAAACGCGAGGCAGATGTTACCAACCGACGATACGCAAAACTGGTTTGTGGCGACAATTTCGCGTTTATTACCTTCTCAATATTTATGTAACGTTGAATGAGATCTCTTCACCACATTATTGGCGCGAAAAATATCTGTCATATCGTTCAAACGTAGGCAAAGCGTATGTTTATATGTACATACATTAACAAAAGAGGGGGAGAATATAGTAGATTTCTCATGAACTCGTCAACGTATGAATCACTGTCATGGTTCTCGCAACTTCCTGAATCTTTTCATCGTGCTCAAGTGGAATAACAAAAAATACGGTTTTGAGTTGAACATACACTTGCCGCTACTGAATAGCATTAATTTACACAAGACGCACGCGCATACGGACAAACAAGTCTGTTCACACGCAGTGCATTCAACAAAGACGGACACGGGGTGAAGAAGCAGGGAAGACTCCATCCTCGAAGAGTGGGAAAAGACACACAGCAAAGTTGATTCAACTCAGCGCACAAGACAATGGGCTTGTAAAAATGGCGGAGAACGAGAGCAAGAAGACGATGGGGGGGAAAGGAGCCGCCGTTACCGCCAGATACGAAAGATAGCCCATTGTCCGAAGCACGCGCTCCGCCTAATTGGCCCGACGGCGAAAGGGTTAAATGACCTCTTGCGTGCTTCGTCAAAGGACCGTATAGTAAATACGCGTACGAAATTGTCCCCTCCGGTCAATAATGGCCCGCTTCCATTTGCGGATAAATAAACATTTCCACGACCCATTTCTGGGTTGTAATGCGCGCCACGGGCGTTCAATGGGTTATCGCGGCGAACGAATCTACTAAACGCATTCGATAACGAAAATTCATAAAAAAAAAGTTCAACCCCATATTAGTGAATTTTAGTGCGTAAAAGGTACCATTTCTTAACATGTCGATACATTGCGGAAAAATAACCACATAAAATATACACGATATAGCTGAACCGAACAAAATAAAAAAAAGTCAATTGTTACGCAATTATGATTTCAAACAATTTCGAGTTAATTTTATGTAATCAAACTGCATGGCAAGCAAGTGGCAACTAATACTAAAAGTAAAAAGTGCATTTCATATGGAAAGTTAACTTGCGAACGTGTTAAATTCGATACCGGACAATAATGTTGCCCATCGGTTCGTAAGATCCATATTTCATCAGTCTACATAAAAAGCCGTATCTCGTTACTTTTGTGAAAAGTGTGAGAAAAACTGCGTGTCATTAATAATAAAACGCGTTGATTTTACAATGTGAGTGAAATTCGTACCAGATATCATTAGCGGCCATTTGGGACAAGTTTGATTTATATGTGTTTCAGTAATCAATTTGGAATCGTACAACGGAAAGAACCAGAAATATACACAGACTACTGAAATACGTGAAACGTTTATATATTCCAGCAGAGTTAGCGGCCCTGCTGAAATGTTGGCAAAATTCAATCGGTTCGAGAGTTGGTTTACAAAACACGACGTTCTGTACGGAATAAAATTTCGATATAACGAGTCGAACAACTCGGATATAACAACCAAGTCGTCGACAGTACCTTTCGATATTACACCGCGTCGTTTTATTACGGTGAAAGTTTGTTAGATTACAATGCACACAATCCTTATAAGACGTGCGCGCACGTGGTGAACCGGTCTGTACGACGTTTGACCTGCATTTCAACCGAAAATTATGTCAATAAATGTACTAGTGTGTATGTCCTACTTTACTATAAAATAAATTAATGAAAATATCAAACTTTTCCTATGAGTAAAATGTGGCTAAAATAATATAGATATGCATATATTCATTTTATGTTATAAATGAAGACATTACAATAACGAAGGGATATGTGTACTAGACATCCATTAACCCTTTCGACTCCTTATACCGCAATGTCATAAATTGAACTCATTAACGTCCATTAGTAGCTCTTACTTAGAGCAATATATCGACTAATTAACGTAGAAATTTCCGTTTCCTCCACGCACTAATCGTTTTAACGTGTTAATAATAATCCACGATGAAGCCATACAATCTTAAATTTTTTCTATCCACAAATAATAACAAATACGTATCGATCCCATCCGAACAGGTCACGATCCGAGACATACACAACCACACTACTTTTATGTGTGGATGTAAAATAGGCGTAATCCCCAAGGTTGAATATAAGAAAAATTGTAACAGAAAAGGGCCGTCATTATTAACACCTACCGGTCGGAACCATACGACCTGTTTCGAACAAAGGAACTGGTCGAGGTAAGCCGAGCAGAAACAACACGCCTATCACAATCAAAGAGAGGTTAATGGGGTTTTTTCTACCCCACGACTGACAATAAAGCAGCGTAGCCCCAACCTTATACAAGAGAATACGCAAACTCATACGTCGGACAATAACGCATTCATTAAACCTCAAATTTCAACTTAAAAAATAAAATATATAATATTAACATCGATGACGTGACACCAAATCGAGAAAAATAATCAAAAAAATAATTTTATTAAATTTTAATTCCATAGCTCGGTGAAGTAACAGTGAATGCTTTTTCCGACGTGAAAGTATGAAGTAGGTACATTCATTGAAAATCATAAAAAGCACATAAAATATAGACACTCTATATATTACCAAGAAACGCAAAACTCAATCGAAGTGGAACAATAATGCCAATACAATTATTAATGGACCAGAAATCGATAAACTTTCTGGATGCGTGAACAATTTAATGTAGGAGTAAATTGTTACCGCAAATAAGGATATTCTTAGTATGATATTTTGGCAATTTTGAAGGAAGCTACAATACTGTATCCTTTACTCCAGTGCTTCCCAAACTTTTTAGTACCAGGACGCACCTTTTAGAAGGACAAACTTTCGCGATCCACCTAGTTTTAATGGACATGATGGGGGGGGGGGGGTTATTTCAATTATTTTACTGTTTTTATACTTAATATCTTTTTTTTTATATAAAAAAAATAGTTTTATATATTTTTATCCGTGGACTCATCCAGTTGCAATCAGAAAAATGTCACTAACTCACTAACTCTTTGGATCAGCTCATCTTCTGCCCACTGGGTCATTTCATCGATTCTGCGTGCAATCGTATTATAAGCGAAATCATTTCGACTTCTATACTTCTTTCTTGCTCTTATAATCAAACATAATTCTAACCGTGTTTTTTATTGGTGGTCTAAAAAAGTCTTGCCAATTGTGTGCTAAATTCTTGACAATTGTGTGCGGTTTACTAGCTTGCGCGATTTGCAAACGAATCAGGTACGAGGCGTGGAGAGATTTTTCATTAATGCTGGTGTAATGCGAAAGCTTCGATTTCGACGACTTAAGCTGTTCCAGTTGTCTTTCAAAAAAATTCTAGTGGCTTGTTTTTAAATTCCGGATGCTTCAATTTGCTCGGACGCATTCTATTCTCTATTGTGCCGTCTTATTTTTTAAATAAATTTTGTTGCATATTATTTTTACTTTCCCATTTTTTCATATTTTATTTTTAAATAGATAATCACTTTCTTTGGAATGTGTATTTTGATCTTTGAAATTTTCCCGACCCACTAAAAATCGACTCGCGACCCACAGTTTGGGAATTGCTGCTTTAGTCGACAAATCTAGTTTCTGAAATATAAATAAATTTCTATATGTTTAAAATTATTGCGATAAAGCCAATTTTAGACGTGCACTGCGAAGGTCCACATACAATTGAGAGGGTTGAAAGCGTCCTAAAAGGAAGACACGCATTTGAAACTGGATTTTTTATTTTCGCAAAAGCAAATGCGTCCCAAAAAAAAAAAAGACCAATATAAAAACAGGCGTCCTACGAAACAATCATATTAAATCGTACCCCGGATACGTCGACGACCCCGCGCTAATTTCGTTAGCTGTGAGAAGGGGTTAAAAAACTACAGCGACGTTTCACCTGCGTCCCAAAAAATCACCAGTAGAACCGAGTCCTTGTCCAGTCGACCAGAACAGAAACCGTCTTTCCTACCTGCGCAGGATATATCCAACAAGGTGTTGTTGTTGCTGGGCCGCAACGAATATCTACTTTGAGGGCAGGTTTTGCGAAACAATGAAATTGTGTGACGTCACGTTTCGACGTAATTTTCCGGAACTGACGGCGAAATCCGGATAACGCGACACTGTCTGTCGGTGAGACGCGTTGACAGCCTCATTTCAAATCACACGTGATCATGCGAGGGATACGATTAAGTTATTTCAAGACTTACATATATGTATGTATGTATGTATGTGTACCCCGTAAAAAAAACTATTAACCCATGTGTTTTAAATTCCGTTGGGGAACGCCGAGGATACAACCAATTCTGGCGAGCATCTTCAACAGTACGACCGAACAAAAGCCGTGCTCTACTCAAATATGTAGATTGTATACAATATATGTATAAAACAAATGCGTCAAAGATGACGGTTAAGTATATAATTTATATTCTGCAGTTGCCCTAGTTAGCCCATCGTATATTGAAATCGGAATATCTTTATTGTAATAATTAATTGCGGGCACATGTCACTTCTGTACAAGGACCGTGTAGGCGAGACGTTAACAAAAACCACCGTTTGTTAATAAAGTTGAATAAATCACTGTTTTACAACGGACAAAATTAAAACTCAGTATAATTTTATTCACTAATAAACAAATTCGTACTAAGCAGGTGTTAGTGTTATTTGATATAATGTACTTTTATATGGGTTTCACTTAATCGGTTTTAGCATTTGTAATGTATCAATACCGAAATGGATCAAAGAATATGCTATAGAAACGTATCAGCACTATCAGATACAAATTCGTGATTGAAACTAGTTTGAAAAACAAGATTTATAAATATCAAATGTCACATATTCGATTCGTGATTTGTCAAATGTGATCAGTAGTTTAAGAATATATTGACAATCAATACCACATGTCAGATAGTCAATATTTGAGAATAATAACGGACAGACTTGTTTGTAGATAATAAAATACGGAATTAAAGCAGAGCATCTAAATGTAATGGACCGTTTTCTGAGTTTTTTTAATTTAAGTGGAAACACTGGGGCTCCGGAGCTTTTATACATTTTACGGTTAAAATAAAAAAAGTTCTTCGATGTTGGATATTACCCTTTAGGTTTATTTTCGTATATTGAGAGTAGGGAGGGACCGAAAGGCCGTCCTAACGTACCCCCAATATTTCGTGCTCTGGCTTCGGAATCGAAAAACTATCCAACTTTGCGGTCAAATGAATAATATACGCGTATCATTATCGAAACGTAAACACGAACACTAAATTGAACCAATCTTCGATACATACAGAACAAATAAATAAAAAGTTCGAAGGTGCCTTTGTCCTCGTTGTAAATTACGTACGAAAGGGTCAGCTTTCCATTGTCTGTTATGTACGGAATCAATTTCCTAGCGAGCTTTTACGATCTCGACTCAGCTCGGAAAACGTTATTGATAACGGCTGGAGCTTTTAATCGGCTACGTAATCTCCAAGTACTTGAAAACACGAAGTTGCTCAGCACGATCTAATAGTGAAACGAATCCAGTTTCGCAACTTTGCAAACGTACGCTTAAAATGTCACGTTTCCTATAAAATAACGAATCGAGAGCGAATCTCAAGTGCGACTATTAATCAAATGAGATTAATACATCCATTAATAAATTGAGAAGAAGGCTCCGTATTTCTTTTTTCCGTTTTTGGAGAGCTAGTCTTTTGCATTGAACGCAACCACTTCCTTTTGATACGCTCGAAAGAACTCCTTTTCAGTTCCGAGACAGCGAAGAGAGACTTAATGAAAAAATGGAATAATTGAATCGGTCGTTGAAAGCTTAGATTTAATGGTTCAATTAATTAATTAATATATTTTCGAGAAAATAGAGTGGTAGCCCTCGGTCTATCACGCTTCTAATCTAGTGGACCAATTGTTACTCAAAACCATTGTTAGGGCTCCGATAACGTTGAACTATACATAATTGGTATCGGTCACTGGAAGTACCCGAGGATACTGGTACCCTCTCCCCCGCTTTTCCAGAGACGAACAATCACTTCCAATCATCGCCAGGTATGAGGTATCTATCTCATCTCCAGCCTGTTATTAGCGGGATAAAGGCAGCAATGCTGCCTACCAAATTACAAGAAGAAGAACCTGACAACAAATAATAATAAAAATATAACACGCACACGTGGTTGTGTGTGTGAGTGCGTGTACAGGCATAACCTTTTCGAGGGAGTTATTGTAACGATCAGGTACACACGAAAAGGTGTTTTTAATTGAAAGAACCCCGGGAGTGGGTCTACTCAGCCCCATTTATAATAAATTATTTAGTAACGACTCGCTATGAATAAATCAACGAAATAGGATTAGGCGGCACGATTTTCATCATTATTTTAACTAATCAAAGAATAAGTCAAGCAAACTATAATAATATTAAAGAAAAACACAAGTCGTTTATATGTATGTATGTACACACGTACCTACTCATTGGATCAATAAATGTTTGATGATGAAAGCCCAACTTAATCGAGCCGCAAATAAATGATACGTACGCGTCCCTTTGCGTCAACACAGAGAAACCCGAAAAGTTCAATTACTAATAACATGATATATGTATATACATAAGTTCAAAGCTGTACTTTGCAAACGATGCGAACGATTTACTTGGTAATTTAGTAAAAACAGTATTGTATATATGTAATTAAATGAAAAAATTGCCCTTTATTTTATACGACATCCATAATTTACATACTTGTGCACTCGAACGCACTTCCGATTCCGGTTCTAATTTGTGAAAATTTTACTATAACATTGAATGTCTAATCCAAGATGTGTTTTATATGCAAATATCAGTGTGGTAACATTCAGAAAACCTTCAAACGAGTGACTAACATGAGACTAAAGTGACATTTGCGAATACAATGAGCGAAATAAATTTTTCTCAAGTCACTTCCGTTCTAGGAAAGGGCACGCATGACCGACCAACAATCCAACAATCCTAGCGTTTATACCGTGAGGTTTGACCATCTCAGACACCGTGATAAATTCACGGCGAACGTGTGTTGCTCTTCCAGTTCTTGGCATTTCCAAAGTGGAGGTGAGCCCGGTTCGACCGCAATACACGACCGGGCACGAGAGCAGTGCGTTCGCAAACCGCTGGCAGTTAGTTAACCCTTGATTAAGTTTGCCAGTTGAATATACACACCCCCCCTCGACTTGCCAAATCGAACGAACGATAACTGAAGCGCAAAACCAGTCGAAAACAGGTCAGCAAACACGTGGGTGTTGAGCGAAATCAACCAATGAAGCGTACGACGAGATAGAAGATACGCTCAAACGAGACATACATAGTTACTCACTCACACGCTAGATACGTCGTGCTCCAAATCGCCAATTAATTTTATAATAATTGATTTTCATTACGCGACAATCTCACTTAGCCACCCCCAACCTTCCACCAACCTCCGGTTAGGGGGACGTAATCAATTATAATAGTCGTTAATTGAATTATTGCGACAAAATAAATTCGCTTAACAGAAAGGAAACGCGAAGAAAGTTCCGAGCCAAATAAATAAAATTTCGCTATTACCATAATTGTTATTCGTAATCATTCTATTGTAAATTTAATGAGTTCTTAATTTTGTTTGCAACGCAATTTTTTTGAAAACCTTTATTTTCATAAAGTCATATAACTTTCAATGCCTGCCAAAACAAACAATATACTTTGAAGATGAAGGAAAAATCCAAACATTTATTTTAGGGCCGTTCAAGTTTGAGCGCATTATTGTCAATATCGACGATCGGTTCAAAGAGAGATACATATGTGGAATACACTGTGCTGAATTGGCAAAGGTGGAAGAAAACCACCTACTCCAATAGCTTAACACCCCGACCAACATAACGTGCATTCCGTCGGATATCAATATGGGAGTTTACGACACGAAACTGCAACCGGGAAGATAAACCGCATACGGATCGGTGAATTTATCAGGAACACCGGAAGCACCGTTTCACAGATCAATATTAAACGATCGATTGGAACACAGAAACGCCAATAGAGGTGCAGTCACGCCCGAGGAATGCCGTGGCGTCATTGCAATTGTTCGCTCGTGCAGAAACAATATGCACACACGCTCACGGCATTGAAAATGAACGATGGCTAATTCGCTAACTGCGTCGGATGCACGGAGAGTTGATAATATGCACTCGCTACTATGCACAATTCTAAATCGTCTGTATGTATTATATTGACTGTTTGAGTACAAGGTTGTATTTTAAAAGCATCTGCGGAGTGGTTTCCAATTACAACCGGGTATGTATAATATATGTACATACATATAACGTATGGAGCCAAAAATGCCGGAGATTCCACGCGGTATGAAATGATAATTGAAATGCCAAACGAATAATTAAACGAAGAATGCGTGCGTCCAAGATTTATATGCTGCGAAGTTTCAAACCAGCAACAGCGGATGATAGAATGCTAGGAGATAATAGACGATAACAGGTAATTACACGTATCAAAGCACCGGTACAACCGGACGACCCAAAAAAACCAACTCAAAGGAAATCCGACCGAATTTTAACGAACGAAAAAATTCAATACATAAAGACAAGACGACGGAGAAAGCGTTTTCGGTTGAATGTCAAGTTTGCCGCGAAGCGAACGAAGCTCGGGGAAGACAACCCGACGAGACAATGATGATGATGACGACAACGATTATCGTAATGGCGTTTTAATTTTGTATCATTCTTGATGCGGTGAAAATTTGCCGAGCGTGAAATGACAATCTAGCAAATTTGACGACAATGCGAAAAATGTGATGACGAAAATTAATACGGATTTATCACTTTCGCGTATATAAAAGTACTTTTTTTAAAACACAACCTCGAAGATTTATTACACTTTAAATGATAAACTGTCAAATTTGACTATCCGTCGAGTAGAGAGCATACCGGTTAGATACGATCGGATCCGATGTATAAAAAATATATTTTCGATAATCACGATAGAGGACATCGCAGAAATGGACATCGTAAAACAACTCGATAGAAAACCCGTATAAAAACGAACGAACGAACGGCCACATTTTAGCGGGGACGACATAATACGGGTGTGCCTGTCTAGCGTCGTTTTTGGAGATTATCGCGATATAATCGTAAAAGACACGTCCGACACATAGCCCTTTTAGGCCGTATAATACGATTCTCGGAGCTCGTAAAGAAAGTGGTGAAAGGCACTCGAAGATGACTTACGATACGTGGCCGACATAACAATTTGCACCGATGGATCGCTGGGACCGCTAGGTGTGGAACGGAGAACGGAAACGGGAACGCGTCGGAACGCCAGGTATTGAAAATCCCAGAAAGCATCGTTCGAAATACGTACAAATTCAACGTAATGAAAGATCCGACCTTCTCAAATTTTGCCCGAGACATGCGATTCAAGAATACGTGGATAATGGAGTCGTTGAAGTGAGAGAGGATGACAAGCCCAAGAGTGACATATTCAACCTCTAGCAAGAACATGTACATACGTACGTCAATATCTGCGTATATAAACATCCAATTAAAGTTGGTTCTCAAGTCGAACCGTGAAAAAATCAAATTGAGAATTTTCGACATTGGATAAGCTTCACTTCACAGCCCATGATAGACGAATGGTAAAGAAAGTGATGGGGATGAGAGGTCGGTGAAGCGATTAACGGGAATAAAAGCCCACTTCTGGGAATTTTTAATAATGAAAAGACGGGACCCGATAAGTGTGGGAAGATTAGGAGGTTTTTTTGGAATGGTGGATTTGGGAAGGGTGGGCGCTAATGAGACTTTGGGTTTGGGCGCATTTCGTCTTCTCATCGACAGGGACAAAAGAGGCGTCCGGATTAAATCTTAAGCAAAACAAATTGCAGAAACATGAAGATTGATCGACGCAGCTCGACGATGAATGCGAGAAGCGGCTCAACGAAATCTGTAAATAATTAATATTCCAACACCTTAACGGCGCGAGCTGTACACCTACTAAGCGTTGATTCCTTTTTCCTTCCCTGTTCGATCGATGGCGTGTGGTAGTGTTATGTGAGTGTGGATAGTGCGATAAAAAAAAAAGGAAATTAACCTCTTATCGGTTGGTTAAAATTGATAAGATTCGCTGAGCACATATTTGGATTGGGCGCGCGGGGTGATTGGTGGCGACAACAACGCGAGATGCAAATAAAAAAAACTCAATAGAATCAAACCACTTAAAATTACATGTATTGTAAGGATAAATATTTGACGTTGTAATAACGGTTTCAACTGACAACGCTTTCGCTATCCCGAGGGGGATATCCAAAGTATTTCATTTCATGTACAACAAACGATAATAATTGTAAAACTACGCGAAATTGCATGAGGAATCTACACAGGATCTCAAAAAGCAATATCTATCGGCTTGTCAAGAAAACGATGTACGCGAACAGCGAGTGCCGATGCGAGCGTAAGCCGACCGGTTGAAACGGTAAATTTTTCGGGTATTCCGGATATAGGGATATGCTAAACGGGCGGAAGCTATTTTGTATAACCCCAGCATAGTCCTCCTTTTAGCGATATTCAAATTGCTCGGGTCTTTTGCAAAAAATGCATGCTCCGCTGCTTGCCAAAGCTCCGGTTATATGCGGAGTTGAAGGGGAGGGGGTGGGATGGGTGGTGGATTGGACCACCTTGCGTTGTGTATGGGAGAATCCACCACATGACTATGGCCAGGGGATCTTTTGTTGGTCCCATAAAATATACGCACTCGAGGATTCCAAACACCACAATGGGAATTAATTGAAAATGATGAGAGGTTACATCACCCCCCAGGGATAAAAACTACCCTCGCAAACGCATACTAACACGTGCGTAACGCGATCGATTATACATATGTACGATATGTCGTTTTGAAAAATCTACGCATTCTCCCGTGTAAAGACGCCCGCTGACACGGCTGCGAACAGGTAGGAAAATACATAGGAAAATCTCAAGGGTGGTACGGTGGGGAGTTGTATCGCATAGCCGCGATTTATTCAGTTAAGCTAAACAGAACGCGCGATAGCTCAAATGACAGAAAAGTTGGCTTTAACCGCTAAATATTCGGGCGTAACCACGTGGTGAACTTTAGTTTGCCTTGAAAGGGGCGTAGGGGGTGGCGGGGGCGATTATATATTTGTTAGCTGTTATAGTAGATATATTACGCAAAGTATTGCAAAAACAATTGATTATTAATATAATTGAAACAAATTCGCAATAAATAATGTTAGATGCGCGTGTGTGGCATTAATACACGAATAGCTCTCTATACTAGCGTTTTCGGTAGTACTGAATACGCGCCTACACCAAGAAGGATTTTCGCCGATTTCGCCGATTCGCTCGATTTCGATGACGTTTGTGGAAAAGTTGTATGTAAATAACTCTGACTTGAGAATCGTGAGTGAAATACAAACGTTCCGAGAGCGAGGTGACAGATGGTAGTTTGATGGGTTATATCAGAGTGACAGAAACCGGCGCTTGCGCAGGCCGGCAGACGCGAAATTTACTAGATTTGCCTAGCGAAATTCGCTAGGTTTTCATACACGATTTCGTAGCGGTGTGTGGGCGGCTTAAAGAAAACATTTCAAAAACCTACTCTGAAATAGTGTTTCCTATACAATGATGACCTGTAGGGGCGTCGGTTTGCGGCTGTAATTTTAGTTTCGTTACCGCAGTTTTATGAGGCATTCATTGTTTTGCTGAAGAAAAAGTTAGCAGTGAGGTACATGGGAAATTTTCCAGAGAAAAATGAGCCAATCAACGAGGCAGTTGCATGTTTTTCCATTCAATTATGAATTGCGTAATTTATGCAACGGTTATAAGCGAAACAAACGGAAAATCCGCCATATAAACACAAACGTCACGTGTGAAAATGTCCATTATTTTCTTTCTCTTTATACCCGTGTGAACGTATGAGCAATTACTACTTCAGCAAAACCAATAACTGATGTAATAATTTGTAAAAATGACGACGAACTGTACATAATAGGCAAGGCATGAGAAGGGGTACCCCGAATCAAATTTAAAACAAAACAAAAATAAATCAATACCAATTACATCATGACTAATAATTCAATTATCAAAGGAAAACTTGGCAATGCAAGTTAGATAGTAGGATAGTTAGACGAGTTGAAAATATCTGTAGGAGATTATTTGCCCAAAGTGGACAAAACAAACAATTGAGAACTCCGAATTAGAATAGGTAGGAAGACACATTAAAATTTCATCGGTCTATGGAAACTGCAACTCTGAAAGTCCTCTTATAGCGTGTCGAAATGCTATATCTTCCCGCTATCAGTTGTTATTAAGTTTGCAACAGAAACGTCTGCTTTATCGTAGGTACAACAGATGGATGTGGAGAAGATCGTGACACCCTTTGCCGAATATCTTCACGTTTCAGAATGTTCCACGGCAAAGAAAACAAGAAACACGCTGAATACTCAATGAAGTGACAACCCCGACACGCGAGGAAAACAACGTGTCGATGTTTCGCGGATTTTTGCTTCAATTCATTTAGTGAACCTGTTAATTTTCAATTTAAGCTATTGAAACGAAAACCGATTCTTAGTTCTGGAACACACCTGAAACCGACGATAAAACTCGTCAAAACTATTTTAGCCACTGCGTTGGTCTGAAATTGATTTCAGTACGGATTAAAACGGCCGGTCTCGAGCATTAATCAAACACTTGACACCTCAAGATCTCGAGCTTGCTGTCGCCGTGTCTGCTAAAAGGAAAAAATGGTTCTAGGGCTACGCACAATTGGAATATATGTATGTACCATCTTTGAGATTGTTCCAGTTCTCGACACGGTGAAAGACCTTTGGTGCACTGCTTCGAGCCCTTTTTGCACTTTGCAGAGGCGGACAAGATACCGGCTGCTGGTGCAACGTGTTGCCGTCGTCGGTCGTGACTTGTGCAAAAGGTATGCACCACATGCACTTTGGGTATTTTTAGCAATGGCATAAAAGTACATACGTATACGCGTGCAACATACAATTTTCGAAGGGCATTCGTCAGGGCAGACACTTTTGAGGTACGTGCAACGCCTACAATGCGCACTCGATTCCCGGAGCGTGAAAATCTTATGATTTTAAGCGGGTTTTATCTGTCGTTTTTATCATTCCCACGTATGGGCGTACGTTGTCCCTTCGTATCTTCCATTTTTTATCTCCCGAATGCGATTACACCTCTGCGCATTTTAATATTTTTTTGTGCTATTTTTTTTTATTACGGCGCTGAACAAATGAATTTTACATAAAAAGATACTAAAAATGTTTGAAATGTATCATATGAAGAAAAAAGACGAATACAAAAATAATAAAAAAAAAGTACGCACTCGTAGAAAATCGGTTAAAAATCTAACGAAAAAGAAAACCAAACCGATGCGACGTATCTCGGTTGCACTTCGTAACAGTTAAACCAAATCAAAATAAGCAAAACATCAATGGAAAAGCGATTTAGTGTTGATCTTCAAGTGGCAATAATTCTATGTGTTTTTCAATAATAGGCCATCGAACGACCCACACGAATGAGCGTGTTTGACTAATAATATTTTGACGATACAACGCGCATCCGAAGCGCATCAAAAATTTACACCGGTAATTTGTGGCCATATTTCCAAACAATAGATATAAACAAAAACCAGTTTTTTTTTTGTTTGGTGTGTTTGCAATATGCGTACGGTAAAGTGAATTTTCTAATCGAGTAAGCACACACCACTCGGTATTATTTTTTGCCACATTTGTGAAACCAGTGAAAGCGATCGAGAGCGCGCATACAAAATTTCACTTGTGCCGAATGCGAAGAGTGACCGGACAGCAATGCGAAATGGTAAACATTGAATTGAACCTTTGAATGGGACGGAATACCATCGGCCTCTCTGTGCGTTGGACAATTTTAAAGTCGAGTGCAAGTTTACCATATTTGCATAGTGACCATGGCGAATTTGTTGGTGTTGGTAACGGCCGTTGCGGCAACGGCGCAGGGGTCAACGGCAACAGCACCAACAACGCCAGCAAGACGCCATCATCTCGAGATAAAAACAGGCTTTGCAACGCTGATCGGCAACCTTTTGCAATTCGCGAACAGCAACAATAAATATCAGCTGTTCAACATTGCATAAATGCAATTTTAAAGGCTCAAATCGATGTAAAGAGCTCTTGGGTGGGGGAGTTTCACCAGCATATGTACAGCTCAATAGGATAACGATTGGATAGTAAACCAAAATGTATGAACGTTTACAATATCGGCCATGAATAGAGCTCGAAAATTAGTAGCGCTTACAGGGCCGCATGGGAAATTTTTTGTAATATTTCCTTTATCCGATATGGATATGGTAAAATTTCAGTGGGCGAACAACGGCTCAAACACAACTAATAATAAAATGTAAAATCTAAAAAAAATTTAAGTGACAACTCATTTTTGGTGCTTCTAATTTTTTTACCGGCAGCTCAGTCAAATTCTTAGAAGGTACATTCTTTTTAAATTTTTCAGACGTCTACATTACAATTTGAGTATCTATTAAATATTACGAAAAATTTCCCATGCGGCCCTGTAAGCCGGTTTTCCCCTCTACTAGTCTAGTGTAGAGGATAGTACTACTAATTATCGAGCTCTAGATGACCTTTTAGTGGTGTCGACTACTGCTCTCAAGCTAATGAATTCGCTGTCGGCTGATGTTGCTATTTTCAACATCAACATTTCTTTTTTGACATTTTTCTTTTTCTTTACTGCACTGTATTACAATTTTTAAATATTTTATAAGGTGTATATTTTTTATGTATGTATGTATGTACAAAATAAGGCGTATCTTCGGCTGCAAGGCTTGAAACAATGATTACTTAAGAGTTAATCACAGATAAATAAATATACATAATCTGTATATTAATTACAAATTTTAAAATTTGTTCCATTTAGGTTTTGTATATTATAGATTGTATTCTGTATTTTTGGCTAAAGCCCTGTTTTAATAATAATAAATATAATTTTCAGAAATGAGTATTTTCTTTATGAATCAGTGAAAAACGTTGTCAAAATATGTACACATATTGCACACAATGTCATGTTAAGTGATTATGAATGACAGTGGTTTAATTTTATTGAATATACAATTCCTACATCTACATATGTATTTTATCTCTGATTCTGTGTACAAACTGTCGGATTCAGTGTTCAAACGCCCTAATTATAGACAATTCCCCAAACGCGGTCGTTGTCAGAATTTCTACACACAACATATTGATCGATTTTACGCCACATAAATAATGACGCGATTAACGCGATAGTTTCAAAGAGTAAACATTGGGAACAACAAAAAAATATATATCTAAAACTATCTAAAACTCAGAACTCGAGAATTTTGGACAAAAATAGCGAAAGCTTAGTTACATACATATGTACCATACGTGATAAAAAAAATTGAACGTCACAATGAACTTCGCGATTAAAAGAATGAAAGGGCATCGAAAAAATGGGGCCTGGATTTCGGTATAAAAAGAAATATCGTAAAAGACGGCTATTCAGCGCGGGGGGTTTGATAAATGATGGTAAATAATGATGACATTAAATGATATCGGTATAAATACTACGTGTCAATAGTTCGCTCAATGACAACGCGGCGATTACACACACGAATTTTACCTGGAGTCAGCGACTGTCAAATTTTTAAGAAGTCAACGCACCTGAAACAAAACAAAACAACCGTTATTAATGTTATTATACGCACACAAAATGTCTTATTAAATATAATGATAATGACAAAAAAAGAGTATATCGTCGTAATATGTAATTCCGTTTGCAAATTGCACGACTTGTTATCGCGCGCATGATACTCCAAATGGCTCTCAAATTACGCGGTTAACTACCTCTGGTCTTGTGCTTAGGTCATGGCGATAGGAGAACCGTTCGTCGATTGCGTTTTCTTCGCCATTTCTCCGCTGATTCGATGACGGCTGAGAACATGATGACGATGTCGTACGTGTGAATTTGCGGTGATAAATAATCGCCGGATTATAACGATGTTTTTATTTCATGAAAAAAAAAACAACAAAAGAATGAGACAATTCTATCGAGAGTTACACATATTACTTGCAGAGGCCTCGTAACCTTAAGCGCGCACGAAAGCGTAGGATTTGCAATTTTCATTCGAATTATTTTCGAATAATTGTCAGTTTTAGGTGGCAGATAATAATCGTACGAAATTGTTATAAATGCTTGTAATAAATTTTCCTGAAATTTTTTTAGCTCGAACCCAGAAGACATCGTATATGTATATAGAATCAATCACGCGAGGCGAATTATCAGCGTCTGTTTGTCCTATTCATTATGAAATTACACCGTGTTCCAAGGCTAACGATATTTTTTTTCCTTATTCGTTATTGCGATCATTTTTAAATAAGCCAATTTGGGTTGTCTAGACGCTAATGATTTTGGCAATTTTCAATTTATAATTGAATACTGTGTATGGACAATCTACCGGCTATTTGATAAACGTGTAATTAAACCGTTCCCAATAAATACAATCAATTGGATTTTTTTTGTTAGCGAGAAATCGTTCAAAAAGGAATAACATGACAAAGGATACAACAAACCGAATCAATCCCTAGCAAAAAGCTCAACATCTCACAATTGCGCATTTTCCTTCAAATTCAGCGAGGGTAGCTCGCGCTACACTTAGAAAGTATTTCAGATCAAAAGACACAAATAAAAAGAGAATCGTCGAATTACATTAAGAAATTGAAGATTTTAGAGTAAAAAGACCTACAGATGTGTGTTGAAGAAGCAGAAGTAATATAAAATGAAGGTAGGTAGGTGTAGAAGAGAAGCCAGTTGCCAGAAGCTCGTGTGTGCTCGATTCGCTTCCAAGATATTACGCGTCACGAGCGGTCAACCACTCCTCAACAAACCGGTTCCAGTTGCATACGTCTCTTGTCCTTAACTTCTCGAGCCTCCTCTATCTTGTCTCCCCTCCCAGCATCTCGCAGAGCTATCTCGGCTTTTATTACCTATGTACCTCCAGCCTCCAGGAGCGACAGCGGCACGAGCCGGATTTTCGATACCCAAAAAAAATATACATCGTGGTTCACGGCTGTATTGCGGTCGAATTTGCGAATAACGATCCATAAAATTGATCCACGGGAGCGACTTCCGATTCGGAAAGTGTGACGTCATCGCATTTAAAGGCTGTTTGCGCTGTCAACAGCACGAAAAATATATATTCTTAGGAGGGGTAAATCTAGGCAGATTGTTCCATTAGTAGAGTAAACACAGCGAGCTTGTAACGCTACACGAAACAATATGGCAAACAAAAGGGCGCTATGGCGGCAACGTCTTGATAAAGCCAAAACAGAATAGCGTCGAAATTAAAAAGTATTACATTAAAATTAATGCCAAATCGCAGACAATAAATTAACGGAACCGCGCGCTAAAAGCGCTCCTTCCAGTGTATAAAAAAGCAATTCACAATTATTCACAGCTAAATGTAAATTGACACGAGCCATGCCAGCCATATAAAATTTACTGTATTATGGGAAAACACTTAATTTTTAATTATTTTTTAAAATGCACTCATTCATACATACATAGATAGATATGTACGTCAAAACTTACAAACGAATATCTATCAAACTGAACGCGGTTTTTGCTGAATAAAATATTAAAAGCTTATACGTGTGTGTAGTTGAAATGCCACAGAATACATTGACAGATGATACGATCAATAAATACATCTTTTTGAAACGCTACCACATTCGTTTCATATAAAATTCATTAGACTTCCGACCGCACTTCCATGAACATAAATTCAATTTGTAACTGCTATTTTTATTTTAACTTCCTATAAAATATCATTTCATAAAATCGAGACAGCCTTTTCAGGCAAATTGTAAGCGACTCGTTGCTTTCAATTGACACGTAGAGTTAAAAAAATTCACTACAATCGATATTATGTTTCACGAACACACAAAACTGACAACAATTACGCAGTGTGCGGTTTTGACGCGTAATATTTAAACTAACAATGTTTGTTTGTTACACGTTCGAAATTAAAATGTCATTTAATCGACCGGATTTCAAAATTGAACGTCACTGTTGATTTTAAAACAGCGTTAAAAAAATAGAGGACGAAATTAAAACAAAATAATGCCGATGTGCCGTAAAAGCGGATCCTTTTGTACTTTATATCGTCACGTTTGGTGTGACAATTCAATTTTGCACGATTGCTGAAATATCGCAAAAAAGCTTGAAATACGCGCGCAAAGCGATCCCCTTACAAATATATACATATATGTATGTACGAAATTCGAATACTGGATATTCGAAACCAAAACGGGAGAGCGTACATAAAAAAGTTCGATGGCGATAAATGAAAATTTGGTTTTGTTTTCACGCGCAGGGCAAAGCTGAAAAATGTTAACAAGTGTCACAGACAAAATTTCAAAGTAGATACATCTACGTATATGTAAATTTTGTATTGGTTTATCGGAGCTTCATACAAGTATCGTGGTATTCAAATTAACTTATACACGACGTATACAATTTTGTAAATTTTAAATGGGTGTGCCCGTTCCCTCTCCTCGATATTTGCACTTCTTTTCAGCAAAGGTGAAGTGGTATAATGGAAGATCATTATCGAATTGGCCGGTTTTGATGGCCTCGAGCGTCACAAAATTATGCGCCCGAAAATCTTACCGTTAAGTCAGCTGCAGCGAAACCAGAACGCCCACGCGCTCATCATCACGCCATTCTCAATCCATTTTCACGGACAAATCGACTCTATTGTCATCCGACTCGATTTCTCGGAATTAATGTTCGTTTTCGTTTTTCATTCTCGCCATATCCTTTTACTTTATATTTTGTAATTTCAGGTAGGTACCTATAAATTATATAATTTTGTACGCCTCCAATGAACAGGCCAATGAGTGGCGAGAAGGTTTCGTGATTTTTCAAGCACATGAACTTTTCGCGATATTAGATTGTAGATATTTCAAAAATGGAATAAGACGTTGGCTCAAAGTAATGAAATTTTATAATTTTTCACGAAATGTCATAGAAAATATTGTGAAAAAATTAATAAAAATAAACGTAACGCAAAGAGATTGAAATTCCATGAAAGCACATTAAAAATCCTGAAATTCGACATTTACCTAATTCAAGCACTATCGATCTTTTTCTCTTTGATGATATAGAATAACGATAAGTTGGTGCAAATTGTACTGTGTAAAAGTAAGATTTGCTTCCCTTTCTAAGAATCAAAAACAAGCAATTGTATTTAGATTTCCTAGAATCATTAGACGAAGTTGAAATAATTGGAAGTGCTTGTAGAAACAATACTGAAATCCTGGTAATTGCAACCATTGCAAGTTCATTTAATATTACCGGAGTGATATTGAAATGGATCTCAAATGCAAAATTTCCATTCCAAGAATTCCCGAGAGTCGCATTTGCGAATGTTCTCTCTGTAAGGTACTGGAATACTACAATTGTTACGAAAATTCTGAGAATAGTATTGTTGTCAGGCAAATGTACAGATGTAATCGATAAAGAGGTTAAAGAATAGGAATTTTACAAATCAAAGTATAGGTACTGATTATTGTGACTTTCTCGTATGTGAGAGTCATGTCGTATCAGATTAGCTTATGGTTATCGACATGTTTGTTTGCCTATCGTGTGTATGTGCAGTTAGCCAAGCTTGTACAACATTTAGACAAGACAAGAGGGGTAATATCGTCGAAGATCGTGAATTATCCACTGGTGGCACAATAAAATGGCGTCGTGGAAAATAAGTGTGGCGCACATAACAATCGAAATGTCATATTTGCATATTTATATCATCACACCACAGTCGTAATCTCACAAGGAGTCCGATATTTACATAATGGAATAGTGTTGTCGAACTGGTCTTCTGCTTTTCTGAATGACGCCATAACATCATAATATATATTCGCGACGTTTAAAACGATCGATTTGGTTTATCACACAAAATAATGATTATAATAAAGGATACGTGTGTATTTACAAATTTATACACAACGTTGAATAAAAACAAAAAAAATAAAATTGAGAAATTATTTACGTATGAAAAATGCAAGTACCTATTAATAAAACAATGGATAAAAAATTAAAGAAATTAAACATAAATCTAGGCTGAAGCCAGACGCGTTACAAAGATGGATGCTCCATTGGTACTTGACCACCACCAAAAAGGCCTGTGGCTGCTGTAGTCACTTCGAACAGAAAACCAGTTCCGCGTTGATGATGATGATGGCGATGGTGACGAAGCGAGCGGCCATTTTGGTCATTAGCATAAAATGCGCGTAAAACGAAGACTAAAAACAAGGCTGTCGAAAAGCGATGGAAGTATGTACATACATACATAAGTACATGTTCGACTTTTATCCACAATATGGAATTATTATTGATAATTTTTTTGAATTATTGAAACATCTCGAGCGCGCAAATAAAAAAGAAAAAACAAAATGAAGTTATACAACTTAAGTGCTCGAGGATTTCTTGCGAGTCTCTTAAGCCTATTTTATAAAAAAAAGTACATCGCTTAAACTAAAAGCGAACTCGGCGTAAGAAAATGTCGAAAAAGCAAGTAAGAAGTGGAAAAAGATAGATACGCCGCAGCTAATTCAACGAAACCGACAAGGCGAGCTGGAGGTGAAGGGGAGGAGAGAAAAACTCACGCTTGTACAAGTTGATCAACACTATTACAAAGAGAGAGGGTACAGAAGTATCTTTAAAGTTAAGTTAGTTTTAGGGGTTGAATGGCATTAGGGTTCGGCTAATCTCTGTTGCGGGTCGCGGATCTTCCTCAGCAAAAGTTGTTCCACAGACATAACGCACAAAAAAGTAACCAGAAGAAATCGCCTCTGTCAGAAACTTAATTTACTAAATCTTTTGATAATGTAAACACTGTCATTATCGTTTGGAAATAAGTAGGATTAGCAAAAATACAATTTTCAACATATTACTACCACCAGCTCAAACTTCGTGAGGAATGAAACGAGTAATCCACAACTTGCCAAATCCCACCAGTTAACTTCATTAAAACCAAATATAATATTCAAAGAAACACAAAACAATGAATCTTTTTAATAATTCGGGTTTTTAGTTTCAGTGTCTTGGCGTGATTGTGTATTTTTGTACATGATTAGCATACAATCGAAGTCATCGCAAAAAATATATAATTAGTATGTGAACGCCTATATATTTATTATCGTTTTGAAACTAAGCGCAGAAGTGGTTATTTACGATACCCTTGTGGGGAGGCGCGGCTTTGTCCCAAAACTCCGACGCAACGAACGAGACCAGAAAGTTCAATATGGGAAATTTGATTAATCTGAGATACGCCGCACTCACTTTATAGCGAAAGAGGAAATTTCAGGTGTTTTGCGTGATATCGAACAAAATTTGGAGATGTTGCAAGCTGATGGGAGGCAAAAGAACAAGGTGTATCTACGGTGGGAGGTAGGGAATGGAATGGGAATAGAATCGAGTATGCTGGCGCTAATGGAACGGGAAACGTGAACGGCGGGAAAGATGCGGAAAAATGAGATGAGAAAGAAAGCAAAAAAACTTTTTAACGAAGAAAAACTCCGGGCGCGAGCGTCAAACGTTGTTAAGAAACGAGAAGAGCCACAACGAAGCATGTACCTCCATAAGTAAATTTCGAGTTTTTATTAAGCTTTTTATGGAAAATTGTTCGCCGAAAAGTTACCCGACGAGGTATAAATTACAATTATGCGAAATATTTCTTGCCGCCAAATAATGGTTGGCCTTTAATGAGCACCAGATGAAATCGTGTATTTGAAAGTTCCATAATAAATAACCTTAATCATGGAATAAATTCTAAAATACTCACATAAAAAATAATTTACTATACCAATGCAATTTTCTGCTTACCATGACGATAAAACACAAAATCAAAACGTCTCTATATCTATAAAATGCATCTGGGTTTAAATGGTGACAGATGCTGATTAGGTGACGGAATGATTCATTGGATGTTGGACACCTCTCTTGATCCATCGGACAAATGGCCCTCCTTGGCTGGACAGAGGGGAAAAAACGTAACAGATACGCATTAAGAAACCGACAGGAGGACGAACTACCCAGTACGCAAAAAAAAGAGGATCATAAAACAACCTCAGAGGACCACAAGTGGGACACTACAAACCCAAACGGGATATGTTGATATAATAAATAGGCGCGAAAGCAATTAGGTAATCTGGCACGTCAAAGTGTACATACATAGGTATATCAATAAAAAATGTTTTATTTCATGGCAGAATCGATCCATACTCTTGTAAATAAACAGGGATGAGATGGGTTTTAAGTCTTCTATAAACATACTGCAAAGCCCACCTGCCAGGAAAATGGAAGCAATTTTTTCTGAAAGGTAAATATGATGAAAAACTTGCACGTTACGCGACGAGACACGTGAAATATGCGAAGGAGGGAAAAAGGCATCACACATTTCGTACAGTCGACTTCAATTACTCGATCGTTTTCACGGTGTTGTGAGCATTCGCAATATACAACATATGTATGTACATACACATTCATTCGCTTCAATCACGGATCACATCAAAACGGTAGGTATAATTAAATTGTTTGTAATTATGTGACAACTGATAATGTTGGGCTGTTAGTGTACGCGATCAAAAGAGCTGAACATCTACTGTTTAGCATATAAAAGGCTGGAAATCAAAACGAGGCCGTCGCCAATTCTGGTTCAGTTGGAGCAATCAAGATCGCTTTGTATGCCATGTGTACAAAAGATCGTATAGAATAAAAAAAAAAGAAAAGAAATAACAAATAATATCGATTGTATTGAAACTGTAGTCCCGCGGCATGCGATGCTTCCTCTGAAAGCCAATTTACATTCGAGGCTCCCTTATACGAGAGCGAGGGAGGCGACTTGTCTGCATGATTTCTAGGAAATTATTTATTTTCGCTATGTAGCATCCAAATAGCGAAGAAATTGGATATTTATTATTATGTGCCATCGTGCTTGTCCAACCCACACCCCAAAAGGTTCAACCTTCACCTCCCACTACCACTTTACCCACCCGTTCGGTGAAAGACAAGGAGAATAAGCGATGACAAAGCTTATCCAGAAAACAAGACCCAAATGAAAATTAAATTTAGATTACAATTTCAATTATGACGATATCTCATTTTTTTACTCCCGAGTCAATAGCGCACGCCGAACGTAACAACCGATTATGCCCAGAGATAATGTTGCAAAGACAATAAGAGAAAATTATTCCACCAAACGTGAACGAGATAAGATTGTCCCATGGCGAAAACACGTGTACTCATGATTCACATCGCATAATCAAGAGGCTTTAAACAAGTTTAAAATTAGAATAAATGTAGCGAAGCAAGAATTAGCACATCTATTTCCGTGGATATACATACATAAGACATGTACATATTAGTTAAATCTAATTTCAAATACACACAATAAAGCAAAAAGGCTGTTTAAAACGACCCGGTACCCGAAATTAATGCAACATATCATAGGAGAATTTGCATATACGACAACGAGGTGAAGTAACGGTTTGATAAGAAGCGTCAAGTGAGCCTATCGCGCGTCTCTTTCGTAGCACGCATATGCACGCAAAAAACTAAAAAGAAAAAAAAGGTTGTAAATACACACAAAAAAGCATGTGTTTGTCAATCTGCATGTAAATCGTGTTTCTCGCTCGCTTTACGGACGCCATAAATCTTCTTGTAAATTAAATCCCACTCGGAGGGTAAGTGTGCTACGCCGTGGCTGGCTGCCGGCGCGATATCAAATCTGTTCCGGCTCTCTATTGTCAGCCTCTTGGGTAAAAAGTCAACACACAAAAGACGAAGAAAAATAGACAAAGAGGGAAAGACGCCGAAACTTGCGTGTGTGTGTGTGTGTATAAAAACGTACGGCGGAAGGAAGGGGATTCGTCCCAAGCCAGCTATCAGAACTACCCAGGACATGTATCTTTAATTGGTTTTCCAGCGTTGAGACTATGGCGAAATCATAAATAATGAAGTGCACTATTCTAGCTATGAATTTATGATTCGAGTAGGGGTAGAAAACCTTCCGTGCGAAGCTCGTCAGAGTCGGATTCAAATCTAGAAACGATTACCGAATACAGACAATAAGTTTTCAGCGGATCGAGCTCGCGCATTGTCGCACCTGACAATCCCGAAATAGGCAAAATAGACGGAAAGTTCACGCCAACTTCGACATTGCCAAAGGCAGTCAGTCATCCTCGAAGAGTGCCAGACTTACTTGCAGCGACAGTTTTGTCAGTTTCAAAATCTACCTTCGTCACATCCAATCGGCGTTTTCGACTGTATCTGATAGAACTTAGGTCGGAGGAGCTGTCTCGTCTCGGAGAGCGCAAGGGGGAGTTTGTTCTGAAATCGTGTCAACCATGGATGGCCATAAAGCGCTTACTCCTCGTAACTAAACCAAACAAAGTTTTCCAACGTAACGTAACGCGCGTTTGTTTTCGTAACGCTCGATACCTTCGCAAATGGGTAAGTAATTGTTCCAGTAACGCCGCGAGAGCGCAACTTTCAACAATGAGGTTTAGAAAACACACACGCGAGCTGGAGAGAACGAAGCAAACGCCATTAATCAAAGGATATGCAGTGCTTTGCGACGAACTCGAGAGCTAACATGGCACCCAGCAAACGGTTTACGTAAGAGTGAAATTAAAATTCAACTGCGAAAATCTAAGACTTTTAAAGTACATAGCGGCGTAACGGAGCAGTGTGCTAAATTTAGCGAGATTTTCCCTTGTTTCATTCTCAGACAGTAGTCTCCGCAAAAAAGACGATCTCCTTTAAAATAAACACGGTGATTTACTCCGCCGTATATTTAGAAAGACACCCCGAGGAGTCCTTGCATTCGCGTCTGCAGATGCGAAATTTGCTCAGACTTCGCGTCTGAAGTTCTGGGTACGTGAAATGTGGCGAAACTACTTTCCCGTCATTCAAAAGACGGACAATTTCCGTTCTGACCAAAAAAGAAGTAGGTAGTATGCGAGCTGAACGATGCGCAATCAACACCGTCAAAAAGAACGGCACCTGCGGCCTACGGGGACAAAGTGGTCTTCGATGATGACCACTAGCTGGAACCATAGATGAAGCGCATTAGTCATACCACTTTTTTTTTTTTTAATCTGATAAATACGTTCCGATTCAAGTGTCGACGTTCGATTCGGTTCAAGTTCACTGACCAACTTTTCCAACTGCGGACACTGCATGCGAGATCACCATAAAATACACTTTATTAACTGGGGCCGTAATTAATCGGCCAAGTTTTTGATTAATGCCCGACGAAGCAACCTCCGCGAGCCGAGTGCGTACACTGTGAAACTTTGATAAATAGCGAAGATCATTTCGGTTAAATACGACGTAATGAGATGCGCGGATCATGATTCCGACTGTAACGACGAGCAATTAAAAACAACGCCGATATAGTTAAGAAGTCGACGTGTGGGAAAAGAGTGATGATGGCGAGGAAAACAAAACGAGCTTTTACAATGCGAATAGGCGCGGGCGTTGCGAATAATAGCGCTCGAAATATGTATAAACCAAACAAGTCGAGAAATTAAAGCGTAACCCTTATCTCGCGACATACTTATTCATCCTTTACAATTCATGAAACGCTCTCATAATTCTCGTCGCTGTTCGAGTATGAAAAGTAAAAATATTGAATCCACGGCTATTTTGCAAGTTCATTGTGGGTGGCCTAGTATTGGGGCATAAGCAAGAAGATAACGAACACATATGAATCATATTTTTAGATAAATTTCTCACGTAGTATATAGAGGCAATCTGGACTACGGTGGCTAACCGCACTGCGGTAAGTCAGGCGAACAGTAAAAATTGATTAAAACAGAAACTGGTCTTAGTGGAAGTTTAGCTCGAACGTCCGATTTTGGAGAGATTGTCACGACATTTGGAGCGATGTTTCGGTCGATTCGATCCAACGTCGACCGCATTGAATTAACCATTTAAGGAGGAGGAGAAGAAGCACAGAAGAGTTTCAAAAAGAATACTGGACCCGGTATGGAAATAAGTTTTTGCGTCAAGAAGCACCTGACGTCTCGCGTGCACAACTTCAACTTTTTTGTTTGTTTATTTACTAATTAGGTATCCTTCATTGTAAAACAATTACCTCACAACCTTGCATATGACGATACGATTCACATTCATGACTGATCAGTGATCAGCTAACGCTTCAATGTCTCTAATCTAGAAGGCAAAAAAACTAACTATCATTAAAAGGATCTCATAAAGATACCAATACAGATAAATAATTAAATGTTTATACAAAATTCTATTTTTTATCCGGTCACTTAAGCCCAATTAAAAATCTATACGTTGCAATACGGTGTAACGATATTTCTCCCGTAAAATTTAAAGGTTAAATCGATAATTCTTTTTGGCAAAAAATATTGCCTTTGAAGAATGATTTGGAATATTTCAAGCACGTTAAAAATCCATTAACACGTGAAATAATGCGAGCGCGCGAAACGAATCTAAATTATAGTAATATACGTAATTTCCTACATAATCCGATTTAAATATAAAATTGATAGAAAAAATATTCTCTTTGAAACGGTGTCGTTTATCGGCGGTTGGATTAATTTACCAATCTGAATAGTAGGTATATGTATGTATGTACACATGTATAAGCAAAAATCCCATTCGATTTATAAAAAAAAAAACAAAGTCCTGATGAATTTGCTTGAAACACGATATACGCGGAGTGGAGAGGGTGTGTGTTTTAGTAAAATTTCTTATTCGTTACAATGTTAGTTACGGGAGTCAATGACGACTGGCGTTTGCCTAGACGTCCCACGATTTTTTAACAAAAGCAGGAAATACCTAGTCGTAAATTCAAGACCAATTTCTCTTTTTCCCCGTCCCCTAATTTATAATTTGAACATTTCATTTAGAGGTGTCGTGACCGGGGGCAATTAATTTGATCATTTATCGACGCTCGAAAGGGAGGCTTGCTTCCAACCCCTGCCACGACGTCGTTGTCAGCCAATGAAACAATTATTTTGAACAGTAACGAGAAAGCCGAATTTAACGACGGAGATTGTGAGACAAGATCTTGATTACGAATGCAACCCCTCAGCCCATTCTGTTTACATTTAAAATTGTCGCCAAGCAAGTACACAGAAGGAGCGAGTTCAAACAGCACCTGTTTTCATCATCATATATATGATATAATCCTGGCGAAAATGGCAAGTACGGTGACAGTTAGAAGTCGCCACAAGTCCCGGCATTAAATTCCAGGCAATACTTCACGCAAACAGAACGAGGACGAGATAACGAAGAAAGAAAACCGCGGAGAAAAGGAGTGAACAGCCAGCGTGCCCGAGCTGGGGAACAATTAAGTCGAATATTACTCGCTTATCAGCGGATTCTACCCTTTGTTCTCGGACGCTTTTTACGGGGTAGCGCCGTACAACAATGGTCCGCGAATAAATTATAACGTAAACGGCGACGAAAAAAGGGATACATATTTTACAAGTGGCCGAGATAAAGCCTTCTTCTGTCTCCGCAAGAGACGTATTCTTCGGTATCCGAGTTGGTGGGATGAGGGTTCTGGGTTCACCGAGAAGATTGGTCACAGAGGGAGAAAGAATGAGTGCCGAGGGTCTGCGGTTTCGCATCACTTAAATTTCCGTACAATTTGATAGAAAAATATCTTCTTCAAAGTTTTTGCGAAAGCACCGTCTCAAAATAAAATACTTCAAAAGTAGCACGAATTCTACAAAATGCTTAAATATTTTAAGAGAAATTATGTGTATACTGGAGTGTATGGGTTAAAATCTTCATAATACATCTTTAAATTAAAAAAAATCCGGAATATTTATTTTAAGCTTTCAAAATTTATTTATTCCAAAATAATTCCTTGCATTTTACGCTACATACATATGTAGATTAAATTGAATAAAAAATTAGTAGTATCCATTTTGTCATTTTAATTCGAATAGCGTAAGCGTAAGTACGACTGCCGTTTTTCGGTAACCACCACGGGAATCGCAAAATTTAAACGAAATGAATAATTAACTAAACGTAATTAACGCAAACAATACGAGTCGGTTACGGCGTTGTTTTATATCGCACGAGTGTTTGATGAATTTCAGAGGAAAAAACAAAAATGACGTTAAATTTGCAAAATGATGAACATCAAATTATCTCCGAACGATAATAATTGAGAACAATTTGAATCATTAAAAAAATAAATAAGAACTGGCAAGTTGAAGGAAAATAAATGAACAAACTTGGCAATGGAGAACGGACGGCCAATAAAGTTGATCAAGCAGGGCGAGATAAATCAAGCGGGAAAGCTCCGAGCAAATAGTTGAAAAAGAGAACCGATTAATAGAAAGGGATCAAGTGGTGGTGAGGGATGGGGCACAGGCGTTTTCGATGGAACGAAAAAAAAAAAAAAGTCCAAGAACCCACGAAAAACAGCCCTTCGACGCTTAAAGGGAGAGAAATTATACCGTTGATTCCAAAACCAACCGGGAAAAAAAGAAGATGAAATAAATCCGTGGACGATAAACACTGAGAAAGTGGATAAAAAGCAAACCGGCCGCAATTTACGTTTCCATCAATCCGACATTCAAAGAAAGGGGAACGAGTAAATAAAACTGCTCTCTTGTCGGTTGGATGGAAGGGGGGGTATGGGGTTCGGAGGGCGGTTAAGTTTCGGGTATTTATGTTACAAAAGTGGATCGTAAAAGGAGTTTCGCGAAAATATGCTCTTTATATTATTACGTCGCGAATAAATCATAATTTATGGCGCAACCTTTCTCTGTCCATTGCTTTGAGGGAAACCGCAAGAGCGATTCATCTATCCTGACAACGCTCATTTTACATATGTATGCAAAAAAAAAACGTAAAACAAATCATAATTAAAATCTCAGAAATCAAAAACGCTACTGATTACGGACCCACGTCACAATACATAATAATAATAAGGATCGGTAACGATGAACCGAACAGGTTTCATTGTGGGAATTCCTCGAATGATGTAATCAGAGTCGGCAAATGAAGCTAATGAATTTCAAACATTGTTACTCGGTACGTACGCACGCGTATAATACACACTTGAACACGTACACAAAAAAAATAAAAAAAATGCTGAAAGTGTGTACCAAAAATGTAGCAATCTGCCAAAACGGTAGATTCACTGCTAATGCACACAGCAGTAAATGTGATGCTGAGCAATTTCACCCAGAACGAGCGCTATTAACAAGAATGGTAATTGCGATGAACATGGCGGGTGGAAACGTTTTCACATATTTTCTACAATAATTTTATATGAATTCAGCTGAAAAAATAATGCACATTGCACTGTAAAATATTCCCAAAAGCAAAACAGTTGGAAAGAATAACCAATCCGACAATATATTCATACAAATCGAGTAGTACCCACCCAGAGATACATAAACTAGCCGCCATTGCGTTGGGTACATTTACGAAAAATAACGAATTATACAGGTAAAATAAACGTGCGTATCTCACACACAACGAATCCGGGCAATATTTTACCTGGTTCAAAAAAAAAAAATAAAGTGCGAATCCCTGGAAAATACCTTTTGTGTTGGAGCAGGTAAGGAAACGCTCGTCCCTGGGGGTGTGCACGCACAATACGAGTACGATTCCCTTTGTGCTCGAGCCAATATTGAATTTGGATACGTCGGTCTTCCCGGTGGAATTCGACGTAGAAATTAACATCGAATAATTTGACAAAAAAGTCCTTCTCCCCCACCGCAAAAAGTAAATACATACATATCAATAACAGACGAGTGACTCGCACTTCGAGCTTTTGATACAATATACCCGAGTGTGTCGAAATTTCGATAGGATTTTGCCGAACGTAATTGGTGGATTCGCTTTCACCGCATTATCGCCACGTTCGGTTTTCGCGTTTTGAATATAATTTTCGATGACGCATATACGACCAATGTACGTTTTGCAATGCAATGAATGACGTTAAGCAAACTGTTGCCGCTTTCCAAATGTTGAATTTTCCTACTGTAAAATTGTCGAGTTTAGAGCAAATTGCGGATATGACTCGTTGGCGCTGAGCGTAAATAAATATACATACATAACGAGCTCCATATCTTGACTCAACGTTGTTGTTTTCAAGACGCTCTGTCGCGAAACCGACTGCATGTATGTATTTAAGCCGTAGAAAGATATTCGAAATGGCGAAACCATCGACATTGATACTTCAAATTATTTTTTGTAGTATCAAATATTTCAAGCGATTTCAAAATAGACGAATTGAGTCCAAATTACAAAATACACCAAACTCGGGTAATTTAATTGGCACTACCTGCGGTAGGCATATTATACCTGCGAGTAAAATTGCAGATTTTGAAATGTAACCGTGCGATTTCAACCAAAACCAGGTATATTCAAAAGCTTTTTTGTAGCGAGTTTTGCGAAAATTCGTTAATCAGAGTGCCGAAAAATACGACTCATCGGTTCTAAGTAATTATTGAACAGTTTTTCAATTTACAAAATTTCATTCGATTTAAAACAGATTGTAAATAAATTCTCCGTTTTCGGCATCAGCTACACATAAAAACTAATTTACAACCAACCAATCAAACAAACATATACGCCGATGTAAACCGACCATTTCAAACATAGGAAAAAAAGTTTAAAAGTAAAGTTTTTCAAATATTGAACTCGAAAATTATACATCCATATACAAATATGTATAGTATTTCGAACACAATATAATATATTGTATTCAAAATGTCGAAGCGAGCGGTGAAAGGCGCTCACAAAGTTGCATTCAATGTCAGCTTCGACCGGTTATACATTCCCTTCCACGCACAAGGCTATAATAATATATGTACATGCACACACACACATATTGCAAATCTCACCTGTAAAATGCAGCAGAAGCGCAGCGGCCAACTTTCCATCGGCGGCTGCCATCTTCGACGAGGATCAATCACAACTCCTCGTAGAGATCGCCAAAAGACCACGAAGAGGAGAAATGCGACGCGGGTCGTTCGTCACCACATCACCGACAACCAAATTCGGAATTAATAAAAACACTGGCAACGGGAAAATTTCTTCTGGAAATGCAATTGCAAAACACTTTAAGTCGGAACACAACACACGCACACGTTTTTTTTTTTTTAACCGGTCACTGTATCCATGGCGGTTAGCGGTTAGCGGTTGGCGGCGATCGCGCACTCGGCACCAACTGTTTTGTCGGAGTGTTCGGAAGAGAAGTTCGCAGAAACGTACTGACTGACTGACACATAAACGCACGCTCGGCACACGTCCGTCTCGCTCGGCGTGCGGGCCGCAGCTGGCGCACTCTTCATAGAAAGGCTGTTTGCAGCCGCGACCGCTAGAGGCGCCACTTTCTTACCCGACGCCCGTTTTGTTGACGATACGATACTTTTGTTTCGCGCGAAAATCGTCGCAAATTGACGGAATTTCTGATGACTGATGTGTCAAAAGTTTGTCGCACTATCGCCAAAATGAATAGAGGAGGAAACCGGCTGACGGGACCGCATGGGAAATTTTTCCTAATATTAATTATTTTTGAAGAATAAAGGCTCCCGCACACCGCTACGAAACCTAACGAATTTCGCAAGTCTACCGGCCTGCGCAATGTCAGTTTCTGTCATAAGCTATCAAAGCTATCAAACTACCATCTGTCACCTCGCATTCGGAACGTTTGTATTTCACTCACGATTCTCAAGTCAGAGTTATTTACATACAACTTTTCCACAAACGTCATCGAAATTGGCGAAATCGCCGGAATTCGGCGGCAATCCGTCTTGGTGTAGACGCGTATTCAGTTATTATATTCGTGCGTTAATGCCACACACGCGCATCTAACTTTATTTATTACGAATGTGTTTCAATTCTATTAATAATCAACTGTTTTTGCTCTACTTTACGTAATATGTATATCTATTTTAACAGCTAACAAATATATTATAATGGACGTATATAATCGCCCCCGCCACCCCCTACGCCCGTTTCACCACGTGGTTATGCCCGAATATTTAGCGGTTAAAGCCAACTTTGCTGTCACGCGCTCTGTTTGGCTTATTCACTGAATAAATCGCGGCTATACGATACAACTCCCCACCATACCACCCTTGAGATTTTCATATTTTCCTACCTGTTCGCAGCGGTGTGCGGGAGCCTTAAATCATCAACTGAATTGAAATTTCCGAATCAAAAGCGCCGTTTTCCATTAAAAACTAATGTGCAGTTTTTAAATCCAACATCCCGCTATGCTTAAAAGAAGGCATACGACCAATGCGTACTGCCAGTTATGACGGATGGATGTGAAACGTAGGTGCTGAATTCGAGAATGTTACGTAAAATCACAGATAAGCATGTATGTTTTGTGTAACAAGAAAAAATCGTAAGAGGAATACATGGGTAAGAAGCATGACCAAAGTGACAGATAATAGCGGAACGTGTGAAAAAGTTGAAGTGGACACAGCGAGAAGAATGGATGGCTGATGGACGCGAGAAATACTGGAATGGTATCCGAGAGGATATGAAAGAAAGCAAGGTAGATCGAGTGTCAGTGGACGATGGGCTGATGAATTGAGAAGTATGTGTGGAGTCAAGTGGATCCAGATTGCTCAAGACAGGCAAGAATGGAAGAGGATCGGAGAGGCCTTCATTCAGCAGTGGATGGTGAACGGCTGAATATGATGATGATGTGAATAATTTATTATTTAAATTGAAATGTAGTCTTTTGGAAAATTGAAACAAAATGTTCTTTCTAAGAATTTGGCCCAGCTACTGTAAAAAAGATTAAGCTACCTTTAAAAAAATCCAAGTAATTAATTGTTCGATAAATGAAAATATGAACACGATAAGACATTTCCAATATTTTAACTTTTTACCCGTAGCCTCGGCTGATGTTGAACGATCATTTTCAATGTATATTTTGTAAACATTACAATTTAAATACCCATTAAATAATACGAAAAATCTCCCATGCGGCCCTGCCAGCCGAGCAGGTCTAGGGAATAGTGCCACCAATTTTCGAGCTCCACAGTGATATAATTTTGAAATGGATATTTTGCACAGCAATTTTGGATGGCTGTGCATCTTCTCGGGCCCAGCTGCTTGAATTCAATTTTTGTAAGGAGGAAAGTGCGCCGAACTCGATCCTGCAACTTGAAATTCAAACACGCTTTAAAATGAGTATTTCATTCTTGGATTAAAATGAGTATTTCATGAGGATTTCACTACACAAATTATTTAATTGAGACAGCTGATTAACTTTATAACTGCGGCGTAATTCGGGGGAGGTAGTTCAATTGTCAATTCAACAGGCGGACACCGACTGCCACTGCTTCTTATTGGAAAGGCCTGAATGTTTATAAAACGAAAAAAATCTCCCAGTTTCGGATGATCTGACAGAAAGTTGGAATTCTATTAAAATGTCGACGTTGAAAAAATTGTTGAACAAAAAATTTAAATGGCCGTTAATAAGTTCCAGTGAAACAAATGGCATTAGTTCATTAAATGAAGATGTTACAAGAGAAATTTAATCACAGAAGCAATAAAAAACATTTCAATATGCAATGAAGTGAGTGATTAATTTGCGATGTTATAACGATCCCGGATTTCAAATTTTGAACGTTGAAAAGTCTATATCGAACACCATTAGATGGACAGGATCAAGAAGATCATTACGAGGTTGATGACAATGAAAATATTAGTCCCTCACACTCTGAAGCTATTCAATGCTTAGAGGTTACTAAGAAGTGTTTTGAAAGACAGGGAGAATGTGACTCAATTCAACTTTTATGTTTAAAGAGTATTTTACGTTATTTACTACTAAAAGCAAACCAACATTTAAGCAAACGTCAATACTTGAGTTTCTCGCGAAAAAATTTTTTCGATTATCTGGATTTTTCAGTATCCGGACTACCTTCATCCCCAATTAGTCCGGATAATCGGGTTTCTACTGTACTTAATTCGAATCAAATGAAAACAAAACAACCATGTGAAAAGGCCACAACCTTCTTAAAGATGTTACGATAATATCTAAGAGACCGTTTGAAATTGTAGCAGCCGCAGAACAAAATTCTAAACGAAAGCGCGTGTTTTTAATTTTTGGTCTGAACTGGCCGAGAACTTGCAAAGATTTGAATGTTGAAAATTACAAAAATTGAAAGATATAATAAATACCTGACGGTAAATTCCAATATAACATGTTGAACGTGAAATTATTAGATTAACACAAACCGCATGTTACATATGTAGATTCATTCATGACTGAAGATTTTGGTAGCGGAAAAACATTTTTTTGGAAAACTTACGAACTTTCACAAATTGCTTAGAAGATTTTAAAAAAAATTTTGTGATTATGTAGAGAGCCATCTTGAGTTTATTTCTATAGAACGCGTTTACTTTTATTGATAAACATTTCGCCTGACATGCATTTTGAGGGTTTTATAATTAAAGTTTATTTTTTTTTATTCACACGATATATTTTGTCATAGAAAGCGTTTGGACATATATATACATATGTATATACATAACATGACAACGATTAGCGCAGATATTAAAAATGTTGAAAATTTTTAATCTTTTCGAAAGAATGCATCCAAGATTTCGTTTAAAATGCTTTGATTGTAAAATCTTAGATAAAAAAAAAAAAAATTATTTAGAAATGTATTTCGTGACCCACCAGAAAAATAATCGATAAAAAAGTCTTCGGAAAAAGTTATACTATTTCAAAATGCAAATAAGCAAAGAATTGCCAAATATGTAATTATTATTTATGTATGCAAAATATTCAAAACATCTGTAAAAATTTTAAAAATACATATTTTTACCTCATTAGAAAAAAAAGGTAATTTTAAAATCAATTTATGTTTATACAACTGGCAGAAGCAATTAATGCATTGGTCGTAATCATCTGTATTATCGTATTGATAGTGCGACTACAAACAAAATAGATTAATACAGAAACACATTAAATTTTATGCGCGTACTCAAATGTGGAAGCATATTTAGCAGAGAAGGGTCAAAAGGGATTAAACGGCACGCGAACTCTCAAATAACCCACTATCCCTCTAAACGAGGGAGGGAAAGGAAGAGGAAACAGTCTCCGTATTTTAGCTGCAAATGAAAATTTATCCTCCCCGTAAATTCTTTTTAATTTAGTCTCGTTTTTACGCCTAATACTCTTTTTAAATAATTAATTATGGCAAGAGAGAATTTGAAATATTTTTAATTTCAAAGTTAATTATAATACAGAGTGGGAGGGACGAAATAATTTTATTGTCGGTCCCAACAAATCTCCGCCACGAAAGAAAAAAATATTATTTGCATATTTGAAAAATTGAATAAAAGTCCGGTGTACTTTCAGTGACAGTCTGGTGCACGTAAAGCCCAGTCCGCTCCCACTTGAATGTCAGCGCCGAGAGTATGCCAGTTGTACAGGTAGCCTATGTATGTTGGCCTATAGCTTGTCATCTAGCCTGCAACTTCAACTATTCAACTTGGTAGTTTGGTATCTATGTATGTATATAATGAACGTTTACTGAGTGTGCATGTGTAAATTGTGTACAATGTACATATGTAGTAGTTCCTACATACAGTTAAGTGGACCGGTCCGGTCGGACTGGTTTACGGACTCACGGAAACTAGACGTGTGTGCTTTTGGCGCCAAAAGTTGAACTGTTTGCTTTTAAAACACAATGGACCGCGTAAAAACAATGACCGGTTTCTCGTCAGCCAATTACCGGTCTATTTCGTAGATTTGAAGAGTTGTTTCATTCCATTTAAGGCTCTCGGAACAGTCGGAACACGGTAACAATAGTTCGTATGTGCTCGGAATACGTGAATGGTTACATGCATTCAATTTTTACAGAAATCAAAGTTTTCTTTCCACCTTGAAACTGAATTTTATTTTAATGCGAATAGGTAGATATTCAAATGAAATTACATAATTACCTACAGACTATATACGTACTATAATTTAAAATTTTGGTTATAAGAAATTCTCACCGCCACATCATCGAAAAGACGACGCCATAAAATTATCTAGTTTCTGAGATATAAATTTATGAAAAAAACACTGGTTTTTAATCCCCACCATGTTACATGTAGGTTGGTTTTGGTTTTAAGGGCAAAGGCCGATTTATAGTTTACTTATTGGATATATCTTATACGATTGCCAAATACAAGTAGAGCTTATGCCAATCTACAGACAAAATACTAACTCTAAGTCAAACTGACTTCAACAACTCCAGGTCATCCCCGATGAGACTTTAATTGTTTTCCATTGAAATATCGTCGTCCAAATAAACTTCAACACAGATTTTATTTTATGACTAGTATCTGCCCGTTAACAGTGTCATCGGGTGGTTTACATTTACATATGTACATATATGTAACACCCACTTTGATAATCAACGAATTTGACATTTGTGATATGGAGTATGGTTTCAAAAAATTGAAATCAATTAGATCTTTTGGTCCAGATTTGATACCGGATTTCATTTTAAAAGGCTGCCAATTAAGTCTGTCAAATCCACTTCAATTTATCTTTAATTTATCGCTGAAGACGTCGTCATTCCCAAACTCATGGAAATGCACGAAAGTCACGCCGATTCACAAGAAGGGTGATAAATCGCTAATTGACAATTACAGACCAATTGCCATAGTTTCTTCGCCAGCCAAGTTAATGGAAATCATTTTACATAAATACATCTACCATCATGTAAAACCATTTCTCATTGACCAACAACATGGTTTTCGCCCCGCCCCACAGAGTTTCAGAACGCAGATCTGACTAGACAAAGCTCGATTTTAAAACTTTTGAGAAACGACTTATGCACCACTATATTAAGTAGTTTTTTACCTGAACTTTCGAGAAACAATGATAAAATATGGTTTTGCAAGCTGTTATGCACGTGTTAAATACCCAAACACGTGTACAATGGGCGAAGCGCGGCCGCGCGAAATAATTCACAACAGTCTTAAACTGGATGTCATAGCTTCATACACGTCGTTACACGTTCTTACACTTATTATAGAATGGATATTATTAAAAAAGGTATGTACAAATATATTTTATAGAAAATTTAACAAAAATATCAATTGTTATTGTAGAAATTTTGATTCAAAGTCATGACCCAATTTTTTTTTTTTTTTTTAATCATATAAAGTTGGCTTAAGCTTTTAAAAGGGTTTGAATCATTTCTAAGCCATGATTGTTACACATTTTAAAGTTGAACTATTATACTTTAAGAATCTGCAAAAACTACCTGCAATAAGTTGCAACACTTTCATTTATTTCAATTTCTTTTAGACTCTTGCGTACCGCGGAGATGTTTATTCAATATATGGCACAAAGAGCATATTTCAGCCCAGGAAGACATAATGCTTGAGTTTCTTTTTTTTCATTGTATTTTATATAATATGTGCTATTCGATTTTTAAATTATGTGCGTGTTTTAGAAAAAAAAATACGAATGTTTTACATTTTACCAGATACTTCTTGAATTTGTACGGTTTTTTTTAATATTTTATTTTTGAATTAGTAGGTATGTACTTCTTTTACATTTTGTAATCTTTTTTAAATTTGTTATTATGTATGTATAATATTACAATATATATTTTACATATTATCACTAGGAATATTTATTTTTCATTCCATAACACAAATTTTTAATAAAATATATTTATAAATTTATATTATTTATAAGATATAAATCATTTAAAAGCAAAAAAATAATTTTCAGCTTAATATATGTAATAGTTTTCGAGAAATCGCGTTTTTTAAAAGTTTTTATACGCGTGTCTAGTCAGATCTGCGTTCTGAAACACTGTGCGCCCGGTCTACAACAACTAACCTCCTGTCTCTCTCCAACTTCATCACGAAATCGATGGACTCGAACGTTCAAGTTGATGTGGTTTATACTGACTTCAAAAAAGCGTTCGACAAAGTCGATCATAGTATTCTTAACCGTAAATTGTTTGATCTCGGTTTTTCATATAATATCACAAAATTGTTTGTTGATTATCTGAGTGGGCGTTGTCAATTCGTGAAATATGAATCTCAATATTCCAATGTGTATCCCACATTCTCTGGAATACCACAGGGTTCCAATTTGGGTCCATTGTTGTTTCTTATATTTATTAATGATATCCATACAGTCATTTCTAATTCCAATCTGTTATTGTATGCTGATGATCTCAAGGTGTACAGAGATATTCGAACGACAGCAGATTTCACTGCTCTGCAAAATGACTTAAATTCGCTGTGGGAATGGGCATCTGATAACCATTTACCATTTAGCATAGAGAAATGTCATGTCGTTTCTTATTCCCGATCTCTTGCACCCTTTAGTACATCCATATAGTCTTGGTGGAAATATATTAGAAATGAAACTTTCCACAAGTGATCTCGGGATTACGTTTGAAAGCAGGTGGAAGTTTGTGGTGCATATCTCAGACATATGTAACAGGGCGTCAAAGATGCTAGGATTCGTCATGCGTAATGCTCATCATTTCAATGATATGAGGGTATTAAACGCCTTCTTTACGACACTTTGGTCCGCAGCATCTTGGAATCTGGTTCTATTATATGGAATCCCAGAGAAGTCAAGTATAATTTACAGATTGAAAGAGTTCAGCGGAAATTTCTCCGATACCTATACATGAGACAATACGGCTACTATCCCTCACTGTATCCTAGTGCTTTTGTTCTAGGTACATTGGGATACAGCACTCTGTCATCTCGTAGGGATAAACTCCTTGTGAATCACTTCTGTAATTTATTGAGAGGTGACATATGCAACCCACCAATCCTCGAGGAGATGAAGTTGTGGGCTCCTGCACACTTCCGGGAGTTGCGTACGCGTCAATTGTTTCAGGTTGTCAGAGCGAGAACCGGTGTCCTTGCTGACTCGCCCATTGCTCGAGCCATTCAATGCCTCAATTCACTTTGCGCAACATTTGGATATTTTTTGCGCTACGCACCATCAGATCGCCACATTTCTCATGCACTTTCAATTTTAATTTTGTTTGTAATAATTTTATTTATTTATTCTTTGCTGATTTGCTGATTTTATGTTAACTTTTAATTTGATTCTATTATTATTATTATTTAATTTTATTATTATTAATACTTTCTAATTATTATTTAATTGTGTTTAATTTAAAATTTAATGTAATTCGATTATATATATATATATATATATTTTTTTTTACTACCATTATTTTATATATAATGTTTTTTTTCATGTCTCGCCATAGTGACGAATTGGGGAAACCTGTTATGTCACTATGGTATAATTAATAAATAAATAAATAAATGTATGTATATGCATATCAAAGCGTATAATGTACATACATACATATGTAGGTAAAATATTTAATTTAATTTTTAAACTCATTCGTTGATTAAATTTTAAAACTACATGATCACATGTGTATATGTATTTGACGCAAAGGGGCAGAGGGTAAGGGCGCTGGGTTGGTGGGAGAGGGGGGGGGGGGTTATAGAAGGCTATCTAACATGACAGTCTAATTATTTCTTCCACGTTCATGTGCTTCTGGTAAAATATTCAATTTAATTTTTAAAATATTCAGACAGCTTCTCACGACATACATATGTACTCCTGGTAGAATATTTAATTTTTCACACATTTACAAACCCACTCGCGTCAAAAAGCTCCTCAGATATTTACTCCTTTTAGAATATTCAATTTTTCCATATATTTAATATAGTCGATGCTCGTTGACAGTGTCATCGGGTGGTTATAGTGTATTTATAGTACATATAGTAACCTATAGTGTATTTACTAGTACAAAATGTACTACGTAGTTGAAAAATATAAATCCGTGCCGAGAGTGTCTGTGCGAGTTAGTGAGGTTATGTAGCGCGCAAGCCGTGCTGTGTGTGAGTGAGTGAGCGTATACGTACATACGTGCCGTGCTGTGGCTAGGCTACCCAGCCGGTCGGCCATACAGATTCATGCGCTACTATATGTATATATTATATAGTAATTTGGTGTTGTGAATTTTCACAGGTATGCAAAATACTCTTGTACTTTACAATAAGGGGGGGGTGTCATACGATTTTTGGTTAAACGAGCACTGGGTCAGTGAGCAATATACTTGAATAGCACAAGTGATGTAAATTACCCAAAATTGTTGTAACAACTGTACCTTGTGTTTGGTGGGGTGGCGGGGAGTTTCCATCCCATTTTCCATCACCCATTATGTTATCGAGAGGGTTGGGCGTTTTTAGGCGCGTAAGTTTCGGAAAATTTTATGACGAGTGGACCTCAGTGGTGGGACAAAACGCGTGCCGAATACCGTAGTGGCAAATTTTCAATTAACCGGACACGGAGGACGCAAACATTAACTAATACGAGACAATTATTTAATAAGCGATCCGGGGGTCTAATCTCACCCCGGACTAATGGGGGTCGAGAGTGGAAGGGACCCACAGCCTCCTCAACCCCTTCCCGACCCGCTCTCGGTCCACATTAGCGGGGAATTATTTAAATCATGTTATCCGGGCGCATTATGCTCGTCGGGAATGTAAATATCTGAATACGCCGTGAATATTTCAGAGGCAGCGTGCGCGTTTACGCGCGTTTTAAACCCACCCTTACCACCTCCCCCTAGCTATCCTTTTTCGGCCGTCGTAAATAATGGATGGTTGCTGGTCGTACTTCTTACGGAGTCACTGTGCTGGCTCTTTATGTGAAACTGGCGAAAAATACGATCCGAAATTCGTGCGATCCGCATTTGAATATGTGTCATGTTGAGGGTATCCGCCTTCGTACGTACCGAATCGATTTTATATTGTTGTTGCTTTTTTTTACAATATAAATACAAAATTCATTGTAGGTGGAATATTTGCCTTGACTCATATTTTATGTACGTATATTGGACGTGTGCTTATAATTTTATTGAATTACATATATTCTCATAGGACGAAGGATGAAACAAGGATGGACCGCTTTTGGAAGAATGAACATACATAGTTTTTAAATTCAACATCCCGTTATGCTCAAAAAATAAGGCATACTACTGTCAGTCATGAGTATGGATGTGAAACGCGGATGTTAAATTCAAGAATGTTACATTCCACAGAGAGAAGCATGGAAAAGTGTATGTTAAGGGCCAGGACACACTAGGCGACTCTGGTCTGCAGACTCGTGAGCGACGAGTTGAACGACCAGAGCGACCAGACCAAATGTATGCAGTTAAATATATGGGGCATGCCACACCTGGTCTCCGCGAAGTCGCCTGACCAATTAAATAATTTCATACATTTGGTCTGGTCGCTCACGAGTCTGCAGACCAGAGTCGCCTAGTGTGTCCTGGCCCTTAGTGTAACAAGTAGAGATGGTAAGATGAATACATGGGTAAGAAGCATGACCAGAGTGGCAGATATAGCGGACACAGCGAGAAGAATGGATGGCAGATGGACGCGAGAATTACTTGAATGGTATCCGAGGGGATGTCGAAGGAAGCTAAGAAGATCAAGTGGACGATCGGCTGACGAATCAAGAAGAATGTGTGGAGTCAAGTGGATGCAGATTGCTCAAGACAGACAGGAATAGGAGAGGATTGGAGAGGTCTTTATCCAGCAGTAGATGGTGAACGGCTGAAAATGATGACACATTCACTTTAGATTTCAATTTGTAAATCGTCAATGAACAAGAAACTAACATACAGCCATTTTCTTCGTTTTCATACATAAATTAAATATCAACTTTCTGAAGTAATTTAATTTTAATTAATTAGCTAATTAGCATTGGCCGTTGTTTAAGTGGCTACGATTGTGTTTATATTTTTATTCCAACCTTTAGTAAACTCTCCTTTATCCTCCTATTAGAAATAATCGTTCGTTCCGATTGAGCGACCAGATGGTCGCTTTACCCTTCCGAACTCCTTTAATTACTCGGGTCGATTCATAAAATAATAATCGTAAATCGTATTTGCTAATGTTTAAACACAGAAACGGATAAGGTCAGCCATAATAATCACTCCACGGCACGGGAGCGATTATCCTCCGAGATGACTCGTTCGGAAAATTTTGGTAATGTTTCCCCCTATACATATGTACATACATACATATGTATATAATATGTATGTATGTACGCTCATATTAATTTATGTATCATATTGTAACGGGCACAATACAAAACTGTAGCACAGTGAAACTTTTAGAAATTGCTGGTTGAATTTAAATTGAAATCTGAATATGTATGTACATACAACATTTCGGTAAAATACTGCATGAGGGACCGAACAGTTTAAATTGACATATTTACAAATAAATAGTTGCTCCATTCAATATAAATCGTGTAAGTTATTCGAGATGGCCTAGTAATATTTGTATGTACATACATACAATAGTATTTGCATAATATGTATGTACATACATACATACATATATCAGTTTGGGAAGGAGTGATATTAATCCCACAAAGTGGAAAGTGGCGTACAAAAGGTACTAATTACTAATTAGTAAAAAGTTTTTTAATTAAGTGCTTAACCCAATTATTAAAATGAAAGCTGATGGTTTCACTTTGAAGATATGCAATGAAAAGGTGTTGCATTTACATTCGTATAATTTTAATTTTAAATAGTTCTAGCCGAGGCGCGGTAAACTTTCAATGTCGGTATTTTAAAAAGACATTCAAAAGGCGGCGAAGAAGTCCGACAAAAAAATCATATTTTTCTTGTGCAAAGTGTCCGACTCTCAGGATCTCTCGGGTCGTTAAAGTCCGCATTGTTGGAGGCTCCTCGGCTAAAAACGTTGGCACAAAGAGAGAGACGTATGTAGTAGGTAGTACGTGGAGAGGACCTAAAGGACGCTCTTTGCAAAACCGTGGGACACCTTTGTGGAATTTCACGCAGGTAGGTCACGAATACACAAAAAAACCCATATATGCGAGCATAAATTGTAACTACTCGTGTAATATGTTATACGGCCGTTTCACCTATTTTTTGACAAAGGAAAACGGAATGGTTTACCCCACGTTGGTAATGCCAACGTGCCGCTCATCGATTTGCAAGGATATTTTATGCGAGTAGTTTTGCCACTCCCATCCGATAAAGGCAAGTCTTTATTTGTTATAAGTTTGAGGGTAGTTTTATTCCTTCTCGATTGCTGTGTCCCATTGTGGCAAGGTTCAAAAGGTAGGAAGTCTTCAATCTAAAAGATTGAAGAGAAGTGTGTAATAGTGGTTCATTGATACTTGTTGTTTGTTCGTATATTAACTGCTTTGATTTGAAAGCCAATCACATCAATTTATTGCAGGCTAGCTTAAATTGTATTTTATATTAGTCTAAAACACGGGTTCCCAACCTATGGGTCTCATAGGGTTTTCTGTATTTCTGACCATAATGCAATTTTCGTTTTTAATCGTTGTCTTGATGTTTGAGTAATATTTTTTGTATTTTTCAAATATATCGGGGTCGTGGGTCACTTGGGTTTTATACAAAGGGGTCGCCACTCGAAAAAGGTTGGGAGCCTGTGGTTTTAAAGGAAGTCGTTCACACAGAGACTACAAGTGTCAACATTTTGGCAGGTTTCTTGACTAGTTCCTAGAACGCTTTGTATGAAATCATTGTTTCGTCTTATTAGTACGTTCTTCATGTTTGTGGAACTGTTCTATTAACGTTTCAACTTAGACTTTTGAATTATGAATTTTTATTGATGATAGGAGAAATGTAATTTAATATATAATTTAATAATTTTCTTTATAAAATGTAACACAGTCAATGGATTAATGTTGCTTCGTCATAGTTGTGTTTAAATCAATTTAAAATTTGATCAATATTTCAGGAAGACTAGTTTCATCGAGAGCTTAGCGTTTTAATACATCATCTCTCGAAAACAACTGAAAAGTTTTACCCGTATAAATTTTCATAAACATTCACGTGTGTGTGCGGGTATGTAATCGTACACTTCTCAGGCAGAGTGTTAACATACACGCGTTGTGCAGAAGAGAGAACGAACGTTTCAAGTTTTAATCTGGCAACCTCGAGAGGCGCTAGGGCACGTAGCGAAATGTATTCCTTCGCCGCCATTAAGTGGATAATTGATCTGCAAAGTTTTTCCATTTCACCAAGACGAGGTGAAGGGGGTGAGAGCTCAAATGAGTTAGCGCCAATTTCGGGGATTATAAATGAAAAACCCCGAGATAAGGCTCGGACTATTACAGCTGGCGAAGGTGAGCCACTTGCGCGCCGGATTTATGGCCACTTGGACCCATTAAAATCACTTACCGTTTTTTTTCCCCATCCTCCATCTTCTGCTCTGCTCCATTTTCATAACCGACCGTTCCATTTTCCGGAAAGTTTGCCCAATTTGAATGTTGATTCTAGGTGCGAGAAATATTAATCCGCCGACCAGTCGAATTATAGAAGATTCAACTGCAATAAAAATAATAATTCGTATAAACATTATCGATGTAGTACATACACCACAAATCATTCACTCGTAGATTCATTTGATTTTGATTGTTTTGCATCAGCTGATTGCGTTTTAGATGTCAATTCGTTTGATACACTGATCGTAAATAAAGCGTACAATCACTTGCCACAGCTGTCGTTGATTGATTCTTATTTCATTAGTTCAATTTTTCGATTGTGCTCGTAATTTATTATCGTTAAGCTCAATACTTTTTCGCATCATTGTATTGTGTTTTAGAATTTAAAATTATTTTGAAACGATTTATGTGTATTTTGTAAGTACATATGTATGTATTTATGTATATAATCAAAGTAAATTGTCGTCCTTTGTCATACTAGTAATTTTGTATTATCAAAAGAATATTATATAATATCATTTGGAACCTATTATACACATATCTGACTATCGTATGACAGCCAATTAAAAATTCAATTTGCCCGCAGTGCTGCATCCTGCTTTGGCGAACGATAAAGTATGGGAATCCCATCAAAACTAAAACGTCGTCCTTTGTGTACTGAAAATTTTAAAAGGTCATATAAATTGTAACATTGTAAACACATATCGCGACGAGGTCGACTCATCGCATTTAATATTTATGAAAAGTTTTTCAATTGGTGGACCCACTACGGCAACTACAAACGTTGCCTAAAGTAAGTAGTCCCTAATTAAGCGCAAACATGTTCTACAATAGTATTGTGGGGTTCCGGGGAAACATTTGAAAACGTTGTTGTTAATCCCTAACACTGTGCCTAGTAAGCGTTATATGACACTTAGATGGTTACCTTTGCTTTTGTACTAATACGCATAATTACCTCTATATAAACAACGACGCTTTACACACGTTAAACATTAAATTAAATTATGGTGCACTGGAAATATTCAATAGTTGAAATCTTGGTCATTAATGTTACACATGCACAAGTATGTTTTAATTAGGCCACTGACAATCACATAGATATGCATGTACATCACATACATATATCTATTTGATATAACTCTTACGTTTTTGGTACACCGGTCACATTTCACACATCAGACACCACAGCTTGTATTGAATCTGTTTCAACGAGACATTTTTCATATTGAATGGCTGGATTGAAAATAATCAAAAGGGCATTTATATTGCTAGCGTTGAGGAAGCCATCAAACTCCCTGGGCTCGAAACAATCAACCTCGTGTTTTGCCAACATCACCCAACACCACTGAGCCCATTGTCTTATCCGGTGAATGTGTGGCAGTAACTACCAACAACAATAACACCGTCTAAACAACCGCAACCGACCCATCCCCTTTTCCCAATTATCCCCGACTCAGAGTACACCTACCTATTCACTGTTGGCGTTCAATTTTAAATCTGCGAGTTTGTGGCCTCGTTTCGTCTCTATGTTGCAGTCATTGTGTTCGCTTATCGCCACTGCGATAATAAGCAATCACTGGCAACCGACGGCAAATCGAGCCCAAAAAAAGCCATCGTTGCATCGTATGCAACTATCGGATATGTTTGTCTGTATGTGTATGTATGTGTTTGTGTGTACGTGATGGCTTGTACAATTAAATTGAACAGGTAGCTTTTACTATGAATGTTTATTATTATTTTTGAGAACATATTATCAGGGGGAGTCAAATTAATGAAATGTAAAGGTCACATTTTAAAAAGAGTCGAAATAATTTTCTTGACGGTTAATTATCATCATTGGCAAGATCTGGACATTGCCAAATCCAGATCGGTCGTGTCCTTTTAGAATTTGACAATTTATCTAATTTAGTTGTGAGACGGTTCTAGAAAACGTTGGCACCTTCCTATCCATTATTCCCGTGTAAGTCTCTTATTTGGTCTGTATCCTTGTGTTGTTAGACCTGTTGGTTGGCTTTCTCCCCCAACAAAATTGTACATCCCCCCCATATGTGCCATATTTTTTTTTAATTTTGAAAGACCCGCAACTTGATATGAAGTAACATGTTTTGTTTTATATTATTTATTATATGTATGCTTTTTGTATGAAGTGGCAAGTGGGTCACATATCTCTCCGCGAGTTTGCAATGGTAATGCACGCGCTTGACTTTTGGATTATCGTTTTGAAGTTGAACTTCTTATCCTACCGGAAGAAAGTACGAAGTGCAAAGGATTCCAAAACTCCAAAAGATTAGCGCTGAAGATCGCCCGAAACATCCGAACTTTGGGTGCGTACGCTAAAATCTGATAACACACTTCTTATGCTCTTTCTAGTATGAATTGTATATGTTATTTATTAAGGGTCAATGTTATATTTAGACGGGGTTGTTCTGCACCGTATCAACCTCAATATTCAAAGGAGCCTTCTTCGCGGTTCCCCTCATACAAATTTGTTCTGGCTGCATCCACAAGCGCTCGCTAGAGACCATGTGAACCCCCAAACCACCCTCTTACCCCTGCCGGGGCTCAACACGTCGTTGCACACTAACTTCAATTCGGCCAGACCAACAGGCCATTATTCAAACTAGTTCCTGGGTCGAATAAATTGAATCTGTCGGTTCGTGGAAGTGGCGTGAAAACAACGAAAATTCAAACAAACCGAATGGCAAACGTGGACCTAAAAAAAACCACCCCTGGAAAGGGAGTGCCTGGAATAGTGCAATTGCTCAAAGGTTCTTGTACCACCCTAGAATGCAATATGACTGCTTAAAAACATATCAAGAATTTTTCATATGATAAAAGAATCTGCATATTTAATTTTTAATACGTGCATTTTTTTAAATACCAATGTACCAAATAGAAAAAGCCAGACAAGAAAAAAAAAAGTTCAACTGTAGGGTAAAAAAAAAAAATTTTATCATTCAAAAATGCATTTTTTTTAACAAATCTGGAATACCCATATATGTAAACCTAAAAATCTGAAATAAAATAAAATTTGAAAAACTGTAATATATTAATTAATAAAGAGTAATTTTATTTCAACGTCGTTTTAAACAGTGCTTCCAATGCTGAATAAAAACTGTGACAATATCGCAGGGAATACGTCGGATTATTCAAAAGACCGACTCTTACCGTTCAGTAATATAAGTAATAATTTATATATACGTATTAAATCCGCATTGTGTATTCGTCCCGTGTCGGGTAAATCCCGTGTCATCCGTTTGGGTCGATTCATTCGATTATGCGCGTTTTTTCTTCCCCGTGATTTTCTCGGCAGTCCATTATTAAAGCGTAGTTCCATTGTGTATGCAAAACCATCGCACGAGTCCTCGCGGAATTGAGACCTTTTTATACAATAAATACGCGTGGGGGTGGTGGGATGTTGAAGGGGGTGTGGGGGATGAAGCCCACCCATCGAAAAAAAACCGAGCAAATGATACTGTTGTTAATATCCACCTCCCGGCTCTTCCATTTTCCATTGAAACGGTCCACCTTTGCGACCGGGGGATATTCGAGAGCGTTCAGACGAGAATTTTCCGAATAGCGGGAGTCTTTCCCGTTTCTTTTCCCGATTCTAGGGGGTAGCTCTCATATTACTGCATGGGTGGGTGTGGGCGGGAGTGGTTGTACTATCTCCAGGGTTGGATACGACACTCCGGGCAAAGATTTGTTTTTTACGGCGAAATGGCGAATGAGTGTATTCATTGAACGGCGAATTGAAAAAGTTCACCCGTACAATGATACACGTATATATTCATATTCAGATTCGAATCAATACGAGTCACAATAACAGTACACGTGCTCGAAATGTATGAACAGTGTTTATGTATGTATGTACATTTCTCGGAAAGTTACAGGGACTGTGACGCGACGTGCCCAGTGAAATTTCGCATTGGTGTATTAGTGTTATGTTTTCGTACACGAATGAAGTAAATCCTTGCAAATTATTTAACACCATACAACATGACTGAAATATGAAAAAAATTGCAGTGTGTAGCCGCTACTCACTATAGAAGTAAAACTTCTTTGCAATTTATTTAAGGCAAGTGCAATGTACAAGAAGGAATGCAGACGTGAATGTGAAAGAATTGTGTACACAAATGTGGTTTTAAACGCTCACCCAATGACTCACTGTTCTCACTGCTACTTGACGTCTAGCCAAGGAGTGGGGGTAGTCTTGACTGGTTTTCGTGTCGTGCCACGCTTCGATGACACGTTTTTACCAAACTGAGGGGCAGTACGGGGCGCAGAGGGGACGCTCGAATTTTCAGGGCGGATCTCTCTCTCGCACGAACGCGAAAGAACAAGAGAGAGGGCAATAGCCTACCTCCAAACTGGAGGAGTGGGGATATGCGTCTCAGCTTATCGCTCGCTCTGTTTGTATGGAACGTTGGATGAACCGTTTTTACTCTACCGAGCGAAAAGAAGTTTTACTTCAAAAAATTTCATAGTGATCGTATTTTATTTTCATGAGTGTTGAATCCCAAAGCGCATCTTTTGCTTCACAAGGCCTTTTCTATTATATCTACATATATATACAGTAGTGCCCGCTTTTGTCATCTTAATTTAAACGAAATTCAAATGTACATATAGTGCGTGTGGTAAAATTCGAGAAGAAAATCCCCAGGAAATGAGTTTACGCGGCATTAGCTATTTTCCACTCTACCTAGCTTATTATTTAACCAGCGGCGAAGCCTTTTCTGTCCATAGCACAACACTGTTCACATCGATCCTAGCCGGTATATTATACTGGGGCAGTCGACCCGAAACGTTTAGCTGCTTTTAAAATATGAAACGGCCCAAATTAAATTTGTGTATAGTTTGAGCTCGCGGAAAATAGCCGGGCTTGCCTCCAGGGCCGTATCAAAACTTTCGAGATGCACCGTCAAAGCTTTCCCACCCATCGTCTTCTTCTGAGAAACTTATCAAAGTGTTCAGTAATCTTCTTAAAAATCCCCGAGGCGAAACGCCGCGATTCTACCCCACTATCTCAGACAAGGTAAACACCACACCCCCTTTCTTTATTCTACCCCACACTCCGTCTTCATTGTATCGTGTACTTACATATGTATGTATATGTACATACATATACTGCTTAGGCAACAGACGTTCTCTTGTGTCCGCCGTATATCAATTTTCAATAATACATACATACATACATAGACCGTAAAAACAATTTTTTTCCTCTGAAAATTATAGTGTGAATGTGAAAATGTCGTGTAAGAAATGTGAGATATCAGCTAATGTTAGAATGATTTCTTTCAAAAGTAAAATTTGTAAATGAAATGATAAACGAAATATGATAGAAATCATTCTAATTTGATTTATCAATGAAGGAGTATTCTCGTAATTTGAAATTAAAGAAAAATATGAAATTGATAGACGCCCAAAAAACACATCTAATTTAAATTCGAACGTTCGTGTCAAAGCGAGTAGACGAGTGTCGTGAATGAGATATGTTCTTAATATTTGAAAATAAATAAATAAGCGTCATACCTAAAATCTGGCTTGACAGACAGGGGATTTGGGATTAAAAAGTGGGGGCTGGCAGGGAGGAGGGCTTACACGATAGGGGGATGATACGTTTTGAAGCGTTTTGATGCATTCCGAGGGAAAGAGATTGAATTTTTTATTGCGAAAAATACGAGCACACTGAAAAATCATGCAATTTCATACTTGCACATACCAGTCGGGTGTACATACTCGTACGTTGAAAAAATATTTGTATACAACACATTTAAAGATAAATAAAAAAAAACGCAGTGTGTAGCCGCTACTCACTATAGAAGTAAAACTTGTGCAATGTACAAGAAGGAATACAGATGTGAATGTGAATGTGAACGAATTGTGTACACAAATGTGGTTTTAAACGCTCATCCAATGACTCACTGTTTTCACTGCTACCTGAAGTCTAGCCGAGGAGTGGGGGTACCCGCTGACCGCTGGCCGTGACTGGTTTTCGTGTCGTGCCACGCTTCGATGACACGTTTTTACTAAACTGAGGGGTGGTGCGGGCGTGCAGGCATGCGGGGGGCGGTGCGGGAAATGCATGACTACTTATCGCTGGCTCCGTTTGTATGGAACGTTGGATGAACCGTGTTTACTCTACCGAGCGAAAAGAAGTTTTACTTCAAAAATCAACTATTGAAATATTTGTCTTTTGAAGTCGATTCAATCCAACTCAGACTACGCATACCTCAGATTTGTATTCGTTCCGGTATTGTTTACGTCTGAACATAACTTTCAGTCGACCCCATCCGTCGCGTATACGATTACTTGGATTCGACGATAAAAGCTTTCGCTCTGGCGATATTTAAAGAACGCGTAAGAGAGCAGTCCATTGTGGGCGATGCGATACTCGAGATGGGCCCCAGTGTTTGCCGATCGCTAAAAGCATTGTGCATTTCGGCAATGCACGGTGGAGGGGACATGCGGGCGCCATTCGGGGTCCCCATATGCGGGCCGAAGCGCCTTTCGCGAAGGGACCCCACCCGGTCACGGGGTCGTCGCCTCGTTTGAAGTGTCCGTATAAATAAAATGAATGGGTGCCCACGAACAATGCGTGGGGGGTTGAAGGAAACGCGACCCACATTATACGTTTTTACGTTACCGTAAATAAAAACGTTGGGAGATTTAGCGCCGGGGAGAAGAAGCTTCCACCACCCTGCTCTGCGAGGCGCCTTTGAATGTCTTTTGCCCACATTTGTAATTTATCATCTTGCCCCGAGAAAAAAAAGGGCGCTTTTCGCGTTTGAGGGCGTCGTTATCTTTGAATATTCAAGGCCCCTTTCTCTCCCCTTCCCCTTTATTTACGCGTCGAAAGTTCAACGCCGCACTATTGTTAAAGAACGGCACTGTAGTTGATGATATAAAAAAAAAAATCGATTTTTCGTCTCCTCTTCGTAATTAATATTATAATATTAAGTCTCGATTCATATTTGATGCTTTATTAGCTGTTTTTTTTTTCTATAAGTTGAGTATGTACTTTGTATTTGATGATTAGGCACCGAATAACTCGTAGCACGACCTTTGGAACGTAGTTATACCGAGGATAAACCGTTATGCGCCTGAATTCATTGACAAATTTTCTACAGTTATTATTATATACATATATTAGCGTAAGCTTCTGCCTGCTTGCCTGCCAGTTTATTAACGGTGTGATGGCAACAAGCCGCTATCTGTCAAAGCTGGTTCGAATCAATAACGTAATTTTGTCACCATTCACCTATTCAACAGCGATACATTATAAAATTGTTTCATGTAGTGTCAAACGAGCTAGGGGCTGTACTGTTATTGTACAAACCAGCGCATACGCATTGGGGTTATAATCCACGGTCATATGACGGGTAAACCAGCTAGTTTATAGTACATATTATACATATGTACATACATATATTATAATACAACATGAAATAATGTAAAAGGGCTAAGCCGTCAATCTTAGCCATCGAGCAATCTTATGTATTTATGTAATTGTTGTGATTATTTAGTGCAATGAAAACTGTGGTCAATATTTCAAACATGAATTCAGTTTGGTAACGGAATATTGTAAAAAGTCATTAGGGTTCAAGGGTCGATTGCTACAATGCCGTTGTCTATGACGACTCTCCTTGGTTAGATTTTAAGGTTAATTGAATAAATCAACTCGTATGTGATTTGTTGTGCTGTTAAACTAAATAGTCAAGGGAAATTTCCTATTAAAAATGCTATCACTTTCTGTGCGCGCATGACTGGGATTTTAAAATTGCCTTTTATTTTCCCGTAGAACGGTTTATACGAGGTGCATAAAAGCCTTTTACGGCCTTCTCTCTCGAAAAAAAATTTACATGAGCCGCTGTGTTTCTTTCTGCCCTCGTATCGGACACGAGCATCGAAAGAAACTTCCGTAACGCGTCACGTTCTCGCACTTTTCCTAGATGAAATCTCACCGAATCGCCCGATTACGGAAGTGAAAAATCGACGCGCCAGGCGAAGGCTTTCCCGCGGACTGTTTTCCGGCGGCAGCTTTTTAAGCTCGCGCGCCGAATTAAATTAAGTCGCCGGGATAATAAGCCACCTGGAGAGAGGTAGGGGTTGTGGAAGCTTCACCCTTAATCTGAGCTTATTCAAAAACCTACCCCCGTCCAAGAAGTGAATCAAAGTTGACACGCCCATTATATCAATGGACAACTATCGCTACATTAGTCCAGTCATGATCTCGAATTGATTTCACTTGCTGAGCTTCAGTTGAAATTTAACGTCCACCGTCAACTGTGTTGTATCGCACATTGGACAATTATTGCAATTAAAATTATATTCTAGACATTAAAATTATGTTCTAGACTAGCGGTCGGGAACCGGCGACTCCGGAGCCGCATGCGGCTCTTTGTATGAAAACCTGCCGCTCTCGCTGTCATCCAAAGTTTTACGTGAAACACAACGTTGACACACAATTTACACAAAATCAAAATTAATCCTATTTCCATAACTTCATGTCAATAAAAAGCTTTAAATCGTTTTTCAGATTAAACTTTATAATATTTTTTAGTAATAATCTGTCAGACATTAAGAAATATCATGAAGATAACTTTTTACTTTATCCTAATCGGATAAAGTATTGTGATCGTGCGAAAATTCGACCTCGTGATTTTGATTGATTTGTATCAGGTATCATCCCCTGATTACGTTTTCATGATTTCTGTTTCATTTGTCTGTGGACTTATGTGTGTGTGTGTATGTATTTGTATTTTCTCCCAAACTATCAAGTCTATCAAGCTGAAATTTCATATCTATTATTTTCACGTAAGGTGTAAGAGACATAAGGAATTTGGTCAACATCAGTCAACTGGAAGAAGGGTTTTTTTCTTGTAGAAAATTCTAAAATTCTGTTACCACAGAATATTTTCGAAACTGCTTCGGCGATCGAGTCGAAATTTCATATCTATAGTTTTCACGTTAACCGTAAGAGATACTGTAATTTTGGTCAACATCTGACGAGCGGAAGTGGCAGTTTACTCTTGAACGATTTTTTGTATTTTATTTTTTTCGGATTTTTAAATATATAGTATCGTCACAATATTGCAATGTTGTAGTCCTGAAAAAAATTGCTAATTACGAAAAAATAAATCATTAAAATCAGTCAACCGGAAGTTGGGTTTTTTTCTTGTAGAAAAGTCAAAAATCATGTTACCACGAAATATTTCTGAAACTACTTAACCGATCATGCTGAAAATTTATATTTATAATTTCCATATAAAATTTAAGAGTTGATTTAAAGGTTTTGATCAAAATCCGCCGACCGTAAGTGGTAGTTTTTCCTATTTGAATATATGCCGAAGATCGTATTTTACATACGCGCGCGCACTCAACACAGTAAATTTCATGCTATGTATGTATGTACATAATTATGAATACTGGAATTAAAATAGGCGCTAAGTGCCAAAAAAAGAATTTCGCTGATTTTTGTAGATTCGGATTCTATCTGCCATCGCCAATAATCTTAAATAAGGCCTATGTGCAAAAAAATATTATTTTAGTTGCTACATACACTTGAAGATGGCGTTGAGTGTAAATCCATAAGCTTTAGTTTTAAAATACGGACTAAGTGACAGTTGCCAATTGTATGACAATGGCAACAATGTTGGATTTAAAAACTATGTTCATTCTTCCAAAAGCGCTCCATCCCAGTTTCATTCTTCGTTTTATCACATATAATCTGAAAACAATATGTTGCGGCTCCCAAACTTCATCAATTTTGCAAGGTTTTCCCTAATTCAGCTCTTAGCTTGAAAAAGGTTCCCCACCACGATTTAAAATGAAATAAAGTTTTTAAAGAATTTCAAGCCCGTGGATGAAGGTTCGTAGTTCGTAGCTCGAGACTAGGTACATTATTTGACTGCATAATTATCCAACATCCGATTCCTCTGTGTAGTATAGTGAATGTAAATGTAAGGTTTTCCCAAACAGTGACTATCGATTACCGGAAAACTTTTCCGATGCAAAAGCGCATTGGATTGTATGTGCAGTTAGCTTTACCGGATTGAATCCACGTTCATTCTTTGGGTCACGTTAGCTCACCTTTGTAGGGGCTGCGGGGCGCCTTCGATCAAAAAGTATCCGAGTTTCGCGAAACGCAATGGATATCGTCTATACAGGTATAATACGTGTGTGATACAAATACCTTGACGGTTCAATTTAGTTTTTACCAAGACCCAGAACCTCGGGGGATAAGGCAGACCCGCGTCTGAAAACGAAAGCCTTCAGCACTCGACACAATACATTTGCCATTCGTATCAAAGCAAAGGGAGACGGCGGCGTTGCATTCGATGGGATGTTTATTGCAAAATAAACATTGCCCACTTGATGTGTTATTATAATAAAATTTATTGTCGGCAGATTATCTTTGCACGGTGATGGAATTAGCCGGGAGCATCCGAGATGCACTTCGCAATCTTAATTTATTTCAACGGTTGCACACAGCGTATTAAAGTAAGTTTCCGTAACGATGTTTCAGAACAACAAATGAGAACGGCTCTTTGTGTTTGTGTGAAATGCACGCTATAATAATGTCTGGAGTGGTACATTCTTACAGCTTCGTATATAATGAACCGGGAACGTTTGCCCTTGATTGATGCCTCTTCTCATCTGCTCGGGTATTTTTCAAGTGGTCTGCTCACCCCTCGTACATATGTACGCGGTTCATAATTTAAACCGTACTGTGGAATGGAAAGATTCTGCAACTGTGTGACGCGTTCACCATCCGTTCAATTAATTTTATTAGTAAAATCAATAATTTAAAACATGAGAATTATTAAATAATTTCAAAAGTGTATCTGTTAAATTAAGATGATGATATATTTCTTGGATTTAGTATTTTGAAGAGGTACATATATGTATAGTACATATTTCAATTATGCATAGTCGTATATTACGTATAACTTACTCATGTTGAGGTGGTTTTTGTTATATGCTTTGTTTTGATATAATGATATGTATTTTAAATGTGTGAAGAATTAATCAAAATCTCTCACCGTAATTTGGCATGCTAAAAAAATATTGAGGATAGCAGTGTATTGAGCTTATCTTGGTATAATGGATTCTTTGTCGGAGCTCTTCGTACAAACGGCTCCTGTAAAGATCAAATGTACTCCTTGTATCGTCGATATGATACGAATCCTACAAACAAGGATACAGAACACAAAGGACACTGTCTAAACAAGATACTCATCTCTTGTATTTGATCCCACTCGAAAAGCACTTTATTTCATATTCACATTTCGCTTTAATTAAAATTTCATTAATATACGAAATTCGGCTTTGTTTCGATGTTCTCGAAAAAATTACTGCAGATTTAAAAATGTCTCCTCTTTGTTTTTCTTTTTTCAAATTATTTTTTTCGGACAGCGAAGCATCTTTTTGTGCTGGGAAAAATAAATAATAATAATACAAAAAAAAAAAAAACAAAAATCGCGTGTACCAAACAAAGCCGAGCTTACAATGTGAAGGGGACGACACAAAAACGCTTCGTAAAATTAACCGTTGTTTGTGAAATGGGGAAAAAATTAAGACAAGGTTTTGGGCAAAAATGGAATTAGGAGAAACGATGACAAAAGATTTGATTGAAACTGAAATTGTCCGCTCGAAAATATTTTTTCTAGATTTTATTATATAAGAGGTTGTGCCATTGATCGCTTGTGAAGTCTAAATGTTTTCCGTAAATATTATATTTTGACAGCATCATTAAAATAGCCTTTTCGATTAAAACAGAAAACAAAATGAACAATTACATTTTGAATATATGTATGTATGTACATACATACATACATACATATTTACGACCAAAAGCAATCAATATATCGCCCATAAATACGGCACGTAAATCAACTCCACTAGACGAAAATCCTATTAAAATTACAGATATTAAATTTCCATTGCAGATTTTTCATTTAATTAAGTTGCAGCGTTGTATACTTCAAACCACACCAAAGTAACCATAAATAAGCGGCATGAGCCGTCTCAGATTTTTCCCACTTTTCGAAGTCGAGGTCTCCGAACGAGGCTTTCATGTTTTCTTATATACGCTTGGCAACCCCTGCTACGAGTGAAAGCAACACGCGAAAGCTTTCAGGGTCTCAGGTCACACACGGACCCCCGTATTAATTACACCGCACCTGCCGAAAGCTCAAATCGATGCCTTGTTTCCTGAATAGGGAGCTTTTGATTAATTATTTCCACACCGATTGCCGCTAAAAGCATTGTTTAGCCTTCTTTCATTCGGACTAAAATTCCCGCTTCCGTAAAAAAAGTATAGACACATTTTGAATTTAAGCCTATTATGTATTGAATTTGTACTACTAATAACACGAATGCGTGAGTTTTCAACTACGTATATTCTAATTTTAAAGTCAACAGAAAATGAAATTCTCAATAAAGATAGTTCAAACTGTTTAGTAACCGTTGAGGCTATTGCACCATTTCATTCGAAACATTGTTTGTATTTAATTTAAAATTGAAGGCATGGTATGTTTGCTTTGCTCGGTGGAGTATCGAACTTATTTAACTGTCGTTCAAATGAGTAGTGTCGACGGTGAAAATAAAATACAAAAGATTTTCCCTTCGTATAATGCTAGCCCTAGATTGGTCGATGCAATTTCGATGCAACCGTTGCGGCAATATTTGCAGTTTCTTCATCGCCACAAACTTTGGCAATAAAGAGGCGGCAGTTTCCCGCAGGAGCATACGAGATAATTTCTTCAGAAGTTTCAGCGGTTTATTTACGGCTGTTGTATACCCCCATGACCCATGTGCAATTTCACACCAATTGCAGTATGCAACTATTTTTTTAATTGGATTTTTAAATTAATATACCTATAATATAATATTAATTACTTTTGAATAGAAGCTAAAATTGAATGGAAGATTTAAAGCAATCGATTTCCGGAAAACGATTTCAGAAATATAATGGGAAAAGTTTTACCATAGCTTCATTTTCACTTCATTAACTTAACACAGTCTTACTACGTATTCAATACGTACTGGATATGGATAATGTAAAACAAATTCAATGAGCATATCTCAGGTTGAATTTAATTGAATTGGTGAGCAATTTTAATTGTCCATAATCCCACATTATCAAACGATGAATAAAACTAGACGGATTGGAGCGTTTTGCCAACATTTGCATACATACATACATACATACACATGTACATATGTTCATATGTAGGTACATACGTACGTTGTTACAACCCACATTAGAATCGGAAAGGTAAAAATGTTCGCCATAAAAGAGCTGAAAGCGCGTTGGTCCAAAGCCAAAGAGCAGCGAGCATAAAAGAAAAATAATGGTCACTTATTCGGGGTCCAGCGAGATCAAATGTGCATCGATAAGTTATCCGTAACGGGTGCAGCGCCGGGTGCAATCACCGGTGCATTTACTGACCCACACTATCCCGACCTCATAAATTGAGCTCGGTGTGACACACGAATTAAACAACAACACAGGTTTTATGGAATAGCTCTTTTCCGATAGCGATACGAAATATGTAGATAACAATATTTCTTTCATATTTTTAATATTACACATGCTTAAAATTATGCCATCGCCGTTCCCGATCCCGTTCCCGTTCCTAGTACGTTATCTGACGCGTGAGTAGGCCCGTTCCTGTTCCCGTTCCCGTTTTTTCCCGATTCCAGATCCCGGTCCCGTTCCCGATCCTGATCCCGATCCCGTTCTCGTTCCTAGTACGTTATCTGACGCATGAGCAGGCCCGTTCCCGTTTTATCCCTATTTTTTTTCACAGGAACCATCCCTGGCATGATCACAATAAGTCCTGAAAGTTTCATCGCGATCGGTTGAGTGGTTTAGGAGCCTATAAGAGACAGACAGACAGACAGACAGACAAACAGACATTCATTTATATATGTACATATATATAGATTTGCAAACGTGCTAGAATCTCGTGTGACTAATCATTCGATATTTCAATTGGTTTTGATTAGTGTAAACTACATACATACTTCGTTACTTTACTGAGTGACCCATCGAAAATGTCATGCTCGTGAAAGCTTAGTGATTAGTTAAATCAATCATTTATAGGCGGCATAGAAGGTGATACGAATTTAAACATTCATTTTTGTCTATAATGTATAGGTATTATAATTTCATTCAGACTGTATTTAAAAATACAAAACATTGTACATAAATATATCGCATTGGTTTAATATTCATTTTGTAGGTAGATACATGTTTGAGAGTTTTTCTTTTATGTACTATTTTTTTATCTCCGAATTTTTCGTGAAATGTTTTTCAGAATATGTCCACTATAGACTGTGACAGATCCCCGAGGCTTTAGTGACATAATCTAAATTGATATCTTAATTGGATTTTGATTGATTGGTTTATTTACTAAAGGTTAACTCATATAAGCGATGCATTGCTGTATAAATACATAAATATGGGAACTTCTGGAAATTATTTGACAATGGAAGCATGATGATGTTACATATAAATACATAAATATAATACCTAGATTAGTATTGACCAGCACAGTACAAAGCTCGCGCAGCTTACAGTGCGACCGGAAGTAGGTTCGAATGCAAATGTTTCGCTTTGTTGCATACCGTGACGTCCGTAAGAAATCCGGCAATCGGAGTTTCTCGGAATTATTGCTGAAACGTCTGAAACGATCCGTCGTGATAACACGAACGAGCAAATCCGCTAGACTGGAATATATTTGATGATTTAGCAGACGGAAATGCACGATAGTAACACTATGTATGTATTTCGCGTGCGTGTATGTGTAGAAGTGCACAACGCGATCGTTTGAGAACAAACGTAAACACAAAATTAAAAGTTGCAAACGAAAAATTCAATGCGAGCGAACGCGAAGTTTTTAAATTGTAGAACACGATTTTGAAATGTCTCAAAAATGAGCAAACTCTCGAACGGAGGAGTTTTCGAAGCTCGTAAATGCATTTGATTACTTGAGTGAATTATTCGGTTTGTACGCCGGTATATTTTATTCGATCTTTACTTCGATTCGATTTTCTGAAAATAAATATTTATTTCAAAAGCTTACAAACAATCACAAGTGTGCGGGGAGAGCGAAAGTGTGAATAAACGTTTCCGACATGCAAGCTCTAGTTAACCACTAGGGTGTATGTATTTCGATTCATATTATACGGAAAAAACCTATTAAGGGGGTAGTTTAAGCGCTTATTAAAATGACCGGAGCTCTCGAAAGTAAAAACAATTACGTCTAGCGTACTCGTGCACGATATAATATGTGATTCTTATTAATAAAAATGAATCGATGTTTAATAATAATTGTATTCAGCTGTAACTATCTATGGCTATATACAATTCGTTTGATTAAATAAAGTGTGTATAATTTATATTTAAGGTTGAATTTTTTTTATACTATAGAAATAAATATACATACTTTCTAACTTGACGGTAATAAATAACCACAAATAAACGCAAACTCATAATCAAGAAGTCACGATTCGGAATTCCTGTGCGACATAAAAAATGATCAAAAGAAAAACGGGATTGTGAGGAAACACGCGAAATTGAAACTTGTTTTTAATTTAATTTTCTGGAAAACACTCGTAGGTAGTTAACTTTGAATAAAAATTCGTCGGATTTCTAAATTATCGTAATGATTTTCGAGAGTTGGAATTTTATTGCAGTACCAAATGGCTTACGGGAAACGAAACGAAAATTTCTGGCGAAGCACATTTTTTTATTTTTTTATTTATCGAGACGTCATCACCGGTTCTGCGAAGATCGAGCCTATCGTTCCCAAACATCCATCACCGTTGATAAAGCGAAACTGCGATGTTGACCAAACATCAATCTAGTGTCGACAAAGGCCCTCAGCATAAAGGGAATACACAAGCAAATAGTTTTTCGTCTGCGGTCTCCGATCCCAATGGTAATATGGGGGTCGGGGGGCCCCTGGGGACCCTGAGGCTGCGGGAAATGGGCGCCCCTGCCCAAACGACATTATTTGAGGTCGAACGGAAATAACGATTGAAATGCTCCAATATCTATGTATATATACATATGTACATATAAGTTTACAAACCAAAAAATTTAAATATCGTAGCTGTAATGCATACATTGAACTCTATTAGATGTATGTATATGTATGTATGTATGTACATACATTAGGGTGGAGCGACGATGTATGGAACTTTTTTTTTTGGGATATTTATTTTGTAATAGTTCTAAAAAGTTGCCTCTACATACATCATACCCCTTCTGTCCAAAAAAATCTGCTTAATTTTAAAAGTTTTTCTGGTCTCCACCAGCACTTTTATCTTAACACTTTTGAAATGAAAATTTGTATGAAAATTTCCAATTGATTGTTTATTTTTACTATTCATACTTACTTTACTCGTACATACTTATATTTACTCGTGTGCCTCCCTCCACCGCGCTCACAAATTCACACTTATTTGAATAATTCAAGGAATCCGTAAATAAATTAGATTTTTTTACAAAAAAGTACCTACTTATAATATTCAATTTGATGAGCATGTTATCTAAAAATTTGTATTTTGTGTTCAGATTTCGAAATTTATAGGCAAATTTTCATTTTTCGCCTTCAGGTAGAGGCCTGAAGATATATTCACAGATTTTTTTCAGTATTTTTACGAGAATACGGATGATACAATGAAACTTTTGGTAGGTATTACAATGCCAATTTTTAATTTTTACAATGTCGCTCCACCCTAATATATTGTTAGAACAACTTTTTAAACAGCGTTTGAACGTTTAAAGGTTTCACTGCATACTATAGATTTCACTACCTTTTATCATCGTTTCGTGCATTTGACGTTTAGCTTAGGTATACGAGCTAAAACTACATCCTGCCACCAGTACCCACGATAAACTAAGCTCAATAGAGAATGCTTTTATAAACTATTCTGAGTAATCAGTGGATTTTTAGTTCCACGATTTAATGTTAAAATCTATTGTGATGTATATTAATTATAAATAAATCGTTGTCATGAGTTGAATTTGGGATCACTTTGTGCATTGTATCAGTTTGTTACATTTTAATACACTATCGCTGTCAGTCATAAGTTTGCATTGACTTTGGATTGCGTGCTGTTGACCCCCATTGAAATGAACCTTAATCCCTGTGATAAATTATTCAGCAAATCCTGAATGGATTCCGAAAATTGTTTGATTAATACGAACAATTCTCGAACGAAATCGCCCCTTGGAGTGTGTTGCGTTTTAATAAGAAGGCAAACATTAAAATTTTGCTATCATAATTATGCGTTACGCGTTAAATGATTTATTTGGCCATTTTTCACTTGACTGTTTTTTCACAACGGGCAGCTAAAAGAAAAGCGATTCATTACTTCTTTTGTCTCGCCTGTTTTTACTTACATATTTGTGGCTTTATTTATCCGGTCCACTCGTATTTTGTTGCGGCGACGCGACGTCACACTCGAGTTTCCGAAACGAAATACAATTTATTAAGTATATAATTTTTCCTGGAAAAACAAACAGCAACCGTATCCGTATTATTCGCGGGTGAAACGTCGGCGCGTCGGCATTAATTTAAATAGATAAAAACGCGCACAATAAGAACGCTAAATTACGCAAATTGCTTGTTAAATTAATTCCTTTAATCCTTTAACATCTTGTTCGCATTTATAATACAAAAACCTTCTCTAAAAATAAATCCATTAATCCGAACAAAGCACAGCCACAACCGTCTGCAAATCCATTATATTGCCGGAGAAAATAATGCGTACCAAAATTGCGTTCACTCTATTGAGATACACAACTTTGACCGTGCAAATATTAAAATTTAATAAAAAATCTCTAGTAGTATAATAATGAATCTGAAATGACTAAATTCGGATCGACAATCGTGCCTAAGTCGTAATTATACGTCGTCTGAATGAATATCAAGTATGTAGATACTCACTGAAGATTCAGTAGGGAATCTGGAGCTCGGAGTCCGGTTCGGCTATCCGGTAATTGTCGTCTATCCGGCACTTGCAAATCAGTACCGGATCGATTTCCAGAAGTGCGACAATTGATATATGCGGGTACACGGTTTGAATTTACCGCTCGGTCCGTTATAATACCGATCCGGTTGCGGATAATCCGGAAATAGGCACACATACATATTATGAATGTTGGAGCCGATTCTATAGGTATTGTTCTGTACATGTATAGGTACTGCAAACTGGCAGCGTGATATTTTCATTAATATTCTAAATGTTCAGTTTGTCGTCGAATGTCCGACATTGTTACACAGTGAAACAGTTATTTTAGGCTAGTTATATACTGTGTGAAATTTTAATATCTCAAGGGTTTTACTTTTGGATCATTTCTACAAAGGAAAGTAATAATATTGAATTCCGGTGATTCTAAACGGTACGAAATCGTCTGTTTGACTTTCAGTCGAGTTAACCGTTTTGAGAGTTTACAGTCTGGTTGTCGAGTAACGACGGTGCTATTTTAAAGTTTATGCAAATCGGTATTCGACTGAGGAGGACTTACTTCCTCACGGACGACTTTGTGGCACTGTGAGGAGGTCATTAGGATTTGACGATCTGTGTCCCAGCCGTTCTAGTACTAAAATTTCCTTATGCTAAATGACGAAGTTCTATTTACTGCTCCACCTATGTTAACAAACTCGTTTTAAACTACATATAAAAAGATTGCAATGGGTTAAGTTTAATCACATCAAATGTTGTACATTGTACATTATTTGTAGTCATACTACGTGTCACAAATTGAAAATCAAAATAAAAGTTTCCCATTAATATAGTTTTACATACTTTAAAATGTAATAAAAAAGTTATGCCGAAACCAGGGATCGAACCAGGGACCTTTAGATCTTCAGTCTAACGCTCTCCCAACTGAGCTATTTCGGCTTATAGTATTGTGTGATTTATTTGTGATCGTATACGTATACGGTTAATTGTCGCAATTACAAGGTTATTGCGAATACGATAATAAAAATTTACACGTATTTGTTTATCAAAGCGTTAAGATGATTTTTTTAACTCATAAAGACAATCGTAATTTTTTTAGCGAGTGAATTATAATTTTAATTAAAAAATGCTTTATACTCAATGTTGTCCCGTTTTTTTCATATTATTTATTTATTTATTTACAGAAACACCCACCTTGACATAATAGATCCCCAAATCGTCATGGTGGGTAAATTATAAAAATAATACACATATAAGCATAATAAAACATAATAAAAACATTGTAAAAACACAATAAAATCATAATACATAATATGTACACAATGAAGTAATATTACTATATTACTTCATTATGTATGAATAATTTAATTTAAAAATAAAATAATAATATTTTATTTTCAAAAAAATAGGGGAACCAGTAAGGATGTTTGTTCTCGCTTTGGTTACCTGAAACAATGGAAGAGTGCGAGGTTAACGAAAGCATATGGGAGCCCACAGCCAGTGGCGTAACTAAAAAAAATTGCAATGCATGCAAAAGTTACCAAAAGGGTCCCCCCTAATTTTTTTTGTTACTAAAATGAAATTGATGAACTTTCGAATATTAAATGTCCTTCCTCGCCTATGAATTTGCAAATTCTTCGATCATATCTTTCATTTTGTAAGCATCTTCATGTTCAATTGTTAATATTGCAAGCCTGGATTGACTGGTCGAATTTCTTTTATAGTCTTTTATTAATTTTAATTTGTTAAATGTGCGTTCTACACTAGTGACAGTAACTGACAAAGTGAAAAATAACAAAAAGACCGTATACACTTCAGAGAATTCGCTTTCCACACAATTGTACTTTGAAATTAACAAGTTCGAAGTTTTATGGACATCGTTGCATTAAGATCGTTTCTTAATAACGTAGTCACTTAAATCATTTGAAAATCTAAATTTTCAGGATATTTTTTTTTAAGCATCGAGCACTGATTTAAAATGTCCACATCTGACATCTTAACAATTTTATCAGGTTCAAAAAAACTGAAATATTTTTTAATTGTCTGCATTCCAATAAAACATTCATTTATTTGTAGTATATGTAATCTTATCAATAATGTTATAAATTACTTCAACTTAAAATAATTGTTCTTCGTTTTGAAAACAATAATCACTCAACTCGTCAAAATCTCGTTTGATTATTTTTTACCTTTCATTTGGAAATCAATGAGCGCTTCAGAGGCATGACAATTTATGAGAATTTTTATTCAAGTTTACAGTTTTGTATGAATTGATTTTTTTGGCTTTATTTATTATTTATTATTGATTTCCTTGAGAATAATTTTTTTCTTGAAAACATAACAACCCCTGGGCCCCCCTGACCCCAGGGGTCCACAGGCGCCGCATACATACTTCCGCGTTATATGTACATACATACCTACATACATATGTATGTATGTAGTAGTTACACCGCTGCCCACAGCTTCATCTCCTCTAACACTGACGAATTGTATATCTCGCCTCTGATTAATTTACAGAAATGAGACACGAGAAGAATATCTCGAGAAGACAGAGCACTACAACCCAAAGCTCACTGTACAAATGCAATGGGATACAGCAAGGAAGGGATAATAGAGATAACGTAAAAACTTCCTCTGCCCTCTTTCGATCCGCAGAGAGTGTGTTACTTTCCTGGGACTTTATATTAAGGAACCAGATTCTAAAATGCTAAAGACTAAAGCGTTATAAAGAATACGCAATACCCTCATATTATTAAATTGATGAGCATTACGCATAACGAATCCCAGCATCTTTGACAAACTTTTATTACAAACATTAGAAATATGAAATATCAAATGTAATTCTGAGATCCTTAGTAATGTAATTCTGAGATTCTGAGATCCTTAATTCTGAGAGCTTAGATAGCATTCTACTCGAGTTAGTCCCACCGAGATCATATTGAAACAATCTGGGCGTAGAAGAACGTGAATAAGACACTACATATGTACATATATGGCGTTTATTGACGCTGAAAGGTAAATGCTTGTCAGTTGTCCAATTCCACAACGAATTTAAATCATTCTGTAAAACCACGGAGTCATAAGGTATTTCCAATAATACTGAAAATCTTAAGATCATCGGCATATATAAGCGGTTCTCAAACTGGGGTCCGCGGTCCCCTGGGGGACCGCAAAGCGGTTTCAGTGGGACCGTGAGAGATGAACGAATAGTTATACTATTTATATTTTTATAATTATAGCATGTAACATTTCTTGGGATATATTATCCCAACGGTATTATATGGTGTGTTATGTGCGGCCCATTTCTCCTTCTATATTTCTATCAACCTGGCACTGCAAGAAAAATATATCACAGTGCTCCATTGTCACGAAAAATTGACAGCTTTCAAAATGAAGCTCGAACTATGGCATGTAAAGTTACAGAAGAAGAACTTTGTCCTATTTCCCCAGCTGAACATATATTGATTAAAATGAGCTTAACGTCGATGACGATATCCTTGAGGTGATGGAAACATCATGATTGTATCAATTTTTAGCGATGAAATTTCTCACTATTTTCCTGACCTACCAGAATTTGAAAAATACCATCGATTTATCAATAACCCGTTTGTACTCTCCATTAGTGATCTGCCTTCGGAGGACAATTTAATTCAAGAACAGTTTATTGACTTAATAAATGAAGGGGGTGCAAAACATGTTTTCCGTTAAATGTGTCGTAGTAATTTTTGGATTGAAATGGCACAGTCCACCCCTGATGTTGCAAAGATGGCTCTTAAGAGCGCTGATTCCATTCTCAACCACCTATGAATGTGAGACGGCTTTTTCCACACTACTTACTCTCAAAACAAAATCTCGAAACAGATTAGACGCGACAAATGACACGAGAGTTCATTTGAGTTCAAATGAACTGATTCAGGCAAAGCAGATGCATCCATCCCATTAAATTATAACTTAAATTTAATGACTAAGATGTACCTCATATTTTCTGAATAAATAATGGTTTTCAAAAAAAGCAGCCTATACGCAGTGTCGCACCGTGGGTATGTGGCACCCTTTTCATGAAATAATATTGATTATTTTAATTTTTAATAAAAGGGTCCGCGAGCCATCGAACAATTTTTAAAGGGACCGCCACGCAAGAAATTCTAAAGAAGTTTGAGAACCGCTGGCATATATCAATAAACTAGAACCAGAAATCATCGTGTTGATATCATTAACAAACATCAAAAACAGCAATCCCTGAGATACACCAGAAGAGGTGAAATACTCGTCAGAATAATTAACGTACTGCCGACGATTACTAAGGTAAGAGATAAAGAAGGTGAGATTATTTGAAAATCGAAATCAGCCAACTTTCCAACTAGTAACGCATGATCAACTTTATTGATTGCTTTTTCAAAATCAGTATGAACTACATCATGCTTTTAACAAAAGATTTGCAAATCTTATAGAATCCGAAATCGGATAAGAGTCATATCTCCATACCATATGTAGATTTTTACACAAAAATTTCGTTTATTTTGAAGTGAATCTGACCCCGCGAGCGTCGTTTTTGGGTTGAAATCGGTTACTGGTGTGAGGCCTTAACACCTTACGACCCGCACTAGGCCTCTCATTAAAGCAATTAGGCCGACCAAAAGGATTTTTATTCAACGCTTTCATCGTGCAGGTGTAGGAGCTGATCCCGACGTGTTAAAAATATAATCCCGTCTGGAATGCTGATCCCTTTATTGGCCGACCCTCACAAAAAGGTAGCTCGTCCAGAAAAAAAAATACGTAGTTTTTTTTTTTCTCCCGAATAAATTAGTCGTATATATTCCGATGTTATTATAAACGTCTCGGTTATACGGAAGGCGGTGTTGATCCTTTTTTTATTTTATTTTATTTTTTCACGTATCAATTTGATTACTATGCGGGAGGATACTCACGTAAATATGTGCATCTATTATGCGTCTGTCGGTTACGCTTATCAACTTATCTCGAATTACAATCTTGGAGCGTTTATATGGTAATGAATTTTCAATATTTGTGATTAGTCCACCCGGCGAGCATTTTCATACGATATTTTATCGATTGGTTTACACAAATATATCATAATTGTAATCGAAATGAATGAATGAATGAACTAACTACAAATTACACACATGAGAGAACGTTCACATAAATACTAGGTAGGTACTGTACCGTAGCAGTTTCGTATTCCCCGGTATTAATATCTCATTAGACGAGGGCTCGTATCACTGACCTGTGATTCTGTTAGTTAACGAAATGCTAGTGCGAGATAACTACATTCGGAAGCCGCAATATGAAGTGTCTCGCCTGCTTTACAATGCCGAATTCCTTATGCAACAATAAGCATATGTTTACGGGTTAGGTAGGATGTGGCCATGGCGACGGCTACGCCAGAAGCAATGGTTTTGTCGGAATATAACCGTGTAGCATCCTGTCGACATAAAGCTTCGTCACTAATGACGTTCGCGAGCTTTTGCGGCGAGCTTTACAATCCCGGACGCTCACATTATGGCGCGTTAGTTAACGGATAAGCGTCGTTCGGCGTTCCGAAGCTCGATTATTATAACGATACGGGTTGGGATCATCCGACGATATCGCATCCCAAATGCATACGTTTTAATGGTTCACATTGTACGCATTTGAAAATCGTATATACACTCACAAAAATCACTAAAAACTCAAGTACACTGTCGGAAAAGATATGTACATACATCCATAAATGTATATGCGAGCAGGTTGACTAATCCAGCGGTCGCCAACCTTTCGGACCTCACGGACCACTAAACTCGAAATCTCGAATCCCGCGGACCACTACCATGATTTTTTCCATAAAAATAACATTCTAAATATGAAATGATAATTACACTTGTTATTTCTAAAAAGTTGGATATCACCTTATAATGATAGAAAAATTATAATAAATAAACAATATATTCATTATTCATTATGAAAACTGCCAGTTGTGACGTATGGATGTGAAACTTGGATGCTAAATTCAAGAATGCTACGTAAGATCCAGTGCACACAGAGAAGCATTGAAAGATGTATGCTTGGTATAACAAGAAGAGATCGTAAAAGGAATATATGGGTAAGAACTATGACCAAAGTGGCAGATATAGCGGAACGTGTGAACAAGTTAAAGTGGTAATGGTCTGGACACATAGCGAGAAGAATGGATGGCAGATGGACGCGAAAAATACTGGAATGGTATCTGAGAGGATGTGAAAGAAAGCAAGAGAGACCTTGTGGAAGATGGGCTGATGAATTGAGAAGAATGGGTGGAGTCAGTGGATGCAGATTGTTCAAGACAGACAGAAATGGAAGAGGATTTGAGAGGCATTTATCCAGCAGTGGATGGTGAACGGCTGAACATGATGATGATTATGAGAAATGCGGACCACTAAAATTCTCTCGCGGACCACCGGTTGGCGACCGCTGGGCTAATCTAATCTATGTTTCAATCAATTCGTTGAAATTTGATAGTTGTAGGTAATAAGACACTTTGAAAGATACGTACTATTTCATTAAATGCTTTAATACTAATAAACGCTATTGTAAGACAAATTAATTCGTCGCAACTGTAAGCCCCGAACGTTCGCATTATATTTTCGAGTAAATGTTTATCGTGCGCACTCGATTCGTTGGCCGATTTGAATTTAAGATTTTCGCCGTTGAGAAAATGCGAAACGAATATCGTTGCCGGATAATTTTCCGCATTATTCATTCGTAGCATCTCTACATCCGCTAAGTTAACCCCCCATCCTACCCCAACCCCTGTCGCCGTTGTTCCGGCGACGATAAAAAAAAATGGAATGAAAAAAAAAAACAGTATATAAGGTATGTAAAAATTTCCCCGGCTCGCGCTCATTATGTAAATTATCAATGTGCGTATTTATTATTTCGCGTCTTCCGGGAAATTCTGAAAATGACAGATTTCGAGTGGCCGGGGACTTCCGTGGTTCACGACGATTACTCACCGATGACGACACGCGCAGGCGTTACGATTTTTACACACTTTCAGTTTCCTCTCGAATTACGAAGAACGAACGAAGAGTGTACTGTTCAATTATCATATCTTTATTCGCTTCGAAACAAGCGAAAATTTTCCGTCGAATTTAAATGCCCGCGAAGTTTTCCGCATATTGATGTTCGAAACGAGCTCTTGGTTATTCATGGCATTCGCTGCTTTTGACGTGTGAGTGTGTATAATTATGTGCATATATACATACATACATACATACATATGTACATATAAGTCTGTACATGTACATATACATATGTATGTGCGTTTACCTACTGTTATAAAGCGTCCACAGGCAGGGCACAGTGCAGTGGCGTCAAAACTGTGACGTTGGGAAAATTAAGTTTTGCAAAAGCTGCTGGCTGAGTATACATATGTACGTATGTAATCTATGTATGTACCTATGTATACAATGTACATTGTACATTGTACATACTGTGACTCTGCCAATATATATTGTATGTATATATGTATGTACATATGTATGCATGTACAACTAGTGTCGATTCAATATATTCAGCGTTTCATTTTGGTAGTGTGATTTCTGATTACTCAGAATATACTGTTTTTGTACCAAGAATATCACCAAGCTTTTAATTTTTTGAACAATAGAAAATTTAATGCAAGCTTGTACTGAATAATGATAATTACTGTTGAAATGCACTTTCGTTCAGTCAAAAGGCGCAACGACGAGTTCAGAGTGCTGAAATTACTGTTAAAAATATAGGTATATTCATAAAAGTCGACCTGAAATTAAAAGCACATCAAAGGGGAGCGAGCTCGCAACACTTTCAACGGGAACAGTTTTCGTTGATTCGACTTCATTTCTATGTATGGGCGCGGGCTAATTTTGCGCGACCGCGGATTGCGCACGAATATTTAATTACTGCAGAAATTAGCAACGTGAAAGTTTTCAGTTGTCACGAGTTGCGTCGACAAAAGTTCAGCTTTTCCGACTCAAACATCACGAAATGATAACAAATTTTAGCGAACGCCCGTCGTCTCTGTGCAATGGGCGAGCGTACATTCGCGAAGTGCCTCGTTTGCTCGACACGATTTGCATATTCGCGAATTCATTGTTCCAACGATTGCATGTCTGGATTGGGTTAATTTTTTAGTCATCGGCGTTAAAAGGTAAAATTAATTGATAAAAATAAAAAGAATGGTATGCCGAAACCAGGGATCGAACCAGGGACCTTTAGATCTTCAGTCTAACGCTCTCCCAACTGAGCTATTTCGGCTTGTGGTAGTGGTCGATTATATTGCAAACACACATTCATTATTTTTTGCAATTCAAAGGTTATCGCATGCGTATTGTGTTATCGGTTAATTATATATTTTTTTAATATTGCAATAATTAAACTTATTGTGTTGTAGAATAAAAACAATCGAAACTATGTATTTTACAGATTAAAATAATTGTTTAGGTACTAGAACTAATCGTATCTACTAGTTGATAAATATTATAAATAATTAACATTAAGTAAATAATTTTTTTTTGATAAAGGTTAAAGGTTATCATAATAATTTACTTACACTTTTTAGTTTAGGCAAAACGTTTTAGTATAAAAATTGATGAAAATTTGTATTTATGTGGTGAAATGAATAATTTATTAAAAAGAATAAGAAATGTTTCACTTCGATTTAATGTAAAATAAACAATTGCCAAGACCCGGATTCGAACCAGGAACCTTCAGATTTATAGTCTGATGCTCTTCCAACTGAGCTATCCTAGCTATGTGATAACGTTTCAAGTAAATAAACTACCTTAAATTTAATTGAAATCAATATTTTTTTATTAACGATGAATGGATGATCCGTTCTGGAAAAAGTGAAATACATTTGTAGAAGAACAAAACTTTTCAGTAATCAAATTCACTCATGGACACTTTCAAATAAATATCTAGTTAAATTTAATCACAACATTATGTACAAACTTGTTTCAAAAGTTTGTACATAATATTCAGTTAGCAAAATTTATTTTTAAAAGGGAAAAGTGTAATATGAATATTTGACGTGGCCATCATACAATTTTTCCAACGAATTACATAGCTACTTAGGCCCGTAACGCACGTGGCAGCCTGGCTGCGCGGCCATGGCCGCGGCGGCCACAACGATGTTAGGAAATGTATGTGGCTGCCTGTTTGACAACGCACTGAGGCAGCCAGGAAACTCTGGCCGCGCGGCCACAGGTACCGGCTCCGATACGCAGCAGCCAAACAGGCAGCCACTGGCCGCCGCGGCCAACACGAGATGTATTTAACAAAGCAAATGTATGTGGCTGCCTGTGCGATGCACGCACTAGCAGCCTGGCTGCTCGGCAGCCAGTCAATTCACGTTTGCCATTTCTGAATAAACAATTCCAATGTGCACCGTGGGAAATTTTTCGTAAAAGAGCTGTCACTTGATTTTTTTTGTTGTTGTTATTATTAGTTGGTTCGATAAAGTGCTCCGAATATCATTTAGCTTTGACTGTTCGTCAGCCAGTCGAGTCACGTTAGCCCCGCGGAAAGAACAAATTTTTGTTTTCGGATGTTCAAATTTTTGCTCGGATGTTTTCGAAGATCTTTATAGTAAGTATGAAATAAGCCTTTTGATTGACGTTCCTGAAGCAGAGGATGAATCCAGTACTTACTTTTTGCTTTACGTTTCTTTTCATTTAGAAAATACAAAATAACTGCGTCTTCGACATCCATCTTTCGCGAATGAATCACTGACACTGGCGTTCTGGCTGCCGCTCTGGCTGCTTGAACTGGGTGCACGTTTTTCTGGCCGCGCATCCAGGCTGCTACGTGCGTTACAGGCCTTAGAGTACATACATATGTATGTACATAGTTATGTACATACATACCTATGTATGTAATATACATATGTATACATACATTTAAGTAAATATTAATACTTTCAATTTCAATATTTCAATCAAATTTACATATCTCAGATTTATTCATTTGATCATTGTAAAGTAGCAAATTTAATATTACAATGATTAAAAAACTGAAATCGTTGAATTTAAAATCAATTTTTGGTTGGTGGAAACTTTTCAAAATGTTATTGATAGTTTTTATCTTTCTCACTGATGCTCGTCCTTTTTGGATAAAATCAATCTCACGGACAATGTTCAGGGATGGCACTCTAAGCAAATAGTATTATTCAGACGAACATTTTACTCTGTATTACTAATAGAAAAACTTCAAAGTATACTATACATTATGTATGTATGTACATACATAGGTCCTAATTCAATTGGAAGTCTTCTCGCTAGTTTTTACAGATATGTTCAATTGTTCATACATACATAGTGTACCTATCTATGTATGTATATATCATAAGATCTATGCTCTGTAGAACATGACGCTTTCGCTTCGATTCCACACCCGTCAATCCGGCATTGTTGCGTTATCGTAATTGCTTTCTGAACACGAGATGTCTCGTAAATTCACTTAAGGCGCGAGTCGACAACTATCTATCGGAGAGCGAAACCGACTTCACATCCAATATACTGGTATAAAGTAAACACCACGAATGGATTCTAATTTCGTTGCGCTTATTTGATAAGCTTCAATTGCTTTCAAGTATTACTCTTCATTCCACGAATTATTATAGTGAAGACTGAGCTATTCTAATACAGCTCTATAGGTACTTACCAACTTCGTGAAAAATCATCGAAAAAGTCTGAAGATATTCTTCGAAGCGAGAGGTGGAAAAGAGGTTGGCGTAATCCGAGATTATCCGGCATAAAAAGAATATCGCTCGATTTGACTTCCGAAAATCCGAGTTGATCCACTTCGTTGAAAATCTCGATTCGCAAAAGAATAAAATAAAAAGTAACAATAATTCAAAGAAAAACATTTCTGCGTGTATGTTTTTATCTTATATAATTTTATGCGTGCATAAAATAATGCGTATGCGCGAATAGACTAAGCTGAGCTCTTTTTTTTTTATCGAAAAATATATTTCTTTTTCATTGTACATATTTTATTTTCGATCGGCTTTGTATTTTTATTAGATCTTCGAGTATCTTCTATATACATACATATATATTCTATAATAAATATCCATTTTATTCAGAAACGGATAATATTATTTTTATATTAAACATTAAATTTTATTACATTTTTCGTGAATGAAAAAAAAATACATTTGCGGAAATAATCATACATTTGATAAAAAAAAATTCGGGTGTGGCCAACCCATGACTTTATCCATATATTTGAGGAATACAAAGAGTAACGAAATTATTTTTTTATGTACGTCAGTAAATAAAACGCATGCACACCACCACACCAACCAAAATACATACATACATACATATATATCATGAAATTACTGTGTTGAGTGCGCGCGCGTATGTAAAATACGATCTTCGGCATATGTATATTTAAATAAGAAAAACTACAACTTTCGGTCGGCGGATTGTGATCAAAACCTTATCAACTCTTAAATTTTGTATGGAAATTACAAATATAAATTTTCGACTTGATCAATGGAGCAGTTTCTGAAATATTCTGTGGTAAACTTTTCGACAAAAAAAAAAAAAAACCCCTACTTCCGGTTGACTGATTTTAATGATTTATTTTTTCGTAATTAGCAATTTTTCTCAGGACTACAATATTACAATATTGTGACGATACTATATATTTAAAAGGCCGAAAAAAATAAAAAAACAAAAAATCGTTCAAGAATAAACTGCCACTTCTGTCAGATGGATTTTGACCAAAATCACAGTATCTCTTACGGCTAACGTGAAAACTATAGAAAATTTCAATATCGATTAGGCAGTTGAAAATTCGGTTGACTAATTTTAATGATTTAAATCGCCTTAAAATTACAACCGTAGAATATGGTGACGATATTATTATTTAAAAGGCCGAAAAAATAAAAAAAAAAAATTTTCGTTCAAGATTTGCCATTTCCGGTAGTCAGATGTTGACCAAAATATCTCTTACAGCTAACGTGAAAACTATATATGTATATGAAAATTCGACAAAATCGCCGGTGCATATTCTGTGGTAAAAGAATTTTTTGAATTTTCTACAAATTCCGGTTGACTGATGTTGTCCAAATTCCTTATGGCTCTCACACCATACGTGAAAATAATAGATATGAAATTTCAGCTTGATAAACTTGTTAGTTTCGTAGAAAACACACATACAGGCACACACATACATAAGTACACAGACATACAGACATTTTTTAGAAATCATGAAAACGTGATCAGGGGATACTCATACAAATCAGTCAAAATCTCGAGGTCGAATTTTCGCACGATCACAATACTTTATCCGATTAGGATAAAGTAAAAATCGCAGTGTGTAGCCGCTACTCACTATAGAAGTAAAACCTTTTTGCAATTTAAAGCAAGTGCGATGTACAAGAAGGAATACAGATGTGAATGTGAAAGAATTGTGTACACAAATGTGATTTTAAACGCTCGCCCACTGTTTTCACTGCTACCTGAAGTCTAGCCGAGGAGTGGGGGTACCCGCTGACCGCTGGCCGTGACTGGTTTTCATGTTGTGCCACGCTTCGATGACACGTGTTTACTAAACTGAGGGGTGGTGTGGGGGTGCGGGCGTGGGTGAGGAGCGTGCGGGGCGGGGGGATATGCGTGACCACTTATCACTCGCTCCGTTTGTATGGAACGTTGGATGAACCGTTTTTACTCTACCGAGCGAAAAGAAGTTTTACTTAAATAATAACGATACCGAGTTTATTTTATAGTCATATTTACTACATTATTCCGTTTTCCTTATATGAAATTTAAGAAGTTTCAATGCCAATGGTTGCATAGCCCTGAAATGGGACAAGCAGTACGCTTGGCTGGCGCCTGAGCATATTTCTTATCGTCGGTTGCAGGGCTAGGGAGCTGGCTGCATCCAGGAAGATCTATTAAAAAATTGCACATGTCAATCTGTGCATCAGGGGTGGCAGTAGAGGGGTGGGATTCCCTCGGGGAGCTTTTGAAATAAGCGGCAGCCGTTAAAGCTTCAACATTGAGATTTTACCTCATCCATTTTTATGTCAGATCCTCGACCGTACACACCACTTGGAGATTTAACACTCACCATAATTTACATTCACGTCAAAACGTTGAATGTTGAAAATTTTTCCTAGTTTTCTAGAATAATTAAATGCATTCATCAACGGGGTTTGAAATGAAAATTCCAAAACAAAATATCAAATTTTTCATTCAAAACACGGCCATTGTATTGTTAGTGTGTTTTTATATTTATTTTAACACCCATCGCATCGCCACGTTCAATTTCTTAGCACCAAGTGTTTTTACTACACGTATTTTTACCAGATGCATTCAAATGCATAATATTGTACAACAGTCAAAAAGGAAGCGAACAAAATTACAATCATGTTACATACTATGTATCAATATATAAAAATAATTTCTATTGATAATCGTTATGACATAATATAGGTATGATTCTTAATGCATACAAAGCTGTATTTAACAATATTTACTAAAAATGTAAGGCTATTTACATTAAGCTAACCAACAGATCTAAGAACACAAAGATCCAGAGGCAATAACAGTGTTTATCCAGATCTAATCCAATAACTGTAGTCCGTAATTCCTATAATGTAGTATTTGTAAGTGGGTGAAAATACCTTTGTTAAATGATATTTCAGCTGTTTCTATAACAACAGAGCAATAATGCAAAATTACACACATAAATAAGCTTATTGATAGTTTTAAAAAAAAATTGAAAGCTTTTTTATAAAAGCTTATTAAAAAAAATTTCGACAATCTAAAAATTCGACAATCTACATATTTCACTACATTCAGAATTAAAATAAAATCAGTGTGACACAATACGTATGTCACACTTATAATCGATTGCAACACACCTCCCAATTAAAGGTGTGTTGCAACTGATTCTGAATAAATTGGTGAATTTAAATTAGATTTTTTTTCTGGTTGCACACGAGTTCTTCCATATAGGATGAAGAGCAGGGACACTCAAGAGAAGTCGGCAGCCCGTTATAGCGCCAATATAGCCGTTGCACGGTGACTGCGAACGGTGGCGAAATAAGCAAATCCTGGCAGATCATAATGGCCACGCGGCCCCTTTCTGAATTTGCATGGTAAGGGACCTGATTTTGAATTCTTCTTCACTATCTCGATATCGTAGTCGTTGTCGCCTCTGCAATTCCTTTCATCGGTGTGAAAAGAAGACGCCCGGAGCCTTCGAGCGAGCATCTCGCCGTGAAAATCAACGAGAAAATGCGAACAAATAAAAATGTACACTAGTATTGCAACACTAGCAATCGTAATAATAAACAGCAGCACGTATGATTTTCTCAAACTGAGTTTTGTAAATCACATTTTCCTTTTATCCCATCCAAATTTCATTAACGCATCCCCCTCACTGAATTCTAACATTGGAATTATTCTTCAGTTGATTGGTCGTATTTTTACGCGAGGAATTTAAAATAATGGTTTGCGCAGTTGAATACAAAAACGATCGATACGAACTTTGCGCAGTTTATAAGCCGATTGACGGTTTTTAAAATAGCAGAAAAGCTCTCGCAAAAGCTCCGTCTCCGACGGCTCAATCAATCAATTAGTGTTAGACGTGGCGCGCGTACACTCCGATTTCAGACCGAAATGGCTCGTGCATATTGAATGCAAGTGGATGCTTATATATTTGTTCATATATTTATGGTGATATATTCACGGTGCATTGTCTTGCATCCGATTTCAACCGGCAAAGTGAGGGGCGCCAGGCGTCTCGGATCAAATTCATCCCCAATGATTGACACATCAATTTGCTCGAAGCGTCTATGCGATACGATTATAACTATTATTGTAGATACTATATAACATATAAACATACATACCACATGCCATACATAAACATGCCACACTATATAATATATAAACATACATATGTACATATTATGTTGTATTTGTACTGAAATAACATTCATTCGGGTACACTTAAGCTCTCACCCTTTTACACAAACACATTTATCTTCTACATATTTATATTAAATTTTATTCACAATATTCGGAGTAACCGCACACTAAGCTCATTAACAGTGCGGTGCATGCAGTTGTCTCGCTATATAATGCATTTGCGACCGCTAAACTGTGATGCAATTTATGCGCATCCACACAGTACATACATACATATGTATGTACATACATACGTGTGATCGTTCTAACGTTGAATCATTGATGCCGATTTGAGATTTAGATTAGCAATTGGACAAATTTAGAACAATACTAGCGCCCTTCTAGTTTCTTACGCTGTGCAATAGAGTTTGTTGCGTTTTAATTGAAAAGTGCACGGCAATGCATAGACTTTTGTGCGGTGGTGATGCATTTTTAAAGCGACTCGCGCCGTTTCCCTCCCATTGTTCATTAAAGTTGCACTCGAAAAAGGAGCGCAATGCACTTTTACACAAATTGAAATGAAATTAAACCAAGTTCAGTGTGAGTTAGCCATATCCCCAATTCTTCCAAGTTCTCATTGATAGGTAGTCCTAAGTATTGACTGGCAATTTATGCATATGAATAATAAAAACGTGCACGACTGGGTTTTCCATTGTACATATATGCGCGTATAATTGCAGTAAATTTTGCGTGTTTCAGCACTGTTCGTAATACGTGTGTGTATGTTTTTTTTCAGGTTTTTATTAATTGCGTCGTGTCGCGGTCGAACGTTGTTAACGTGAAGCTTTCGAAAGCGTTATCGCTCGCGGCGACTTTCAGCACTTTTTCAGCGTTGAATCGACCCCGGCACATATCCGCTTCTTTGTTACACAAAATTGATATTAAAATGTGTCGCGATCATGCGAACTTGTGTATTATAAATACGGCGATGGTGGCGTGTGCACATCTGAAACACTCGATGAATTAAATAAAAAATCGCTTTTTTACTGAAGCTTTATTTCCCACGTACCATACGTTATCGTAGGTGTACGCATTTATGATTTAAAATTATTTCCCACCAAAAGAACGCTGTTGCAAACGCATTTCATACGACTGTAAGCCTCTTGATGACCTTTAGTGTAATATTGAAGTTGGAACAGTTACAAAAATTCGTTTTACTCAACGTGAAAAAGAAACAGCTTAATCCATATATACACGCTCGCACGAATATTTTATCAAATGTCGCATGACGTTTGTCGAGCGATTGGTGCGATTTAACGAGTGCACGTAAAGTGCTTTATAATATTTATCATCGGCATAAATACGCTCGCAAATTAGAACGAAAATATTTTTACGTTGCGTTTGAATAAACAGTGTGAAATATCGGTCGCGTTTCTCGCTTCGATATGGTGCGATATTTCGGCACGAAAAGACGCTCTTGAAGAATGGGAAGGGAAAGAGGGAAGGAGGAGAGAGATTTGCGGGAAAACTAGGCTCTATTATGAGTGTGAAATTTGACAAGTGTCAAAATGTAAATCTCATTGTTTGGCGAGCGTATTTCGCCTATCAATCATCCTCGGGGGCTTACGGCGTCGTTAGTGTCGCTCGTCGCCGTTTGATTCGGTGTCTAATAAAGAAAAACCTGGAAAATCCCCGTTGAAAACTTTTCAACGAGGCTTTCCAGCGATGTAATTCCGCTACTCGGAGCTAAGGTAGAAAAATTATAGTTGGAAAAAGTGAACTTTCGCTGATGAAGAAAATGAACTTGATTCCCGTTTCGTTTTAATTAATTCGCCTTAGCCGCTTTACTCGCATAAGCTGTTTTTTTTTACAATTTTATTTGTTTTTTGAGACTTTCCAGTCTCCGCTTAAATGTTATTTAATTTTTCGATTCCTAGAAATTCTTAAGACTATAATTTTGTGATGTTTGCACTGTGAAAGAAATCCTTCGACATTTTAATTGGTTTATTTTTACCTTTATAACTACACCTAAACAATTTCTATTGGTGAATGTTATGATTGATGTAACATTTGGATATTTGTATATTCATCAGGTCGAATTTTAGTTTAAAGAAAACCAAATAATTTTTAATCACTATACTGAAATATGTATGTACAAAAGTAAATATGAGGTAGATATTATATTGCGTCGAAATATAAATGATCAAAAATCAATTATTTTTAAGAAAATTTAACCACGATAGAAATATAACATGAACATTATTCTAAAAATACTCAACAGAATAATAAAATGTTACAGTTGGTCCTCGTGCGCCTGGTAAATTTGAGAGGAATTTTCCAATGCCTGATAAAGAAAGACAGAGAAAGGTAGGGGTAAAAAAAGAGATAGAGCTTTACCTGTTATGGAAATTGGACAGCACACTTCGAGCTTTTCCGGCGTCAAGTGCGGCATCACATGATTAATGACGATCCGTACTTTTATTGAAGAGACAGTCGACTCGATTTTTCTTTGTCTCGCGTTGACAGCGAGGAAAGTGCGCGAAAAAATCTCTGAAAAACCTACGTCGTCAAAGGTCGACCAAACCGAAATTTGACCGTTCAAATAGACCGGCAAATTGAATGCTCGAATGAATATTTGTCTTATAAATTGATTGATTGCTCTCATCTGTAGTTTTTTTTTCAGCGCAATCCATCTACATTTAGTGCGTATTTACTTTTATAGCATTAGTTATAACCCTTGAAATAAGCTCATTCATATTTCAAAACTCTAGTAACGAGAATGAGAATGACTCGTAGAAATAATTTCATACTACAATATTGAAAATTAATATATTCACAACATATGTACGTATGTAGTATGCTTTTTAAATGAATGAAATGTAAGTATGGTGTGATGATGTATGCTAATTCAGTACAGAGATAAGTAAATAACATAATTTCAATTACTTAATTCGAATGAGATGACTATATAATTAAGGGTTGTCCCCGGCGCGGTTCACTTTATCGCGAGTGATTTGTGCCCTCGTTAAATAAACTATAAACAGGGGAAATTTAATAGTTCTGAATAACTTTCGTAGGCCGTTTAACGGCTATTCATTACCTAGTAACGACATCGGCGTTACGTCGGCTAATTACAATTTTAACTAACGCGAAAAAATGTCAACGACAATAAAGCCCCCCGCACATAATTATTATAGGCTAACGGGCCTCACGTTTGCACACTAAAATTACACTTTCATCGTTTTAGTAGAGGTAAATTGAATAAAGTTGAACTCGCGCATTCGACGGCCTTAAAAGCGTAACCTGTTGTGATTGAAATATACTTGAATCATTGATTGATGGTCCAAAAATGTATAAATCTATTTTATTTGGCCAATATATAATACATATGTGTTTATTTTTTATTTGACGTTTTCTATACAGGGGTGGGACACATGGTCAGGGGTCGTCACGTGTTCGCGTGGCAACTCTGCGTAACATTCCGCTACTAAATTATTCATTTTGTAATCACACTGTATGTGTGTATGTGTGTGTGGGTTGCTTGACACAGTGATTTCAAAACCGCACATTGAAATCGTTTCCATCACGCTAGTGTTGACACGTTGAATATTCATTATATTTTTATTTACTATTACTATTAGCAAATACGGCGTAATGAAATGCAACATTTTAAGACGCATTCCGGATGTATCATTCAAAGCGCGTAGGCGATTATTTAAATCGGAGTTTTTCCAACGACAGCCACACATTGGACATTTTCAATAGTTTCACTGGTGTACTTAGATTTAACAATGATTGTTTCTTGGCTGAAATTAGCATTGCCACACGGGACAACAAATATGCATTCAATAGTTTGGATTTGTGTTTGCTTTGGAATATTTTTCTTTTTTGAATCCACCATTGAACATTATCACACGGAACGGAATTTATACACGCTCGTATACGACATTGTACTGTTGCGATTATAATTGCACCAATGAATGCAATTTATGAAACGTGCGTGTTCGATTGATACGACCCGCATATACGCGGGTCACCGTATAATAAAATCACTCATTATTAATAGAAATGGGACGCCACTGGAACGCGTGCGTGTTTTCCGCGTCGCACGTTGAAAAACAACTTGACATGGAAGCCACGTGACACTGACAAGAAATTAATTAATTATTAAATTCTGTCCGGCGTAAAAGATCAGAGCGTAGGTAATTATGAAATTTGTTAAAAAAGTTTATTATATGGGTATGTTTACCTACATATACATACATATGTAGTGTGTATGGGTGTGTATTTATTTAGAAGATGAAAGTTTGAAATTGGCACTTGAAAACATTGTCAAACAAAATCATGAATATGTATTTAGCGTGGTGTTTACTCGGCTGCAATAAAATCGTACTGTAAAGGTTAATTAAAAGCGTTTGCCGAATGAAATTGTCGATTAAACCGGAAGGGGGCTTCTTTTTGTTCGCCTTAATTAGTGAAGTTAATGGAAACCGCGGTTTTTTCGCCGTCTCTGTGAAAATTCATTTTCGCCAAATGTCGGACACGAACAATTCCGTTTTTTGAAGTACCATTAAATTTATTAATGCGAGTAAACTGAATACAATATCTATACGGAAAATTCTCGTTTCAGATTTGTGCGATATTACAAAAATAACAGAATTGCGCGATATTTTTTTTTTATTGCAATAAAGTCGCACAAATTGAATAAAATTTTTCGAATCCGATCATATTTTATTTGATTTTAAAAAAAAAATTGAAAATGTAACAATGAAATGTTTAACAAATCATATCTAACCTACTCACATACATACATGCATACATACAAATTGTAATAACGATTCATTTTATTTCCAAAATAGTATTTGAAGTTACATATGTACATAAATATATATGTATTATGTATCTAAATACAAGAATTTTAATTTTATTGATTTCATTATTGACACATTTAATTATTTATTTATTATACGCCCGTTACGGCTTTTGACACGCTTTGACGTTTTTTAAAAGTTTTCATAAAAACTATTATACATATACATATGCATATGTAGGTATAGGTAGTTTTAAAAGGAATGTTTTATATTCGTAGAACCTCACTGTTTATTCAATTTTCAAAAGTAAAAGCTTCCTGGAAGCCATTGGAATCGTTATAATCTACCTACATATATTTACATATATGAAGCACTAACTTTTTTATATTAGCCATATTAATTACGTCAAATATACTGCTGATATCCGTCAAATTAACACTGCAAGGATCAAATATAATTTAGTACTTGTGTATTTTTGCTGTCATATGAATTAAGCTGAAAATTTGTACACGTAGTATTTTTTTCAATAATATTTTTCCAACTGGAGGTAGCAATTTTAGCAGGTTTCTTTTGAAATCGTTTTCAGTGTCAATTCTGTATACATTATACACTAGTCACTATTTGTAATTAAAAATACTAACGGTACTATAAATACAAAAAGGTAAAATTACAATTGTTAAATATATAAAAATATTTATACTCTTGTATGTAATGGAATTCGCAGAACAACCTTTTTTACACAATAAAAATCTCATACGAGCAAACTCACTCAATCGGTAACTTATATGAGAATAAAAAAAAGTTTCATACTTCCACTATGCAAATATTTGATATGTCATGTGGGTCAAAAGGACTCGGGCAGGCTTTCTTTTTTTGAGGATTTCGTTCGACGTGCACGCGCGTCGTATTGTCTCCTCGTAGTCGAGGGGCCCCATGACGCACTCAAGGGCCCCTTCCACGAGGGACTGATGGAGATGTGACAGCCCACTTGGTGTACGTATATACATACATATGCATGTAATGAATGGTCGACAAACATGTCTTGTAGGCTTTTACGCATTTCGAACGAGCGATATGGCCATCCGACCAAACCACTTTCAAGCACACTCGAATTACGTCGCTTCATTATTAAAAATAATAATACAAAAACGAGTCAATTAAATTTCAAATGTATATTTTTAATTTCAATGTACGCAGTTGATATGTTTGAAAAGCGCGTATGTACATTAGGGTGGAGCGACGATGTATGGAACTTTTTTTTTTTTTGGGATATTCGTTTTGAAATAGCTATAAAAAGTTGGCTCTACATCATACCTCTTCTGTCTAAAAAAAATCTGGTTCATTAAAAAAGTTTTTCTGGTCTACCAGCACTTTTATCTTAATACTTTTACTTGTATGAAAATTTCCAATTGATTGTTTCCAATCTCTATAAATGGCAATTTAAATTGGAAAATTAGTATTTATTTTAACTATACGACTTACTTTACTCGTATATACTTATATTTACTCGTATGTCTCCTTCTACCGCTCTCATAAATTCACACTTATTCGAATAATTCAAGGAATACGTAAATAAATTAGATTTTTTAAAAAAGTAATATTCAATAAAGTTAGGGTAATTTTATGAGCATATTATCTAAAATTTTGTATTCTGTGTTCAGATTTCGAAATTAATAGGCAAATTTTCATTTTTCGCCTTCAGGTAGAGGCCTGAAGACATTCACAGATTTTTTTCAGTATCTTTACGAGAATACGGATGATAAAACGACACTTTTGGTAATGCCGATTTTAATTTTTGCAATGTCGCTCCACCCTAATTAATGTACATACATACAATATTATCGTATTTGGTGAAAACGCATTTGATGAGAATATTTATATACATACATAGTACAAAATTAATTAATTAAACAGTTTAAACTATAAATTCACGCTGTTTTGATTTCATCGTATGCCCTTTGCAATAAAACGATTTAATCAATTTACGAGTAATATTTTCGGCACGTAATTGCACATCGTTCAAAGAAGCTTTGTCGTTTGCGAAATCAATTAATAATTCCAATTATCAAATTGGAATCCGACCGGTTGAAAAAAACGAATTCATCACAAAAAATGAACGAATGGCACTGCAATGTGCTCTCGCGGGGGTCAAATTAACCCCCGCGTCAAACGACCCAATGCATCGATGTTGTATTTGACAATGCGAATGTTTTAACAAACCTGTAAACAATATCACTGTCCAATAAATTAATTTAAATCTATCAGGATTAACGAAATATAGTCATACTTACTTATTTTGATTAGCGCACGTGCTCGTTTCGAGTGTGTTACTTTCGTTTAACTTCTCGAAGGAAGTGTGCAAGGGAACGCTCGGGGAATACTAACGAAAGAGATCAGCTCTCTCTCTCTCGGTTTGTTTGTATTGTACGTAATCAGATTTTCCGCATTGTCCGCGAACGGGAAGTATTCTGGAAGGGCAGGGCAGGGGTGTATTTGATTCGCGCGCAAAAATTCGCGATAAACGTTTCGGGAGATTCGTAATCGAGTTATCTTCCAGATTGGACCCCGGCTTCGAGTAGAGCCACCGTCCACTCATAAACAACCGGTGTTAATGGGATTATAAAAAAGGGAATCCTGATGAGTTGGGGGGAAGAAACCAGCGCTGAAATGTTGGACTACATAGCCATCTTGCGAACAAAGAAACGAGCCTTAATTAATAATACAAACTTTCCGACACGAAAACGCTTTCTTGTTTGAAACAAATCATTGTCGTTTAATTTATTCAAATTAATTTTAAAAACTTTTCCCCCGCCGACACCGGACCGTACTGGGAGGGAAAAAATTAACCGTTTGGCATAATTAAACCACTCGAGCCGCGGTTTGAGGGCCACGCCTCTCTTCAGCTCCCAACGGCTTTGCGGTCCTCTCTATTATTTTCGGCCACAAAATTTGGACTCGTTTGTTGCTATTTTCCACTTTTTTTTTCATTTCAATAATTATATATTCCGTTTGGAGTTCTCGCTTTCATTTTATATTTAAGACCTTGTTCAGCATTCAAATTGAACGGAGTATAACAATTGTACATACAATACGTATTCTTATACGCATAACACAGCTAGGACTCCAATCAAAGTAATTTATATGTATGTACATACTAGCTGAATTGCCCGGCGTTGCTCGGGCGGGTGACATTTATTCTCCAGTACAAAAAAAAATTGAAACAAATGAAAATATTTATTTTCCAGTACAAAATTTTTTTCAGATTAAAAAAATTGTATGGGGGGGCCCCTTGACCGCGGACTCCGACCCCTTCCAAAACCCACCTACGGTCTGACTTGGGGTATCATGAGATAGTATACCAAGTTTGGTGGTTCTAAGTTGAAAACTGTAGATTTGCATAGCGGAATCACAAACAGAGAAACAAACAAACAAAAAAAAAAATGTATGTATGTATATTTAAAATCAAGAAAAAATATTTCGAATTGGTAATAACAAACGATTGATAACATCAAACTCGCTTTAGAACTATTTTTGAATTTGAATACGAATCTACATCAAATATAATTGAAAAAACGGCACAAAATACGAAATGATGTTCAAAAGTTCGACGTGACGTGGCAAAGGGTAGTTTGTAGCGACAATTTAGATAAATAAACTTTGATTTCACTTTGATGTTCGCGTCGTCAGCGTTTAACTGTTCGAAATTTCATAATGAATACGACGTTAGGGCGAAGGATAAATTCAAATTATTGCCGTCGTAATAATTCATAATTGGAAAATTCGTGCGCGGATTTTCCGCGGATCGATGCGCGCATTGTTGGTTCGACATATCTTTATTTATGCGATCACGCGATTTGAAACTTTTATTTATAGGTTGTTTAATTGTAGGGCGTACGGATTCAATGCGACGATATGGGGTTTTTTTAACGATTGTTTTAAAGCGTTTAGAAGTTATTAACTTGTAAGTTTTCGTGTTAATGTCATGGCGTGTACTATGTAGAGCTATGTACATATGTACGTGTATTTGAGTTTGTTTTGAATTTTGCGATATTTTCATTTAAATTGTTTATTGCAATATTCTGTGAACTGAAATTCATTAATTGAATGGAATATATCAATACTTATTATAACAAAGGAATCATATTATATAGACTTGGAATTTAATATCATCAAATGCGAAATAAAATAAACATTTTTCATACATGTAAATATTATATTTTTGCTCGATTTACTGAAATGTATTTTATCAATATATTTATTTAATTCGAACTCAAATATCGGAGTGAATTTTAGTTATGATTTATTTTTTGACGGAAATGAATAAGAAAAACGTTATTTTCAATTGGGCAAAGGAGTCGTAAACTCGTCTGAATTTCCACTTTGACAGATATCAGTTTCGAGGAAATTGTTATTCAACGCTCGCCGCTTCTGGAAAAGCGGAAAAAGGAAAACGTTTCAGATTTTCTCCCGTCAAATGTTGCCGCTGCTCATAGTCGTCTCGACGAACGAGTACGTCTGAAAAGTTTCCTTCAGAGATGAGCATGAGCAGCATAAAACGGAAAAATATCCACACAAACATTGTCAATACCGACCGACAAATGCATCCATTTTGCAAATCGTAATTTCGAATGAATTCCGTAAACTTGCCGAAGATTTGCGACTTTTGCGCTGTGTGACATTCATGTCGACGTTTCGTATAATTTATGTGCTTTATGAAATTTTTGATATTCCGTTTCACTTTAAGTAGTACCATACCTATTCACGAACGTGCACTTTCTGCGCCGCGTCGCGTGATTTGTAGCCCCTGCATTTATTTTACTGCAAGACATTCAGTTTCGCGACTTTGAAACTACACTAGAATCTGTTTTATTCTAAAATGTATTTTGTGCTCTTTATTAAGAACATTTTTTTACAATATAATAATTATAACATTTGAGAATGATCTACCCACTAGAATTTAGTATTACATATGATTTATTGTAATAAATTATCTGTAAGGCATTAAGTTTAATCAAATTTGATTATACATAAAGTTTTATAGAGAAATAAGCTTAGTACAAAATTTAAATTTAAAATTTTCAGCAGTATTAATATCGACTGAGAATAAATTATTTTCGTACGCATTTTTTTACTCGAAATATAAACGAAGCTGTCAGTACGTCAATCATAAAATGAAAAAATATTAAGGCTAAAAATACGTATCAGAATTATTTAATTCGAAATTTGTGTTGGAAAAATAAGGTAAATGAAATAGTAATTTATTCTACGATCCATTATCAATTGAAATATAAGCTAACTAATTAAAATTCATAGCAAAATATTAAAAATTATGTATATGTAGGTGGCTTAAAATGGTTTAACTTTTTTTAATTGCTACATGCTGTTTAATAAATTCAATAATATTCTAAAATTCGTTTAACTAAATCATGGTATTTGTTATGTAAAAATTAAACGTTAAATATTTATTTATATTTTCAATTCGTGTAGCTTGCCGGCGGTATTCGAAGCATTTGGCTTCGATCGCACACATCATCAATTTTAATATAAACCACTATTACAACGAAAACGTTCACCTTTTTAATATACGAGTATTATAATAGATACACTGAAACGACGAGACGAGGACGAGACGCATTTGAAAAATTTATTTCGCAGTTGCGCGAACAAAAGTAACAATTACCGAGTTCGGCGACGGGCAATAATTTACGTATCGAACTCGCACATAATTTTATGGTTCGAATAACATTAACGAATGCCGAATTTTCGCTTCTATAGAGAAGAGTGAGAGACGTCGGGGAAAATTCAACGTCGACGAAGAAAACGACGCTCAAAAGGTTATTCGGAAACGATGCGAACATAATGACGAGAACGATCATTTCACCGTGACTGTTTCGATACATTTTTGGCAATTCAATTGCGCGACGTTGACGATAAAGTAAACGTAACATTTCAATACGCAATTAAAATTATTTAAATTCTGCTTTTTTTTTTTGTACAGAGATGTGCATTATTGTTAATGCATACATACATATGTATATGCACATATGTACGTTATTCGCGGGTAAGCTTAGACAATGGGAACGGCACATGGACAATATTTAAGCTTCCGGTGTTATTTTTAGAGGATGCAAATTGAAAAAGTGCAGTAGACAGTCGAGGCAGTGCAACCACTCAATAATACGAGAAGCAGGCCCCGCCTCCTTCTCATTGAATATCCCTGACGAAGGAATTTCCCGCACCGTCGACCGCATAACTCTAAACGTACACAATCCAGCCACCCGTATTTTTGTCCCCATTAAAAAGTATGATTCTTTTCGGTCGCTAGGTATCTAGGTAGGTTCGGTTTAAGGTTTGGTACGTACGTACATATGTACTGATAATGTGGAACGAGCTGCTGCCACGTACTCGCCATAAACTCGTACGTGACCGTCTTCGAGCTCGAGGAAATCCGCACAATTTTTCATATGTCTATATCTCTGGAAAATTGTACACTTTTTGAGTGGAGCGCGCACCACTCGAGATATCATTTCATAGCCGTAATAATTACGAGCGTATGTACATATGTATGTATGTATGTGTATTCTTCAAATTGTGAAGCATCGCTTCAAACAACCGCCGATCTCGAAAATTATTCGAAATGGAATAGGGTTCATCTCTAAAGATGTTTCGTTTATTGTTTCTAATTATGTGCTTACTTGTGAGTCACCCAGTAACAGTATGAAAATCATCATGTGAAAATGTCGAACTTCATAATGTGAATTCAAAGTTTTCATAGTGTTTTAAATTGTAAATCGATGTTTTCGCACGCTACGGTTTCCGCGCACATACAAAATTTCATGCCTCAGTTTGTTATTTAAAATAACTACGAACCACGTTACCATAACTTGGCGTTGAGTGGATTTTCATCAACTTCGTACCTGCCGACGTCTACAAAAACAACTTCAACTCTGAAAGTTAATTAAAGAGCGACATCGCTACTTTCAAGCCATTTTATAATAGAAACCGTGTAGAAATTTATATTATACATTATTTATACATTTTTCCATCCACTTACGGACTAAATCTTACAGACGTTTCAGCGAATTTGTAATTCGGCTAAAGGCATACTTATAGTATATACATACTTACTATTAGTGTGCTCCTGTGTAATACCGGTTCGGCAAAATCAGATAAGACACTTATGGCGTGAGCTTTAATATTACAGCGAACCATTTCCGCTTAAGAATTTTTCATTAAAATTAAAAAATAACGTTTTTACACTCGTTTAAAATCGCATTTGCGTTATCTAATGTCTTAATGCGCTATTGTGCCGTATTGCAGTGCACTTGAACCGAATACGAAAAACATTCTTAACTTTTAACTGGCAGCCTTTATAAGAACAAATCGCGTTCTCAAAAGCTATGCATTATTAATTTAAACATATAAAATATACGTACACTGACGCGCGATGCTGATATATTGACTGAAATACATACAGGATCGATGTAATCAGAATATTGGAATTTGTCATATTTGACCTTATTCATACATAGGATTTGATGTATGTAATATGATGAGATTCCATTTAGTAAATACTATAAAAATATTGGTGTAATAATAAATTCTCAATATTGAATTCAGGAAAATTGAATTTATTTATGCACATACATATGTATGTATGTATTTCAGATAGGAAGAGGAAAACTTTCGTTTAAATGAAAAACATTCATTCTAGGATAGACATAGAAAACTTAATAACCCAGTGTCTCCTAGCGTTCGTTTTAAGACTGTTAGTAGTTGAAAGCTAAAGCTTGTCAACGCAAACACTACGAAGTGCTACAATTGAGAAACGCTGGTCGTACTACGTCCCATACTTGCGAATGCGCTTTACTTTTAATTCGCCACGTCTTTATTATGTTTCCGAGTTTGCTCGGATCAAACATTTTAAGCTGAGCGTGCACAGTGCTTCCACAGCAAGACGAACTAATTTAGTTCGAGCAAACATCACGCCATAGCTGCGGTGGCAACTGATGGCCAAACATTCTGCATAATGAGAGGAAGCACATCTCTCTAAAACCGTGCACTGGATAATCGAACCGAGGTATTCGACGATAGAAGACGTACACCTTAAATATTGAAATAGGACCCGGCATATTGAAATTGTGCCCCGTGTGCAATTTGTCTCCAACGTATACGCCTTTTTTGACAATTAAAACCAAACGTGTAAATTTTTAGTGTAAACACTCTCGTTTTATACTTGTCTCGTTAACAGAAAATATTTACAGATAAATTAGACGTCACACGATGTGTTTTTCAGCTATCACGTTTGTAGTGAAATTACATTAGAAGCGTATACACACCCCCATTCAACCTTTTGTACATTGTTATCCATTGTATTTAGCTCGGTTCGTTTTAGATTTTATTTTCAGATAACTAGGATTTTTAATTAAATTTTACTTTATAGCTATTTGCTTAATATGCTTTGTTTATTTTTGAACTGAACTTTGAATCATTTTTGCTTGTAGTGTTTGTAAATTTGAATGAAATTGGACTTTAAAATGTTCGTTGATTTGGATTGTGATATAATGTAAATAGCCCGTATTGTTTCGATATGTTGTAGGGTTGTATATGGTGCTTTTGAGCGCTGCAACCTGTTAATATGTCCGCCGGAAGTGACAGTGCATTTCCGCTAGCAATTTTCGCTTCGGGCAACGTGCAAAAATTGTTTCATATCGACTAGGACGAGTCATCAAACGTAGCCTGGGGCCAAATGTAATTTTCCTCGTAGAGCACTTTCGTTGGATTTCCATTCAATCCCCACAACCCACCCTTTTCCTGATCTTCCCACAGGGTTGTGGATTGTTAAGTCTACGTTTCCTCCTCGTTAGCGCGTCTCGAGCGGAAAACTCCAGTGCATCCATTCTGTCTCGGTAAATTCATTATCTTGGAATTATGCAGAGAAGGGGACTCAAGCTTCCAGCTAACTTGGCGCCCCACTGTGTTTCGAGCACTGTATTCGTCACATACATAGATATAATTTATATACTGTTGATAGTAAATAAATGAAACTTATTCAAAATGAGTTTGTTGCAGCCGCAGTAAATGCCATTATTGTCTGACGTAGGTATAGCAGAAGTGAAATGCTTCGTAAGATTGTATCGCGTTTGAGGCTGAGAAAATATTGTGTATTTTCCAGGTATTAAAATCTTATCAGATCCCGAGGGCGCAATAGTGGAAAAAGGCGAAAAGTTGAATAAATAAAAAAAGAGAACACTGAAAGAAAGCTTCGTTGTGCTGGATAGCGGCGTTATAAGACAGGAGAGATGGAGTTCATCTGTTTAGTTTTAATGTTTTATTTGGGAACTAAGTTCGGTGCCGGGAGCGTTACGAACGAAATTCGCGGTATTTATTATTCCGCAAGGAGGTTCCGCTCTATCCGAACATTTTTTCTTTCTTTTATGCTACGAATAAAATGACGATGAGTTTTCAAAACAAAGAGAAGAAAAAAAAACGCGCGCCATATGATCATTGTTAACACAAAGCGGGAGTTCTCATTTTTTACTTTTTTCGCCCGTCGACAATAAAGAGTATAAATGCGTCGAGGTTTTATATAATAATTTTATTCTACTGCTTGATAAAAAAAAAAAACAGAGTTGCTTTACAATAAATAAAAGATTATTCTCAGATATTCCAACAAATACTTTCAAATGGGCACAGTTAAAATAACCTCTGGGCAACATTGAATAACAAAATAAGTGAAGCGGCAAAGTATTGAATTCCGCGGAGTCTTATTCATAATTTAAAACAATGGTGTAAATTTGGCATTCATCTAAAACTCACTCCAATGAACAACTTTTTGGTTTAAATTATAATTTAAATCGTATATATTTTTTATTTGAATTGAATACAATTTGCTACTAATAGATTAAACTGCACTTTGTTTATTTATCGAAACCTTTCTGTATGATTTTAAAATTTATTTATTAAAATACATAACATCAAGTTGAACTTTTCCCGAGCTTCAACCGAGTTATTGTTGACGCAGCGACCTTCACATTATTTATTAATTGTTTCCGCGTGCTTTCACTCATGTACTTTTCGAGCCTGGCGAATTTGTTATCCTCGAGAGGATTCCACAAAGGCCGGGATGATTGATTAACACGCCTCCCCACCTCTTACTTCCGGAACGAGGAAGCTCGTCGCTCTGAAACATGTCCATCCCTCCAGAGTCCATTTTTCCGGGGTGAAAGAGGAAGAGAGAGAGCGATGAGCATCACTTTGTTCCATGGCTAGGAACTTTAATCGCGAGACACGCTTAACACGTCATTAGACGTCAAACTTTTGTTTACTCGACCGTCTTTCGGCTATTGTGCCGAGGGATCGGAGGAAGGCTGAGGGACAGATCGGACGAAGGATTAACACGTCGCTTTCGCAGCTTTGTTTGCGTTGGTCTGGTCCTTTGGAACCGAATGAACCCAGAGCTTTTTATGGAACGAGTGTTAATTATTGTATCTGTGTTTACGCACGAAGTGTATCGAAAATTTATTACGATAATGAACTATTCATTGAATCCGTATTCGAATCCGGTAAACGGCTCTATTTGTGTGCTGCTATTATTGCAGTTCTATTTTATACTTGCGGTGAATGTTTGCATACGTATTCGTATATATTAGAATGTAAGGAAAAGCTAAAATGCTAACGGTCACATTTTACTGGCATGTCGTGTGACAAAATTAGGAATTCAAGTGACACTTTAGAACACAAGAGTAGTATCAACTTACATGTCAAAGACCGTAGTAATAAATTTGCGTTTTACTACGCTGTCGGTATTTATACACACAAAACCAGATTTGTTTGAGGAAAACCAGAATAATGCACGATGTTTTGCCAGACATGTTGTTAAACTCTACATATAATACCTATACATTATTTATAATTTAAAATGTCAAGTATGATTTAATATGAATTACAAATGTTTGTCATGAGAGCCTTGTTTGAAACATTGATTTGCGTTTATATGTTTCTATGGCGTGAAAATCTTTAACAAAGCTTTCTTAGTTCGAATTTTAGGAACTTAGGCTTTCTTGCGGTCATCGTATTTATTATAAGCTGTTCTCGTTTTCCGTCACTTTCAGATTCAGAAATTGCAATTTTACATTCACACACACACACGTGCTTAAATGTGGGCTAAAAAAGTTGATAGAACAAACGGCGGTAGGGTACATTGGTGACACGGGATCGCCAATAACTCACCGTGAAAAGATAATGGCCGTTTGGGAAACTGACCGCGCAACAGTAATTTGCAGTAAATTCGTTCACAATGCATGCGAATGTTTATTGTGCAGGATACGACCGGGTAAAAAAGGGACGCCATCGAACGTAAAAACCAAATTAAAAATGGCTTGGGATGGGACTTTTACGTACGGGATTATTGTTCACACTTGTGAGCGAACGAATTCGAGTTGTATGTATGTAATTCGTCGAAATTATTTGAACTCGTACCGTTTATCGTTTTCAACTTCAAGTGACTGGCGATTACGTGTTGCGATTGTTAATTTACACACATATGTAGATACGGTAGATATATTGATATAACCAACTTTTGAAAATACATATGCAATGTGCATAGACTGACAATTCACAAATCAACACTTGTAATGTGTACCACACGCTTACCTCTACTCACCATTACAATATTATTAATTGAAAAAGAAAGTTGAAAAGTCAAGCTATGTATGTACACAATGTAGATGTAAAAATAAAACACACCATTAGTCGGTTTGCGGTTCATAGTAGACCATAATCCGGTCGGCGTAGTTTCCGATAGATCCCATCCAAAGTGACATCAAACAGACACTAACCGAGCAAAAGGGGGTTTCTGCTTCCCCCCGATTGGTAAGAAGAGGGTGCTAATCCCGACTAGGGTAACCGTTCGTCCCCTAGCCGAGATTTGAGCCGCTGTTAAATATTTTATCCGGTTTTCTCGAATTACGAAAGCCGCGCGTAAGTAAAGCGTCCATTAGCGTCTTCCCCTTTCAACCTCCTCGGTTGCGATTTCACAAACATTATTGTTATATGTAGATATATTACACTCGTAAACTGTAAGTAGGGGAGGCTTTCGGTGTAAATTTTCAAGAAAAATTCAACGTACATATGTAGGTATGTACATATGTATTGTATCCGCTCGGTAATAATTTTACACGTTAATAACAACACGGCTGATAGACACGCTACACTCGCGCCGATCGCTCCGCTTTTAAAACCGGTCAAACGTTTAAACGTTTAACACGCAACCCATACAGTTATTTTATTCGTCTATTTCTCGGATCAACGGTTGAACGAATAATTTATTTATCTCATTGATTTTTTAAAGCTTTGATTATAGCGGCCGATGTGAACACACTCGTAGACATTTCGACGTTGACTTTGGACTAGCGCAATGGAGAGAGTTCAGTCTGGCAATTAATTGCTCGCCAATTTATTGTTGGTGAAATTATCGTCGAGTTCTCACGGTGCACACAATGCAGGTGTGCGTGCATACAAAAACGCAAACACTCGTCTTTTGTCTCGGCACAGGTGGAACTACCTGGATGAAGTAGGTGTGTAGTCGCTAATGGCCCCCTTTATTCGGCCATTTATCTTGTTCCACGGCTTTATTTCTGGTCCATAATGACTCGCGAACGCCCGTATTATTCATAAATATAAATGCGCATCCGTGGGAGAGATTGGTACCCGAACCGTGCACATCAATCTCTGGCCTCGCCGTCGTCTGCACTGATGGTGAAAAATGAGGTGGTGGTGGATTTTCGGGGATGTTCGACACATCCTTCTCGTGTTGCAGCCCTACCTTAAAAAATGTGCATTGTGTGAACTTGCACGATAAGCTGAAGGCCGATTTTTTACACGAAACGAAGTGTTTTGTCATTTGATGTACCACCAAGTGAATGAAAAATTATGTTGAGCTTAAAGAAAAACACAAGTGTGTGTCGTAAATGGTGGCATACTCAATTATTTAGGTGCCGGATGTAATTTGAACGTTCCGTGTAAATATTTGTGTAGGTACATACATATGTGTATTCTATTGATATTTTCCCCGGAATTGAGGTTTTGCTTCGGTTATTTAAGTGTGTTAAAAACATGCAAATAATACTAAAATTTGTTTAAAAAATGAGATCATCATCATTAAAAATTAGTTTTGCATATTAAAATGCGCATATGAAAACACAAACTTCCTTAAAAACAATAGGATAAGTTTGTAATCGACACGCGCTATTAGCGTCAAAGGCGATGGCCGACTTTGTTCTTGTTTATTTTTCTTTTGACAGCGAGTATGTGAAAGAGGTAGAAGAGAAAGAAGGGGTCTGATTAATTACGGGGTGATTAATTAGCGAACGACCATACCTTTTCATTATCAAAACTATAAATCAGCGCGTGTGATTTTCATTATTATTACATTGTTGTAAGTGGCGTGCGGTCGCGCGGAAAATTGGGTTATTGTCCGATTTTCACGAACGACCGGAAAAAAATAAACATCGGGCACGTCCGGGAAATCCAACGACCGACATAAGAAAAAGAACCGTGTCGAAATAAAAAAAAAACCAACAAAAACTCGATTATGTCGCTATCGGTTGACTGTAATTGATCGATAAATTGTGTAGTTTTGCCCGTGGCATTTATTTAACGTGCAGTTTGCCGAAGGCTAATAGAGGAAGGGTTTTTGAGGTCAGTCAGCTCGGTTGGTCCCCTAATGCAATTTCCTGACTCCATTAAGTCCTCCTGTAATGCACTTTCCTGCAGACGTCGAACCATTGATGTAAAAACGGCGTCAGCTTTCATTATTTATAAACGACAATATTAAAATCACCTGCTAATATATATAAGATCATATATTCAATAGTCCGCAAGCACTAGCTAGATATATATATTTATTTATTTTACAAATTATACCATAGTGACATTACAGGTTGCCCCAATTCGTCACTATGGCGAGACATGAAAAAACATTATATTTAACATATTGATAGTAAAATTAAATATAATCAAATTACATTAATCAAATAATTCACAAATTACATTAAATCAAATTACATTAAATCAAACAATTCACAAATGAAAGATTATATAAAAAAAAACATAATAAAATTTTCAACTTCATCATTAAGCATAAGGATTGTTGGCATTAAGGATGTCAATTAAAATGAACGTACACATTTTTTTATTAAAAAAGTTTTTTAAAATTAAACACAATTAAATAATAATTACCAAGTATTAATAATAAAATCAAATAATTATAATAGAATCAAATTAAAAGTTAACATAAAATCAGCAAATCATTTATAAATAAATTTAATTATTACAAACAAAATTTAAATTTGAAGTGCGTGAGAAATGTAAAAAAATATATATATGTATGTATAACAATTTTACTGGATTTTCTAATGACGAGCGAATATTTAACGTACCTATGTATGTACATATGTACTCATTACTGTACCATATTTTGTATGTAAGATATTATAAAATCAATTTTCAAAGGTGTATGAATAATAATTAGATAACCAGTCAATTTAATTTTATCTGAGTTTTTCTCCCAAGCGGATTTAGTTACTTATGTATATTATGCGAGTATAATTGGTGCGTTTCAAGAAAGCGTGATGCTGTAACTCATCGCCCGTGTTTGGGTTTCATTTTCCACGGAAGAAAATTCCCGACTCGGAGGAAAATTCTCGCGCATAACATTAACACTGGGGAGGATGGGGGGGTGCTTTTTGACAGCCCTCTGTCATAACACTGCCGCAAATTAAATTGACTTATTTAACTACGAGGTGAGGAGATCTCGGAGATGGTGAGGGTGGGAAACGGGATAGGTTTACAGCTTCCCATTGTGGCCGTTGAAGTGATCGCATGTTCTGAAGGGGTGTGTTTTCTCACTTTAGGTACGAATTTATTTGCCGATGCGGATAAGCGCCAGGGACGTTCCGCAATTAGGGAATAGGAGGTGGCGAGAAGGGGTGGAGCTCATAAATATATTAAGTCGATCCGGGTGAACGTTTCGTCGCTTAATTATTACGACTTGGGCCTCCGCAGAATCATCCACACATCTTATTAATTAACTGGGATGTGTGATCGAGTTCTCACACAAATCTTCATTACGAATTTATTGAACTCACTTGCGTTAACGAGCACAAGTAATTCAACTTTTTGGATTGTCGTATTTCTATATGTATACTAACCGGTTTATCCGTTATATTGCGTTGGATTCTAAACTCATCACCCAACCCCCACCCCTGCGCGCTGGTTTGTACAATTGCAGTACAGCCCGTAGCTCGTTTGGCAGTACGTGAAACAATTGTAAAGTGTACCGCTGATTAAATGGCCATAAAATCGCTTTATCGGCTCGAACCAGCTGTGACAGATAGCAGCTTGTTGCCAATACACCGCTAAAAATCTTTTAAACCCTGTTAGGCCCTGGCCTCACCGGGCAACTAGTCTGCCGACTAGTCTGCGGCGAGTTGCATTGAGCAATTTGCTCCGCCGACTCAGTTGCTCACATTGCGATTTTGATTATCTTTAATTGTTATGGAAATTCAAAACTGACCCGCAGAATCGGTTTCTTAGACAATTCTATAAATGAAACTCGAAAAAAAAAGTTATGAAAAATTCGTCTTTTTTCCTTTGTCCGAATCCAGCTGTTCATTATGTTGTTGTACAGCTGTTCATGTATGACGTAGTATCCATTTCTTACAGAGCAACGTCTCTCTCTCGCGCAAATAGAGCGCGAGCGAGACAACGGCGAGTGCATCACCTCTGTATGATTTATTTACGTTACTTTCAAAATAGACAAATCTCAAAAAGTAAAAAATACTTTTTTTTTTTCATGTTTCTTATATAATATTGCCTAATAATCAAATTATATTCTTGTCGATTTTGGCCTCTTACAGAGCTATACACTTTTATGGAGATGTTTGTGTGCTATGATGGGAAGAATTTGAAGATTTGCGAAGATTTGAAAATAAGAAGAAAAATAAGGATCTGGGGTGAAACTTTCTTCGGAAATCACTATCTGTGTGTAGTGTTTATCTCGTAGTATGAAAAATTCGTCCTTTTTTTTTTCGTGTTACCTGTACAAAATTGTCTAAGAAACCCATATTTGAAGTCGGTTTTGGATTTCCATGCCTATATAAACGTCCTTTCGGGTCGTGAAAATGGCGAGTCTCCCAGAGTTGCCGTTACGGCTTGTAGTCGTCGGTAGTCGTCCATAGTTGCGGAGACTGAGTTGCCCGGTGAGGTCCGCTCCGTCTAAACGCTAACATTTTGACGACACGACGACTAAGGCCGACTAGTCTGCAGACTAGTCGGCAGATTAGTTGCCCGGTGAGGCTCGGGCCTTAAGGCTTTTACATAGAAAATACACAATATATTACATATATATGTATATATAGAGAAAAAAATAAAAAAAAAAAAAAACTAATAAATAATGACGATAAATGATAAATGACGATAAAGTTGCTAAGGCAACTTTGACGACTGATTCTTATTAAAAAGATCAATAAAATCAGAGTATTTATTACCATATCTAATCATTCTGGGAATGGGAGAATGAAGATAATAATTGTTACGCGAAATATAATAGTTTCATAATCTAATAAAAATAGAGAACGGGTAAAACGTATCGGAACTTTTAAGAGTCGAATGAATATGAATGGGACTATCTATTAAAGAGTTTAATATTTTATATTGAAAAAATTACATCAAATATGATTCTTCCATTACTTAATTTTGATAGAAGAGAATTATAGCATAAATATTCAGTAGGTTTATTAAAAATAAAATTGACGTTTCTCAAAAATTTAAATTGTATTGTAAATTTATGTTGACAATTTCAATGCGTATTATGTTAAAATTTACTTTTCGTTGTACAGAAGTACATTGTAGTAAGCTATCACATTACCCTATAATCAACCATGTATTTTCTATTCCGAGTAGTTTGTAATTTGAATTTAAAAACTCCATGCGTTGTGACATATCGACGGTATTATCAAGCCTTCACGATTTCATATGCATTCGCATAAATAATTTAGTTCTCCACTTACACAGAAAGAATTTTCCATATTTCGAAATTGCTTTTATCTGGAATCGTATTCGACTTTGAGCCTTACTTTGTGCGCGGCCGTTGATTGTGCGGTTAAATTTTAAAACGGTTAATTTGGCACAATTATAACGAAGCCTCATCACGCGTAAAATTAATATTCTATTTGCTCGCGAAACTTCGAACCGACTACCAGCCGCGAACTCGGCGAAGAGCACTTCAAAGAGATTTATTTTAAAAACAACACCGCGAATCGTCGCGTCGAAATATAAATTTAACTCATAACCCACCCCGTTGCGAATTAAAATCGTCAATATAAAATTCGCTCGTCTTCTTCGCTTCATAATCCGACATTCGTCAACGTCAGTGTATTTATTGTTCGCTGTAATCCCGAATCCCACGCTGTTTGACAGTGCTATTTAGGTACATGGAGCGCACGGTCTAATTAGAAATATCCCATTACGCTGGCGGTGACGTTACACGTTACGAAATCGTGGTTTAACAGCCCTGGCTCGACACCGGCCTGTTCAGGTGTGTTTAATTGTGTTCGAAAAGTGACACGTGCAAGCCTCATCTGCAAACTCTCGTTGTTTGCACGTGTGTACGTGTGCATTGTGTGGCCTACTTTATCAAGTGCAACTATGTACATACATACATATACACTGGCAAAGTTAACTTTGTCTATGGAAATGGAAAATGTAAAGTTATGTTCACCGTTTTGGTAACTCTTCATGTATCAGCGGATTGTCGGCATGATCAATATTTGGTTTTGGGCTTAGTGTGTGCGTTATTTATTAAACGTTTGCACTGCTATCCCTATCGTTCGTTGTTTGCTGTATGTTTACGTCGATTTTCTTTAGAGTTCGGGGTGAACGAAAATCTCGAGAATGATTTTTCTTTGAATAGGAACGATGGTGAGAAGGGGTGGAAATGTTATTTAAGCACATAAACAACCTTCTGGCTAATAATACACCTAGTTTCAGCCCCGCGCGTGGAAATCGCCGGTAATGGATCGCGTGCTTAACTCACCGAACTGTTTTGTCAGAACACGAGTTTAAAATTAACACACAACGCGAGTGCGCGCCGATTCAATTAACGGCTACTGTTTAACCCTTTCGTCTCGCGCGCACACAAGTGTTTGCTCCCTCCGATAGATTGAGATCGGAAACGCGAAACTGCGCCGTATTGGGTTGATATCGGATGTGAATGTTGAATGAAAGAAATAGTATTGAAATCTGTACATGTTTGTGTATAAAAATTAATTATCATCTGTCTGTCATCCGTGTGTCTGATTATTCCTTATACTATGCATTCTGTCCACGAATGACTAATTGGGTTCAATGTATGAGTTTCCTATGCAAACTGTGCTTCGATGGATCCAACTTATGGCTAGACTTCGGAATTTCGGATTCTCGAACCTTTTGCCGCGGGTATCTTTTCGTTCGAGATAATGAATATTATTTATTTATTTATTAAATTTCATATATACATAGATACATATATTTATGTATAAAATAAATTATATATTTAGCTTAATATATAATACTAGTGTAAGCCCATTGAATATCAACGAAGCGTTCTCATCACCCGTACTGAAAAATAATATTAAATTTAATAGTTTTTATAGCGCCATTTATGGCACGTTATAATACAACAACGTAACAATGATTAGCAAAGTCGCGAACCCTTTTACGATTTAATATTGGCCAATTATAGAACGTCCGTCATCGCCTCCGTTTGGAAGATAGTGTAAGCACGATTCCTCCCGACCTAGTGATCTCGGGTTCAAATCCCACTCGTCCAACGTTTTGGTTTTTTAATTATTTACCTCGGTGAGCGTTATCAGCAGACAGACAGACACACATCTATATTAAAAAAGCAGTTAACGATATTGAAAATTCAGCGGGCGTTGATATTCAACGGGCTTACACTAGTATATATAATAATGTTCAAGTTAATAGAATAAAAATCTTCAAGGAAAAATATCCTCATATCTCAAGACAGCCAGAATTTCGCAGAATTTGCCATATTTCGTAATTGGTAGGAATATTAGAAAAAAATGCATTAAGAGCATTTTCTCGTCAATTAGAGACACTACAAAACTAAAACCTCATTATTTTTGGGTATGTAAAAATATACAAATAAAATTATCTGTATTTATGTTATACATATATTATAGGTTAAAATATGTTATCATAAAAAATTGTTCTGTAACGGATGTAGATAATATGTTATTGGTAGAGTGTGAATGATAGAGTACAAACGTGAGTTCGGATGGGTAATGGAATATCCTATTGTCCAAAGATAGCACGTTATCAAAAGCATCCATCTTTTCGGCGTCTACTTATGACAGTAGGCACATTATCAACTAAAAAAATTAAATGTACTATTTGTATTTATTTTAGCGTAATTTCTATCTAAATAATTTATCCAAGTGCAGTTAAAAGATGAATAGAAGAGATTGTTGTCGCGAACAATACACGGCACTGGGGAGTCGGGCGTCTCGGAACAATGGTGTTCAGTGGCGCGCGTGAAATATTCATAAATAAATAAATGGCCAAAGTTTGTTTTTAAGTCTGCTCGTCGCGCTTTCCCGCAGGAGCTTTTCTTCGAAAAAGGCTTCGCTAGACTACCCACAAATTTTTAATGCATCGCTTGTGGGACACTTATTGCAATTTCCCTATTGCGCAATTAATTTTACCGTTCATATTTGCATCCGCTGCACCCGCCCCGTGCAAAATTCAATGAATTACAATTAGATATGTTCCGTAGTAATGTAATTTAGGCGAACGTCCCTGAAAGCGTTTTCGATTCGATAATTCATTGAATCGAAACCAGTATATCCTCGTTCAGTATGATCTGATTAAAATGAGTTATATGAAATATTTTATTACTTTAGTTAGAATGGATGTAATGCGCGTGCGTATTCCACTTTGATACTACACAGTATGTACTTCATAACGGCAAATGTATGGAAGCTTTGCGTCTTTGGCGGGCAAAGCTCCGAAGCCAATCTCGTAACATTTTCACAGCCATATGCGAAAAGTTCAACTTTTCGGATCATTCAGTTCACATAATCCTCGTTTTCTCGTGCGATACATCAAAGGGTGCAGCAGTGCACGGCGGGCGATGCACTTTTTATTTTCAACTTCAATCCGGATATTTCACCTTTTGGACGGGAACTTTCGTAAACGAATACTGCAAAAATTTTAAATAGTAATATGCCGTGCATAATATGTAGATGGAATTATTTGAAATTCGTCGCGTTTTCGAACTGTTGAGTCAAAATGTTGCGAAGTTTCATTGAGATCAGACACGTGCTTTCATATTTCAACGAACGCAGTCTGAGAACTTTACAATTTTCCGAGCGACTTTATCGCTGTCGGAGAAGTTTCCTTTTTGAGGCGACCTCATCTGGAAAATTTAAGAAGGATGAACGATTGGATTGATAGAAATCTTCCGACCAATTTTTCTACAAAAGCAACCAATCCTCTACATATAATACTTTCAGCCTACATATGTACATACATATACATATTAAAGAATCAATCTACCTGACATACATATCAACGTTGATTCAAATATTATCGTGTTAGAATTTGGTATGAGTACTTTCCTAAACTGTGATAACTCGAAGATTGTAAAGTTAAATTCATAGTAATTTTGAGCATTAATATACGATTAATTCTTAATTCAAATAATATGTAGTAAAAAATAAATTTGATGAAAATATAATGAATTACAAATTTCCTCGCTTTTCCATTCGTGTAGAGCAAATAAACGCATTAATAGAGACAAAAAAATCCACAAGAGTAATATACAAAGGATGTTCGCGTAATGGAAAATCCGAGATTTGATTGTGATTTATGAAGCGGCCCCGCGGGAGGGGGTGGTGGGTGGTTTTTTTTTCTCTCCGGGACTTAGCCCTGAATTATTAACAAGACAACGGCCCAGTTTAGACCCGCCCAACAGCCCACCACCACCCGCCTACCCGACAATCGGTTATTAGACCGTTTTATGCGGTGCTAATAGCCGCTAATTCTTGACACAATCCTTTTCGACAGCCACTTGTACATAATACAAGAGCGGCTAATCAATCATTATATATGTAGGTACCAACATATGTATATGTATGTATGTATGTATACATATAACGACATGGTTAGTATATTCTGATATTAAAAATAAACAACTATTATAGTGCTATTATTCAACTAGCTGGTTTGCCTGTCATATAACGGTGGATTCTAACCCCACCCCCCAATTCTCACACGCACGCGCTGGTTTGTAAAAATATAGTACAGCCCGTAGCCCGTTTGACAGTACGTGAAATAATTGTATAGTGCAGTGATCGGCTACCTATGCCACGCGTGCCACTAGGTGGCACGCGGAAGGTTTTTTGGTAGAACGCCCTAGAGAATGATGTTCCATTCATAGATGCTCCATTCTTAAAAGAAACCTTTTTACTGATGTCTGAAGGTTTTTTTTGCAATTTTTCAAATAAAAATGAAATTTTAGTGGCACGCGGAGTGTCCAATACTTTAAAACAACAATTATTTGGGGTCGTAATTAATTGCACTTTAGTTTAGATCATATTCACTTTCATAAAAATAATTTCCACTGATAACAAATAATTTGCACTTATAACAAATAGTTTCCACTTATAAAAAATAGTTTCCACTGATAACAAATATATTGCACTTACGAAAAAACGTTCGCACTAAAAAATGGATAGTTCACACTAAAAAAATGGATTGTTCGCACTTTGAAATAAAAAAAAGTTTCGGTACGCCGCGCATCGTATTCACAACCTCTCCTTGTTGCTGTTAAGTTAATCGTCACCCTTGTTTATATATACAATAAGCAATTGAAACTGAATTTATCGATAAATACAATTTCGAAAGTGATTCCGACGAAGCAAATGTAATTTTACATTTTGTTTTAATGTTGTCAATATGTTAAAATAATCCCTTTCAAAGTGCAAACTATCCAAATTAAAGTTGGTAGTACGATGTTAAAAGAATCTTTTTCAAAATTCTAAAAAAAAGTTAATACTATTTAATCCAAATTGCAATTATATGGCACATCAGTGTATGTAGGTTGCCGACCGCTGGACTATAGTTTACCGTTGATTGAATGGATGTATGGCCACACAATCGTTATGTCGACTCGAACCAGGTTTGTCAGCTTGTTGCCAACACCGCTAAAAAAATTTAGTTTGTTATGTTAGCAACGCTAGCGTGACCCCAATGACCCGGGCAGGCATGCAGTCATACACTTAATAGCAATTGTATAAAGCAAACGATACAAAATAACGTTACGAAACTTTTAAGGCTGTAAAAATTTAGTCAAGTATTTTTTCGATTACCCGCGTATTTATCTTGGGAAGATCGATGTCTTACAACCCTTCCAAGACACCCTTCTTCCTTGAAAAAAAAAAAAAGAAAAACACAATTAGGCGGATCTTGCTGTGGGTAGGTTAACCGAGTTTTCCAGATACCGAAGTCGCGTGGGAGGAGTAACACAGTAGAAGGGGTAGAGAGAGGGTCGAGGCGGAAAATCACTTCGTCTAGAATAATTCAGTCAGCGTGGGGGTGAAGTGGCCGGCGGGTAGGACCCCAAAATTTTACGAGTCAATACGGAAGAGGTCGACTGACATTACGGAGATTTCCCCGGGGACCGCGATTAGGGTGCATTATAAGTTGGAACCGTCTTTTGGGACGGTGAGATGGAGAAAGGAAGAGTGGGGGTGGGGGGATTGGGACACCCTATCAGCGTCACCGACAAAATGGTAATTTGATGAACGCATTAAATTGACGAACAATCCATCAGAGCTACCACTTAACTTTGTTTACACGGAGGGTATCGATTCGTCAGATTTATTTAATCAAACTTTATATTCGTACGAAATTAATTTTCAAGGATTATATTCAATGATAACAATCGATAAAGTTATATAAAAAATATACTAGTTATAAGATATTGTTGAGATAGTTAATAGTTATTTATACCTAGGACAATTATTGGTGAATATGACGAAGAAGAAGAAATAAAACTAGGATGGAGTGCTTTTGGAAGAATGAACATAGTTTTTAAATCCAATATTCCGCTATGCTTAAAAAAGAAGGCATACGACCAATGCGTACTGCCGGTAATGACGTATGGATGTGAAACGTGGATGATAAATTCAAAAATGCTACGTAAAATCCAGTGCACACAGATAAGCATGGAAAGATGTATGCTAGGTATGTGTAACAAGAAGAGATCGTAAGAGGAATACATGGGTAAGAAGTATGACCAAAGTGGCAGATATAGCAGCACGTGTGAAAAAGTTGAGGTGGCAATGGGCTGAACCAGTGGTTGGGAACCTTTTTCGAGCAAAGAGCCATATTGGGGAAAACCTTGCAAAATTGGTTTAGTTTGGGAGCCGCAAAATTTTATTTTCAAATTATATATTCAAAATGAAATTAAATTTTGCTCATTGACGGAATAGATATGTAGCTGTAAGAAGTGAGTTATCATCGTGATATTTCTCAATATCCGACAGTTTATTACTAAAAAGTATTATAATAGTTTAATCTGAAAAACGATCTTAAAGCTTTTTATAGTAGTGAAGTTGTGTAAATAAGATTAATTTTGATTTTGTGTAAATTGTGTGGCAACGTTTTGTGTTTCACACAAAGGCGAGAGCCGCAAGTTTTCATACAAAGAGGCGCATGTAGCACCGGAGCCGCCAGTTCTCGACCGCTGGGCTGGACACATAGCGAGAAGAATGGATGGCAGATGGAGGCGATATCCGAGGGATCTTGAAAAAATGCAAAGTAGACCGGGTGAAAGATGGGCTGATGAATTGAGAAGAATGTGTGGAGTCAACTGGATGCAGATTGCTCAAGACAGACAGGGATGGAAGAGGATTGGAGAGGCCTTTATCCAGCAGTGGATGATGAACGGCTGAAAATGATGAAGTATTGTGCGTTTCCGAGTGGCATTTTTTAGAATTTAAAGTTGTTAATGCTTCAACGTTTTCACTAATGTGAAAATGTTTTTGTTTTTTTTTAAATACAACTGTTTCGAACCTTTTATTGACCCCGATTCGCTATCGTCGTCAATAAATAAAGCGTTGCAAAAAAAAAACATTGACATTGTTTTTTTTACAACGCGGCGCGAGATACATAGTAGATGATGGTGTGGAAATGTGTTTTCGCGTGGAAATGGAGTTCCGTAAAAAATCCAAAAACAAAATCGGATTAACCGATAAGTTCTTACGGACGTTGAAGCTTCCGCTGACAATGATTTAAAATGTCGGCAAATACATACATCCACACCACAACGTGACGTTCATACATGTACAAGATTCAAAAATTTGAAATCGTAGAGATAAAGTAAGGGTATGCAATCAATTTTAAGGGTATGAACAAACCAAATTTATTTTTTGCAGACACGATTCCATATAAATTATTCAAAAGGCAGCCAATAAATAATTCAAATGCATTGACACTGCAAAGGACTAATGATGCTAAAAAATTGTCAGTAAAATCTCATACATAATTCATTTCTTAACGCGTTACGAATTTATGCGATTTCTAAAGATACTTAGTCGTGGAATATTGTACATACTATGCCTCACATTGTTTGATACTGCACCGACGCATTACATCGCCATATGCACACGTGAATAAATTATACTATGAACTATTTAAAATAATGTCGTCACATATACATATGTACATATGTGTGAATTTGAGTTGTGTAATTAATACGTTCCATTTGTCGTCCGGGGAAAACAACGAGGCGCCGTTTTGTGGCGTGGCGCTTTTCCGCGCGTCACGGGAGCACACCCTGCGGAAAACCCGCTAGTAATGAATGGTTTCTCGAAACCTGGAACCTGGGGTGGGATCGGATTAAATTTATGGATCTCTCCGCTAGCTAAAATTGCCAACAGCTCCGGTTGGCCGGGTGTTGTTTGGTCTGTAAACTAAAACCACTTGTCCTGCTGCCGCTGCACCGACCGCTTAACGAGTACCAGAATTCGTGTCGCGGCGACTCTCAAACTTTGGCTCGAAACGAACCGCTTCACAATCGACTAGAACGAAATTATAACGTTAACATGTACAAAAAAACATCTTCATCTCTCAAACCTGCTTATTGAAGTAAAGTTATTTTCGCTCGGTAGAGTAAAAATGGTTCATCCAACGTTCCATACAAACGGAGCGAGCGATAAGTGGTCACGCATATCCCCACTGTTTCAGTTTGGAGGTAGGCTATTGCTCCCTCTCTTGCTCTTTTGCGTTCGTGCGAGAGAGAGATCTCTGCTCCCCGCAGCGCCCCTCAGTAAAAACGTGTCATCGAAGCGTGGCACGACACGAAAACCAGTCACGGCCAGCGGTCAGCGGGTACCCTCACTCCTCGGCTAGACGTCAGGTAGCAGTGAGAACAGTGAGTCATGTCAGTGATGGTGAGCGTTTAAAACTACACTTGTGTACACAAGTCTTTCACATTCACATACATATGTATTCCTTCTTGTACATTGCACTGCGATTTTAAGTGGAATACTTTATTACCTCATTATGAACATCTTTACTTGTTAACAAACTTGTCAGCCATGGCGAGGTAACATCATAAAAATCATCACCAAATGTTTCCCTCTGCGTTAAACCTTTCAAGGGTGTCTGGAAAACGACTGGCCTTCAATCTTGTAAAAGTCCACTGAGCAATCTTGTAAATTTCAAATTAATCGCATTACTGAACGATTTCAGCAAATAACGAGCAGGCCGTATTCACATGTGAGATAGTATTACAAGTTATGTAGTACGTTAACGGGTAATTTTCTCGATCGCGTTGTTTAGCCACGTTTAATCTTTAGCATGTGCACATATAGAATTTCACAAACGCCCGATTAACCAGCGAATATTAATACGAGCGTAGGGACGACTTCATTATTTTCCATCGCCTCGAGCAGCACGGGAGAAAATTGAGCGAAGAACGTGTTTAATCGCGCACTTATTACATTTTCTCGATGGAGAGCGAGACGCTTTCGCCTCCAGTAGAATCAGCTCGCCCTCAAAGGCGTTGTTAATTCGACCGCGATAAATGCAAATCGGGGCGAAAAACCGACGTCCATTTGAGAAACAGAGAGGGTGAGACGCTTTCGACGAAACGCCCCGGCTAAGTGACATGTATTGAAGTAATTAACAAGTTTAATTAAGACGCCTTATCAAAGTCGTCGCAAAGGCACATTTGCGCAGTAGACACTCATGCCTCCTAATATCCTGTAAATGCAGCGGCGTTTGAGGCGTCCTTTGAGAGATTTTCCGGCGGTAGCAGGATATTGCGGAATATCCCGGAGCTTGTGTGTGTGTGTGTGTGTGTGTGTGTATTATATACATACATAGTTGCCACGTCGATTATCTCCGTCGATAATTCAACAAGAATTCAGCTCACGCTTGCGAACGATTAACGATTCATAAACCCATCATCGTTCATTCTACGTATATAATACACGTGTGTACATAATACATAATGTGTACATCCCGACATACTACACAGTGTGACGGTTTATTTACATATACATATAGCGATCTCTCAACGCGAAAGCCAGTATGAAACATATGCTTAAAAATATAAGAATGAGCTTTGATTGGAACAAAATCGTGTGTGTGTGTGTGTGTCAGTACAAAATTTTCGAATGTCAAAAAATGTGCGCGGGAGTGCGGTGTGACAGCGGTGCGCCCTAATTTTATTCCGTGAAAGCTCTCCATTGATGCAATTAGCCGCATTGTGAAAGCTCTCGATAAAAGCTGGTGGACGTGACGCGACAGCAAAAGTGCCAGCCCAGAAAGTGTCGCCGGCCAATTCGCGCGATTGTTCGCCATTGATTTATAGAGGACCAGGGGGGGGGGGGGGTAGGATCGTTGTGAAGGGGAGAGGGGGTCAGCCTAATGCACGAGCGTGGGACACCGAGCCAAATTAATTTTTTGCAAATTCAATTAGGACGTGACCGTACCCGCTTCCACGAAATTGATAGGCACAATTGATAATTTTTCATAGTTGTCGATATATTTTAATTCATCATCATCATTTTCAGCCGTTCACTATCCACTGCTGGATGAAGGCCTCTCCAATCCTCTTCCATTCCTGTCTGTCTTGAGCAATCTGCATCCACTTGACTTCACACATTCTTCTCAATTCATCAGCCCATCTTCCACTCGGTCTACCTTGCTTTCTTTCACATCCTCTTGGATACCATTCCAGTATTTCTCGCCTCCATCTGCCGTCCATTCGTCTCTCTATGTGTCCAGTCCATTGCCACTTCAACTTTTTCACACGTACTGCTATATCTGCCACTTTAGTCATACTTCTTACCCATGTATTTCTATTGCGATCTCTTCTTGTTATACCAAGCATACACACATCTTTCCATGCTTCTCTGTGTACACTGGATCTTTCGCAGCATTCTTGAATTTAGCGTCCAAATATTTTAATAAATGACATTAAATGATTAAAATGTGAAAATAAACTGGCAATATATAGTGTTATTATTATATTATACTAGTAACAGTGTATGTACATAGATGTATGTATGTATCGCGATTGTGTCTATTATAATTAATAGATGGTAGACATTAATTATTGTTTGAATATTTTGAAACTGTTCTTTTGTTAATTTTAGCAAAGTTTTTAAACAATTCAATTATTAAATGTTAACAATGATACTAATGATTTAAAGGGTAATATATTCGCAGGAATTTCTAATTAAGTGGTGACAAATGATCGTTCTACGCTTGTGTGCGTGGGTTGAGGAGTTTTCGCGAGGAAACTGCGTAAAAACGGTTTCAATTCATCACAGAATCAAATGATTACGCGGTTGTCTACAAATGACAGAGAGCTCTCCGACTTAATTACATTTTCCTAATTAGGCACCGCTCTCGCTTTGGACGCCGGAAAAGCGCGTCACTCATTTTTCCGGCGGGCGTCAAAGCGTAACGTCTACCGAAGAGACCGTTTGAGGAGACCGAAAGTCGGAAAAGTCTAACTTCAAGTGAGACCAAACACTGGGGGGGTGGAAAAAAGCTCAGAAGTGCTTTTTACGTTTTTGAACGAGGGGTGGGGATTCGTCGTTGCGGGCGCCGCTTTTCCGTAGCTGTGAATGAGTGTGGAAATCGAGATTCGCTAACAAGGTGATTTTCCTGCTGTGAAAACATCAAGAGCTTTCAAAGCACAAATTGGAGATGCTTTGCGTAATATATTTGTGTATAATAATTTCATAAATGAGTATAATTTACAAACGGATGATAATCGTCTCTTTATACAGTATTGTTCACAATATTACTGAATTTAATAATAAAACGAATGAATTTCAATAATCTTTAGGTAGATGAAACATGTTACATTTTTTAGCCACACAAAAATATTTAAATACCTCAGATAATCAGATAAATAATCAGATAATGATTAAAGTTTTTCTTTCAGTGTCAAACATTGAATTGTGATTTCTCAACAATTTGACAAATGGGAGATAGAACAGTCTGGTTGTAAGCAAGCGAAATAATAATATTGTAATAGATAACAATAATTAACAAGTTCAATTTAACCGTTAGATTGTGTTCCGTTTTGGATGATTACATCTAAAATGAAATAAATTCGTGTGAAAAAATTTGTAAGGCCTTCAAATTATAATTTAACAATAATGCATAAATTAGCGGTAATGATATGCAATCGCAGTTGGAATGGTCTTCATCGCGGGCGAAATATAATGGAAAATTTCCAATAAAAAGGTCAGAGGTGATAAATTTAAATATATTTAAAATTTAAATTATGGTCGCTTATCCGTCATTCTTGGCATGTAATGATCGCGACATTTATGTTAAATTAGCATAATTGATATTATATAATACAGTCGCGGTTAATTAATTTACAGAATATATACGAGTATGCAAAAGATTACGTTTATCGTCCTTTCAAGTTCAAAATGTACTTATGTACATATGTATGTATAGGTATATTGGATTTTATGATAATTTTTATATAAAATCGTTATTCAGATATTCTAATTACTAATTTTATTGAAATTTCAACCTTCGTGAAAACTTAAATTAATTCATTAAAAAAAAGGAAACATTTTTCGAGGAAGCTCAACAACGTCTTTGCATAAGTCGACATCTGTACAACGGTACAGTGTGGATATACATACATAGGGGGCGCTACTATTCGCCCTCTACAATGCGACCGTGCCAGACAAAGGAGCTGTCTTAGCGGCGAGCCGCACTTAAAATTTATCGTTTAAATAATAAAATGAGGCCGACGCCGTATTTCAGCGGTCGCGGTGAAGGAGTTGAACGATAAGAGTTAAAACGAAACGAATCCAAGGAGAGGAAAGTCGTTTCTACGGCTAACACCGACACCAATTGTACGCAAATTGGATCAACGAGCCGTTGGTGTCGTTTGGACACGTCCTCCCCTTTATATGGACAGTTGTTTTTCCCGGAAAAGCAGACGGCAGAAAGCCCAGTAAAAAAGGTCATAACGCGAGCTGCAAAACTGCCTTGGACTCGACAATGCGCCATATTTATCTTTTTCCAGAGAATGAATTAATTTTATATGCAAAAGTGATCTAGTGATAGTTTTAGTCTAGCGCAGGTGTAAAATATTTTTTTATTATGTTAGCGTAAGCGTCTGTCTGCCTGCCTGCTTGCCCGGGTCGAGTTAACAACGCGATTTATGGCCATACATTCATTCAATCAACGGTACACTATACAATTGTTTACTCATTGCACTCATCATACTATTCATATTGTGTTTTCACTCATTGTATCTACTATATAAAATTCAATGTTTGTTTGTTTGTTTGTTTGTGATTCCGCTATGCAAATCTACAGTTTTTAACTTAGAACCGCCAAACTTGGTATACTATCTCATGATACCCCAAGTGAGACCGTAAGTGGGTTTTGGAAGGGGTCGGAGTCCAAGGTCAAGGGGCCCCTATACAAATTTTTTAATCAATTTTTGTTTGTACTGGAGAATAAATGTTTATTTCGATATTAATTTGTTTTATTATTTGAATTCACCCGGCCGAGCAACGCTGGGCAATTCAGCTAGTAATACATAAAAATTTTCAGTTTATTTTATTGGATTCTTTGAAATCTTGAAATTTGACTCGACTCAATATTTCATTCAAAGAATTTAAAATCTTATGAATAAGTACAAAAGTATGTTCGTTGCAAATATGTATATATGTATACCTATGTATATATGGAAAAAATCTTCTCGGGCATATTAATCGACGCCATTCTTCATTTGGGCTTTTATATTATAATAAAAGCAACATTTTATTTTTCGCGTGCCACAAAACATAAATATTAATATAGATAGCTCGCTTAAAGTTTCACGCAAAAAAGACAAGATGAAAAATTCAAAACGGCGCGAAACTCGGAAAAACACATTTTGCACAGAAATCTCTCCATTTTCCGGTGGCCTAGCGGCGCGCATTAAACAAGAAAGCGGAATTGACGCAAAAATATTAAACCAACTTGTCAATGACAAGTGACACGAAGTTTCAAAGCACAACGTGTCTATGTATGTATATATGTATGTTTTCGGTGCATGTAAATTGAATTTTGCAATAATCGATTTAGAATTATTCAAATCGAGGATGACAGGTGAAATAGGTGGTTGTGGGGGAGCGGATGTAAAAGTTTCGTCTGTCGAAGACAGTTTGGAAACAATTGCGACCTTTCCTCCCATTGTCCCGGATGGAGATTGCATTAAGGGGCTGCACCGGAGGAGGTACGAGGGAGAAGACACCACAACTCGGAAGATAGTTGAGGTTTTCTCGAGGGCGAAGAAAGAAAGGGGATGACTTCATTTTGGGGTTTCACACACCATTTACTCGTTGTCGAGTGCTTTATCGCCCGAGGCGTACAACTCATTTCCTTGCCAGGGTTTCCACGTCGGAGACAATGTACACTTTTGTAGAAAACGATCCGATCCAGTGCTATACACATAAGTATTATATTTTTCATTATTATTCTACAATATATAATATACGATACACAATATACATACATGACACATATTTTTTCCCTTCACAGTATGTACTCTACATACATTGAATATTATAGTTTAACTACATACTCACGAATAATGAGTCTAACATATTTTTTCGTTCATATCGAACGACCCACTTTATAAACCTAACAATTTTATTTACATAGGTACGAGTAATATGGACATATCTAGGCATTGTATGTGTCGATAAGGCGACTTAAAAATCACCATAATGCCAGACGGTCCGTAAACTTTTAACGATCAAACCTTCCACCTCCATGCATCCAGAACCAGTAAAAAACTTGTTACTTCCGCGCAGAATTATGTACACCTGTCCCGTAAAAATTAGCCAAGATGTGTCGACACTCTCAAAAGGCGTCCACGGGTAAGCTATCTTTTCTTTTTGCATTCGAGACTAATTTTGCGAAAGTTATCGCGTTACTGCGAAAGAAGGTCTGCACAATTTCAATGCAATGAAAATTGTATAACTTTGAAACGCTACACTGTTAGTACTAGCATGTATGCTTTTGTGTGAAAAGTTACGTATGATTTTTTTTATACATATGAACATACATATATGTACATATGTATGTAGGTACATTAGGGTGGAGCGACATTGCAAAAATTAAAAATTGGCATTGTAATACCTACCAAAAATTTTATTGTATCATCTGTATTCTCGTAAAAATACTGAAAAAAATCTGTGAATATGTCTTCAGGCCTCTACCTAAAGGCGAAAAATGAAAATTTGCCTATTAATTTCGAAATCTGAACACAGAATACAAAATTTTAGATAACATGCTCATAAAATTACCCTAACTTCATTGAATATTATAAGTACTTTTTGTAAAAATCTAATTTATTTACGTATTCCTTGAATTATTCAAGTGTGAATTTGTGAGCGCGGTGGAGGGAGTCATACGAGTAAATATAAGTATGTACGAGTAAAGTAAGTATGATAATAAAAATAAATACTAATTTTCCAATTAAAATGACTATTTATAGAGATTGGAAACAATCAATTGGAAATTTTCATACAAGTATGAAACATTTTTAATTAAGGAGATTTTTTTGGACAGAAGAGGTATGATGTAGAGGCAACTTTTTAGAACTATTTCAAATCGAATATCCCAAAAAAAAAAGTTCCATACATCGTCGCTCCACCCTAATGTACATATACCATTTGAGATTGTCCTAAAATTGATTGTAACTGATGATAGCATTATAGCAGTATGCCGATCTGAAATTCATTAAGGGACAACGAGTCGGCAAACTGGCCCGTGTTGGAATATTCAAAGGGGAAACCATGAATAATTCAGGCAGCCCGACGACGATCCGTTGCAGTTTAAACCCCTTCGATACAAAGCGCGAGAGAACCTATTTAACCCGGAGGGGTAAAAATGCGCACCGTAATGAGGGCGGATCCCTTATAGTAACCCTTTAAGCGCGAGCGCGCGCGCGTATTCGCCTTTGTGCGACGGATTTCGCTCGCGAAAGCTTCTGCGCTGCATTACTATTATATTGTGTTGGTTGTATACAAAAAAGCTGCTTTTTATTATGGTGCAATGCTTCGCTTTATCGCCTAGCATTGCATACGAGTTCCGCCGTAAAAGTTGTCAAAGCGAACGATTGCAACGTTTCAACAATGCTGGCGGTCAAGAAAAAAACATTCTTATCTGAAAAGTGCTATAAAGTGTTCACATTTGATATACAGATAAATATCACGTTGGTAAATTTAATGGATCATACCACGACGGTGTTGAGTAACAGCTTAGGTTGATGCTCGGCAAGTTTTTGTTCAGCATCAGGTTCTCAAGACCAATAAACCGATCAAACTTTCAGCCGTGAAAATGGGCTTGTAAGCCGTTAGTGAAATGCGATGCCAAAACGGAAAACGGTACAAGTTTTCTTATTTACTGCGAACGTGCATACGTACATCCTTATCGCTTTATTATAGAAAACATATAGATAAAGTTATTCGCATTTAAGTACCAAAAAAGGATTTGCATTAAATTGTATCAATAGAAACAGTTCAAAATCAGCACGTGTTGTTTCTCATCTTTGTTTAATCCAAACGTATACCACATACCTATGGTACATACATACATATATAGGTACAGAATTGTAGCAGAAATTGTGTTGTGCATATTCAGCTCGGCGCGGCGCGTCTATTTGCACCGGTGCAATGCACATAATGCGCACAGCTTTTGACATTTCATAATGCGCTTTCGCGTCGAGCTCTCACCACCCTTTTTCCAGGTGTGTCACGTTCTTCATTTTACGCTGCGGAAAATTCGAATTTTTTACACCGTTATCGAGTCGGTGACAATTAAGCAAACGTCGTTTTTAATTATTTTTATACTTTTTAATAATGAAAGCGTGAATTTTTCACGTTGCATAATATGCACTTGTGCGGTATTTCGTACACGTAGAGAGCAGCGTAGTCTCGAACAAATATTTTAGTGGAACTTAAATATATTTTGCAGGATGTCCGCAGCACATAGCGGTCCTTTTTTAGCGCCACTGCACTCTGCGTTGCATACGAACGTTTGAATTATAAAGTTTCATATCAAAATTTTGCTAAAATACATCTCTCATCGTACAGTCATAGTATGGCGATTCTTACAGATCACAATAGACAGTTGATGTATTTAATTTGCATAAGCAAACGCGTAGTTTAAAAATGAATTTCAATTATGTATTTATTGGTATGTTGCGCGAGTACAGCATTCGAATTGGCGAAAGCTCGATTTTCTGACTTATTATACAACACTGAACGGTGACAAATGGTTTTTTATGAGAATACAAAAACCAATGAAAACTTTCCGTTATTACCGAACTTTCGTAGTATAATTTAAAGCAAACTTTTGAACTCGTAAAATATTCGAACGGTCTCCGGCCGCGTCACGCCCCAACTGCGCAACGACTTAACGTTTTGCCCAAATTCAATTATTCGCACAATTTTTTTCTTCTTATTCAGTTCGATTATTATTTTCCGACTCACGGGCAAATAATATTAATGATAGCAAGGCGGCAATGATAATGTTTGCCGACATTAACAATGTTTGGGAATCACATTGTTTGGCCGAAACAATTCCGGCTTTGTTTTCATTAATTATACGAATAAACATTCGTACGACGCTATCATTGACAATACAAATAAGACACTATCAATCAAGTAAAGTGTCTAAGTCTTATCTCTCATTTACTGGCGCTATACATGCTTATAATTGGACATTTTATTTACTTATATTATATACGTAATAATCCTGAACTTACTTATAATGAATTGCAATAATTACAAGTTTGTATTTTATTAAATTAAATTTATTCAGACATAGAAAATTATATATTGATTCACTATATGTGGCACGTATTTCGAAGATATTTTCTCCCAAACGAAAAATAACTATAATATAACACATTTAACTTGATTCAACCGAGCAACTCCTATTGTAGAAGGAAAATACGCTTTTCCGGATTTATAATGCGATAAACAACAGTAATGTTCAAGTTTCAGCGCAACGTATAATTCTTATTAATAGCATTACCGAAACGAATTACAACAACTTCACATATTTCTTTGCTTTTCGTTGAAGAAAACAAAGTCATTTTTTCTAGTAAAAAACCAACAGTAATATGGTATTTGATGGAATTTCATAACGTTTTCAAAATATATTTCAATTTCCATAATGCTATTTGTGAAATATAAATTTAAATGAACGAAGTAAGTACTTTAAGTCGATAAAAAAGTTAATTCATATAAGCAGTTTTAAGTGCACATCATTATGCTTAAATACGCTCTCGGTCCTGTTTGCATAGATAATGTATTCCTCGGTGAATCCTTGAGAACCCTACATCCTGAATTCTTAATGAAACGTATACGATGTCTAAAATAATTCTCCCAGTACGCAACTTTATACTGTAATAATGTCAATTTGATAAAATTTCCTTTCCGATTTTTTTAATTAAGTAAATTGATTGAACGAATAAGACATTGAGATTATGACTGATTTGTATCAATTATCGTCCGCTAATAACATTTTTGGGATTTTTGGAAAATGTCTATATGTCTACATATATGTTACGCGGATGTGTGTAGAATCGCTCTTAGTCAAAAATCATTTATCCGATCACAATGAAACTTCATGTTTATAGGTTTTTGCTGGCCATTACTATCCATAAGGCTTTCAAAAGATTTCGTGAATTCGTTGATTTAGTGAATTTCGTGATTTCGTACTCCACTCTGTACCTGCCATAACTTCGCGAAAAGTAGACATTTTTCGAAATTATTGACAAAAAAAATTAGTTCTTTCCAACCCAACCTAACCCAACCACGCGAAAAGTAGACATTTTTAAAAAATATAGGCCAACAATTGCGTTTAACGAAAACTTAATTAAGGCCAACCCCACCTAACTTAGCCTTTCCTAAAATCGATATTTTTACCAAATATCGTCAAAAAATGGATTAAAATGAAAACTGTATTTTAGCTAACCTTTTGCCTTAATTTTTTTTTTTGCATTTGCTTGCGCATACTCCGTGATTTCCTATTATCATATGATTCTTTATTATGTGATTGTTCATTCTTTACTTTGCTATGTTACCCGACTTGTAGGCACTTACTAGCAAAATTCATTTATAGATTTTACAGATTCATAATTTTTTTCGTTTCTCTTTATATTCCTTAAATATGTTGTAATGTCATGGGTTGGGCACGCCAGATTTTTTAAAATAAATGTATTGATAATGTCGTTTATTCAATCGCCATTACAGGTTCACTTCAGGGATGAGAAAGGTGGAGTGTCATTGCCTTCATTAAAGCAAAATGGGTGGGCCGAGAGGGCGAGGCGATTTCGATATTGTCGCCATCCAAGTATGTCGCTAAATCATCGAATAACGACGCCGCATAATGGCGACCAACCTGGCCGAAATATGCACATTAAACGACGATAATAATAATGTTTTGCGACGGTAAAATTTACCCCATTACGCGGTAATAATCGCCACTCGTTCGCGCGCTCCTCCACATTGTTACCGAGTGGCGCATTTGTACGCAACAAACTAGGCGGTTCATTACGCGAAAATTACACTCGACCAAATTTCCACATTCCCCGAAATGACGTTTTTCATTGCATTTTCGCGAAAATGTTTAACGACCGATTCCGTATAGTGGCGCGTTATTTCGCGCTGCTTTACGTACTCCAACCCCTTATTTATAGCCTTCGACGCTGGCGATAATTCCGTATTTTTTCCCTACTTCGTTTTCCACCCCCCCTAGCCTTTCCGCAGTATGCACTGGTGTATAAAAAGAAAAGAGGCTGGAAAGCCGTAATAAAATATAAAAGCTCCTCTCGCTCACCTGCGAAGAACCGCGCCTCCGGGAATACTTTATGGGACGTCTCCAAATTGATTTGATTCCGAATTCGATTCGCTTTTATTTTAATACTGCGGAATTTTCATATGTTTGTTCGGCTGTGGTGAAGCTTTTGCGGCTGCCAACAAAAGCGGCCCGGCAGTCCGTTGAAAGCTCTCTCTTCGCGAGTGTGAAAGTTTCGATCAGACCGCCACTTGACATTCATCGCTGTTGTGTACAACTTGGAATGCAACTTTGAATCGGAAAATGCTTTTATTTATGCATATTATATATTTAATTAGAATGCTTATCAAAACGAGCGGTTTATTCTAACGAATTTATGCACTTGAAAATGGTCTTAATATTCTATAATGAGTTTTTTTCCCCTCTGTAAAAAAAATAATGAAATCGCTTAGAGAGTTTTTTTAATTTACTTAAAAGTATTAAAAATTACACAAAATAACTCTCAAATGTATATAAAACCATTTAATTAATTATTGAAATATTATAATTATGTACATACATATGTATGTACATATTTATTTTATATAATATTAGCTTATTAGCTAATTTAACTTATATATATATTACATATTTATAACAACTACATAAATCTATTACACATTATTCACTATACTTATATGTACATACATATGTACTATCCCTCACAGAGGTGTCTCCTCACACTTTGCAATAATGCATCTATGGTCTTAGAACACCTAACGCACTCAGGGAGGGCATTATACATTAACACACCCTGTGAAAAACGCCACCAGCTGTCTTCGTTTTCCTTACTCTGCCTACAATTAAATGGTTCTTATTTCTAGTACAATAACTGTGGATATCACTATTTCTAATGATATAATTATTCTTAAAATAATTTGGCAATAACTTATGATCTAACTTATAAACAAAAGACAATGTGCTTAACTTTAAACAATTTCTAATACTCACCCATCCCAATTCATCTAACATACTTTAATACTTTTTAGCCTACCAACATTCAAAATACCTCTCATAGCTCTATTTTGTAACGTTTGCATTTTATCTAAATCTTGGCCACTGAACATATTAAGTACAGCGGCACGATAAACCACGCGTGGCAAGACAATTGTATTATAGACTAAAAACTTACTTTTTCTACTTAAAATATTTAAAATATTATATATGTATGTATGAATGTACATATATTCAAATGGAAACAATCATAGAATATTAACACAATATCCATTGTTGTTTTTACTATCAATAAATTGATTTCAACAGCTATTATAAAATTTCTGTTATGAACTACATATGTACATATGTATGTATGTATGTAGGTAATTGAAAAATATTTTATTCATTGGTAATTTTGTCCAAAAGAAAAAAAAAAGTTCAAATAATATATTCCTGAAACGCAGACGTCGAGCGAAATACTAAAACAATACTTTTCATCCGACATGAATTACAAATTTATGTGGGAAGTTTGATAAAGTGAAATAAAGGCCGTACGCGTAACAGTACAGACAATAAATTTAGCAGATTTTTTTTCCGTGCGCGTTGTAAGCAAATTCGCAAAACGCTCGTAGAATTCGAAACGCAAAGTGAGCCTTGATTTCTTCCCCCAGCCTCGCCGCGGATACAGGGTGACCCGGAAGCGTTGCGCGAAAAATACCTCGTTCTAAGTGTCGATACAACGTTTGTTTTTAGATCGCCTCGTTACTCGTTTACATCAATCGCGGCGATAATGAGGTCTCGGCCGAGCTTTTCCCCGGAGATAGCGCGCGATCCACAATGGCCATTAGCGAAAGCTCATTTGAGAAAGCTCGTTCCGCTGGAGATACAAACAGCTTCGATGAATATTTTAGTATGACACGATTTTCAGACAAATTGTACCCCGTCGATGGCGACGTTGTCTTCTCTTAGCATACAAAAAATATCGTTTAATTTCAAACGACTTCAGTTTCAATCTTGAAAAATCCTCGTTTGGACACTCGATAAGCACTACACAACAGTGGAAAAGTGGATAGGCTCCTCAAATAAATTTATATAAAAATAATGAAGATCTGGCGAGTCGCGTCCGCCGATAAGAATCTATTGTTTTTCCGTTCATCGACGACATTTGGGGTTCTACGGTCAGGCAATGGGGGTTGAGTTTGACCTAATCTCGGTTTGATGAATATCCCCGGCACGGATTGTTAAGCTTTATTCTTCGTCGGGGCACAGCAAACACCCCCACGAAACGGCGGGGGTGGAACGGGTGCCCAACGACAAACTTAACAATGATTCATTACGCTTTGTTACGCTCAGATATTATTGGATTAAGACGGGTGATATACTTGTTTACTAAATTTTAATGGTGCTTTTCGGCCTCTAAAGCCTACGTGCTTAAACCATACACATCTATGTGCATACGTATAGCTATACACTTCTTACAGCATGAAATTACAATACAATTGTACACTAGGGTGGAGCGACATTGCAAAAAATGAAAATTGGCATTGTAATTCCTACCAAAATTTTCATTGTATTATCCGTATTCTCGTAAAAATATTGAAAAAAATCTGTGAATATGTCTTCAGGCCTCTACCTGAAGGCAAAAATGCAAATTTTCCTATTAATTTCGAAATCTGAACACAGAATACAAAATTTTAGATAACATGCTCATAAAATTACCCCAACTTTATTGAATATTATAAGTACTTTTTGTAAAAATCTAATTTATTTACGTATTCCTTGAATTATTCAAGTGTGAATTTGTGAGCGCGGTGGAGGGAGTCATACGAGTAAATATAAGTATGTACGAGTAAAGTACATAAGTATGAATAGTAAAAATAAATAAAAATTTATAGAGATTGGAAATTTTCATACAAATTTTCATTTCAAAAGTGTTGAGATAAAAGTGCTGGTAGAGAACAGAAGAACTTTTTAAATTAAGCAGATTTTTTTGGACAGAAGAGGTATGATGTAGAGGCAACTTTTTAGAACTATTTCAAATCGAATATCCCAAAAAAAAAGTTTCATACATCGTCGCTCCACCCTATTGTACAACCTCAAAATTTAACTCAATATCGGAAATGTGAAGTAAGTACCTCTACAAAATTTAGTGCTGGTTAGTTGAATGGTGACAAAATGTCTAAGCAAACATACAGACATACAATAACTATTTATATATTTTATATTGAGTATATATCTGTGTCACGTCTCCAAATAAAAAGATTCATTCTAGCGAAAGAATACGCTCCTTTCGAGGAATAAATAATATAGGTCGAAATTTGCATTAATAAGTCGTTGAACAAAATAGTACGATTTTCGCGTGTATAATTCACGATTGTTAACGTTTCGTTTTGTCGGTGTGCACACACTCGTCGGAGATCGTGTATACGCGATGCACTTATCGAATTACATGTTGCTCGGACCGGAAGTACAAAGGAGATGCAGCCGCATGTAACAAATGCACCGCGGTTTTATATTAGATGTTCCATTTCTTGCATTCCCATTTAGGGAATTTGCCGCGGCGAACTACGAATATGTACGTAAATATGTGTGTACGTATACGCTCGAAGCACGAATCCTAGACCTGTTATACGTTATATTTATGGGTGTAGCTACTCTTGAATGTAATTTAAAGTGTAATGGTGAACATCCGGTTTATTGATTCGCGCCGAAGACATCCTTGAAATTTTCCGAACGCTTTGACGGTTGCGTCTTTTTTTTCCACGGCAGCTTTCGATCCTTTAGTAATGAATCGCATACCACCACGAAATATTCTACGAATCGGAAGTATTTCTATACGTTTAGTTGTATTGATGAGTGGTTGAAAATGGGATGCCCAGACACCGAAGAATTTCACCGCAAAACCAGGTGGAAAACTTAGAGGCATTAAGTAGGTGGTAATATGACAACTGATTTACTTACTCTATCAAAGCAAGTATAAGTATATTGTTTGCTTTTAAATATTATCTATATATGTAGATGTTTTGCTATTCAAGTTGGAGAAGTTGGTTGGAAATGAAGAGTTACTGAAGAATATCATTTTTAATGATTATGATAATCATAATCATAGCACGATGACGTAGTAAAAACAACGGTGGGATATAATGACGCGTCACCTTATCTCCGACTCGCATAAGCGCAAATGAAAATTTGAAAGTCGACACAGAAAGCTTGCCATTGGCGAACGAGGGAAGGTGAGAGGGATGCGGTAAGGATTTTAGCACCGAAATAAAGCATGATCGTCGAGCTTTTACGAGTCGCGGCTTTAAATCGAAAAGCGAAATTTCATTTATGACGAGCAGTAGCGGTTTGCGAACGGCGCCGTCAAACGTAACGCGTCGCTTTTAATTGGTTTCCGTCGTTAAAATCGCTACATTTCGAAAAGTGCATAAAGAATCGAAGCTGGCCGTACCTAGTATGCTAATTTTGCGAAATTTAATTTTGAAATGCGGCGAGTGGAAGGAAGTCGGAGAAAATGCACAGATAAGCCGAGTAACAGGCGGCGACTGGCACGCTTCCGGAAAAACGCTTTTCCTCGGTTACTCGCCCCAATCCGCACACAGCTTGAACTTCTATACACCTTTTGCACTCGCATTTTTACTTTATTTTATTTACATTACCATTTTACCTATGCTTACGATATAAATTTATATAATATTTAATATGTCAATTGTGGTAAAAGTGTCAAGGGGAACATTTATACCGGATACGCCAACTACAAAGCACAGTATCGATTCCGGAATGGGTCAGATCTCGCCGCTTTGCGGGGAGCAAAAAAGTTCGAATCGATACTTTAATATCCGGCAAACCAAATGGAGTGTAAACGTCGATGGAAAAAAGAAGAACATTGAGGATAGGGACCGTGAAGGGAAAGAGAGAGAGAGTGAGGTGGGTAGATCGGGGGAGAGGGATAGGCCCACTCCGATAATCCGATGTTTATTAGATCCGAGTTTTCGCCGCGTATTATTCAAATGGCTTTTCCGGATGGAGTGAAGGTAGAGAGGGGGCGGGCGAGGGGGAGCAGAGAGATGGGACGAAAATTCGTATTAACCGGCCGACGACCGGTTTCGGTAAACTGGATTAATCCGGGTCAGCGAGCGCGGTTCAGCTTCAGCGCTTTACGTGAAACTGCAGGGGGGGAGTGGGGGGATAAATACTCAGTAAAATAAATGCAACTCCCAAGACATCCAGCTGCATTTTTCCCTCAAGAGTATATGCAGTCGCATTTCACGAATTTTATGTACCAGCTTAAAGGCGTTTCATTATATTTCTATATTTATTGGAAAAACAAAAAATATATATCGATGGGTTAGTGCACAGATATTGTATATCCAGTTTTTAAAAAAATTGAATTATCAAACCTTCATGTAAAAAAAGTATTGTATGTTTGAGAAAATATTGCCTTATTCAAATATATGTATAATATGTCCATTTCGTCCATAGTTTTCATGCACTATGTACATATGTACAATGTATATCACTTAAAATATTTTAAAACAAAACTGGACATATGTACAACATCTGTGCACTAACCCATCGATATTTCATTTACTTATTTTATTCCTAGCATACATATGTAGATGTTATACATACAACATTAATCTATTTTTATCTTTCAATTTTTAAAGTAAACATAGAAATCTAATATTTAACACTGAATTTCTTCAACGATTAATTCTATTTGTGACGTTATATTTATTCCATCATTCGGTAAATATTGATTGATTAATATCAAAATTTGTTCTGTAGTATAGTAGTAGTTCTGTCGACTGATTAATTACTTCTTAGATATAATTAATACATAATACAAATCGACACTTAGTTCTGCGAAATGGATACGATGTGTTTTTTTTTTCATTTGTTGCAATTAATATAATTGCCATTAAAGCGAACACGACAAGGACACCGTTATTTATCCCGGATTTATCGTTGGAAATCCTCGCCGAGTGAACTTTATCCCGAGCAAACCGAATATTTCACGGACGGCAGGCGGCCAAGCAGGATGGGGATGGAAACTGTTGATTGCTTACCTTAAATTACGCCCTTCATTCAGCGACAAATTAAGGATACAACGAAACAAATTGCCAAAGTGTTTACGAAAACAGCTCAGCGCCGGGCATTATCACTTTGGCGAGAGTGGGCGGTGGGCGGGGTGGGCGGCCGCCTCATTCAAACTTCCCCATTGTGCTTTTGACAAAGATGGAGACTGCTCCTGGAGCAACCTTTCGGCGGTGTAAAGCCTCCTCCGTATCCTGTTACTCGACCGGTCTAAAATATACAATAAATTTTCTTAAGCCTCTTCCTCCCCACCCCCCCCCCACTTCAGCTTAGCCCTCCCCATTTCCACCTCATCTAAATTATACGGGGAGGGCCCTTCGAGAAAAAAGCCCTCACGCTGCGAATGCTTAGCTTTCAAGTTATGCTTTCATTATTTTTGTTTATAATACATTACCTATCGGATACCTCTATAAATAAGTTCCCTTTACAGGCTCTGCGTAATTTTCTACGTCTCGCCTGTACTCATCTCTCTCCCTTTCACTTTCTCGCATGTGTATTTTCATCTCTATCGCTCCGAGGTTTTTCGCATGACCGAGGCGTTTTAAATTATGCAAGGATAATATTTTAGACGGAATCAAATATACATGCATAACTTTTCACGTATATTATTGATACGCTAAAAAGATCGAATACTATATTAACATGTGGTCTATCTAAGTTTGGCTTTTGTCTTTAAATGCAGCCAAATGCAATATATTTAGGATCCTTCAACGCACAAATTCCGTATACGATTGATAATCAAATATTGACTAATGTTTCCTCCCAATGTGATCTGGGTGTAACTATCAACAAAGATTTAAAATGGTCTGTGCACATCAACCAGTTAGTCAAAAAAGTAAATTCCTTTATACATATATGTATATCATTAGATGTGTTTTCAAATCATTGAATGAAAATTTGTTATTAAAAATATATAAGTCATATCAGACCGAAATTGGAATATGCATATAATGTTTGGAATCCCCATTTAAAAAAAGATATTCTTTGTCTCGAGAGGGTCCAGGGTCCAAAGAAGAATTACAAAAATGCCATCCGAACTTCGGTCACTACCTTATCATGAAAGATTGAAAAGACTGAATCTCTAGAAAGACTGAAAAGACTGAACTAGATATATTCTTAAAAAAAACAATGGGTATTTGTAATTCTTTAATAAATGGACCACTATTCATTTTATTTTTATGTCAATTTAATTTAATTTAATTTTTGTTTTAATCTTATTTTTATTGTTGTACCAAACCCCATGGTCCTATCGGCTATGCCGCCTCTCCATGTAATTATTTAGAGTATTTCTAAAGGTATTAAATTTTATATTTGTTTAGTTCTATGTATCAATCGAAAGATTAGTGTTTGCACGTAGAATTTATAGAATTTTGGATGGGATTCGAATACTTTTCGCCACTAAACGCGATCTCATGTAATATTATAGTAATAGCGTTTGACCGAGCGGAAGGCAGTTCTGCTGTAGGGACTCCTTGGGGAGTTTCCACTTTCTGGTACGTTTTAGATACCTACCGACATCTATGGTAGATGGGATGTATGACTGAACCGCCGCTTATAAGCATCACGTGGCCGCACGTTTACGGTGTCGTCGTCGTTACGTACCCAAATACCAAATCTTGCGCTCACGATACCGCGTATTTCACCGTTAAATATTTTACGTATGTATGTATGTATATATAAATATGTAATAATATTGTGTACACACACACACACAAATTTAGTTCGCAGGGCCTCATTTACCGATTCGTATCCGATAAGGGATTATGGTTATTGCCCTCCAGGGTCGCCGATTATAATTAACATTAGTGGCAATAAAGCGCCGCCGTCGTATTTTTTTTTTGCCCGTTTCAAACCGAATTTAGATATGTGGTTTTGCGCTTGTTTAAATTTGATTGATTGTTTGCACCGAATGAATATATGCACGAACGCGAAACTTGTGTTTCGTATTCACATTACACACACTCATTTACCCGAACAAGTTTTGTAATGAAATTTTGTTGAATGCATTCACTATTTAGTGAAAATGATAATATCGGTTAAAATGATCTATGTACATATGTATGTATGGTTCAATAGAACTAAAATTACAAAGCAAAGAAATTGCTTTTTATGATTCCATTCCAAGTTGCAATTTAAAAGTAATAGGGGGTGAATACTCGATACGCCATTGTTATGGAAGGTTTGAATTACGTCGATTTGACATTTTCTAGTTAGAATATAGCAAAATGCAAATGATAGGGGAGGCGCTAGGATATTGCAAATAAGCCAACGTCGGGTCGGGGGTAAACAAAGCTCAGGTCCCTTCTGGCATAATGCCTTATTACCTGTTAGTCTTACCATTGCATTGACATACTTTCCCTCGACGCTCAACACAAATAACTTTTGTTTTCTTTTTATTCTTACTCACAGTATAAACAAAGTATAACAAATAAAAGTAATATTACCATGTAAAAAAGAATACCACAAGATTTTTTTTCCAAACGAACAAATATTTTGCATTTAAACGTAATGTAAGATGGTTTGGTTGGATGCGGCCGAGCATACTGGATCCACTACAGTAGTTTTGCGGAACATTGTGCATTTCCTCCTGGGGTAAATTCTTCCCTCAGGTGTAGTAAACGTGGGTTACGCGGTCACTTTATTGTTTCTGACTACGACGGACAATGCGCGCTAATAAGACGCCGCGTGCATTCCGTATGCATTAAAGCAGTGGTGCACAACCTATTTGATAGAAGGGCCAATTTATCCATCTTCTAATTTTTCACGGGCCGCACAAAATCTCCTTTCAAAAGATTCTTAAATTCGGATGATGTGGCAAGCATACTTTTGGCTGGAATCAATGCCATCTAAGGATAACATTTCATTGCAGTGCGGAAATATTTTTTCTCTCAGCTGTGAATGAAACAATTTAAGTTTTTCCTGGAAGTCTGAGATGTAATGATTTTTCCCTTGTAATCGAAGATTCAGATCATTAAGGTGTGTTGTAATATTTATCAGAAATACCAAGTCACACAGCTATTGAGAATCTTCCAAAATATCGATAGACTTTCCTTTGTTAACAAGGAACATTATGATTTATTTTAAAAGTAACACAAATCTATTCAAAACCTTGCCTCTGCTTAACCAACGAACTTCGCAGTAGTACAATAGGTCATTATATTCAGCATCGATTTCATCAATAAAGGCTCTGAACTGTTTTTTTAATGTTTACTGCCATTATACATAAATGGGAATCACGGGGAATTTTCAAAATTGTTTCGTAAACGTTTGAGAACTTACACTAAAATGTGTGTCTTGAAAACAATTGTCTAAAAATAAACTGCAACTGCATTGTAGAGAGTGTGAGACATTTGTAAAAAAATGAATTTTGATCGCAAATCTCAACCCGTGAAAAAATAGTGGTACTAAATAAAAATAAAAATAAAACAGCACTGTATGGTTTTCTGTTAGTGACGATTCAGATTATGTACATATGTACATACATATATTCCTTTGCTATTGCATAATTTGTTAACATATCAAACATAGAATTTTTTAATATTCAATGAATTACTTGTCATTTTGGGCTGCAAGAAATGTCATTTCGGGCCGCAGGTTGTGCATCACTGCATTAAAGCCTCTGTTTGAAATCTGCATCTTTCACGGATGGCGCATTGTAGTTTGCATCTCGTAACGGCTGCCAAACTATACAATACAAGGCACACGTCTATTCAGATTATTAATTATCATTATATGTACATATGTATATCGTAATGTTGAATGTATACGATGAGAGAAAAATGTAAAGTTGACAACGAGTATTAGACGTGGCAATTTTGAAAGGCGACGAAGGGCACACAAAGGTTTCTGTGGGCATATTGCATTTTTGAGGTCTCGTATTTTTGATTCGCGAAGGCTTTCACACTCGGCCAGCAAAGTTTGACCATTATTGCCCCCGGTCCGGAGCAATATCGTTTGTTACGCGGCGCGGCCCTGTACAATCCTAACCACTCTCGGTTAAGGGGGCCGTAACCTTAAGTGCCCATTGCCTTTTCTTCGGCACCACCTCCTACCCACCCTATCAAGCCAGTCACACCACCCTTTGGGGTAAGCCTCTGGGGCTCTTTCTGGTGCGGATCTCTTATGCCGGTCCGAAGCCAAAACATAATGAAACAAATTCGACCGTTCGACTGTTGTTGTCGACTAAAAGAAAACGTATCGCGTTTTTCTCTTAGTTAATTCCAACGGGGTAAACCTTTTATGGGCCGCCGTTAGCAATCGCTCTTGAAAGCAACAAAAAGTATACACACTTTTCATCAACTACCGTTATAGACCAGACCACGTATATACAATTATAGATAACTACGGACCAAAGGCTCTCACACACTGCTGCGAAATCGCGTATGGAAACCTAGCGAATTTCGCTAGGTAAAGAGTAAAGAGTGCATGATAGCAAAGTCGGCTTTAACCGCTAAATATTCGGGCATAACCACATGGTGAAAATTTAAGTTTGCATTGAAACGGGTGTAAGGGGTGGCGGGGGCGATTATATGTATACTTCCATTATATATATTTGTTAGCTGTTATAATATATAATATTACGTAAAGTAGTGCAAAAACAATTGATTAATTATTAATGGAATTGAAACAAATTCGCAATAAAAACAATGCTCGAATAGAATAACCAAATACGCGTTTACACCAAGAAGGATTTTCCGCCGAATTACGCGATTCGCGGACTTCGATGACGTTCGTGGAAAAGTTGATATGTTGTATGTACATAAATAACTCTGACTTGAGTCCATGTCAGAACCGTGAGTGAAATACAAACGTTCCGAAAGTGAGGTGACAGATGGTAGTTTGATAGGCTATGTCAGAGTGACAGAAACCGGTGCTTGCGCAGGCCGGTAGACTTGCCAAATTTTCTAGAAAACCTAGCGAAATTCGCTAGGTTTTCATACGCGATTTCGCAGCTGTGTGTGAGAGCCTTTAAAGTGCACCAATTCTATCCATCCATCGACATTCCACATACATATGTACATTCGAAGATACGGTTGATATTCAAAGTGGAAATTTATTTATTTATATAGAGGCAAAACGCACAATTAAATTTAAAAACAAAAAACAATTACATTTATATTTTTACATATTATGTTGTACACATTATATGTACATATGTACATATTACTTATTACATACTGATAATAAAAAAAAAAATAATAATCAAATACCATCACCATCCCCGCTCAGTATCCTAGCTAAATTAAGTTTAAGATAATTATGACACAAATATCTTTGCATATCATATCATACAATGATTGTCACGCACCTTTTTATGTGAGGGCGCGAAACTCCGCCGAAATTTCCATGGATTAACAGCCACTCCGACAGGCCAAATATCAGGTTTAAGTAACGCAGAGTAATGGTCTTCAATCACTGATACTTTGAATGAATTATCAGTGATTGAAGACGTGAGATTACAATCTCCTTTTGTTTTTAATTTCTATACCGATACATCGCCGGAAGGTACCTTCATATTAATGAATTGCTTCATTGAATCTTCAGTAGTGTCAAATGTACACACGAATAGTTTTAGTTCAAATCGATTGAATCGTTTTCGTATATAAATTTTGGGGCTTAGTTTACTTTTATAGTGCACGCATATAGGAGGGATTATTTGCAATCGCTGAATAATTTAATAACGCGCATAAACTTGAGCAATCTCCAAACTTTTCGTGCGCAAGTTTTTTTTTCGTTTTATCCTTATGTTAGCTTTTATAACCTTTTCCTCAAAAACTAACATAATAACTTCGAAAAAAGCTCTAGCTTCAAGTTTCAGCTTTTGCGTGTAAGCTCGCGCTTGCGTCGGCTTACATTAAATCATAATGATATCAGTTTAAAAATAGCCATTGCAATATCTCAATATAACCCACGTCTTTATAGTATATCGTATGTAACTGTAGTTGAATAGTATTTTTTTTTATTATAATATTCGACACGCACAATGAAATTTTTTGTGAAATAGAATTTTTTTTAATTTTTCCAGAAGAAAATTCTGAATTGTAATATTCTTTTGTCGCTGGAACTTCCGCCATTCTTATCTCGTAGATTGCGAACCTTGGGGACAGATTTTTGTTTGACAAAAACTGCGTTCATATCATAGTAAACCACAATTTAAATTGAAATAATCTTTAGATTTAAAAAAATATATTTTTTACTCGAACAACACCAGTTAAAAAAAAGAGTATAAATATTTACTAATTATTTAATCCTTGCTTTTGTAACATTTGCATTTATTACGACACGATATGTGTTCACAATACGTAAACAACCAGCGGATTTTCAAATATTTACAAACAAAACAAGTCAAAAGCTACCTTGTTAAATATTGCTTACGCTTTGGCCAAACGGTGAAATGAATACCATAATGTACATATATTTCTCACACCAACCGAACAAATTTAATTATGTAAAATCCATCGACGAATGTATTGTACGTATTTGGATTTGAAAATGTTTCACTGTGAATTTTCGCTTTGCGACTGGAGACTTTGTACGCTTTCCGATTCGCGAATGTCGCTTGACGCAAAAGTAAATTTATTCACTTACTATGTACACCGGACTAGAAATGGCCGGTTATTCGTCGTGTATTTGAAAATCTCGTGCATGTTTGTATACTGTATAGTGAAGGGTTATTGGAAAACGACTTTGACAGCTTCTGTAAACGGGTGTCGAAAAGCGTGTTGTGTTCGTCTCATTCACTTTATCGCAATACTTCTCAAACTCTCATATGATTTTAATATTTTAATTGATTGTACAAATTGTACATACATACATACATTGAATATGAGTGTAAGCACGCGATGGAATCTCATTTCATAAGAGTATATAGTTTAAATTAGCATGGACATACATACATACATGCATATATATATACATATGTATGTACATGGAAGTGTTCCGTTTTCGTCGAATTTTAAATGAGGTGAATATTTTTCAAACAGAAATGTTTGAAAACTATAGTAATGTAGAAAACGTCTAGAGATCTTAGTTTGTTTGTCGTTCCCACAATCGACCAATATAGTGGACAAAAGAACATTCAGTTGCCGGTACAAACAAGGGCCGCAAGTGGGCCGCAGTGTTTGCTTTGAGAACTCCCGACCGCGATTCATAACATGGCAATACTAGAAACAATTTAACCCATTGCACACTCCGAAAAATTCAATTCAAACCCTATCGGTACACGTTTTGAATTTTGATACGAATTTAGTGCGGTCTGGTGGTTTTGAATTTTAACTTTGCGGTTCGTTCTTATGCATAATACAAACGTAGTTATAAACTGAGTTTCAAAATGAAATGAAATACTCAATATCAATATGAGGTTATAGTTTACCTGAGAAATATTCTATATATGTATGTATGTATGTATGTATGTATATGCACGAGGAGTTAAGCATTCGCGTGGATTGCCGAACCGCCAATTTCAATCAAATTTGTGTCGATTGGACGCGACGCGACGGTTGGAACGCGATTTTATACGATTATTATCGGACCGGTACTTGGTTCACTCTTGCGTCGATCGCTCGCCACATTTGAGTTGATATTTCCAGGTGAATCAAATTCGGCGATCGAACGAGCTGCAGTCGAGGTGCACTTAATTGTCAAACACGGTGCATCGGCGCATTAGCGATAACGCAGTTAGCGCATCCGGCAAACACATTAATTATGCGCGGCCAATAAAACGCGAACATTGGACAGGGCGAACAAATCGACGATTCGCAACCCCGAATTATTCATAGGGTTTTGTTTTTTTTTTTTTTGCGAGCGTCCGCAGGGAAAACGCTCGCTGAAAAATTACTGCCGAAACCGCAACACATAATGTACTCCACGGTGACATAATTGAAAATTCTGCAACGTAACTATAGTTGCAGTTGACGTGACATACAAACATCTAGCTGGATTGAGGAATGAGAAAATATGAGAGGGGGGGGGGGGGAGGTGTGTGAAAATTAGCGTGTCAAAGTTTCATAAATGTAATATACGCTATTATAATTAATTACATGTATTATCGGCGACCCACAAAAGACAAAATCGCATCATACATATATACATACATACGTACATACATATATCTAATTTATTGCAGCCTTTTTTCATTGGTTTGTTTAATTTTTATTTTAAAACACTCAAATTAAATTGTCAACATTTGGACTTTCTTTCGTTTGCTGAAAAACTGTGAATACTTAACCGCCTGCTATATAATATCGTATGGTAATATTGACGTATACATTTTATTCGCCGTTTTCATTGGAAACTGTAAACAGACAACCATCGTTCAATATTGAATCAGTTAAATTACTATATATGTACATATGTACCTATAATAGCGCAGGAATCTGTTTGACAGACCGGCTGGGTAGCCTAGAGCTGTGGAGGACTCACCTACTACGGCACGGCACGTACACATACGCTCACACACACACACGATACGGATTGCACTCACACTCACGCTACATAACCTCACTAACTCACACAAACACTCTCGGCATGAATAGCCGCGAAACCCTCGCATACCATGGCACGGCGTGTTCACACACGCTCACTCACACACACACACACACACACTACACGGATTGCTAACAACCCGCAGTTGGGCAATTACTATTAGCATATATAATTTTATTCATTAGTTGGCTATATACAAGAGTTAAATTTTAATTTTGAATATAAAATTATTATTATTTTATTTTTTTCGTTTCCGGTTATTGATTTTGTTCAATGCTTTTGTCAATTTCGGTATGTATTACTTCTATGTATTATACGCTATTATTTTTTTTTTTTTTAAATATTAAAAATAAAATTGATCGGTAGCGATTCAATCAACTATGTAACTATGTATAGTGAACGTTATCACATTTTGTCGTGCGGTCGCCGCTGTACCTGGACAGAATTAATCACGCAATATGAACATAGGAGTTTATATAGGAGTACATACATATATGCACCAGGATCTGCATCGAATTGATACGAAAAAAGCTCGCAGGTGCAACAACGGTACAGAGCTTTCAAAGTTAGCGGGTCGTGCGAGCTTTTGCCGATGCACACCGATAGAGCATGGACGTACTCTGTTATCTTTAATTAATCAATTTGATTAATGCACTTCAGCCTCGGTCAGAATTTCAAAATGTTACGCTATTTCATACTATGGGCGGGCACACCTTGTTTTTACTTTCTCGTGAATTTTTACGATAAAAATAGATTGTGGATAACATTTTCCATAAAAATGACGAGGATTTTCATATTTGTATTTTTAGAACAGTACAAGTTTTTTCATTTTATAAGTGTTATATGTAGTACATATTATTCGCATTGTGTTAAATTGGATGTGCCGAGCACATTAACTGTGTGCTTTGTCTGCACGCCGTATTTTAAAAAATAATATTTTAATAGCCTACGGGTTCAATGGTTTCGAAAATATGAAATAGGTTTTTTTCACATGGCAATAATGGCCACGCGAAAATTGCCGCCAATTTTATTTCAATATCGCATCATTAAATATTGAAAGCGCGCGCGTACGCATGTACATTTTTCTATCGCGTAGAATACATGTACGTACATATGTACATATGTATGTATGTACGACACTGCGAAATTTTCCGTTTTTCCGCACGCGAAATAACGAGGATTTTCCAATCGCACGGTGGGTACGTAATTGAAAAAGGGGCAAAAACCCGCTCTCGGACGAAAGGTAGGGTATTTTTCCTTTCATTCCGGTGGACATTGTCGATTGCAAAGAGAACGGGAGGAGCACAAAGCGACGGTCGGTTTGTTCAGCCAATTGGACCACAAAAGCTGTGTCAACAACTGGAGACGGTCGCAAAATCAATGTTATCCGGAGAGCTTATCTCGCGTTGCCAACAGGACCGCCACAGATACACATACACATGCTGGAGGATTCGAAGAAATTGATTACATATCTATCCATTCAAATCTGTGACTAGTATCGTTGGACTTTTGAAGCAGTTCAAGTGGTTCATCTACAAGTACGTAAACAGAATACGAAAATTCTCTCCTGTAATTGAAAAAGATATCATTTCATTCACAATTGTTGCGAATACGCGATAGATGCATGGAAAATCAAATATTTCATTTAAGTATCGTTTTGTTCAAATATTTCGCTGCATTACCCAAATATGTATAATTTATGTGAATTAATTAACATTGTCAATATTGTGCGTTCGCTAATACGCTATTCAATAACGTACCTGTTTTAGATACGCCAATGGCTATTTAGTGTATCTGAACGAATGGTCAAGGCTTCTAACCCTTATTTACCGACAAAGTTATATCTGTGCAAACAGAGACTGTTCAAATATATCAAATGGCCACTAACCATTTGCCTAACGGAATTTCTACCAGTCTTAACACCTCTAACGTAATAATAATTTTTAGCTTATACATACATAGGCGTGTTTGTGTAATATATTGTAAATTTTAATTCGACTGCAAGCATACATATTTGCATACGCAAATGCGAAACGTCATATTGTGTGCGAGTGCATAAAACCGCGCGCGGATGTGTATGCGCCGGCACGCACTACGAAACGTAATCGTTTAAAACAAACAACGAAATAGGGGATGGTCGCGTTTCGAATTGGTTTTTGTTTACAACTGTTTATAGTGTAACTTCATCTGCAACGGTTTTTGTTGAATCAAAAATGAACAAAGCAAAAAAGTGGGCAATGTAAACTCGGAGCCAATTTGCACCGAAGAAAAACAACGAACGCCAACGCGAGAGGGAGCGATGCTAATATCGTATATCGCTGTGTAAAATAGGTCAGAGGTGCTCAACCTTGATAGTTATCCTCACAGTGAGAGAATCGGGTCTAAATGAAAATTAGCCGAAAACGGCTCTGTTGGGATTTGACCCCTATCCAATGTTAGGTTTCGCAGTATCGATTCCAATCTTGTTAAATTTTTAGTGTCCGTTAGTTCAATTTCATTCAAAGCATTCCAAGAATATTAAAATATACTTTACTTGATTTATGTTTCACTATAATAATATGTAATTTAATCTGGCTGGATTTCATAATAGTTTTGTTAAATAATAACAAGGGATATTGAAAATGTTATAAATAGGAATGATATCTGCAATATCTTATGACTTATATAGGAAAGGCGTTTTTCAAGAAATTATTTTCGATAGATTTAGCCCGGAACTAAAACAGGTAGAAGCGGCAATGGTCGAGCGTAAAGGTTCAATAAATTATGACGTATAGTATTATATGGTAGTATCATAAAAATTTATGGCTTGGTACAGTTTTGAGCATCGCGTGGCGGATATATTAACATTTTTATGTCGTTTCGGGGATGCGCCCAACAAAGTAAACGATGTAAACCATGTATTCTATTAAACCGAAACCGGAACGTAACGACTTTTAGACCTGCACTCGGAAAAGTCGTATATAAATTTGTCGCGTTGCATTAAAATTAATGGGGCATTTTCCGCACCCGCGACTCCGAGCAAAACAAGAAAAACTCAGACACAATTACATGGGAATTTAATACTCGAAATGATTGCCTATAGTATGTGTAAATCAATTGGTTTACGAAAGTACACCCCAGTCACATATTAATATGCATAATTGTGAATGTATGTACATATGTATGTTCATAAAGTGATCATTTTAATTACTAGATTTTGCGCCACGTACATGCCGTAAAGGGGTTAATTTAACGTTGGCGTATTAACTGCGTTTATACGATCAAACGGTCCGTCGTTTTACTGGTACGATTTTACGCGTAAATTTTATTTCAATTCGCGAGTCGACAAATGACACCAATATGGAAAATCGGAATGCAATTCGAAACCAAAAGAGGAAAATTCGCATAGCTTTTCCGAAGGATGCGCGAAGATAATCGTTAGCGACGGTCGAAAATGGGTCATGGCCGACAATCGCCTGTCGCATGCCAATATTTGCGGTTTGACCTTGTCAATACAGGATGGAAATGTGTCGCTCGAATTTACAAAATCATTAAGCCCCTTCGAGTTGACCTATTTTGCTTTAAATACATGGCAAAATTAACTTACGACCCTTGTTAACATTTTGCACACAATAAAAACGTTAAGTTTCGTGTTTAGAAAACAAAGACACGAATTCGACATGCGTTCAACCGCAACTAATTGCAGTAAATTTTCGAGATTTCTTTATCCTGTTTGTAAAAGTACACTTGGATATAAACATGCATGGGAAACTTTTTTGTAAACACGCCCACTCGGACAATGCAAATTCGCACACAATGCAAAATGCATTCAAAGTGTTCGTGGCGGATTTACGACTTCGCACGCTCGCTCGTTTGAACAATGTGTACACAGGTGGGTTTCGATAATGATGCCGACGATTAAAAACACACAATAAATTCCATAATTCGGGTTATAGCCGAATTAAAATTTCAATAGTCGGTGAGCGGAACGCGCAAATTTAACTGTCCCGTATCTTCCCGACATAACGGTCCGTTACAATAAAATGTGGGGCTTGACAAAACTACTCGCATAATAACTTTACACTCCAAACTACATAAACCGAGAGATTGACGATTAAATTCACTGCTATTTAACGTCGACTGTATTATATTTTCGCAGAGATTTGGCCGTAAAGTGAAGAGGAATAAACGTTTTATTTCGACCGCCTTCATATTCCGCACACGCCGTTCAGTGGGGAGGATTGTAAATTTTCGAATTAACCGTTCGGAATCTGCGGAATCGCATCAAATGGATTTTCATTGGCTCGTTCGTATGTGCGTCGCGTAATACGAGTTCAAAATTAAAATTAAGCCCCTAAAATTGACCCTATCGCTGCCGAAAGGAATTCGGTGCGACAAAACGTGCGGTTTTAATCAAATTTTATTCTAAGCAGTTAAGTTTTGGAATTTTAGTTCAAATATTCAAATTATATATTATATGTATATTATGAGTTGTGGTGCATTTTATGCAAATGAACGTGGCAATTGCACTATTGTCACATTGAAGACGTCTACGCTTCAAAGCCCAATACGATCACGTAACGCAATCTAGTATAGCTACTTTCACAGTGTAACAAGGATTAATTGCATTATCATAAACATCGAACTTCACAGACAGTATAATTATGTACCTACATACATATGCATGTACATACATTACATCCTCTTACATTACCACTATGATCATTATCACTATGAATATTTCCGTGAACAAATTGATTTGAATTTAAAAAAAATCACATGAATAAATATTTATGATTAACATAAGAATGATAAAATAACCTATATCCTTATGAAGAAAAAAATCCGCAGTCCGGAAAATTGTCCCATATGTATGAAAGCGTTTCTCATATTTTCGCATTGACCCACTTCAAGTAGGTTTTTGTTTGTAACGAAAATATGGAGACGACCATCGTTTATTCTTGATAGTGTGACCAGAATCTCAAGGCAAGCCTTTTCCGGTCTCATATTTCAAGTTGAAACGCTTTTCCCGAGTAGGAAAATCTCGTCTACAATCGCTGCAGATAAAATGGTTTGCCGCTTTGTCCGTCTATCCCACAGCGCAATGATTACTTCCATCAGATTTCACATTCTTTGTTTCATTTGTTATAAAAAAAAATTATATGAGATGCATACGAGTGTATTTAAAATTCATAGTATTTTGATGGAAAATCTTCGCAATAAAAGTGCACTCAATCACTGTATTCAATTGCGGTCGGAAAAGTCATCGTTCGACATGAGCGCACTTAACGTTTTTCCCCGGATTTTCGTAAATCGGAAATCCGACCGGGAAATTCAACCGCTGTAAATTTCCGGGTTGACCACTTCAAGCACACTCAAAATTCGCACTGCAAAGCGCACTGTCAACTTTTACAAACTCATAAATATCATATACCATAAAAATATATATTAAGAGAACAATTAATTTTACTGCACATACCAATTTTCGGCAACAAATACGGCTGAGCCGGCTAAAGGTTAAGCGCAACGGCGCTCGTGTGAATCGTTCAAACCATTCACGGAAAGGGGTTTGGGGTCTATTTCACCCCACGTCGGCCTCAATTGAATCGGATAGGGCCTATAGGGTAACCGCACGCACCCCAGAACACAACAAATACTACATACAACACCGCTTGACTATTTATAATCAATTCCCATTCGACATAGTGCAATTGGAATGCAATCGATTACACACAGAAATGCACTAAAATAATAACAAATTGTTAATACACTGGTATCGATTGAACGATTCAACAGCTTATTTATAGCTTGAAAGTACATATTTTGATATAAACTCGTATAAAACATCGTTGGTATTATGTGTATGTTTTACCATTACTTTGATGACATCGTTACATTGCATTGTTATATACAATTTTGCTGTAATAGTACAAATAAGATTTTACAACGTCATTTTTCCTTAGGACAATTCACCATAATGTGCACACGGTAGTATGGCAAACAACCCGTTTTCATACCGCATCATTTCATCCCCAAGCACAATGTACAAAAGTCTTTCGCAGTGACCCCGACGGCGAAACGTTAAACTTTAAAGAATTGTTAACGGGTTCGATTTCCAATTTCGCCCGTCAGAAACACGGCCGGTCGCCATCGACATTTCCTCGTTTTCGCAAATTACCGTCGAAAATAGGATTCGTCACACCGGAAGTGGCGGAAAATCCTCTTTCTTCTTCGGCGGGGGGGCCGCGGGCCGTTTTCTCATTTTCCCACGCCACGATGACCGTTTGATGTCTCCGGGAAACGCTCTTTTCGAAAACACGGCTCGATTGGGTTCGTCCGCACAATTTGAACGGGAAATAGAGCGGCAAAATAATTCGTCTAACTGAATTTCGTGTACTAATTAAGAGCCGCGTTGTGCATTCAGCGGGATTGCAACGTGGACACCAAAGCGATGTTTGTACAGCTCTAGAACTAAATAGGGGCGGCTTGTGCCGAGGCTTTCATAATTTATTATACCCTTATTCGAATAGCAACGCATCGATATTTGCCTTAATACCAAAGCTTATTTTGAACAATGAATAAAAACAGCTACAATTTATATACGATACAAACTAAGAAACTACTATAATTATACCGACATATACATAGGTATACATATGTAGATATCTCTATGATAAAATTACCAATAACCACACTAACAAATTAGTGAAAGGTCTCAGTGATTATAGCAAGATATCTTTACCCTTTAGGTATAAACACAAATGACCTAAACATAATTTTCTTTAGATCGCTGACTCTAAAAGTATCTAATTATGTAAAATATATTACAAACATTTGATAAGAATTGCACATACATAAATAGGTTTTTGAGCTCTTTCTCCTATTATGCTTTAAGCACTAACATTAAAATAAAATAATCTTTATAAATACTAACAAAATGAACAGTATGTAAAATAGATAATGGTCACTGGACCAGTAGCTATTAAAATAGATTTAAGATGTATTGTGAACATTGTATATGAACAATAAAAAGCTTTTTTAAATAAAATAATATAAAATATGTAGATACGTAGATTTCGGCCGTATCAGTGGATAAGTGTCAAATTATTGAGCTTTTATATATGTATGTACATATGTACATATTTACAAATATACATATACTATAGACTTGACATTACGGATTTTCCGTCCATCTCGTCGTCGTGCATTACATTTAAAATTTAGCAAAAGCAAAAAGCATAATAATAACAAAAGCAAAAGAAAAATAATAATAGTAAAAGCAAAATAATAATAAAAGCAAAAAAAAAACAAACTATAAAAGTTATTATAATTATTATTTTTATCTATAAATTTATATGGATGGTAAGGATTGCACTACGCTCCTTGCCGTCTGGGATAAACTATTATTATTATTAAAATTAAAAATCATAACCAAAAAAAAAAAAATTACAATGGTTTCATAGATAAATATAAATTTTAATATAGTACGATACTCTTTTTCTGTTTTATTTTTGTACGTCGTGTATCTCTCGGTTTCGCCCACTCATATTATGTTTGTACTCGTTTTATTAGAATTGGTGAGTGAAAAGACATTAATCATAAGATCATACGTTGAATCCGTAGAAAGCGGGCATAATGTGATCGCGGAAGTTGTGAACAAGACCCGACTCGCCGAATTTCACGCGCATTGTCAAACTTTGGTCGTCGAGCACGTCGCGCTTAAAATTCGCGGCATAGCGTGAAAATTTTAAATATAATATACGCCCCTTCCCACCACTGTCGTCGCCAAATAATAACCGTGAGCGGCAGTGGCGAACGAAAAAAGAAAAGCCGCTTTTCCGGCTGCGAAATAATATTAATTTTCGAAAAGTTCGGAAAAGGGACAAATTTGGAATTTTAATTAAAGACAACGGGGAAGGGGAGGAGGAATACAGTAGGGGGGAGGAGGGGGGGGTGAAAGCTCTCGTCGGCACGCCACCGCGTCTTTTAATAATCTTCCGCGAATGAATAGAGCAATTTTGTCCGATTCGGTCGAAATACAAATAATAATAGAATGCGGTCACGACAAGTGAATTTGGCATAAAAATAAAACAGGGCTCGACAGACCCAATCCAATTTTAGTCTCCGATTTCCTATTTGTACCTCAAATATTAATTTTGTTTGTATTTGACGGTTATGATAGTGCAATAGTGATGGCAAGTTCGACATTGACTCAATACAATGTGATAAAGTTAAACTTTACATAAATTATTATTATATTATTCCATTACATTTCGTTCGTGTTTAACGTTGCCCACTACTGGTGTATTAAAGATAGAAGGGCAGGGCCCAGTTAACGATTACTGTGTCGTGTCTACACCGAAGGCTTTTCGCTCCACGTTAAATAGATCCGAAACGAGGTGTAATGAAACGTCTTTCAGACCATAAATCCATTAGTCCATCGGGAACGGTTGATGAATAAATAGGGGGGTGGCATGATGGGGGGGAGGGTGAGGAGGAGGGAAGTGTTAGTGCATGTGCAGTACTGCAAAATGCACGAAATTCGTCGACGGCCGGTAATGAAACCGAGCGCAATTTCATGCGCCGCCCCTGCACTTGATTTACTGCACTTTCGGTCCGCGTTTTACTTATCTTCTTGCATTAAAGCTTTTACAGTAAATTTTAAAGCTTTTTTTGTCGATTTGTGGAGTTGAAAATATACTGTGCACCTGATTAAAAATTTCACCCGAAGATCGCGATAAATATTCTACTAAATTAAATTTACTTATAGCAAAGTGGCTGAATGAACTGTAAAGGGGCCTGTAAACGAGCAACATTTTTCAGCAATATTGCTCGTCAACCATCCAGCAACATTTTTAGCATCACATGCGCAATATGTGTCGCAGCAATGTGTTGCTCAATGATTTCCGGCAAGTAGTTGCTGTTTTATTATTGCCCAGAACAATACTCGACAACATGCGGCCATACCAGCAATAGTGGAATAATAGTGTTGGGAAACACTACTATATTTCCGGCCCACATCACCATATTTCAGTAATATTACCAGCAATGCTTGCCGGTAATACATTGCCGTGAAAATGTTGATCGTTTACATGCATCTTAAGGTTAGTACATACATACATACATACTAGGGATTCCATTACCGGTAATACTGGTTTTTTTTTAGCAAAACATGTCCGGTATTACCGGGATTACAAAATAGACTACCGGTAATTACCGAAATATATTAATTTTGTTCAAATTTATATATATTTTTTATTTTCAGTACTAGATTGTTTCATATTCGCATTGAATGGTCTACGTCAATACAAAAGAAAGATGGGTACACATTTCTAAGGAAACCTTTATATTTTATGACCCCCAATCATAGATATACAATACCATAGATAGGCCATTCCAAACAAATTTGCCTGGAGAAAGCGTCAGAAGCAACGGGGGTGTGTGGGGGGGGTCTAAAGTGCGGGGAATTTCCACAAAAAATGCATGCAAGGGATGCATTTTGCATGCCCTTTTTGTATGTCATTTTTCGAGCGCTAATGCCTATCTATGCTATTCTATGTATGTCTATGCCCCCAATATATCTACTTACACTGAATTGTTTTGAATTCGGAAAACAACATTTTAACAGCTAGTTTGCCGGTTCGTTTGACTAGCAGATCAAAAAAAATTGGCACCTTTTCGACATTCGGCACCTTTTTCGAACTGTTTTTCAAACGAGCCTTCAAGTGTAGGTACCATAAATTTATAATCTTGAAAGCAAAGATAAAGTACGTTGAAAATGTCGTACTAAGACTATTTTTGAATACATATAATGATTTACAAGTATTTCGTCGATTTTGAACTTACCCATCTGCCGATTTTTTTCTTGGAATTCAACTGAAATTCTAAAACCATCCCTTCCACACAAAAATTTATTTACTTTACTTTTGACGTCCTCGCTGATCGGTAATTCGCGCAGTATAGAAGGACTCGGTTTCAGTGTACATACATACATACATACATACATACATATGTAATTCATCACGAAATACATCAAAGTTCCAACATTAAAAGTTTGTGGTGAATTTTTAATTAATGATTTTTTATTTATAAAAACCGGTATAAACCGGTTTTTACCGCCGGTGGCATTTTTCGGTAATACCGGTTTTTGAAAATGACGGTAATTTTGGAATCCCTAATACATACATATGTACATATGTATATGTATGTACATACATAGTTCAATTATAAATGATTTTTTAATCAAAATAAGAACTAATGGTACGATTTTAATTGTGCAATATATACATACATAGATTGATTACTCGTCAAAAATTGTCGTCTCTTCCTTTTCAATATTTTACCTTCAGAATGCAATGGAAAATCGCTCGAGTGTATCTTTTCCAAGAAATTTCATTATGAAAGGCAGTTAAAATGTTTGTCAAAAAGTACAGAGGCAAAACTTGAGGGCAAACACGTCACTCAAAGTAGAATACTCGAGACATATAAATTCATCATTTAATAAAGTGTATTCACTTGCAATATTCTCCTGAAAGTATTGACGTTGAACTTGTACGCTCTCGACCGAGCGTGTACCAAAGCAACAAGGCGGTTTCAACAAGCATCCGAATATACATATGTACATATGTATACCATAACAACTCAACAGAAAAGCAAATAACACATTTCGGTTTATATGCAATTGTTCTAAACTTTCAATATAGTCTTAGAAGAGCACCCGTTTGTCACCGGATCTGCACTTTTCCCAGTTTTCACCGGTGACGCTTTGTGCAAGTGCAATATTCTGCATCCGGCGAATATTGTCTTCTACTCGAATACGCCACTCAACGTTGGCTGATTGTAGACACGTTTGTCGACGATACTAACGTCGCCTTTCGCAAGAGTTCTACGTATTATATAGCCCGCATGTACGTAGCTTTGAAACGGACTCGATTTTTCAGAACAAACAGGATATTGGCACACTAAACGTGTCAGGTGTGTGCGCTTGCTAGTATGCGTGTCGGTTGTTTTTCAGTTTCGCACTCTCAAAGGTTCTAAAGGACGCGCGTTGTTCCTGGAGGCGAAAACATGTTTTCCTACATTTTCCCTCATTCCAATACCCTCTTTCGCTGCTTTTCCGTGTGAAAAGTACACAAGTGGAAAAAAAACAACATTGTTTTTTTTTCATACCATCCACATATTTTTAATAACATTTTTGAAAATGTGTAGATATTTCGGGATTAATTTCGGGATCACATAACTAGTTCAAACAAAAAAAAAAACAAGTAGCTATATATGTATGTACATACATACAAACATACATAGACACTTGTAAATCATTCATCTCTGATGATGATATACATAATACTTATAATACTTATGTATTATGTATATCATCATCATTTTCAGCCGTTCACCATCCACTGCTGGATGAAGGCCTCTCCAATCCTCTTCCATTCCTGTCTGAATCACTTGACTCCACACTTCCTTCTCAATTCATCACCCCATCGTCCACTTGGCATTACTTGCTTTCATTCACATCCTCTGGGATACCATTCCAGTATTTTCCGCGTCCATCTGCCATACATTCTTCCGCTATGTCCAGTCCACGAATCAAAATATACGAATCAAAATATGTATGTACCTACATACATATGTAGAAATAATCTACATGAATACGCATAGAAGAAATAAGACAAGATGGAGCGATGGATGGATGGATGAACAAATAATGACACTAAGATGGAGCGCTTTTGGAACAAAACGGTGGATTCTAAGCTTACCCACCAATCCCCACCCATGCGCGCTGATTTGTACGATAACAGTACAGCCCGCAGCCTGTTCAACAGTACGTGAAGCAATTATTGTATACTTGTATAGTATACCGTTGATTACTTGCCATACAATTTTATTTCTAGAATTTTTAAAAGCCTTTTTTTGCGTTTAATAAATAAATAAAAATCATGTTGTCGACTCGAACCAGCTTCGATAAATGGAGACTTTTGCCAACACACTGTTAAAAAAATTTGTGTAATTATGTTGCCAATGCTAGTGACCCAACGACCCAGGCAGGTAGACAGACGCTTACGCTAATACCACGAGTCCACGAGGCGTGAATCATCTCATATAAATTACTGGATAATCAAAAAAATAAATCAGTGAGAGCAAAGTGAGTTAAACGAGTATCCAATATGGGTGTCTAATTTGTCTGATTGATTGCCAGACTAGCTCGTTTCGCTTGATTGATATCATAATTTTATTAGGACGATACGTCACCGATAGGGGGCCAAAGCTGGCGATAGAGGTGAGGCCTGGATAGGAATGAGGAGTGGGTATAGCCCTGAAAAACAAACAATGGGCCGAATTAGGAGCTGACTGATTCGCTGTCGTTTATTTGACGGCGCGAGTGCGTGCCGGCCTAGATTTGAACGTGCTGGCCCTTTGATAAATTAACCCTTTCGGCGCGGCGGCTGCGCCAGAGCCAGCCAAACTATTAAAAACGGACTCTTCGGATACTTATTTCGATTTAATAAAAAAAAATTGTATCATTACCACGTCAAGAGGCTTTAGAATTTGACCTTTTCAACACTACTCGGTTGCAATGTATAGCGACATGTTAAAAAGGATTAAAGGTGAGAAAAGTAGGCTATGTCGGTTTCATGCGTGAAAGAGGATTATGGTGCGTTAATGCGTTTTCCGTGTCTCGGATTTTCTTTCTGCGAACGCAAACCTTCGCCTGAGAACTCCTGACCGAAAGAGCAGGGTCACATTTCCATATCGTAACACGCGTCACTTTGATAATGAGCACAATTCTGTGCAAAAAAAAAATAAATGAAAAAAGTGAAATAAACGCGCATAGCATGGTCGAAATCGTTAAGTTGAAAACCTCTCACTTTGCGAGGGAATTGCCTATTTTCTATTAGGGCCGCAGTTTTATCGTAGTTTTGACTTTTGAAAAATTATTTGGTCGCATGATACTACAACCTTTCGATTTGGAAAACATACGCATAAACAAAAAAATAAAGTAAATATATATATATATGTACATATATACATATGTATGTACATACGTATATGTACATATGTATATTATACATGTGTATAGTAATCCATTAATAATCAATGGAATTGTTAAAATGAGCTTTATTTCTTATAATTTATGAACGAGGCTTTCAAAGCTATGTATAATTGTATAAATCATAAATATTCAGTGATGTAATATTTGCGTTTTTCACCATTGAAACTTGTGTGTGTATGTATGTAAGCGTTGAACTTTTCAGCGTCTTCTTAGGAAGAGGTCTTCTGAAATTGCCGCGTTAGCAAATAACGATGAATAATGATGAAATCATGGAAATGAGATTGTTCGCAGAAGGATTTCCATTTTAATAGCAACTATGATGAATGGACGATTCGGCACACAATAATGAAACGAAATCTTATATTAATTTATATGTAGCGCGTATATCTAGCGCGTCCGCAATCTGCGAGCAACGCGTTATAAATGCGAAAACTCGCTATTATACTCGTATAGATATATGTACATACATACATATTGTAAATAATACAATTATCCGATTATGTATTTCGTTTTTTGTACGTGTCTGGAAAGAAGGCTTAGCGAACCGCGGTCCTAATCCAGTCCCACACACCCCCCCTATGGTTATTGTGTATAAAGAGCGCGTGACAAATTGAATCGGTGACCCCTGTTTGCTTCGGAGGAAAACCTACCACCATAGATTCTATAAGGTGAAATCGTGACCAACGACTGGCACGCACTGTTCCGTTTCCGGTCGAGCTTTTGTCGCGCCAGAATCAAACTCGTAACGTTCCAAAATGCAGATACCAACATTGGCGGCTTCGAAAATGATCTAACTAACCTTATAATCAAAAATGAATCAATCAAATAATATTCGTTCGTGAAAATCCATTTAATATCAACATCGCTCTCCTCCTGTAATTACGGTCATAAAACAGCATGTATTTCATTGAGATTAACCGAAAACTATTATGAGGAAAGTGGTAGTTTTCAGTGTTTTCGATAGGGGTTTGTTCGTTCCCGAAACTCGATAACACTAGATACGAATTTATTTTGGCAACTTAGTTTTCCGATCGGAAGTTTACTCGTTATTGTGTGAGCACATATTCACAATTCAATTGGATATTAGAAATAGATAGTTTACAATAAATAACTAATTTTATATATCAATTAACTTTTTGGTGATAGAATATTTAGAAATTTCAAATTAATAATAGCTGAAGTGTATAAAATATTCCGCACACATCAGCGCAATATGAGTTTAACGCCGTGAAATTTTCACTTATCGACCATTTGAACTTTTCGGCACTAATTTATATTGGTCCGATGCTAATTTATCGGCTCGAGCTCTTTCGCGTGATTTGTTTCACCCCGGTCTATCGTTTTGCAACAACAGCTAAGCCTTATCGACTCACAGCCGACCAATTAACTAGCCGTTAAAGTAACCATAAGTTACAGTTGCTATCCGACGCTGCTGATTAACGCCGTTCACATCGCACACCAATAAACACAATTTAATTATTAAATATGCGAACGAATAAATGCCACGTGTGTTCAAACTTTAAAGTGCGAACTTTCCGTATATGGACTAGCGTTACGTTAAAATAATCATACATTACACTTTGTTAATGATACGTTCACACTCGGCGTGCACATACTGTTTGACACTCGTTAAGTCGTAAAATCGTTAAGCTCATAAATTTATTCGGGGGTTGGATCGCATACATGAGTGTCCTTTCATACGGAAAATAGGGGAAAAACTGGCTCATGTTATCTTCTGTTGCGACAAAGGTTATTATTTTCTAACAAACATCGCGTGTCGCGAGGCTATATCGTAGTCGAGAGGGGAAAGGGGGAGGACATAGGGGGGGGGGGGTAAAGGAGGCGTCACTCCCTCTGGTCTGGAAAATTATGAAAATGCGACCAGGAATTACGTCAGAGCTGGGGACGATAAAGGCGTAAAGGCCTGAATTTGGAGGTTTAGGCGGCGGCCAACTGTTGCCGGCCATCGCTTAAATTGAGGACCCTCCAAAAACGACCGCTAACCCGTGCCCAGCTTTGGATAAATGCATTTGGAAGGGCTCAAAATTAAAAAGAAAATGAGAACAGAGAGGAAATTTATGAATGCGTCGAAACCTTGCGACAAAGCCGCGCATAAGTTGCCATTTGTTAAAACGTTGTTTTCCTTTACAAATTGACTAGCTGTAGTAGTCGTGTAGTTCGGGTGGTTATAAAAGAGCTACATATGTTTCGATTACTGATGACAGATGCCAATTGAAAAACGAAAACGTGATCAGTGATTAACCCGATCATTGTCTCAACTGCGATAAATATATTTAACAATACTTAAAAATAACTACGATCACAATATTTTGTCTACTATGGATAATGGATGCTAAATTCAAGAATGCTACGTAAGATCCAGCGCAGACAGATAAGCATGGAAAGATGCATGCTTGGTATAACAAGAAGAGATCGCAAGGGTAAGATGTATGACCAAAGTGGCAGATATAGCGGAACGTGTTAAAAAGTTATAGTGGACACATAGCGAGAAGAATAAATGGCAGATGAACGCGGGAAATACTGGAATGGTATTTTTTGTTAATGTTAATACACTGCCGAATCTTTTCTCAATTATTATGTAATCCGGGTTATGAATCAGTCTTTTGTGAATAAATATAAATAAATAATTTTGCTCTCTTGAATAAGTAAACTGCACGCACTTTCCCTTCAACTTAAAACGCAACACCGCACCGTACCGAGAGAATGTTGCTTTTACAATTAAAAGGGGGAAAAGTGCTACCCGCACGATCTCTTTGAGGGAGAAATCCCTTTTCTTGAAGCTGAACTACCTAATATTCACTGTCAACATATTTTCTGAGGGGGTTGGCGGGTGCAGATTAAATATTTTCCACGCGAACTTACTACCCCCGCGGCAGATGTTCACATAATGGCCGCTCGCTTTTTAAGCGCTTATTTTCATGAAGCCGCTCGCCAAAAAGTTTTTCCTCACACAAATAACATACATACCTAGTACACAAAAGTACGCCTTAAAAGAAAATCGAAATCATCTCATATATGTACATATTTATGTATGTATGTATGTATAAAATAATACAATATTACCTGAAGACTATAGGTAGATACATATATGTATGTAAATATATACGTATATTCAATAACATCAAGTCGAAAACAAAATGCTCCACTTTTCGTAATTCATGACCTATTTTTTTTGCGTGCGTATAAGATTCGACTATACATATGTATGTATTTGATCGTTATCAAACGAGAGCAGAGCGCGTCGCGTCCGCGTGTACAGGGTGGCTCCAAAGTCATATATTTCAGCCGCTCCCCAACCCCGTATGCAAATTAATCGCACATTGCTGAATATTCCTCATATACGTGTGCTTATTAATCACGAAATGGCTAGGAGAGCTAGGTCACATCCCACGTCAGAATCGCGTCAATGTGGACACAAGTGTAATAAACCAGCGTACGCGCGCAAAGTGGGTCAACCGGTAAGTTCGAATTAAAGAAACCGGAAGTCTTAGTGCACCGGAAGAATGGGCACCCCAGCCGGCGGACTGTCCGCAGACGGTGCCGATAATGGACGTGAATTATGTGCACCCGACCGCATGATAAATGATCGTCCTTAAATTGCACTCTCGAATGCGCTATGCAAACGCAGAAACTGCATAACGGCTTTGTACAGTCTCTTTTCAATGGTAATGTAATTGGATTTTTCACATTAATGCAATATTAACCATCTAACACCTATCTAACATCTATGTATATATAATAATTTATTATTTTCTATGCATTATGTACATATGTACAAGACATTTGAGCCATCCAAGATTCGCTGACGACATAGTTATGTATAGTTAGTTGCATGTAACTCAGTGGATTTACAAAATAGATTAACAGAATTAAGCAACGAGAGTATGAAAGTAGGCTTAAAAATTAATTTTAATAAAACTAAAATTATGTTTAATGAATTCTGCACGCAAAACGTAGTCACAGTAGATAATCATATTGTAGAAATAGTTGATAGTTATTTATACCTAGGACAATTGGTGAATATGACTGGATGTAAAGAAGAAGAAATAAACCGAAGAATGAAACTAGGATGGAGTGCTTTTGGAAGAATGAACATAGTTTTTAAATCCAACATTCCGCTATGTTTAAAAAAGAAGGCGTACGACCAATGCGTACTGCCAGTTATGACGTATGGATGTGAAACTTGGACGCTAAATTCAAGAATGCTACGAAAGATCCAGTGCACACAGAGAAGCATGGAAAGATGTATGCTTGGCATACTAAGAAGGGATCGCAAAAGAAATACATGGGTAAGAAGTATGACCAAAGTGGCAGATATAGCAGTACGTGTGAAAAAGTTGAAGTGGCAATGGGTTGGACACATAGCGAGAAGAATGGATGGCAGATGGACGCAAGAAGTACTGGAATGGTATCCGAGAGGATGTGAAAGAAAGCAAGGTAGACCGAGTGGAAAATGGGCTGATGAATTGAGAAGAATGTGTGGAGTCAATTGGATGCAGATTGCTCAAGACAGACAGGAATGGAAGAGGATTGGAGAGGCCTTCATCCAGCAGTGGATAGTGAAAGACTGAAAATGATGATGATGATGTACATTATGTACATATGTAATATAATGTATTTACTATATAATGTATTTGTGAGAAGTCACCTGGAATTTGCTAGTACTATATGGAACCCGTTTTACCAAGATTCCATTAATAAATTGGAAAAAATTAATAAGAAGTTCCATACGTACTCCATTTCCAGGTTTTGTCTTTCTTCTGCAAATTCCCGTGATTACATCTCCCTGCAAACCAGGAGGACGGTCTCGGATCTCTGCTTTGTATTTAAACTTTTAAATAATTTATTAGATAGCCCTTACCTACTAAGTAGGATACTTCTACATTGTCCCCCTAGGCCTGTCAGAAATCCTCCATTGTTTCATTTGAATCTTTGTTCCACAAATTATTCACTAAACTCCTTCATTTATAGATCCTGCTCGTCATTTAACGAAATCCCGGCACATATTGATCCTTTTCTCTATTCTTTGCCCTCCTTTAAATTATCTTTGCTTAAGTTCCTTTCCAGTCCTAACTCCTAAGTTCTTTTCTTATTTTAATCTGTTGTTCGTTTGCAACTATTTTGGCTGTAGTGTATTGTGTGATATTAATATTATTTTGTATTTATATTTTATTGTACATATACTATAAGCTGTTTGTTGCATGATTAATTAAATAAAAAAATAAAAATAAAAATAAAATAAAATATGTACATATATGCCTTTTCCTAATACAATACATACATACACACATACATGCATTTCGTTACCTTATGACTAGTCAAATTTAAAGAAAAATTAGAGGTTCCAAATTTAGCGGACATGTTCATTTGGGCGACGGCCGGCGGTTGAGCGATGGACAGTTGGACGATGGACAACTGGGCAACGGGTAATTGGGCGACAAAAAATAGATCAAGCGCTTATATTTTATTAAATAAACAGTTTTGTAAAAGGCTTTCTCGCGCTAGGACAAATAAAAATTGCAATTGAACTTTGGAATCAGCATAAGTAAGTCATCCAAATTTATGGATTTTTATAAATGGACTATATGGAATATAGCATAAGCATAAGTAAGTCATCCAAATTTATGGATTTTTATAAATGGACTATATGGAAATATTCAAAAATCATATGATGTTGATTATAAAAGAGCCGTAGCAGGTTTTCAACATCAGCACAAACGTAGACGTTACGATGAAGGTGACCAAAGAATTTTGAGAAAAGTTTCAAATTACGATAGGGAAGTTATAAGTCTTAACCATATTTTACCAATATGTATTTACAAAAAAATCTGCCAAGTCATACATATACCTGATAATTGTGCATTTTTTTGTTTCTGTCGCCCAAAGTGAATCGCCCAACTGCCGCGTACCACAAATTTAGACACCAAATTTAGAGGTGCATACTTGTCGTAAGCTGTTAAGTACTTGATTGCAATTGATATATTTCTTTAGAGGACCATACAAAGTTTTGCTTTGACGACATTGATTACTTGGTTCACAATTGAATTGTGCTATCAATTTTATATTAAATACATACATACATACTCGTATTGTCCCGTCAGCACAAAGAGAACACTATTATTAAGAGAAAGTTTGTTTTTTTTTATACTTACATATCCAAGTCGCATAATTTACGACCACTCTGCATGCCGCGTGTTTAATCCAAAGTAGAAGCATTTACCGGATCTGTAACCTCCCCTCCCCCTCTCGCCCGCCAAACACCGTTGAATTATGGCGTTTTTTTTCGCAAAAGTCATCGAAACCCCTCTCTAGTTTTTCGTGCACACCATGATCTGAACGTGAACAATGGATCGTTCTTGATTTACGATTTTCCGAACCGGGCAAAACATAACCGGGAAAACCGGCACACATGTACAGGGTAAACAGGTCGGAAGACAAATAAATCCTTTTCGGTCCAAATGAGGCAATCTTTGCGCTGCTAACGGAATATTAACATGGATATGGTGTACTCGACAACCCCCTATTGGTCTATGTTCTTTCTATTTTTTTGCACTGGAAAAAGTCACGTGCTTTGATGTTCACATGTCCATATTAGTATGATTTGCATGAATATAAATTTGAATCTAATCATAATCATGACTTTTTATGTTTCTGATATAAAAAATATCGTAGTCAAAATTCAGTAAATGAATGAGGTGTACAGATTTAGGAGCAGCAGCCTCCAATTGCGGTTTACCGACGGCCCCCTAATGACCAGCCCTGTCGACCACGACTCGACCCTTTGTGTGTTGTACCTACTGACTTTTTTTTTATGTTCGTCGATGTTGTTTCCTTTGCGTCGGATTTCTATTTCTTCTCACATAAACACGTTTCTACCCTTCTGCGAGTTTTCCCTGTACAGAAAGGAGGAAAACTTGCCAAATAAAAGACTTATTGAAATTTTTCTGAAACGGGATAAAATATTATTGTGAAAATTTTTACTAGATTCTGTATCAGTTGTGATATTTTAAATTGAATTTATATGTTTACATGTTTATTTGTGAAATTATTTTTTTCAAATTCAAATGTAATGTTAATCTACATTAATAGTAACAATAAACAGTTTTAAAAGCGAAACCGTCAGATTTACTAAACAACTTACAAGAATTTGCAGAATGTTGTCGAGGTTTTTTTTATGTATGGTTGATGATGTTCGACTGTTTTTTTTTTTAAATTACAGTGGAACCCCTATACATCGTTTTTTAAGGGATCCTAAAAAAAACGATGCATGCAAAAAAACGACTCATGCGGTAAAGCTCAAAACCCATAAAAAAAAAAACGTGTTTTATAAAATTTAAAAAAACTTGTTTAATCATCAGAAATTTTTAATACATACATCTATGTATGTATGTAATAATCAATTAATAATAATTACATGCACGTAATAATCCAGAGAATCAGAACATTCATTTTTTTTACAAAGAAGTCCTCCATAGTTGCCCCTTTGTAGTCTGGAATTTTAATTCAAGCATTGAGCTCTCTAATTCGCTCACTTTTTTCACAACAGATTCGTCTATCTCGAAAGAATAGAAAAATGATTTCACTTTTTAGAATGTCATCAATGCTTCTGCGATTGTCGGAACAGGTTAATTATCTTCATCATCTTCGGTTTTTCCGTTGTAAAGGGTGTGTCCGATTGTACCAGGTACAGATTCGGAAACAGTAAACAAAAAAAAGTTATTTGTACCGTTTTATTCTAGGAATGTCAGTCACAACTACCTGCTTCCACCACTTTGGTGTAGATTGCAATCTACAGTGCAATTGTTTAGAAATTTCGAGAAAAAACAGGGTGCTTCAGACTTTTAGCCAAGGCCGGGTTGACAAATTTTCGTCAAAAACGAAATTTGTGATGGGACCGTAATATTTAGACGATTGCTGCAGGAAAACGATATACGCGAGATTATTTAACACTGTTCTTATGGGTGTTTGGCCGGGACTATGAAAAAAGAACGATACACGCAAGAAAACAATGCATGCGAGAACGATATAAAGGGGTTCCACTGTATTCATTTGCTTATTTTCAGCATGAAATTCAAATTAAAGTAAACGATGAAAGAAATATTTAAACTCGAGTTACTCTCTTATCTGAAATGTTGCCTGTTTGGACTTGCTGGTAGACAATCTTATACAAAATCGGCGCGAAAGTTTATAAAGACGGGTGAGTATCGTTTTCGGTTCGGGAGTTTCAATACGCGCTTTCGCGGAAAAACAAACGACAAAAGTTCCGGATGGAAAATCCGCGCAAGAAAATACGTTCCGTGTCACCCGATACGAGTGCAATTTAAATGTAAAACTGAAACAAACAATCTCCGACCGGCGTGTTTATTATGTACCACCGCGTGCAAAAACGGACAAAGAGAAAATCGATAGTATGTACGGCTGGCTTCCGTTTTGCGATATCTCGCGCTTGCATCTCTATGCCGGAAGTGGAAGAACCAATCTTGGCCGGTCTACGTTATCTGCCATCGAAAATACCAGCCGCTAAGTGAAATTGAACACAGAATGCAAGCCGTACAGCGAGCGAGCTGTAAAAAAAGTAACTTATTAAAAAAATGACCGGAAATCGGAACGCAATCACGTTGCATATTGAAGCGGTGGGTACACGTTTTAATTTTCTCGCCTGAGAATATCGCAGACTGAGCTTTCCAGAAGTTTAATTAATTTTCAGCGAGAATATTCCATAACATATGAAATATTTATTTTCAGAAAAGGACAATTAAACATGATTTTATTTTAAAATGACTTGCATACTTTTTCATCATTGAAATATGTATATCAATGAAAATGTAAACATTTTTAATTAGCTTTAGATTCGGAACTAATACAGTAATAAGTTGGTTGCATTTGCAATATTTTATTCTATCCTTGGCCATCTGGTCCATTTGGTTGTACATACTCATACATTCACTTCACTTAGGTGGGGATGTACCTCTGACCCAACCAGGCGAAGGGCCCCAAAAGTCTATATTTCAGTGTAAATGGTCCAGAATATGATAAGATTGCCTCGAAGCACTAAAATTCGCCTCGGCAGCAAAAGTGGTCGGCTTCGGTTTATTCAGATAATGCATTCTTTATGCACCGTTGCAACGAACCAGAAAAATAAATCACGGATGCGTGGATACTATTGACAAGTTATCTTATACTCAAGATTATAATTTATACCTAAAATTATAAGATAGAAACGAAACGAATAACTGATTGGTAATTATTATTTTCAATTTTAAAAACTTAAAAAAATGTTGAAAATGTCCACTTTAAGATAACAATGTCCGGAATGCACCCTGAGATCCGGTTGCAGTAGTCACGGCTTTCATAAATCATAAGATATCGCATCGCGAAGTAAACGCAAGAATGTGGAGACACCTTGCGAGCATATCAAACTGCACTGAAACTCCGAATATAATATTATGGTGAAAATAAATACCCACATAAAATATGTACATAGAACTACATAAGTATGTATATTATCTACGTGCAAGATATGAACTTTATCTATCTAAGCGCAAGATATGAACTTTATCGAATTGATAAGAAAAACATTTTCACTTATTTCACAAAGAAGAACAAGGTTCACTTATTTCAGTTGATATTTAGTTGTCGATAAATCAGTAAGTGTGTTCATTTGTAAAATAGCTTTCTTAAGTTGAATTGAAAAGATACATAATAAATAATTAAAGAAACGGAAGTCCGTTTCGCACAAGCGTATTTAAAAAAAATCAATTTTGACTATAGTTTTCATTTTGATTTGATTACTATTTAATACAATTTTAGGAATGTCCTTAATCAAATACGATGACATTTGCTATAGGGTCTTTTACTAAATGTTCATTGTGTATTTTATTCGATTCAATTTTATTGCAGTTCGCATTTAAGCAAATAACCCTTAATTGGAAAAATGGCAAATGAATATTATGATCTTAATAAGAAAGGGTTATGCCTAATATTTTATCATGAAACTTTCAAACATAAAAAGTGCTCACCATCGGACTTTCCATTTACTTCCAATGAACTTTTGACTGTGAAAACATGTTTTCAAAATTTAAATTTTGAAATAAAGATCGGAAACGAAAAAAAAGATAGAGATCTTTCGTGTAATGATATCGCTGAAGTAATTAAATCTGGTAATCATTTTTTTATGTGAAAGTCTTTTTTTTTAGATAACATATGTATGTATTTGACACGATGATTTTTTCAGTTGCTCTATTAGAGCCTTTCGAATATAGCTGTTTGGCAATTGTTGTATCAACTCATGGTGACCAAAGACAATTAGCAGCATTCGATGATTGGTATGACAAATCTGAACTTTGGAACCCTTTTATCGAAAAACTCGTTGGAATACCGAAACTATTCTTCATCAGTGTATGATATTAAAAATATATACATATGTACAGATCAGTTGGTCATAAATATATTTTTATTTTATACGTTAAAATCGATGAATCGTTTATTTTATTTATTTAAGTCTTGTCAAGGAGATAAGATTGACCTGGTACCGAATAGGTCGAACTGTGAAGGACCCGACGGTTTAGGAATGAATGACTGTGTTCAAGAAACTGACAAACAGAAAAATTCATCCATACTACCATTTATGGCGGATTCCATATTTATAAATGCCACATATGAAGGTAATATTATACAATTTCTCTATGACTAACTATATACATATGTATGTATGTATGTACAATTTCAAGTGACGATCATCATTCAATTTTAGGATACGTTGCCTGTGCTGATGTGCATAATGGCGCATGGTTTATTCAAGCTCTATGTGAAGAATTACTATCTAGGGCTGAGACCGATGAGCTTGTACATATTCTAACTTACGTCAATAAAAGAGTGGCTTTTGACTTTAATTATCTCAAAAAAACTGGTGTAATTAAAGCTATGCCACAATTTACTTCGAGACTGACGAAGCTTTTGAAGTTTACAAACATGAATGTAGATACAAAAGAGATAGACCGCCGTGAAAATAAGTTAGTTTACTTTTTGGTATCATTCAATTATAGTTTGTTATATAATTTAGTTTAATTCAATTTTGCAGAACACATCAAAAACATGAGTATTATGATATTAAAAAAGGATTATGTGTAATCTTTAGTCATAAAAAATTCAATTCACGCTTAAAACTTCCGGAATTAGAAAGTGCTCCCAAAGTTGTTGAAAGATTGACGAGATGTTTTGAAAAATTGAATATTGAAATAAACAAAACCATTGTTGAAAATGTTAAAAAATCATCGTACGAAGATCTTTCGTTCGACAACATTGTTAAAGTCTTGAAAGGAAGTAATCATTTTAACTTTATCTATGTATATACATATGTACTTTATATATAATATGATAGATATAATTTGCATAAATTAATTCATATAGTTACTTACGGTAACCGGACGAAACAGAACGTGATAAAATACATAAAACACGTATCTATAACAGAACATGAAGAATCAGAACAACGAAGAACATAACCATGACAATATTCAGAACAGGGGAAAAATCAAAGGTAAAAGTATTTCGTAGATATGTTTCATCGTTTTTCCGAAATTTGACCAATCGGGTGGTACATACATTGGTCATACAAAAAAAATTCTCGAAATCAAAAATAAATCGAATTTATTTTTTATTTATATATGTATACATACATAAAATATATATATACCTACATACATATATGTACATACATAAAAGTATTTTCATAAGTTACATACATAATGAAGTAATAAATTGACATGGTTTTCGATTTAAATTAAATTTAATATTAAAAAGATATACATACATATGTACATACATACATATATTCAGTGTCGCTATTTGACAATAAACGTGCCTGTTTACTGCGGTTTTTCTTTTTAATTTTTTGTAACCATGTTAAAAAAAAAAAATCAGTGTAAAAAAATTAATTGGTCCGTTTTCCTGGACCGCGTTATTTCAAAACCGTGCAAAAAGAGAATCAAGTGAACCACCCGATTGGCCAAATTTCGGGAAAAACCCACGCATCATCTACGAAATACTTTTACCTTTGATTTTTCCCCTGTTCTGAATTGTCATAGCTCTATTCTTCGCTGTTCTGTTTTGTCACTGATCTGATTCTTCATGTTCTGTTATACTTGTTCTGTTACATCATGTTCTGTTTATTCATGGAACCGTTACTTATATACATATGTATATAATCACACCATATTACAACCTTATTTTCTTAACAAAATGATTTTTTCAGTTCCAAAATGTTTTAAATCTCATGCGGCGAAATGGAACTGTTTGGTAATTGTTGTATTCACTCATGGTGAACAAGGAAAATTAGCAGCATATGACAAATGGTATGATAAATCTGAGCTTTTGAACCATTTGTTTGGGGAACTTAAAGGAATACCTAAACTATTTTTCATCGATGTAATAATAATTCCATTTGTTCATAAGTATTTTTATTTCAATATATCAACCGAGTAAGAAATATTTACAGTTACAGTCAATTAACATTTAAACACATTAACTAATTTTCCTTAAAGGCGGATAACCTGATATCAGATGAACAAACCGATGGCGATGGTTCGGAAACCTCTTCATCGCAAACGATCACACTACCGTCTATGTCTGATATTTTATATATGCACTCTACGTTTAATGGTAAGAGTATTTAATGAAACTTAATTCTTCTATTATTAAAAATGACAATCATCATCCAATTATAGGATACAAAACTTGGAAGAAAAAAAATGACGGATGGCTTATTAAAGCTCTATGTGAAGAGTTTGAATCTCACGCTAAGACTCGAGAGCTTACACATATGCTAACTATTGTCAATAAAAAAGTAGCCTCCGAGCACAACTTTATTTTACCAGAGTTTAGTTCGATGTTGACTAAACTCTTGAAATTCACAGTTATGGATGTGGATTCCGAGATACAAAAACCATAAAGTAGTTTTATATTTATATCAAATTAATAATATTAAGTTATATCGTTTTATGATAAATTACATATAAAATTATTGAATAAATTTGTTTTCGCACGCACTTTTTTTTTAAAACTAGATATATCCAAAATTTCGTTACATATTATACATATTCTGAAAACTTTGCGTATCTATTTTATCTACACGATAACAAGTCAGTTAAAACCTATGAAGTTCGCTAATCTGTAATTTCCTATCGGCGAACTAAAGGAACTATTCAAAAAGGCACAGTTTTTCATTTAATTCATATTAGTAAATATGAAATTTGGGTTTGTGTATACGGCGTCAACCCGCTGCGCTCGTTTAAGTATATGTAGATAGCTGTGCAATGTATTTGACAACTCGCTAGTGTACATGTGTCCGTGTAACGAAGCACTTTGGCCAAGACGGACAACGTATGCAACCAATGACGTAAGCGTAACTGAAAGTGTTTATCCGTTACCATGGTTTTCGTTATATCGCACGCAGAGGTATTGTAAATGCGGACTACAAAAAAAACTCTCTGTTCTATAGGTATAATAATGATGGCTCGATGAAAAAAATGCTGTCCATTTTATTGCTGCTTATACTCGGATCTTATTGCGTCCATTTGATCTAAACGTCCAAGCTAAAAATTTCACAACTTCTTTTGCAACACAATTAGTTGTTTTCAGAACGTTTAAGACATTGTTTCACAACAATAATACATCTTATGAAAAGAAAGTAATTGAAAAAGTTTTTGAAGCATTTATTCATTTAGCATAAAACACAATATGTAAGCATATTAAAATAATATTATGTAGATTTTAAATTCTACAACTACTGAATTTAGTCGGTGTTGGAATCTTCATCCACAACTTTAAACTTCAATGCTTTCAACAACGTCGTTTTAGTTTGTGGCACAGCTTTATATACTGGTACACCAAGTTCACCAGTGCGAGCTTTGTAATGAGCTACCTTACTTCTGACGTAACGTAGAATGTATTCAAGGTCGTGACCTTCAGCCTTGGCTTCTAACTCTTCACATAGAGCTTTAATGAGCCATCCACCGTTATCGTCCCAGGCAGTGTATCCTAAAATTTAACGATAATCGTCATTTTAAATAATACATAAAGATTAAATAATAGAAATTTATCTAAAAAGTATAACCTTTATATGTGGAATACGTGACTAGAAAATCAGCATGGGTAGGCAATGTATAGTGATAGGCATCTTCCGATTCAAATTCTCGAACGCTTCTTGCAGTAGCAGTATTGTTCATCATTATTGTAACTCCTGTGTCATCCTTCCTTCCTCGACAAGCCTTAAGGGAAAGTGAATGAATTTATCTAACTATATAAAATTAAATGGTACTTTTCTTTTTACTTTTGAAGTTTAGTACATCAATAAAAAATATTTTCGGTATTCCACCAAATTTTCCTTCGAAATGCTTCCAAAGTGTAGATGTCTTATACATTTTGTCGTATGCTGCTAATTCTTTCTCGTTACCGTGTGTTGATACAACAACTACCAAGGAGCTGAATTCCGAAGACTTTTTTTCAGCAACTAAAAAAATCATTCCACAAAACATCTTTACATATATGTAGATACTTTATCTATAAATCAATACATACTACGGACTGAACTACTGACACACATACTCGTATGTATAATTTCCAAAAACAGTAAAATTATGTTCATAGACGAATAAATTCATACCTGATAACAATAAGTCAATCTCGAGGTTGAACTTTTGTTATTATTATTAATAATTACCTTCTTTAATGACTGTCTCAATTTCACCACATGTAAGATCTTGTTTTTTTTCATTATTTCCAGTTTTAATTGTAAAGTTTAATTTTTTAAAACATGTTGTCACTCTTTCGACATCCACGGAAGCATGGATAAGAACACCGAGATTATTTTCTGATTTATGATTGAATTTTCCATGACTAAAGATTAGGCATAATCCTTTCTTCTCAATATCATATTCATCGTTTCCCATTTTTTGAATTTACGGTACTTTGAACAGAGGCGCTCTACAATAAAATTTATTAAAAAAGATACATTGTTTAAATTTTAAATGATACCATGTATGTGTGCAGAAAATTCACCTATGTTCTTTTTTATTACTGGTTTTGATAGAGTTCTGCTTATTTTGATTCCACACTGATCGAGCAATATTAGAATGAAACAAACTAGCTGATTTATCGCTAACTGAACATAAAATGAACATATCGGATTTAATCGCCTATATATGTACATATGTACACATAGATAAAAATAGATAACATTTAGTTGAAGCAAGCTGCTATCAGCCATCAGGGAGAAACTATTCTCTATTTCCTAGGGAATAGGACATTTTAAAATTTTATGATACATATCACATACTTATACGTAGGTATATTAATTATATGAACTTAAGTATATTTAAGTAATGCTATTTTACAATCACGAGTGCGTGCGTTACAACTAAGTTGTTTGCCATAATATTCATATTGATGTTTTGCTCAAATGCTAGTGTCAGTATTGAAAATTCTTAGAAAACTAGCAAATGAATATTTTATTTGAAAACACAATCAATAGTGCACAACAGAGTGGTGAACAACAGTCGTATAAACTCGTAAAATCTCACGAAGAAACTTGGATGTTGCGCTAAATTAATCAAAAGCAAAGGGAAATAGAGATATCGCATAATCACATATTTTACAAAATATTCTAAATGTACATTCATTCTGTTCTTATTTTTATTCGATGATCAAAAGCGTGACGGACAGATCCCACCTCGGAGAATTTAACGGCATATTAAAACTTCAAAACCACTAAAGGGCTGCTGTCAAAGGAATCCAAAAATAAATTTTTCGTCTATTTATGTAGAGATCCTTTTGAAAACTGACAGAAATTTAAAACTTCCCACAATTTTAGAACGTGCGTAGAAAAACCATCGATTCTACAGTTTCGTGTAATCGGTCAATTTCAATTTTATTATAAAGTGTTAGTATTTTTAGCTGACACTTAAAGGTTACGTATAAAATATAGGTAGAAAATTTTATTTATATAGGTACATATGTATATCATTGAATAAAACGAAGAATGAAACTAGGATGCAGTGCTTTTGGAAGAATGAACATTGTTTTTAAATACAACATTCCAACATGCCAGTTATGACGTATCAATGTGAAATGTGGATGCTAAATTCAAGAATGTTACGAAAGATCCAGTGCACACAGATAAGCATGGAAATATGTATGCTCGGTATAACGAGAAGAGATCGGAAGAGGAATACATGGGTAAAAATCATGACCAGGGTGGCAGATATAGCGGAACGTGTGAAAAAGTTGAAATGGCAATGGGCTGGACATATAGCGAGAAGAATGGATGGCAGATGGACGCGAAAAATACTGGAATGGTATCGGAGAGGATGCGCAAGAAAACAAGGTAGACCGAGCAAACGATGGGCTGATGGAATTGATAAGAATGTGTGGAGTAAACTGGATGCAGATTGCTCAAGACAGACAGGAATGGAATAGGATTGGAGAGGCCTTCATCCAGCAGTGGATGGTGAACGGCTGAAAATGATGATGATGATGATGATACATATATCATTGAATGCCATATCCATCCAGATCTTAAATTTAAGCTAATTTCATTACCAAATGACCTTCAGGATCACTTAAAATTACCACAAACTGTAAATCTTCACTACGTACATACATACATATGTATGTATGTATGTCTACCGTATTCATTTCCATAGTGAGTGTTGTCGTTCATATGTAAATTTTTTCTTGCATTTTCCACAGAGTGTGTATGTACGTGTGTATGGCTGGAGTGACATGTCTATTCGAGGCCCACTAAAGTGAGATCTTCGTCGAATTCGCGATAGAGTCCTCGCTATTCGCGACGGTACGAAAAACAAAGTGAAAATCTGTGTCAGCCGGTTTTACGACGCCCTCACCGGCACTCTTTAAGGGTGCTTGCGGCGCCGCGAAACGACGCATTCGAGTGCGCCAAAAAATAAACGGAAAAACCGCCGCGGAGAGATTTTCCGTCGAGGATAAGCTCCGAAGCCGGGAAACTCGGCCGCGCTTTATGCGAATTTTATTGTTGAAGAAACGGCCGAACGATCCGACGCAGAAAAATTCGGAAAATTCACACCTTGTCGCGCCGATCTGACGATGCGTCGAAATCGAATTCTTTCCGTCACTTATCATTAATAAATCACAAAATGAGACATACCCATTTTTATTGATAAATTTAAGTTTCCAACTTAAGTTTTAGAGTTGTAGAGTTAGTGTTTTCATGACAATAAAATAATTGTTTATAACTTATAGAGTTCATCTATCAATATTATTATCCACTTACAGCAATTAATCAATCACTGTTGTAATGTGCACTGTAAAAATTAAAAATCGGCTTTTTAATACCTACCAAAAGTTTCGTTGTATCATCCGTATTCTCGTAAAAATACTGAAAAAATCTGTGAATATTTCTTTAGGCCTCTACCTGAAGGCGAAAAATGAAAATTTGCCTATTAATTTCGAAATCTGAACACAGAATATAAAATTTTAGATAACATGGTCATAAAATTACCCTAACTTTATTAAATATTATAAGTACTTTTTGTAAAAATCTAATTTATTTACGTATTCCTTGAATTATTCAAATAACTGTGAATTTGTAAGAGCGGTGGAGGGAGACATACGAGTAAATATAAATATATACGAGTATAGTAAGTATGTACATATAGTAAAAATAAATACTAATTTTCCAATTAAAATTGCTATTTATAGAGATTGGAAATTTTCATACAAGTTAATGTATTAAGATAAAAGTGCTGGTAGAGACCAGAAAAACTTTTTGATTAAAGTTTTGGTTAAAGTGCAAAGCAAATGTAATTTTGATCACTAATAAATTATGTATGACATTACAATATTGGATAAATATACACACAGTTTAAACATTGTTGTAAAAGCTACATATGTATGTATATGTAATGATGGTAAAATTTTCCACTGTTATTTTAACAGAAAATCCTATCGACAACGTTCGACGGGATTTTATCCCGGGATTTGACGTCCAAAATTGGAATTCGTCCAGGATATTAGCTTCGGATGTACCATCGCAAAATATTTAACGTGTCTTTATAGGGTTTTTATACTTACCTATATCGATAAATAGGTATATACATACATATGTAAGTATGTAGGTATATTTTTTTTGATAATAATAAAAACTAAATATAAATTAACGTCGTTCAACATCAATCATCTTCTCTTTTTTATTAAAATCCATTTTTCGGACGGTAACGCGCGTTGATCTCGGGTCTGAAAAGGTTAACCTGTCATACATGTATAGGTCCCTCGGAAAATGTTCCCTTTCGTTCACGGCCATTCATAAAACCGGAAATAGGCTATCCCGAAACTTCAGCATCCGGTAAAGGCCCATAAATACGCCCCTTTTTTCTATATTGTCCTCTTTATGCGGCCGCTTGATACTTTATCCGACAAAATAAAGGAACAAAGCCGTAATCGCTAATAAGCGCTCGCAATTTAACGTTCGTATTTTATTATACGTAAAGTTGAATTAACGACGTTTCGTCGTTATATCCATCACTTTTAAACAGGGATAGATAACTCAACGGAATGGTATCCGATAACGCTATAAATAAACATTAAACTGTCGAATTTAAGCAATAGTGTTATCAAATGATACACGCCAACTTTATAACAATGTATGAAACCAAAAAATTAGCAGATGTCAAGAAATGAAAATATCACATTTCTAGATCTGAGAGCCAGAAGAGTTAATAACAATATGGATCCTTTACCGTTTTGGAAGGGTTAACGCACATTATCGCGTTGATTCAGTGCGGAACGAGTGATTCCATTTCCGCGTTACGACCAACCCTTATCTGATTTTCCGACATTGTTTGGCGCAACCCTTACCAATGCAAATACTAGCACCAAGCTCGGTGCACGTAAGGCTTCCTTTGTAGCACATTGATTTTTCCAGCCCCGTCCGGAAACGTTTACGTATTTTATGAAAAGCGTTTACGTGTTGGTTGGATTACACACCCCTCTCAGTTTCGCTTAAGGGCTGGCTTCTGGCTTGTTACCCTTCCGATGCGAGAATGGCGTCCCTTCGGGGCATTATCTGCATTTACATGCAACGGCCTCTCGATTTACATTGCTGATGGTTGCAATTATGCAAGAGAGCTCGCCTTGCTTGAATGACCCTTCTTCCATAATCACCGTGTACGTACGTTAATTTTTGCATACATTATATACCCCTATCTTGACTCCTGAAAATCATACAATAGATGCATCTATGTACATATGAAAATTAAATTATTTCATATTACAAACTGATTCAAGTAGATATTTAATGAAAATATAATACCGGTATTGCCCGATTTGATTAGTTGAATGCGAGGCCCGTTTTAATGCACCGGGCGTGATTTAATAATCCACGCTCATTGTACGAACAATTGGTCCAACTATGTAGTTGGCGAAACTTTCGAAATGCACAATGCAGGTGTACCCTCACACACTGAACTTTTGATTCATAAATAATTCGCTGGGCGTAGACATGTTGGAATACGACGCAACTGCAATGTACAAAACAGCCGAAGTGGAGTGTGTATTATGTATAATAAATTCATGTTTTACTCGTGACGCTTTCGATTCGCCGTCGTACAGTCAGTCGCTCCGAGTCGAAGCTCTCCTTGTAAAGTGAAAAGTTTGATAATCGCTGATATGGTGTGGAGGGTGTGGGTATCGGTAATATCTAGAATAGATACTTTTTAATGGAGCGAACAGCTTTTCGCTGATTGAAAAACTTTTAAGTATATTTTCAGTAGCCGCCGCCGGTGTAAGTGTTTTCATACTTGGACGTACGAAATTGATCGAAACAATGGAAAAGTTTATAATGGCAAAAATAATAAAAATGAACTTCGAAGTGTCGTTTTCGAAATGCGATAATTTATTAAGTCGATCGAAATCACTTTCGGGTGGGGTGCATTCTTGGAATTTCGAACGGACGCTAATATGCTTATGAATAAATGAATGTTCACGGATGAAATATAACATATACATATGTACATATACTGTGGTTTAAGAGTAGAAAATGTCTGAATAGCCCACTAAAAAGTATGGCGAGATTTAAATCTATCCGTAAGCTGAGAAAGCAATCTGAATGCAGAGTATATCGCAGCCGTTTTAGATTGTCTCATGCAGTGGAGTGCAGTTTCTGTACATAATTCCCTTTGGCATTAAGCTCTAGCCCGAGAAGTCAGTTTCCACGGTACGTACGGGAAAAAAAATAATAAATAAAAAGCATTTTATGTGGCCTTTGTCGCTCGAGTTTCTCGCGTAATATGTTTTGCGCAGGAAGAGGGTGAAAGCTGCTTTCATTTTCACCGCCAGATAGTGTCCTTACGGTGACCATTAAATTGATTTATCGCCTCGATACGGCAAACTGGACTTTAATTCGCCAAAGTTGCAACCAACTCGTGCACAACCATGCAAAACACGCTAAAGTCACCCACTATCTATTATACACATCGACTACATACTATACATAAATACATAATATCTCCACACCGACGAAATAAATTTTTAAGGCGCCCGCACACCGCTCCGAATTCGTGTATGAAAACCTAGCTAGGCAAACCTAGCGAATTTCGCAAGTCTACCGGCCTGCGCAAGCGCCGGTCTCTGTCACTCTGACATAACCTATCAAACTACCATCTGTCACCTCGCTTTCGGAACGTTTGTATTTCACTCACGATTCTGACATAGACTCAAATCAGAGTTATTTACATACAACTTTTCCACAAACGTCATCGAAATCGAGCGAATCGGCGAAACTTCGCGGACGCGGAAACTCTTCGCGGTGTAGGCGGCGTCACGCATACTCACTTAAGCTAAACAGAATGCGCAATAGCTCTCTCTATACAATAGTATAGAGAGCTATCGCATTGCATTAATGCCACACACGCGCATCTCACATTATTTATTGCGAATTTGTTTCAATTCTATTAATAATCAATTGTTTTTGCACTATTTTACGTAATATATGTATTATAACAGCTAACAAATATGTAATGGACATATATAATCGCCCCCGCCACTCCCTACGCCCGTTTTAAGGCAAACTAAAGTTCACCACGTGGTTATGCCCGAATATTTAGCGATTAAAGCCAACTTTGCTGTCATTTGTTGGTGTCAACTTTGACGTTCGCGCTATCGTGCGTTCTGTTTAGCTAAACTGAATAGATCGCGGCCATGCGATACAACTCCCCACCATACCAACCTTGAGATTGTCCTACTTATTTTCGTACCTGTTCGCAGCGGTGTGCGGGCGCCTTTACTCTTATAAATACCTACACCGTGGTAATTTTAAACGATATCTCCAAAGTAAGCATACATTTGAATTGAGACGTGTGTATTAAGCGATCAATACATATTTATGTTACAGAATACACCCTTAGCGCTATTGACGGGCCGAGTGCACGGCGCCACAAAGGCAACGGCCATTTGACCGTGTGGGTGGGTATGATTGAATGACTTTGTGGTCAACAGAGACGCACTAGCCCCATCAGGTGCCGTCACCTGCTGCCCTGTCGAACACGTCAGTTTAACCCTCTCGTTACTTCCGGTCGATCGAAGTAAGTGGCCACCCCTGCGGAAACTGCGGCAAACCCGAAAGGTTCACTACAATGACGAACACAGATTATCGCTTTCGTTGCAATCAAAGTGGAGAAAGAGAGAGACTATTAAACTATTCAATCATTAATAAGTAAAAAAATAATAAATGATTAAAAAACCAAATAAATACATAAATAGACAGTGAATTTGGAAGAAATCAAAGTGTAAATATTAATATAATATTTTATATGATTCTTAAGAAATTAAGAATTTTAACCGTTGAAAAATCAACGGTTGAATAAATTTATAAAAAATAATTATGTCTGAAAAATCGTTTAATTTTACACGGGTTATTTAAAAGATGTATGTACATACATATCTATCTATTGATATAAAATTGATAATTCTTAATGTAAAAAAAAATTAATTATTAAACTTATTTAAACTTGAATTTACAGTGGCTGAAATATAAAATACAAGTCCCGTAACCCTCCGCAACTGCTAAATGCTACACGTCTTTTCGTGGGGGAAATTTATCGATTTTTATATTCGCCGGCATGTCAAAAGCATCGAAACTAGGATGCGGTATTGATACAGAAAACATCTATGAAGTATTTGTAGCTCTGCTAGAAGAAAAAAATAATGAAAAAAACCGATAAATGTGGTTAAGAAGGGCGTAAGTTGCACTATGCCGAAGACGATGACGTTTGACGTATAACCATTTATAATTTTGTATAACGTTTGGTTATACAAAATTAAGCAAATTCATATTAATCTAATTTTTCTTAAATTTAGTTTAATTATTAGCATGGTATTAATATTAATAAAGAGTTTAAAGTGTGTGTGTGGGTATGTATGTACATATGTATGTGGAAAAAAATTGTGGGAACGTTATGACCCGTCACCCCACCCGCTTTTTACATATGTATGTAGGTACATACATACATATGTAGATGTAACTGGCAGTGTATTTTTATGGACCTTTCACGGGACAATAACGTTTTTACAATAAAGCGTCAACGTGTTATTTTTATGAAAAATATATCAATAATTATCTTCTTTTTTTATTTTTTGACTAAAAAACGCACGGATAAGAGGGAGTTTATTGTAATAGTAAAAGCAAAAAGACGACCATTAAAATTATTTATACATATAATTTTAAATAATACTCAATTATTTGAATTCATTCAATTTCAATGTTTTTCCACGTCAATTTTTGAATCACCTTCCATTTTGGACATAAGGTTAAATTTTAAAAATTTCGTCAACATCGATACGATTTGTGGAATTGATTAATATTGAAATTTTTGCACATCTTCAAGTTTCGTTTTATAGTCCGATACCATATATAGTTTATTATTATAGTTTATTGACCAAAGTAAGGATTTGCAAAATATCACATTCTTCGGCTCTTTCTACTAGTTCGTTGCAGAGTGTTTGTATGAAACACGAACCATTAGAATCTCCAAGTTTTAAAACCTATCGTAGCGACATATGGAACATCAATAAGTCGATCATCAACTGATATTAAAGTATCGAACTATGTATGTATGTAGATATGTATGTATATTCACTCATTTTACCTTCGACTGTTGAAATTCGCCATGGATGTCAATTTAAACGTACTAGAAACAGCAACATCCTCTGCACTAGAATCGGTGAATTCCATTCCGACGTCAACTCGTTCACCTCGGCACGCCTTTTAAATAAAATTAATGTAAAACATTTGAAAACTTTATGTACTTAAATGAAACCATATTAGTTTCAATGATTTTTTTTTTCAATTTTCAATTTCATTTTGCGTAGAGACGATATTATCATGTTTCAAAATAACTTTAAATATGACAGTCGTGTTACGGTTATATTAGAGAATTAGAGATCATACATACATATGTACATATACATATATACCTATGCATATTTCTCAAGATTCATTGATAGTAATAAAAACCTAGTAATAAAATCTGAATGTGTTTGGTTGATACCTAAATGAAATAATATACCTTTGTTTGATACCTGAATGAAATACCTGCCACACTGGGTCGTTGAGCTCACGCTTGCCAACATAACAACAGCTTTTTTTTAGCAGTGTGTTGACAACAAGCTGTCTATCAAATCTGGTTCGGATCGACAACGCGATTGTATGACCACGCACCCTTCAATCAACACTACACTATACAATTCTTTCACGTTCTGTCAAATGGGCTAAAGGCTGTAATGTTATTGTTAAAACCAGCGCGCATGGGTGGGGGTGGGGGGGTTGTGTTAGAATCCACAGGTAAATCGGCTAGCATATAAATACACTGCAGTTGCATCGTATTCCAACACGTCCACGGCTAGCGAAATATTTTGAATTATTATTAGTGCACAAAAGAACCCTTACGTGCACCGAGCTCGGTGCTAATATTTGCATTGGTAAGGGTTGCACCAAACAAAGTCGGAAAATCAGATAAGAGTATAACGCAGAAATGGAATTACATACTCATTCCGCACTGAATCAACTTGATTATGTGCGTTAACGGTATGAAATACCTACTAAAGGCGCTTTGGTGTGCTCAGGCCTGAACTCTTCTGGCGTTGAGATCCTGAAATGTGACATTTTCACCGATGTGTATTTTATTTATTTCTTCAATTGACATTGACAAATTTTTCGGTTTCATAAATTCATTAGAATTTTAGATGTCATTTTTTTATCATTAGTTATCTAGGAATTTATTTTACAGGTCACGCAGTGAGAGTTGAGGCGAGCCACAAACACACATTGCGCGTGTGTAGTGTCTGAGAATAATACGAATTTTCACTACATGCAACAATAAAAAACGCTGTCTCTTTCGCGCACGTACACGTTACGAGTGTAACAGAGACACTATTGTTTTGTGAAATACAGCATGTTCCTTCAGTCCAATTATTATCAAAATGCACATGTGTACGGTGTGTGGCTCGCCTCAACTTTCGCTGCGCGACCTGTACATACATAGACATTTTATTTGCGTCTCAATCTTTGATAAGATAATGTGATTTATGAGTTTATGACAAGCACAAAAAACAAAATCATATGTATATCTTCAGTGTGGATAAACGGTTTTTGAGTTATAGCGATTCTACACATATCCGCCTACATATGTATGTACATTGTAGCCGTTTTCAAAAAATCGTGAAAACGCGATGAGGGGACGATACCTGATACAAATCAGTCAAAATCTCGAGATCGAATTTTCGCACGATCACAATACATACTTTATCCAATATGGATAAAGAAAATATAAGCTAGATTTTTTTTATGGCGTTTTATATCTACATATTTATAGTATAAATATAAATTGTGTTTAAACATACATATTTAATGAATCTACAGACCGTTTTGCGGTTCAAAACTTGTATTCTAATAATTGCTATATTTATATACAGTAACAATCCAATCGTATTTAATTGTATTTACAGCTGAAAGCGACCATAAATTTACGTAGTTTCTGAAAGTTGTTGATTGCATGTTTCCGATAAATTTCAACAATGAAATCCGTGACACGGTTTTCATTATGTCTCAAAGTTTCGTCAATTGCGTGCCAGCATATCAAAAATCAGTCAGTTAGTTGGGTTCTGACAAACTTGGGTCAAATAAATCTGGCCCCGAAAATATGTAGATCATCACTGTTTCGCAAAGCGGTTAGGAAAATTGATTTTCCAACCATTTATACGTGTGTCTCGAGGATTGTTTTCATGACCTGTTACCACATGCTAATTCGCAGCTATCGACCGGTCCCACTGTGCCGTATAAGCTTAGACTTAGCGGCGAAGCCTTTTGCAGAATTTGTCGTTAGCAAAAGGCACAAAGGCAGAGAGAGAGACGTTCCTCCATAATCGCTGACTATGTTGTAGGAGAACCCTCCATTACAACTCCTGCGTGAAACTATAACAATTACACAATAAACCGCAAGCGAAATTGAAACACACGAGTAACATGTATTTAATAAAACTTTTCGTTGGTTCAATGTAATTGTAATCATATACATAAATAAATTAATATCCTAAAAGTTGCATCACAAATTGAGCTAAAATGGTCAACTCATATAAACTCTTTAGTAAATAAGTCTTATTCATTTGTATATAAATATGTATTATCAAACGTGTATTTAAGAATTTTAGTATCCAGCTGCTGTCGAAAATTTATAATGCCTTTATTATACCTAAATTAGAATTTTCTGTAAATGTTTGGAAGCCTAACTTCAAAAAAGACATTGTAGATTGTACATATGTTTAGAAAGGGTTCAAAGAAGGATTACAAAAATGCCATCTGAACTTCAATCACTACCCTATAATGAAAGGTTGAAGAAAATGAGTCTCACCTCTTTGGAGACGAGAAGATTGAGAGGCGATCTAATAGAAGTGTATAAAATAATAGATGATAAATATACATGGATGACCAATAAATAACCTCCTCACGTTCAATAAAAACGCTCATCTCAGAGGTCATACTCTGAGACTTCTAAAAGACAAATCAAACAAAATTGTCAGAGACTTATTCTTTTCAAATAGAGTGGTTGAAGTTTGGAACTGCCTACCAAATCAGCTAATAACTTCTGAAAATACAAATCTCTTTAAAAATCATCTCGACAAGTTTTTGAATACAAATGGATTTTTGTAATCCTTCAAATATAAATAACTAAATAATTAAAAATTGTATGTACAAATTATATCAGACTCTTGGGATCCATCGGCTATGCTACCTGCTCATGTATTTTAAATAAATAATGTAGATTTCATAAATACATATTTGCACGGTACATATCGTTTTGTTGTTACGTGTATTATAACGATAATGTGATAATTTTGTGATTAGACAAGAAGTAACACGCAATTTTTGTGCGGTAAATGTAATATGAGAATTTTTTTTATTTTATTTGAATGATAGTGGTATAATTCATTGCACAAAAATTGCGAAACCTGCCGAGTCTTAGCGTCGAATTAATTAAATGCATTCCCGATCGAAGGCACTATCTCTAGATCAGGCGATGGCGTTTAATTGGATTCCTTCGACAATTAGAGGTTTTCTATGGCGTCGCAACGTGAATACCCAAGTCGACGTGAATTTTCCACTAAATTGAAAATTCTCGATTAATTACAACGCATTTAGAATAGTGGAAATATTCCATGAAAAAATCTCACATCCATTATACTTTGTAAGTGACGAAAGTGAAAAAAAAAATAGCATCACAAGAAACACTTCCGGTCGTTTGTAATATATGCCATGCCCTTTTTTCCAGTCTGGCGTCGCGACGCCTAGCTGCAACGACACCACATTATGCAGCAGTTCCGGTAAAAGTGTTCATAATCCGGCTTTGAAAACTCTAATGCACGCCCCCAACACTATGCACTAGTGTTTCATTAATCGATTGACGGTTGTTGTTTTTAACCTATTCACCGCCATCACTTAGCGAATGTTATCTGTAAGTGTATGCACAACTTAAAGGCATATAATTTTTCCCCTAGGCACTGAGTTATTATTCCATTGTGCAAATATGTCGTTTAGCTTATCGTTGTACACGCAATGTGTCTTTGAAGTAGTAGTCTAATTATTTATTAATTAATACTTACGTATGTATGTATATAAAAGCTAGCATTTTACTTAAGATTTTATACAGTGCACTTTAAACTAGTTAGTATGGATTAAATAATATAAATATATAACTTGATGATGTTGTTATTGTTGAACTTTTCCCGAATGGTCCGGGAAAATTGTAAGCGGAAAACTCGTGTAATCGCATTAGAGACGCTTGTAGTTTCTCACGCTACTGGAATAGCTGTCACATGATGTTCTACAGACATGATAAAGCTTAACACACAATGAAAGTTGAACGATATTGAACATATTACGGAAATTACTCGGACCGGAATAAGCCACCGAGGAAAATTTCACGAGACGATATATCACGTTAAAAACTTCACATAAAAGATCATTATTTAATTCTTCGGTGAGAATTTTTCGCGTTCCATTTTGCCCTCTGTGTGTGATATCTGAAGACTTTTTGAATATCAAGTGATCGGAGGTGTTTGCCAGTGTAAGGCAAAGAAGGTAGAAAACGCTTTAGTGGGTTTTCATGACGAACAATTGAAGGTTTGGGATTCGAACCCGTGACCCATCATTGGAATCTACGCTTTGATACAGACCCAATGTCAAAACGAACAATAGGTATGAAAAATAGGATGAAAATTCAACAATGAACGAACGTATTGTGTACCAGTTACTACTAAGAACTGACCCACGAGAATATATCATATATTTTAAGACGTTTTGTAACATACATATTATGTACATAGATCAAATATAGAATTATACATCAAAATATATTTTACAGTTGACTAAAATCTCGTATTAATAATTATCATTTTTCATATACCGAGTGTGACCCAGAGATCGTAAATAATTTATTTCTTAGTAAAACGCAAATTCGATTTTAAAAAATGTCGATTAATGTTGACATATTATTTTAACGCATCAGATACGGATTAACTGCGAATGGCCGTCATCTGTTTCGCACGCCACTTTTAGTCCGATTAACATTCGCTCTGTTTCGTAAATAATACGGCGAGATTTAGCAGCATAACAAATAGCCATCGACCCTTTATAATTCACGGTTATTTTAAGCCCTCCGAAAACTTTTAGTCAATTTATTATTAACAATTCACCAAAAGTTGACCCGACCGTTGGATACTGTAAACAATAATTGAATGTAAACAATGGTTTAGTTAAAGTGAAAGTTAAATTTGTCAATAAACAAGCATAGTAAAACCCAGGAAACATTTAATTTATTACTCATTTAATTACAAATATAGTTAAATACATATGTACATACCTATAAATGAACTATTTCGTTTTAATACCTTTTTAATAAGTAAAATAATACGGTTATAATATATTATTTATAAACACAGTAAATACACATTGGACTAATTTAAATTTGGAAGAATCAAGTTTTATGTTACTTAAAAAAATTAATTTTATTAATTTTAATATTATTGATACACATGTGGATACTATACATACATATGTATGTATGTATAAAATGAGACATATGATATTTGTACTTATTTATGTTATTACATGCATACATATGTACTTATTAAATATCTTGTATTCATTAAATTTCAATTTTTTTCCACATCAATTTTTGAACCAACTTCCATTTTGGATTTAAGATTGAATTTTAAAAATTTCGTTAACGTCGATACGATATGTGGAATTGATTTGTGTTGAGATTGTTGCGGGTGCACATGTACAATTCTCGTTTCATAGTCCAATGCTATTCTCTTATTAACCAAAGTAAGTATTTGCACAACATCATATTCTTCGGCTCTTTCAACTAGTTCGTTGCAGAGTGTTTGTATGAAATACGAACCATTAAAATCTCTCCAAGCTTTAAAACCTATAACGACACATGGAACATCGATGAGCCGATCATCAACAGATATTAAAGTATCGAACTATGTAAATGTTCATTTTACCTTCGATTGATGAATACATAAATAAAAAATCCGCCATGGATGGCAATTTAAACGTACTAGGAACAGCAACATCTTCGGCACTAGAATCGGTGAATTCCACTCCGACGTCAACTCGTTCACCTCGGCACGCCTTTTAAATAAAATTAATGTAAAACATTTGAAAACTCGTATGTACTTAAATGAAATCATATTAGTTTCAATGAAAAATGCATTTTGCGTAGTGACGATATTATCGTGTTTCAAAATAAATTAAAATACGACAGTCGTAGTACCGTTATATTAGAGATCATACATACATATACATATCTCAAGATTCATTGATAGATAGTTAACCTAGTAATAAAATCTGAATGTTTTTAGTTGATACCTGAATGAAATAAAGTTTTGGTATTCCAACTAATTTTCCTGCTAGTCCTTCCCAAAGTACGGAAGTTGGATATCTTTTGTCGAATGCGGCCAAATATCCATTTTCACCATGAGTCATAACAACAATGACCAAACAACTTAATTGAGTAGGTTTTAAATTGGCCACTAAAATTATAATATTCATTTATTCAATTCAATATATTATTAAAGTATCAAAAGGAAACTAAACCGATACCTGCATTCATGACTGTTAGAATGTTTTCGTATGAGAGGTCTTCATAAGTTTTTATGTCGAAATTCAACTTGTTGAAATAACTCTGCAATCTTTCTACGTCATGTTGTGTACCTCGTCTTTCTTCAAATTCTGAATATTTATAGACATTATGATTAAATATAACAGCTAATCCTTTTCCGCTCAAGTCGTAGTATAATGCTTCAGCTTCAATTTTTCGAACTCTCCGCGGTAATAGTCTACAATTCATTTATATTTACATTAGAAATTACAACAATAAATATGTGACAACAATAGATTAAAACAATAACTAGCGAGTACCCGTCGAAAGTGTTACCGGGTGTTACCGTGTCATGAGTGATGTATACGTTAGTCAGGTTATGTAGATATGTGTGTGTGTGTGTGCAGTGGCGGACTGGGGCTGAAATCAGTGCTTGCCAGGAGTCAAAAGGGGCCCACCCAGGGTTAAAAAAATTGCCTCCCCCCTTATAACAAAATTTTCTTCTTTTCATCACGCTAAAAATCAAGGGTAAAAAATAAATAAAATTTTCAAAAAGGCACGAATCAAAAATTAAAGTGTAATTATATTTTGCAATTTTTTTATTTTTATTAATTAGAATATACACGTACTACACGTCTTACTGGCAATCAACAGAAATGCAAAATTTATAATTTAAAATACATAATCTTGAGGTTGGAAATGGGCCCACGCAAATGTTGAAAACTTACATTTCGACCCTTATAAAAAAAGTTAACCGATCCTTGGGCTGTAAAACCAGGTATTAGTTATTTGTGTATATCGTAAGAAATTTGTTTTGTTGAAATACCCAAAGTGCAATATCCTGTAAATTTTTACACACGTAAAATGAAATAGTTAAAAAGTTATTTAATTTTACTGAGGGCCCATATTTTCTAACAGATAGCGGGGCCCACTTGCCATCAGGCAATGTCGCTTGTATGGCCAGTCCGCCACTGTGTGTGTGTGTGACCACCTACATACATACGTATGTACATACATACTCCAAGCAACTCGTGTCGTGTGCAGTGTTAGGCGCGCAACCAGATTTCTTAATCTAATTTACAAAATATTTTACGTTAATTATAGGATTGACATTTTTGTTTTCAATGGATACAAATGTGATGACTTTTGGAAATCAAAGGTTACACGGAACGTGAAAGAGCATCAACTATTAAAAATGAAAATTGATATTTTTTTGAAAATTTTAATTTAAAGTAAAAAATATAATAAAAGCCTAATATAAGATTTCGATTTTTCTTTCTTATTTTCTGAAGCTCATTTAAAACATCTTGAGGAATTACTTTTATTTTTCTATGGATATTTAAAAGAGCTATACCATTCAAACGTTCTTGAGATGTGGTGTTTCTCAAATGTGTTTTTAGCCTTCAAAGAGTCGAAAAAGATCGTTCATTGCTGCAAGTAAGTAGTAATTGCAAGTGTCGCTAGTATTTTTAGAAAACCTTTGGAAAGGCTAATTTGTTGCAACGAGATAGTGCATTTATAGCGGCATTCTATCTGATAATTTTTCAAAAATTCTATACCACATTCTAAATTCTGCTTTACTGGTTAGTACTAATTATAGTTTACAATGAGTTTTTGACGATTTTATAACAATTGACTTATAATGGTCGGTTCAAAAAAAAAAGAGAACGTGTTGCGTTGAGTTGCACGTATCCTCAGAATCCTCAGATATTGTAACAACGCCACCGTTTCGTTAAAAACACACTTGTAGGATGACACATTATTGACTTAGGCCAACATCAACAAGTTACAAACACCTACGCTTACTTTAATATAATTTCACCGGTAATGAGCAGTGAAACTGTATATTCATTGTTTGTTACATTTTCACTGCCTGAATTGGTAAAAATAAAATTTCACTAGTGAAAATATATTTTCACTTGAAGTATGCTTTCACTGGATACATACATATGTATGTACATATGTATATGGTGTGTAAATAATTCAAAAATTTATAAATACTTTTTATTCGGAGAGGGAGACTCGACTCTTGCATCTGCTTGCGTTTGGTTATCTTGAAGAGACTCTGTTGACTTCGGATCCATCTTTCAAGCACAAATACCTATGTACATATAACAAATATAAAAATTTACAAAACAGAAGAGGAACGTTAGCTTGTACCTACCTGACAATATTTCAAAATGAAGGGAATCGACGCAATCTTTTTTAGATAACGGATAGCTCTTATCGTTCGAATGTTACGATATTGCAATATTCATTGAAAGTAGACCAGTGGTCGGGAACCGGCGGGATTTTTCGTTGATTTGGCTCCGGGCTCCAAAAAGGTTGCCGACCACTGAAGTAGACACTATCACGCCTTTTTAATTTATCCATATTGTATAAATATAAAGTATTGCGATCGTGCAAAAAATTTGCTTCGAGATTTTGACTGATATCTATGTGTCAGGTGATCCCCTGATCACGTTTTCATGATTTATAGAAAATGTCTATGTGAAATCGCTATATCCAAAAAACCGTTAATCCTATCACACTAAAACTTCATATATGTGTTTATGAAGATTTTTATGCCCATTACAATCCGCAAGGCTTTCAAAAAATTTCGTCAACCTGAAGTTGTATTTCCCTTGGAAAGTCACCTAATTTTATGTTCTTTTTGGGAAGTTTTTCCAGCAAAACTATCATATACATACATTAACCTGAAATTTTGCATAAACATATAGTATGTGTACCTTTAAAATATCAAAATATAATATCATTAATTTTTAATTTTTTAATTTTTTTTTACAAACAGAACATGTAAGGTAAGCATAACATATGATTAAATATACTAGAAGCAAATGCAAAATAATAGCAAAAGTAAAAAAAAAAATAATAGTAAAAGGAAACAGACAAATAATAAAATTAATTAAAATATTTATTTATACGAATAAAAATTATGCACGAATTTAAATAATATACGATTATTTGAATTCAGTCAATTTCAATATTTTGCACGCCAATTTTTGAACCACCTTCCATTTTGGATCTAAGATTGAATTTTAAAAATTTCGTTAACATCGATACGATTTGTGGAATTGATTTGTATTGAGGTTCTTGCTGGTGCACACGTCCAATTCTCGTTTCATAGTCGATTGCTATTCTCTTATTGACCAAAGTAAGTATTTGCAAAAGATCATATTCTTCGACTCTTTTTACTAGTTCGTTGCAGAGTGTTTGTATGAAACACGAACCATTAAAATCTCTCCAAGCTTTAAAACCTATAACGACACATGGAACATCGATGAGCCGATCATCAACAGATATTAAAGTATCGAACTATGTAAATGTTCTTTTTACCTTCGATTGATGAATACATAAATAAAAAATCCGCCATGGATGGCAATTTAAACGTACTAGGAACAGCAACATCTTCTGCACTAGAATCGGTGAATTCCACTCCGATGTCAACTCCTTCACCTCGGCACGCCTTTTAAATAAAATTAATGTAAAACATTTGAAAACTCGTATGTACTTAAATGAAATCATATTAGTTTCAATGAAAAATGCATTTTACGTAGTGACGATATTATCGTGTTTCAAAATAAATTAAAATACGACAGTCGTAGTACCGTTATATTATAGATCATACATACATATACATATCTCAAGATTCATTGGTAGATAGTTAACCTAGTAATAAAATCTGAATGTTTTTAGTTGATACCTGAATGAAATAAAGTTTTGGTATTCCAACTAATTTTCCTGCTAGTCGTTCCCAAAGTACGGAAGTTGGATATCTTTTGTCGAATGCGGCCAAATATCCATTTTCACCATGAGTCATAACGACAATGACCAAACAACTTAATTGAGTAGGTTTTAAATTGGCCACTAAAGTTACAATATTAATTTATTCAATTAAATATACTATTAATGTATCAAAAGGGAACTAAACAGATACCTATATTCATGGTGGCTACAATATTTGCAAGTGGTTGGTCATTATAGATTTTTACGTCGAAGTTCAACTCGTTGAAACAACTCTGCAAACTTTTCACGTCATGTTCTGTACCTTCTCTTTTGACATATTTTCGATTTTTATAGCAATAGTGATTAAATATGACAGCTAATCCCTTTCCGCTCAAGTCGTAATATAATGCTTCAGGGTCAATATTTATTACATTTTGAGCTTTCGGCGGTAATTCTCTACAATTCATTTATATTAACATAAGTAATTAGAACAATAAATATGTGAATGATTAAAAAATATATAAATACTTTTTATTCGGAGAGGGAGACTCGACTCTTGCATCTGCTTGCGTTTGGTTGTCTTGGAGAGACTCTTTTAACTTCGAATCCATCTCTCAAGCACAAATTATAACAAAATAGAATACGAACGTTAGCTTGTACCTGACGATATTTCAAAATGAAGGAAGTCGACCTAATCTTTTTTAGATAATGATAGTAGCTCTTATCAGTCGAATGTTACGATATTTCAATATTCATTGAAAGTAGACACAATCGCGCTTTTTTAATTTATCCATATCGGATAAAATATTGCGATCGGCGAAAATTTGACCTTGAAATTTTGACTGATTTGTATCAGGTGTTGATCGCGTTTTTTTTTTTTTTTTTAAATGTCTGTATGTGAGGCTGCGTGTGTTGTTACATCTGTGAGGTGGTGGTGTTTGTGTGTAGATGTTTTGTTTTATTGTTTTATTATTATACTTTTATTATAATTATCCGCTGCCACCAGGTGAGATATGGATCACCACTCCGTAATAAAAGTCGATTTACATTTTTATTTATATAGGTATTTAATTAAACACTTGTTAATACAATGCTGTATGTAGTTTACTCTACGACTGATACTGAGATTCTTTGGCTTCACAAAGAGATCCATCTTATATTTATAGGCTCGTTTCATTTACTTACGTATTTCAGGTTACGTCCTTAAAAAAATAATTTCGTTACTCTTTGTATTCCTCAAATATATGGATAAAGTCATGGGTTGGCCACACCAGAATTTTTACTTTATCCTAATCGGATAAAGTATTGTGATCGTGCGAAAATTTGACTGATTTGTATCGAGTATCATCCCCTGATGACGTTTTCATGATTTCTAAAAAATGTCTGTATGTCTGTATGTCTGTGTGTCTGTATGTCTGTGTGTCTGTGTGTCTGTGTGTCTGTATGTCTGTGTGTCTGTATGTCTGTGTGTCTGTATGTCTGTGTGTCTGTATGTCTGTGTGTCTGTGTACTTATGCGTGTGTGTGTTTTCTCCGAAACTATCGAGGCTATCAAGCTGAAATTTCATATCTATTATTTTCACGTAAGGTGTAAAAGTCATAAGGAATTTGGTCAACATCAGTCAACCGGAAGTAGGGTTTTTTTCTTGTAGAAAATTCTAAAATTCTTTTACCACAGAATATTTCCGAAACGGCTCCGGGAATTTTGTCGAAATTTCATATCTATAGTTTTAACGTTAGCCGTAAGAGATACTGTGATTTTAGTCAACTTCTGACTAGCGAAAATGGCAGTTTACTCTTGAACGATTTTTTTTTTTTTATTTTTTTCGACCTTTTAAATATATAGTATCGTCACAATATTGTAATGTTGCACTCCTGGGAGAAATTGCTAGTTACGAAAAAATAAATCATTAAAATCAGTCTACCGGAAGTAGGGTTTTGTATGTATGTATTTTGGTTGGTGTGGTGGTGTGCATGCGTTTTATTTACTTACGTACTTGAAAAATTAATTTCGTTACTCTTTGTATTCCCCAAATATATGGATAAAGTCATGGGTTGGCCACACCCGAATTTTTTTAATATAATATGTATCATTTCACTTGTTTATCGATGAGTTAGTATGATATTTGGTATCATACTTATCTATAAATGTATATCTGCTGATTGTAGCACTGCCTTCCATTCTACGACATCGTTAAAACGTGTACACACGTCAAAATGTCAAAAAATCACCTCAACAACAAATGGGAGTCTATTTTGGAAGACTGCCTAACAGATCACGGCTTCACAACCTTTAGACTAAAAATCGATCGCACAACGAATGTAAAGTGCACAGGAGTTATTTTATCCGTAACAGTCGAAGGTAGGAAGGATCGCGATTTCAAAATCGGATTTTTAATTATGAAAGCCCTGGGTGATTCGGAGGAAGTTACCAAACGAGACAAGATTGACCAAATGTTCTTAACAGAAGCAATTGTTTACAACGAAGTGATTAAGAAGTTTGAAAGTATGCAAGCGAATCTGGCTACCAGTGACAAGTATCTGTTTCCACTTTGCTATAAATCGACCGGGGAGTACGTGCTCATGGAAGACTTGGCTATGAAGAATTTTGCAATAAAAGACAGCGTGGAAATTCTTGACTTCAATCACATGTCTCTAGCATTAATTGAACTAGCTAGATATCATGCTTTTTCATTCGCACTGAAACAAATCGACGAAACTGCATTTAACAATATAGCTACAAAGTTGGATAAAGGCTTCTTTAGTTATCCAAACAGAGATAATTCGTCTTTTATTGAAGTTCTAAATAAATCAATTGACGCCTTAGATAACAATGATTTAAAATTTAGGTTGAAAAAAGCATGTGATGGCGCTATCGATCGAATACAAGACCTATTGAAAAGGGACAATAAGCAAGCGGTCATTTGTCACGGAGATTTAACTTCAAACAACATCTTCTTCACATACGATGAGGTATAATTAGATTAATTACACTATATTAATACTAAGAGCATTTTTTTTTCAATTATCATGTACAATTTCAGAACAGTGAACCTTCAAAAGTGGTGATGTTAGACTATCAATTGTCAATTGAGTCTTCGCCGATTACAGATGTACTCTATCTACTGTTTACTTCTGGCACTTCGCAGGCGATTCAGCAGTACGAAACTATGTTGGACACTTATTACGACTCTTTGAAGTTGTTCTTGAAAAAGTTTCAGTGTCTAGTCGACGAGAGCTATCGTAGGAGCGACCTGAAAAAAGATTCGGTCGAGTATTTTCCGTACGTAGTGGCACAAAGCATGTTCACAGTCTTTGAAGTGTACGGTAAAAACGAAAATAATAAAGTTTTCAAGGAAAAAATTAAGATTCTTGTACAAAATTTGTGTAATTTAAATTTAATTTAATTTAATTTAAGCATCATAATATTTTTTTATATATTTTGCATCAAAATATTCTTTAAAAATAATAAAATAAAATAATGGATTAGATTTAGTTTTATTATTCAAAATATTGTAAGAATTTTGTAAATAGATAAGCAATGTTGGCAACGTGCGTTGTATATTTTAAGTGTGGCAACACTGTTATATGACGTCAATCGACCTCAGTCTTTATCGGTCTGTGGGGGGGTTTAGTCGCGTTCCGTCACAGACAAAATGGCGTTAATTCATGACCCAAACGTTGTTACACAACTAAATAAGTATATGACTCTTTCTGGATATACAGACTTCAAAATTACAATCGCGAGTGGTTCAAATCAGAACAACTTCTTCGGTAAAGTGTATAGAATCCACGTGGAAGGCATCAGAAATGAGGAAGCAATATCCGAACATTTATTTGTCAAGACGCACAGCGACAATGCGATTCGGAATGATAGAGTAAAGATTGGTGACAAATTCAAAAGAGAAGCACTTCTGTACAACGAAGTGATTCGAGAATTCGAACATTTGCAAAAGCACATCACGCAAAAACACAAATTAAGTTTTCCAAGGTGTCTATATGCCGACGAAGAGTGCTTGGTAATGGAAGACCTCTCCAAGAAGTATTTTAAGGAAGTAGACGAAAAGTCTGCCCTTAATACAGATCACATGAATATCATGATGACGGAGTTGGCCAAATTCCACGCGCTCTCTTTTGCTCTAAAGTTGCACAATCCCGAAAGTTACGAAAAGTTCAAGGAATCCTTGAAAAAACCAAACATTCCCGATAGTCAAAGGAGAGCTTTCCTCGTTGATAGAGTGTGGCAGTGGACGTTGGACGCCTTAGAAAACGATGAAAAAAAAAAGAAACTGATACACAGAAAGAAAGAGTTGACAAACGAAAATATGATCGATTCCGATTTCATGGTTATCTGTCACGGAGATTATAATTTAAGAAATGTCCTGTTTCATTATAACAAGGTAAGTTTACATGTTTATTTGTTCTGATATGTCAAATTTCTCAATTGAATACTCAAATACGATATTAAATCAATCTAACGACGTACATACATAGTTCATTTTCTACTGTTTAATTTCAGCAGCAGAAGCCAGATGGTCTAGTAATGATCGATTTTCAGCTAGCGTACGCTTCTTCACCAGTAGCAGATATCTTCTTCGCCATCTTCTCGTCCACCACTCCAGAATTGAGAAAAAACGAATATGAAAACCTTAAAAATACTTACTACAAAATGCTGATACACTATTTATCCTTACTAAACTGCGATTCTGAGCAATGTTATCCAAGGGCCGTGTACGAAGATGACTTTTTTAAGTATTTTCCGCGCGAATTTGCCACAATCGTGATAGTTTTGCGTCTGATGTGCATAGCGTTCAAAGACGATAATAAAATTGTGAATAAGAACACTCCAGCTCCTTCTACTATTCTGGATTACAATTGCGAAAAAGCTGAAAAGGTTTTTAAGTCTAGAATAAATGGCGTCGTGGATGACTTTGTCCGTTTGGGCTACTTATAATCTCTTCATTGTAGTATAGAATTATAGAATTAGAAAGAATATTATTAAGATCTGATATATGCGATCTGTCAATTTTAATGATCATTTAATATATGAATTTACGTTTAGTTTGTAGGTATACAATGTATTCTTAAAAATAAATTTTTCTCTCTAAACATTTTTTTTTATATTACCTTAAGAGCTTATCGTAGGTATAATAATTGATGTAAAGCATATGCGTGATATTGAATGACATGCAAGGTATAATAATGAATTTTATTAATTAGAAAACATTAATCCTGAACACTTTTTAGCCATTCATATAAATGTATGTACCTACCTGAACATTAATCAAAAAGAAATACTTTTAATAGTTAAAACAATATATTTTTAATAATACTATTTGTACACATATTTTATATGAAAACACAAATAAGCAGCGATTTTTTTAGACGGTAGTCCAAAATAATATTTATCAAATAAAAGGAAAATTTCTAAATCACAGTTAAGAAAAAACTTCACAAGAAGCTAATTGAGTAATGAATGGATTTAATCTCATTATACATTATGACGAATTCCTGAAAGATTACGATAAATTTTATCCCAAAATTCGAATCTTTCCCCATCTGGATTTTGGGCTAAATTCAATTCAAAATCAATATTAAGGAAATTGGTTTCAGTTGCTGTTACTGGTTTCCATTCTACTGGTAACAGTTCAGTCATAGTAGGCGTTGGATGTCTGTCAAAAACAAAAATATGAAAAATGTAGCTCGAAAAATATAATATTAAAAATTAGAAAAAAACATTACCCATATTTGGCTAAATTTGTCCACATTTTAACCATTCGTTTGATAGTTTTATATTCATTCGATTCCGGTTCTACATCCATGCCTTTGAATATGTAAAACAGATCATCACCATGACAAGCACCATTCATCTGCGCCATGCCTACGCCTCGTTTGTACATGTTCAAATCGCCACTAGCGCAAAATCGATTCAAGAAGACAGGACTAGAAGAAAGCTTGGACATTGTCTTGGCAAATTTCAATATACCATAAACGAAATTGTAGTCACCTTCTAAATCACTTACAGCTTTAATAGATTTCTTGTCTATTTCCTCATTGCCGAAATAAAATTTCTTTACACTTTCTCCTATAGCTTTCAACTGTTCTGGCGAAACTGCTTTAGCTATATCTCTTGGAACCTTTTTTGTAAAATCTGCGTTGATAATCTTCGCTTTTTTCACATTATTTTTAACCAGTCCTAAACCTTCGCCGTCATTGTATCCCAACAGAATTGGCACATTTGCGAAGTTACCTTCTTTCAATAAATCTGTTGGAAGTTTTGGTAAAAACGATTCTCGTCCAACAAATTCTTTTTCCACAGTAGGCGAGAAATATATAGGCAAACCTCGAAATTTTTCATCTTCGGTCAAAGCCGACAAGGTGGTCTTAGGAAAATTATCTTTAGGTAAACTTCTAAAAAATTTAGTCAATTCTCCAACATCATTTGTCTCCTTACCTAAAAATTTCCCTAGTCTGAACGCTCGTGCTATATTTTCAGAAGATATACACCACTCGTTAAAAAAACACCCACTCTGCGCTATGACTTTATGAAACAATCCTCTACTCATAGGTGAGACCATATGACACGTTACAGCTGCTGCACCTGAACTTTCACCAAATATTGTAACATTCCCGGGATCGCCACCAAAATTCGATATATTTTCCTTGATCCATCTAAGTGCGGCAACTTGGTCTTTCATCCCAGCATTTCCGGGAATATCTTCCGTATCCAAACATAAAAATCCTAAAATTTCCAAGCGGTAGTTCACCGTAACGACGACAACTCCTTCTTCCACCAGATAATCTGGAGCGTACATATCTGAATTTCCCGATCCCGATGAGAAACCTCCCCCATGGAACCAAACCATGACGGGAGCAGGAGTTCCACTCACATTCGGAGTATAGACATTCAAAAACAAGCAATCCTCGTCGCCTTCTTCTAATAATCCCGTTACCATGTCCCATTGAGGGCATATTTCACCATGTTCGGAAGTATCGCGTACACCAGTCCAAGTCTCCGGTGGTTGGGGAGCCTTTGAAATAATCGATGATTCGTTACTAACAGCGAACTACTTAATTGAGAGACCCAAAACACACATCAAAATTATTACCGTGAATCTTAGCTCTCCCAGGGGGGGTTTTGCGTACGGGATTCCTTTGAAACTGGCAAAAGAGCCTCCCGAAGATAAACTCTCCAGAGTGCCTTTGAGTTCGCCTTGCTTAATTTTGACCTGAGGTAATGTCGCGTTCTGAAAATTAATCACCAATTTAACATTGAATATGTAAATCCCGACTGAAGTCGTTTTATTGACACTTTCGGAGCGATCAAACGTTTTTTACGATATAATAATACTATCATTAATGATCTCATGTAAAATTAACTATACAAGTGTTACGTGGAAATAAATGGACGTGAGCCATGGACGACGTGTGATCGGTCAACGACCGAGTGTGACGCTTGGGTACAAAGGTAAACACGATTTGAGGTTATAACACCGATACGAACACTTTAATACATGTTTTAGCTATTATATCACACTTGGGCCGACGAATTTCGATACAACTAAGGACACTGAAACGTTTAACGTAAAATATGTATCGATAAAATGTACTCACAGTACGTTTCGACAGCGAAACAGTAACATTGGTCAAGCGTGAAAATCGTTGCACCGAACGAATCATTTTATACTATCTAAATTAAACTACAGTTAAAATACTATTTAGAATGGTTTTGTGTTGTTGTTTTGTGTATTTTCTTTGATTTTACAATGAAAAACAACGTAAATGTCAGCGCGAGTTTGACAGCTGGCGAACTAAACTGCGCATGCACCAACTAGTACGTACATACATATGTATCTATGTATATCTACATATAGAGTTCTCAAACTTTGCTGTTTTTCATTATTTTTTCGAAAACAATTCCAAATTTTAATTCTAAAATCGTTTCGTGAAACCATGCTTCACGCCATTAATTTATTTTTATCTGATACATCAAAGTTTCTTATATTCGTTAAAATTAATTAATTATTTCAGACATCACACGGACAAAATGCTATAAAGGCACATTGAAAAAACAATAATTAATTAAAATTCTGTATTAATATAATTTTAAAAAATAATACGTAAAAAATTTATATTATAATACTATATACATATGTATGTACATGCATATGTATATCACATTTTTGATCGATGAATATCGTTCACTAGGAATAAATTCACAGGTGACTTTTGTGCACACTTATGTATAATTGTGGTATTTTTTTATAAACCCTGTCCCAAAATTCAAATCTATCTTCAAACGGATCCTTTTTTAATTCAAGTACGAAATCGATATTCAAGAAATTTATCTCCGTTGGTGTAACTGGTTTCCATAATACTGCCAATGCGTGATCTGCGATAGGAGTTGGATTTCTGTAACAAATATAAAATATATAATATACATATGTACATATGTACATAATATGTATATGACTATATAATATACCGTGTACACATTTTGACGTTTTCATTTGCATACCGATACGTACACGATTTCAAATAAGTAGAATAAAATAAAATTCATATTTTCACTAATGGAACAATTTCAATTATGTACGTTATTTTAACTCTACCCATTAATTTTCACGTACGTGTCGAATTTCTGCTCATTGAACTGATAAAACATGTACGGATTATTCTCGTTATACGTAAACACGTAAAGGTCATATTTTGTGTAAATTATAAAATATTTAGTACCCAAATTTAGCTAAATTGGTCCACATCTTGTTGAGACGCTTTATGGTGTACTTCTCATCGGATCCAGGTTTCGGATCCAAAGCAGTCTTGAACAAATAAAATAGATCATCAGCGTGAGATGCTCCTATGATGCTCTCGAAACCCATTGTCTTCTTGATCAAATTCAATTCTCCATTGACGCAAAATTTATAAAAGAAAATAGGACACGAAGAGAATGCACATAAAATCTTCGCAAATTTTACAGCGCTGTAATTGAAGGTTAAGTCGCTTTCCAGATCCGTTATTGCTTGTTTTGTGCGATCACACATTTCTCCCTCGCCAAAATAAAACTTCTTCACCTCATCAGCAATTTTCTTCAATTTTTCTTTCGGTACAGTACTAACGATATCTCTCGGTACCTTCCGTGAAAAGTCATCATTGATAAGTTTAGCTTTTTTTAAGTCGTTTGCCACTAAAGACATGCCTTCCGCATTATTAACACCGAAAATAAGTGGAACCTTTTCCAGGCAACCTTCCCTCAGCAACGTTATTGGCAATTTTGGCAAAAACGTTTCTTCACCTTCGAAAATTCTCTCAACAGTCGGAGCGAAAAGTATAGGTAAGCCTCGCAATCTTTCTTCTAAAGTTATAATACCTGCTGTGACCTTAACCAGCTTTTCTTGAGGTAAACTTTTTAGATAAGCAGCAAGTTCACTCATATCATTGGTGTCATTTCCTAAAAATTTACCCAATCTTAAGGCTCGTTCGCGATTGTGCTGCGAATAGCCCCAGTAGTCAAAAAAACAACCACTTTGAGCTATAGCTTTGTGAAACAATCCTTTACTCATGGGAGACACCATGTGATAGGTGACTGATACTGCACCAGCACTTTCGCCGAAAATGGTAACGTTTTCTGGGTCACCTCCAAAGTTGGAGATATTATCCTCAACCCATCTTAGAGCAGCTACTTGATCTTTCATTCCAGCGTTTCCGGGAACTTCTTTCGTATCCAAACATAAAAATCCAAATACTTCCAAGCGATAGTTTACCGTGACGGAGATGACATCCTCCTCGATTAAATAATCAGGACCGTACATATCAGAATCTCCAGATCCAGAACTGAACGCTCCTCCATGAAACCAAACCATAACGGGCAAGCGATGACTTTTCAAATTAGGAGTATACACGTTTAAGAAAAGACAATCTTCGCTTCCTTCATGATATACTCCGGTGAAGATGTCCCATTGAGGACAAACAGGACCGTGTTTAGATGCATCGCGTACGCCGCTCCATTTTTCAGGCGGTAAAGGAGCCTGAAGTTATTAAAACATAATTTAGATTCCATTTTAAATTTAATTTAAAAATTACAATATTTATGTATATATTTTTTTAAATACCCTAAAACGTAAATCTCCCAATGGTGGTTTGGCATAAGGAATCCCTTTAAAGCTAACGTAAGTTTTCCCCTCACATGACCTTTCCAATGTACCCCTCAATTCACCTTGTTTTATTTTTACCTCATAAGCTCGAAGCATTTTCACAGCCATCAAAACAAATTTCGTTAAAATTTAAGATCCTAATTATAATAAAATAAGTCCATGGATGTGTGTGGATGTAGATTTGCAAAAAATGTTGAACAAATTTAGTATGGCTGATAGTATTTGGCATCAAGGTCAAGTTCAAATTTGAACAACAGTCGCGATCGGATTAAAAGTCACTTTTTATGATTTGACTCGTATAGTTAATTAAATGAAACTTGCTGAATTTTATATTATTTTTAAAATACCAATGATGATTTAACGAAATTCATCGCCCACACACAAACAGACAAGTACTTGGACTTTGACAGTTATGCAGCTGTCAAATTTATGCGGCTACACTTAACTGGTCGTTACGACTACAAACTCTTTTAAAAATACTGAGTAAATGCAATAAGATTAAAGAAATACGTCTGATGAAACTTTTTGAATTAAAAAAAATCGTAAATTCGCGTTTAATTTGCACTAAAAACGTATTTGAAATCACTAACAGTTAAGGCGTTGCGCATGAGGGAAACACGCAAAGATACTGGCGCCGCCCAGCGGAGAGTCAAAGAAATAATAATGCAGTAACTAAATTCAAGTTTCCTATGTTTCCAAAACTATGTAACATATTTAACTTTATTAAATTTTTTAAACACATAAAAAATCAGTTGATATTGAACAAAAAAAAATATTTCGCATGATAAGTTAAGAATACTGATACGACTGATACATGTATTATAACGTAATTATCTATCTGTATTACAAAGTCCAGTCATTGTACAAAATTGAATATAATCATAGGAGGCAAATAAATAGATAAAAAATTCTACATAAATGAATTTGATATTAGATTTAAAAATATTTTCTAAGCTGTATGCTCAACGCACTTGAGCCATGAAATATTTAAATTTATACATATGTAAATAGTAAATAGTTTTAAGCAACTAATTACATATATGTATACAAAATACATCACAAATTCGATTTCACTCTTTTGCGTGTTTCAAATAAATTTTTGAACGTTTCGTCCAAAAAGTCAAATCGTTCTTTATCGGGACGGACTCCCTGCTGTAAGTCACGATTGATAATCAAATAATTGACATTTGATGGATTTGTTGTTTTCCATTTTACCGATAGTAGATCGTCCTTCTTTGGTGTTGGATTACTGAAACGATCAAAATTGTTTTTTCATAAGAAACAAAAATGCATTCGAGACCATATTATGAATTTCAATAGATGTCAAAATAAGATTTCATTAAATCAATATTTGACAGGATTTGCTTTAACATACCTGTATTTGGCAAAGTTTGTCCACATCTTTGTGAATCGTCTCATTACCTTCCATTCATCGCTTTCCGGTTCAATTTCAATTGGACATTTAAACATATAAAACAATTCATCGGCATGGCAAGCTCCTTCCATATTCCCTAATCCCATTGTCATTTTTGGTAAATTTAAGGCACCATCAAAGTAAAACTTATATAAATAAATTGGATTCGTAGATAGCTTAGACAAAATTCTAGATAAATTCATAATTTGATAAGCGAACATTACATCAGATTCCAATTTGACTAGCGATTGTATCACATCGTCTTCGTTAGATCTGTTTTCAAAGTAAAAATCTTGCACTCTCTTTGTAATTGCGAGCAATTCTTCTTTCGAAGCTAAATTTTGTATTGTCATTGGCAGTCTATCCATTATACTTTTAAAATTTTTTGGTGTATTCTTTTCTACGTTTCGTATCATCATTAAACCTTCACAAGCGTTGTATCCAAGAATCATTGGCACCTTTTCAAACTTTCCCTCAGCTAGTAATTCTAGCGGAGGTTTTGGTAGGAACGATTCTTCACCATCAAAGCTTTTTTCTACAGTGGGATATAAGAAGATAGTAAGTCCTCTCAACTTTTCTTCCTCTGTCGCAATTTTGTTTGATATTTTGACAAATGTTTTAGCAGTTTGATCTCTGAAGAATTTTGCTAGCTCGTCAAAATCTTCAGTCTCGTTTCCCAAATACTTTCCAATTCTCAAACTGACTGTTTTGCAATCTGATAGTCTCCAGTTGTTTAAGAAGCAACCACTCTGAGCAATCACCTTATGGAACAAACCTTTACTCATCGGCGATAAAATATGATACGTAACGGACACCCCACCAGCACTTTCACCGAAAATTGTAACGTTTTGAGGATCTCCACCAAATTGTGCTATATTATCTCTAACCCAGCGCAATACAGCGACTTGGTCCTTCATTCCAGCGTTTCCTGGAACTTCTTTGGTGTCCATACATAAAAATCCCAAAGCCTCCAACCGGTAGTTGGCCGTTACCACAATAACTCCTTCTTCTACAAAGTATTCTGGTCCGTAGATGTGCGAATCGCCTGATCCAGATTGAAATCCTCCACCGTGGAACCAAACCATAACTGCAGTTTTAGAACAACCCAAGCTCGGCGTGTAGACGTTCAAGAACAGGCAATCTTCGCTACCGTCCATTTCTTGTCCCGTTATTATGTCCCACTGGGGACAAACGCTTCCGTGTTTTGAAGCATCTCGAATGCCAGACCAACTCTCTGGCGGTTGAGGCGCCTTAAAAAAGTATAATTATTAAAATAGACCGAAGAACATACTATAATACCCGAAATAGAAAAATCGCACATACTCTAAAACGCAAATCCCCCACGGGTGGTTTTGCATAAGGTATTCCTTTGAAACTGACATACGTATTTCCCGTGGTCAGTTCCTCTATTGAACCTTGCAAATCACCTTGTTTTATCCTAACCCGAGTCATCTTATTGGCTGCAATAAAAATTTACCGAATGGTATACATACAGACATACATTTTCATAGTGTGAATAATCGCTGCTTATTAATTTTGTATGCTATGTAACTAAATATCATACTCGTTCATTCAGCCGAACTGGGTTAATCACGCTCAATTTTAAATTAGGTGTGCTACGTTATGTTGATGAAAAAAATATCAAACAGAAGTTAGTAAATAAAAATATACATGTTTATAATGCTAAAATTGTTCGTCTTATTGACTAAACGATTCATAATTGTACCTGTATTAAGTTTTCAAGGTTTTTCCTCTATGTACATATGTATGTATATGTATGTATGTATGTATCTGTCGACTGTGTACTGGTCCAACCAGTCAGATAAGCGAATAGCAACTGATTTGCTATCGAGAAATTGCGTACTTTATATTGCGAACAGCTACTCACACATAACAGTAAATTAATATTTATTTTAAATGAAAATTAAAGTAAATTTCTTAGAGTTTAATTTTTATTCATATTACGAGTTGCTTCTTTCCTAGCACTACATCTAAATACTACATGTGGTGTCCTTTCTCCCTTCTCTCCTTCACTTTATTCCTCCCACACCTTCCCACCCCCTACCCATCCGGTTAAACGTCTACGGCTTTTTGAGTTCGCTTAATTATTCGCACGCGTTTAAAATTTCAACATCTGCTGCTAAATCCGACGGCCCGGTTAAACACGCTAAATTATGAAGGATATTTAAAAAGAGTTTTGTCAGGACAAAAGCCCCCTTTCCCGAAAGGGACCGGCGGTGGTGGCTTAAACCAAATTTGCGAAAAGTGTCTCTGAACGCGCTTAACCAGGGAATTTGGCCCATCAGTTTCACACTAACCCGTCCTCCTTCCTCCCCCTCCATCCCTCGCAAGCATGCTTTTTAAATTCCTCTTAATGAAAATGTACACGTCGCGAAGCGTCGTAACGACTATTTTATATTTTTTGTTTAAATGTACAATTTTCAAGAAGCGTTTCAATTAAGGCACCCGGAAACCCTTTAACGTCATTATTCTCGACACAGAAATAAAAATTGGGATTTTTCCTCTTAATATCATATTTCTAGATATATGTACATATGTATGAATTAATAATCATATTTTTATCATTACATTATCATCATAAGGTAATTGGTAGCGCTTAAGAATTAGTAACACTATCCTCTATGAGTCTAGAGTCTAAACTGGCTTACAGGGGTACATGGGAAACTTTCCGTAATATGTAATAGGTATTTACATTGTAATGTAGACGTTTGGACACTTGAAATTTTTTTAGATTTTAATATTAGTTGTGTTTGAGCCGTTGTTCGCACACTGAAATTCTACCTCCTGGGTTGTGTGGAAATGATTTTTGAATGACAGCACATTTTTTAATTTATCCATATCGGATAAAATTTCCCATGCGGCCCTGTAAGCTGGTTTCCCCCTCCACTTGGTCTACAGGATAGTGCTACAAATTTTCGAGCTCTAGTACTGAGTTTATTGTGACATTAAATGTAACATTCTAAAATCAAATAAATTACATATGTATATGTATGTCTGTATGTACATATTACACTGATGCTACATATTAGTGTTATTAGATGCTATAAATAAAATCGATTTATTATGCTATTAAATAAGTTTTTATTCGCTTCGCTCGCTTTAAAAAAATCTCCGTATCAAAATCTGTGTGGAGACGATTTATAATCGTTAGTTATTCTGTCTATACACCACAGATCGGATGGGGCTATTTTTATTTTTTTATTTATTTTGGCACCAGCGCGAGAACTTCTATTAGTTTGAAACTCAGGTGATTTTGACGCGAGATCCAGACTGCGTCTGACACCGGAAGAACAAATGGTTCCGGTCCCTCGGGGGGCGGAGAAGGGTCACGATAGTTTCGAGATCAGCCCTAGAATCAAACGAAGAGTCGAACACAATTGAATGATCCATCGCTTGCGATCCCTATATGAATTTTTTACCAAAAATTTTAAATTTTCACTGAAAAATTCGAACATTCTCCGCGTGGATATTCCATTTCACTTTTGAATCTAGCGGTTTGAATTTTCGTGCCAGTCGGTTTCTCTTTTCGTCCTTTTTATTATTTTTATCGGAACGAAAACTCGGAATTTTACATCATCGAACGCGCGCGCGTTCCGAGTCTGCGGGAAAATTGGAATTTAACAAACGCGAACGAGTTTCTTATCTAACCGACAATTTCTTCCCAAGAGTGTGTTTTGGCTTTAAAATGATGTTACGGTGTATGATCGCAACTTTTTAAGTGCTATTTAAAAACATTTTTAATAAATTACTCAGTAGCGTTAACGTAGCGCTTTAACCTAAAGTGAAAACCCTCACTTGGCTGTTGATAATATTTAACGTTTCAAACCGACGCTAATTAGCATTAATTAATTATTTTCAACGTTTATAACGTTCAGCTGAAATGCATTTTAACATAGTCCATAAACTTAAAACGTAACTATATTTTCATAAGGCACTCATGGTACGCATATATTTTGTGTGTATATAACGATAAATGTACTCCCGGTGTATTTACATTTAATTTGTAGAAGCCTTCCTGAGGATATTCCCTAAAACCGGTGGGATTACCGGAGCAAAGTAGTTTATCTAATCGATAAGGCGATAATGTGGACAAGCAACGGCTGGAGATGATCCTATCGCACACCCTGTGCAATATTATTCCGATTTGAAAGTGTAAAATACTTGTATACACTGTGTTTAAAAGTGTATTGATACACTGATTTTATTTGTTGGAAAGCTTACGAGGATTTGTACGGCTACACAGTGAAAGGTCGTACGGGAGCTTCTCGTGACATTATGCTGTCTTGCAAATGCCAACAAACCAACCTTAACCCTGTGCACATTTTAAATTGCACGTACATACAAATTTGCATTATATGTACATACGTAGGTAAACTCACTCGAATGGCAACGGTGAAGCATTGGGCTCGTGAACAAAAATGTTCGTGGCTCGATTCCCGATACGGTTGAAAGATTTATTCGATTACCTGGTATATAAAATATAACTGGAAAGCACTGCAGAGTATCTTCCACTTATTATGCCTTATTCCCTTATTAAGACGAGTGAATATTTCTTTGAAAAAGTTAAGAGGCAACGCTTCAAATACGGCTTCAAGTACGGCATTTTAAGAACAAAAAGAAAATACACTCGCCTCCGCTTCCATAATTTCTAATAAGGATGTGATAAATGGCTTTAGTAGTACGGTGCCCTTGACAGGTTTTCGTATATTTATTTTTAATATCCCAAGATTCAATGCGAGTGTATGTACGTGTCGTGGGGAGTTAGCCGGAGTTGAGAGGGACGAAGAGGGTCCCGAAATCCGGGTCCGGCGCAGATTTTCGGTCGGTTTAAAAACGCGCACGGGTCCAGAATCGGTAATAGGGAGGATGCCGATGGGGAATGTGGATATATTGGGGATGGGGAATGTGGGTGGGTGGCACCGCGCTAATTTGTCCCCGCGTCCGGAACAGGACGGCCACTTATCCAATTACGGTGCGTTGTAGCCGCAATGATTAATGAACGGCCTAACGACCTAACGAGCCCACGGGCCAGACTCATAACTCGATTGAAAACTTGCGAAATCGGCAAGGAGAGGGAGGACGAGGGGAGGATGCGGGGTGAGGGGTCGAGAATTCATTTTCCGACGCGCGATGACTGTGCAAAAGTCGCGCACTCTCGCCGATAAGCGAGCCGATCGGAAAATCGAGCTTTTCCGATCGCTCGCCCTCATCGTATAGCCGGGTTAAATAACCTACGCATAAATTCCAAACATATTATATAACACAAGTACATAGATGGGTAAAATATTTTTTAATAACGTGTCTAAAAGAACTATGTACATATGTATGTTTACATATAATATACATATGTACCTACATATCGATGTGTTAGTGCACAGATATTGTAAGTGTGTAACAAAAGTTGATAGAGACGCATCTCTTCAATGGCGCATACATACTAGGTGTTTGATGTGTAATATGATTGACGATGAATAAGAAACGTTCTACGGTAAAATGCACAGAAAACTCCCTCTATGTATGTATGTATGTACATACATATATGCGCTCTTAATAAAACTTCATATATGTAATTCCCGAAAAATTATTTCAGTTGCGGTGCATTTTAGATTTATAATTTTCATTTTACATGTCGACGGGATAGTGCACAGATATTGTACATATTTTATTTTATTTATTTTAGGAAGACCAACAGCTATGTCTAGTTTTGTTTTAAAATATTTTAAGTGACATACATCTCTTTTGCATGAAAACTATGGACGAAATGGACATATTATATATTTGAATAAGGCAATATCTCAAATATACTATTTGGACATACAATACTTTTTCAACGTGAAGGTTTGATGCAGATGGACGTTTTGTGTATGACAACTCAATTTTGGTAAAAACTGGACATACAATATCTGTGCACTAACCCATCGATATATTCTAGTACAGGCGTCGGCAACCTATGACCCGCGGGTCACCAAGTGACCCATTTGATAATTTCAAGTGACCCACTGAAGTTCCGCAAATAAAGTATAGTGGATAAAATTAGTGCACAAGGTTATGACCAAAGTGGTAGATATGGCAGAACGTGTGAAAAAGTTGAAGTGGACATATAGCGAGAAGAATGGATGGCAGATGGACGCGAGAAATACTTGAATGGTATCCGAGAGGATGTGAAAGAAAGCAAGGAAGACCAAGTGGACGATAGGCTGATGAATTGAGAAGAATGTGTGGAGTCAAGTGGATGCAGATTGCTCAAGACAGACAGGAACAGAAGAGGATTGGGAAGGCTTTCGTCCAACAGTGGATGATGAACGTCTGAAAATGATGATGACAATGAAATGTTATAAAAGTTCGAATCGGTCTCTATCATAATAAAATCCATTAAAAATTTAACAATTATATCAGCAGTTTGGTCATTTATGATATACGGTCAAAAACTGTCTAATTGTTTTTGCAATTTTCTGTAAAATATTCTATATAACGATTATATGTATGTATGAAGAAATTTTTTGACGTCTCTCAATATGACTGAAATTTTCGTCAAAACTAAGAAGCTAACATTGTTTAATGGCCCACCAAAAATTTTCGGTTGCAACCTTTTGAAATTTATACCCAACGCAGAAAAAGGTTGCCGACCCCTGTTCTAGTATATCAGAATTATTTAAGGCTCATGTAGTAGTTATGAACACATTATGAGAAGTCATATGATTTCAGGTATGGAAGTCATAATAGTTACATATTATGAAATGTATTAAATAAAACAGACATTTGAAAATTGTTTGTATTTATTTAAAATACATGGGCAGGCGGCATAGCTGATGGAGCCCAGGGGTCTGGCATAAATTGTACATACAGTTTTAATTTTTTTAGTTATTCATATTTTATATTTGATATTTCCAAGATTACAAAAATTCATTTATATTCAAAAACTTGTCGAGGTGACTTTTAAACAGATTTATATTTTCAGAAGTTACTAGCTGATTTGGCAGGCGGTTCCAAACTTCGACCACTCTATTTGAAAAGAATAAGTTTCTGACAATTTTGTTAGATTTGTCTTTTAAGAGTCTCACTGTATGACCTCTGAGTGCGTTTTTATTGAACGTGAGGAGTTTTTTTTATTGGGAATTAATATTTTGTATTTATTATTTTATACACTTCTATTAAATTGCCTCTCAATCTTCTTGTCTCCAAAAACTCATTATCTTCAACCTATCATTATAGGGTAGTGATCGAAGTGCAGATGGCATTTTTGTAATCCTTCTTTGGACCCTTTCTACATACATACATAAACATACAATGTCTTTTTACTTTATCCTAGTCATAATATTGTAATATTATAATATAGTTATAAAGTTATATTATAATATAGTTATAAAGTTATATTATAATATAGTTATAGTTATAAAAAAATTACTCATTAAATTCAGTCACCCGGAAGTAGGGTTTTTTTCTTGTAGAAAAGTAAAAAGTCCTGTTACCACGGAATATTTCCGAAACTACCAAGCCGATCAAGCTGAAAATTTATATTTATAATTTCCATATAAAATTTAAGAGTTGATAAGGTTTTGATCAAAATCTGCCGACCGGAAGTAGTAGTTTTTCCTATTTGAATATATGCCGAAGATCGTATTTTACACACGCGCGCGCACTCAACACTTCATGATATGTATGTTGGTTGGTGTGGTGGTGTGCATGCTTTTTATTTACTTACGTACTTACAAAATCAATTTCGTTACTCTTTGTATTTCTCAAATATATAGATAAAGTCATGGGTTGGCCACACCCGAATTTTTTAAAGTTACGGCTCCAAACATTTACAGCAAATTCTAATTTAGGTCTAATATTGGATTTATAAATTTTTGACAGCAACTGGATACTATGTAAATTTCTTAAATACACATTTGATAATATATATATAAATGAATAACACTTATTTACTAAGGAGTTTATATGAGTTGACCATTTAAGGTCTTTTAAGATAACAACACCCAGGTCCATTTGAGATGCAACTTTTGTGACACTTACATTAATATGAAATTGTATAACTCGATAACTATCAATAACCTTACTGTATGAACCATGAATTTATCTGTACATAAATATCATAAATACAGTGTACAAAATTGTCGTGCACATTTTATCACATAGATAAAATGTGCACGACAATACTTTATGCACTAATTATTTGATTATTTTGCTTTTGACCTTTAATATGTATTTCATTGTCGTAACATTTTATTTATAGGTAATCAAAAATATCAATCGATGATAAAAAGTGACAGACGAACTGTATCAGTATGATGTGAGATAAACGTACAAGATTAATAGTCGCACGATATTTGTCGGTATAATTTAAAATTAATTCCGATACAATTTTTAAAGCGAGTCGATTTTGCACAAATGTACGAATAGCTCAACTGTACTTTGCCGGCAACGATTGAAGTGCTCACTCGAACATCCGGAAGGGTTTCTCATTGTGAGCCTTCTTGAATGGTACTCTCGCTCGTGCACTAAGAAACCTAATGTGTTTTCACTCGTGCAGTCTATTTAACTGTGAGATTATTTCTCCCGTATAATGGAATTGTCGGAAATTTTATTTAGTCGTTTGTCGAAGAATAGTCTAGTATGTACGATATTTAACACCTTCCGAGTGTTTGGATAGGTTTATTGCATCATATTTTGATTTAACATAAGTATTCTATTAACAAAGTGTACTTGGAGGTATTTAATTACTCACAAAAGTACACCGAACATTGCCTATCGGGTTTTTCTTCAGCCACACCCCAGTTAAGTGGTAGCTCAGTTTGCGCCTGCACACGTACACGGCAAAGGAGGAAAAAAAAAAAAGAAACGGATCATCTCACATTACTCTGAGGCTCAAAGCTGCTACCCTCAGCTTCCTGCCCGCCAGGGGTCACCCACCAGACTGATGACCAGCCATTTGTTGTTTCTCTGCTTTCCCACTCATTTTCCCCAACCCCTCGTCCACTTTCATTTTTACTCCCCGTCCCACTCATATTTTTCTTGACGGCTATGTGCTTCCCCTCAACACTGCGAGGGTGGCCAGATGACGTATTGTCACAACATTAGTCCACTCTCCTTATCGCATCACCTCGTGTTGTTTCAACAGTTAAGGTAGTAAGTAAAAGCGCCGAGGTGAAAACAAAGATTGTACACCTATGTACTTATTTATTCTTTTTCATATGCTTCTACGTATTGCGTACGTTCAGAGATGTATTCAAAGTGTAGTTGGGTGGTTGTTATCTGAAGTTGTTGGTTGTTTATGACTGGCTGTGAATAATGGTGTTAAAGATTCAAGGATAAGGTTGTATTTTTAATGTAATTGGGTGCGAGATGAAGTCACGCAGCCCGGTGGCGGAAGTGGAGACATCAGCTCTAAGAGTTTCCTTTTCCGGCCAACTTGCGAGCGAACAGACACAAAGCTTTGAAGCGCTCGTCTCGCTTCCGTTAATCCTTTTAGCGAAAGCTCTCGTTCGGAAAATTTCATATTTTTCATACTTTAAAGCACAAGCGTATTACATAACAATTAAATTATTTTCACATAATATTCCTCTACACATACCTACATACATATATAACTTACCATTGGCCGTGAGCAAAATAAGGAGTACCAGCATTTGAAAAAAAACATCGTAGTGAGCAATGCGCGTGTTACTCAAATATTATAATTATTTTTTTTCGAAACAACATTGTATTATGATACTTAGAAATCCTTTTCATATTAATTTACACATATATTTACGATGGAAATTTCCTATATAACTTAGTCGTTTCTAACTGAAGTAGCACGAGTGAGAAGAGAAGAAAAACATAAGGAAAGATACATTGTAAGTCCTTGCGAGACGTTCGAGCCAGCAGCGTCACGTTCGCTCTAAACGACGCACGCAAATAAGGTCTCCGTGTCAACAGTGCAGGAGTCGCCAACTGCATTCAGCGAGCATTATATAGTACTACGACTTTATTAGAGTTGCATGGTCTGCACAAAATGGCCTCGATCACTATACCAAAGTTAATCTAGTACAGTCCAAGAATTTTAGCACGAATTAATCCATTTGTAAAAGAAACGTCAAAGGGTCGTCGTTGCTTTGTAGCACGAAAGCAGGCGAAGAAAAAGAAAATCACTGAAAATTCCAAGCGGAAAGAGCCGGCGAAAGAATTTCACAATTCCAGCTTCACAAGGCCGACAGTAAAAAGGGTTAAAATAACGAGTGCCCACCCCCACCCTCCACCCCCCCTACCGCGAGTTGCCGACTTAACTCGCCAAAAGTTGCAATATAAAGTAGTCAAAGAGCACTCGAGGAAATAGAAACAGTTTTAGTCAGAGTTGAGGTTCGACTTTTTGCTCGTTTTTGCGGCAATAGATTGGTGCAGAGCCGATGCGGCCCGTTTGTATACTTGACCCGGCCGCAGAGTGGCCGCACTCTAATGGTTAAAATGTGCGATCAGACCAACTCTGGAACGACGGTATGGGTCAAATAAACCCTCGCTCTAACGATAACCTTTTTCAATAAAATTTATATAATTAATTTTGCTAATCTTATCTTTAATAAATCACCATAATATACGTAGCTCATCAATGAATTCTGAAAGGCAAAGTCTTATAATGAACGATAAGGTATTATTCCACGTGAAAATGTTCCAACGGTAAAATAAGCGTCGCTATGCACTTATACGTGGTCCATTATTATGTTCCACGTAACCGAATAATCACGGGAGTGTACACCGCTAGCTGCAGTTGAAGTTGCTGAACCGTTTCAGGTGTGAGGCTGAAGCGGTTCAACAATTACGGCGAACTTGCGGTTCAAATGAAAGCAACAAAGCTCTGAAACCACCCACCCTTCCGTTGTTGTCGGTTCAAAAGCAATGATTCTGATCGAGCACACAACACTCTGTATACAGTCTCTAATAAACTTGAATACCCCTTTGAAAATCCTAGAATTGACACTACACTACAATTGTCTGATAAGCTTATTTTGAATTTCAAACCATTAATTAAATGAAATGAATTCAATGAAACGCGTTCTACTGATTCATTATTTTGCAAATGATTTATGTAAAATAAATAAATTTTCTATCATTAAGTATAACGTGAGACATTTGCGCGTACGTCGTACAGGATAATTGATGTGTAAATGTTATCTGAAAATTATATAGTCTTTCGAGATTTAAAGTGGTCTTTTTTAATCCATATCTCCTCGTCGACGATTCTAATTTAGAGTCTTTGGTTTACGAGTTACACGCACTAATTATTTAAATTCATTTATCGCTAGCCGTAAGCCATGTACGACCATAAATTTCAGATAATCCAATATATTCGCTATTCAGAACGAACTGCGCTCTCGTGCGAACGCCTTATGAATAAACACCCGGGATAAATAAGTATAAATGAAATAATTAAATCTTACTATGCATACCTACATATGTACATATCTTAGAAGTAAAAAATGAATTTTTATCGAAGAGTTTGAAATACACATCCCTAAATATGTATATGTAGATGTATGTATATTGTATACACATGTACGAGTATGTATGTATGTATTACAGAAGATATGTACATTTAAGCCAATAGATTTCCTTGAAGTCGTTCAACTTAACGGCCTCATCAATTTCAACAGAAAAAATGCTGAAAACGGAAGTCAGGGGAGAAGTGCCCATGATAAAATTCTTCTCGGGTAGGTTTCGCTCCTTTTTCTTTCGTTTTGAATACGTAATATACGAATGGTAATAGGCAAGTTGCACAAGCTTATCTTGTGCACGTGCAATCGCGTATACTAGAGAGTGTAGACTAACGGCTTGAAGATATTGGCCATTACCACCAAACAATGCTAGGTTTTTTTTAGCAATTTACCAAGAAAAGCTAAAAACCTAGAACTGTAAATAGTTAAGTAGTTTTCTATTGAAAGTCTGTATGTGTAAAAATTTGATATACAAATAGTCCCTTGTGGTCTAGTCGTAAGAAAGCGTGGATTATATCGAGTATACACGTTGATATATTACATGAGACTAAGAAAATGGCTTCAGCATGAATAAATTCTTACTTCCGGTTTATTGAATTTGGCCGATTCTTTCCCTTGATCACTATTTTATTGCGACATGTTTGACGTCCCTCTTCGGCGCGCTTAAAATGCTTACCGTCTCGCTCGCATCCAACGTTCTCTATATTACTTTCGCCCTTAGTAGAGGGTAGCGAAAGGGGCGTTAAGGGTAATTACTTTCTTCGATCCCCAATCTCTCCCTACTCCCTATTTTGTCAAGTTTTTCAAAAGAAACAATTACATCGAGCGTAATCTAATAAGGAGATAAACAATGTTGGAGGGTTACGTTGTTATCGTTGGGATCTTCTATATCCCAAGATTAAGACAAAAAAAACTGTTGAAGTATAATAATTCTAAAGGATTTTTTGAATACTTTTCATTATATTCAAAATACACGACGTGTGCTAAATTATTCAAACTTTTTTTATGTTTTTACGTCATAGCATCAAATTTTAACATAAAAAGATGGGAGTAAACTCTAAAAATCCAAACAAAGCAAAACGCTATTGTCCATAAACATGAATTGAACAAGAAACCGTAATGTACATACATAGGTACTTTTTGTTGATATTTTTAAATAATATTTAAATATGGTTTTTTTTAAATATTTACAAAAAAATTATATATAAGGAGAAAAATAAACGTTCTTCTATTAATGAGTGGTGTTTAATTTTTTTCTCAGAATAGCCTGAAGATTGCTGAGACTTCCCATAAAGTCCAGACGTCACGTTTTAATTGGTGTGAAAATCCCCGTCGGCTGCGAATTTTCCCGCGAGACTCTCCGTGTTCGGACGAAAAACTGGACTTACAGCCTCGTTATACCACCGTAAAAATAGCGCACTAAATGGAGTCGCTTTGTCGCCACACAAAGGCCAAAGAGGAAGCTCACCTTTGTGGTAATTGCGGCCATTAAACGCACTTACGGCTGCCGCTCGAAATTGCCAACGTTTCGGTTAAATCTATTACCGGCCATTGTCGGCTCGTAACTCAAAAACCGCAAATTAAAATAGGCACTCGACCACCTGAGACACTCGAATACACGAAAAAATAAAGTAAAAAGAACCGACTCTCAACCATCACACCCTGCGAATATTTCGTACACGTACGACGTACGTACATACATATGTACGACATATGTATGTATGTATATTGTACATACACAGAGTATCAAAGGTTAACTTAATCCCCGCGAGTCGCTCATTTACAAACTCCTATGTGGATGCATTTTTCTGAGTGAAATTTATTCGATCGAGGTATATACATATGTACATTATTGGTATCACGAGGTCAGTTCTTCGCCGACATTAGTTTAATGCAAATTCGTCGTGGCCCGAATTTGATTCAATTTATGGATGGACCAAGGCAACACAATCACGAAATCGTTTCAAAGGGACCCAGTCACGGCCAAACTAGATTATACACAAAGCACGTGCACACTCGCTTTCGGACTCATCTCGTTACATTGTCTCCGACATAAACTATTTATATTCGAGGGACGAACTGCAAAAAAACGTCAAGGCAAAACAAGATTTTAAACTTCATATGTTGTTTGAGTCTAACCGTTAGATTGCTATGATAAATTTTAGATTATGTTTTTCACTCGGGTATTTTATTCATAGACAACTATTGTTAACAAAGGATGCCTTCAAACAAACTTAGAGATATTCCAATGTTTTATTAATATATTCACAATATACATATATATATTTTGTTTTATTTTTGTTAAAAAGCAAAGTTTTACGTGTAGTTATAAGGCGTTTTGTGGAGACGAAGGTGCCAACGTTTGAGAAACAGGGCTATGTCGTAGTTTGGGGTAACGAGCGAACGAACGCCGCGAACCGGGCATACTTTCATAATGGCGTCTCTCTTTTAATGAAAATTTTTAATTAACGAGCGCACTTTTTTTCAAGAATTTCCACAATTTTTACAATCCGAGAAATGCCGCTAATTCGCACAATAAAAAATGTAGTCGAAGTTTGTCTGAACTTTTGCAAAAATAAACCTCAGTTCAAAGTACAAGCAGTTGATACGTTTATTGTACTTTAATTTAGTTGTGTGAAAGTCATATTTAATGAGTTTTATTTAATACAGTAAAATATTTCACATTTCAAAAAGGTTTGGAAATAAACTAATATATCGCACTCCCATCATTACACCCCTCATATATTAAGACAATATATCATATTCATTGCACATGAGCGATTTTTTCCGTGATGGGTGCACTTCTACGCCCACGGTATAAGTAATTGATATTCGATATAAGATTCTCAATTACAGTGCAGTACAAATTACAGTATTATTTTTTTTATATTGGTACGATATAACAGAGAGAAAAATTTAAGATTTTTCCCAACAAAAGTAATGTTGTTATACAAATACGTACGAAGCACGTAAAATTCTTAGAGTGTATGCATGAAAAATGGTTATAGTATTTCGGGGAGAAGTTCAGCGTCACGTCGCATCGTCATTTGACCCGAAGCGTCACGTAGGGATCTCTGAAAATAACATATTTCATTTTACAGCCGATCGTTAAAGTTGCACCGGCCCTGCATGTGACCGACGACCATGCTCATTTTCATGAAAAACTATTATAATAAATATGAAAAACTAGTTTTACACGGCAAGGAAGCAAGTCAAAGTTAGTTTTGTATATAAAATTACCTGCTCAATTTTTCCAGTGCGATTCGGTCATCAATCATTTATCAGTTTCGTGCGGGGGTACGAGTGGGGAAACGCGAAAGCGGGGAAAAACATCAATTTTCCCGGAAATGCAACGGCAATATTGCCCTCGAACGTCTTAAAATGTATCGCAGCTGTAATAACGACATTAACTTTGCACTTTTTAAGCCGTGCTTGCTTGCCTGCGTTACGTGCAAAAAATTCTGACACGTTTCGCTATGATGAAAGTGTGAATAATAGATTCGGCCATGGAACGTGGTAGTAGGTTTTTGCCAGTTGAGCAACCCTGACCGTGCAAGGTTTCCGTTATTTATGTCTTCATCAGGAGTCGCAAATGTGCCGACATCACACTGACTAACATCAATTTGTCTGCATTCAAAGACACGTGTATAACGCATCTCTTCACATACCTATGTATATATGTATGTATGTATATCTATTATTTTCATAGAAATATTGGACCTCTATGATATATTCGAATTTGGCATATCTAATTCTGGATTATAATGTAATATTATATTAAATTTGAATTGCTATCTTGGAAGACTTCTTTTGATCGCTACTATTTCGCTTGAATATCTCAGATTACTCAATTTTGGGAAATTATTTATTTGTATGTATTACTCACTTGTAAACAAGTGTTCTTTCATTGAAATTTTTATTTCATTCAATGTAAAGCGTAAGTAGATAATTTGACCTGATTTCATTGCTGCGAATACCATTTTACGTTGCTTTGACCTCTATCGTCGAAAAATCCACCATATATTTTATTTTATCTTTTTCAGAAGTTGAATTTCGTCTCGAGCGATACCGATTTCCATAAGAACACAGCGTCTTGCAATAATAACTACGTCAAAATGATACATCGCGTAATAAATAAATTCATATACACGGCTCCAATTACTCAAGAACAAAGCGCGTGCCCTCAATGTTCGCACGCTTGAATGTACATACTGTATGTATGTATGTATGTACGTATATATTTTCTTTTGTGCTTATTTATTTAAGTATTGCTCAATTTGGTCCACGTCTCCATGAATACGAGAAGGTGACACGTTCCGTTTTATTCGCTCGCAGGGAGAACTGGCCGAGATAGGACCTAGCAGACCTGTTGGACCCCCAACGCGAAATCTCTCTTTTTTTTTGGGCTGGAAACTGGGCGTAATATGCAAATTATAAAAAATAAAAAAAAATACCAGCAAAACCTGCCGTTGTCTGTATGGAGTCGTTGTGCCAAATGTAACCCTGAATTATTCACATCTGATTGTCGACGTGGATGCTGCTTCAAAATGGCTTCTGTAGAAATGAAACGGACGATTTTCATTCTTATGCAGGTGTAATTGTTTTTAATATTTCACAAGGGCTTAGTAGAAGTTTTATAGTTGCATTATTACTATATGTACATATATATGTACAAATCAATGTCCGTTGACAGTATCATTGGGTGTTTACCATTTATGTATAATATATATCTAATTTCTAATGTGTAAATTAGTTGAAAAATACAAGCACTTCACGGTACCCGTACCGAGTGTTTGTGTAAGTTAGTGAGGTTATGTAGCGTGAGCGTTTTGCACTACCCGTACCATGTATGTGTGAGTAAAAATGTATGTGTACGTGCCGTGCCGTGTATATGCGAGCGTTCAGCGGCTACTATAGTAATAGTAATGTTAGCGGAAGCGTCTACCTGCCTGTCTAAGTCATTGCGGTCACGTTAGCATTGTCAATATAACAAACATTTTTTTAGCAGTGTGTTGGCAATAAACTATCTGTCAAAGCTGGTTCAAGTCGACAACGTGATTTCATGCCCATACACCCATTCAATCAACGGTACACTATACAACTATTTCAAGTATGTACTGTCAAACGGGCTGGGGGCTGTATTGTTATCGTAGAAACCAACACGCACGGGTAGGGGTTGGGGGATGGGACTAGAACCATGCAAAAAAAAGGAAATTGTTTACTTTGAAAATGTAAATATTTAAACCGAAAAAATGCCATTTCGCTGAGCTCTCACATTGCATATGCAACAAACCGGTGCATCGCAATGTAGTCTGGGCGCTTTTCCGGAAGGCTGATGCGCCCAATTTACTGAATTATGTGACAGAACACACGTCCGAAATATTTATTGTTGTTGCGCGCCGGAAAAAAGAAAATTGCGTCCATTTTTATCAGAAAAATTCCCGTACAAACGCGGAAAATTCACCTCGCACGGAGATGACTTCGCGTACTCGCCCCCGCGTAAACTATAAATACGATTCTTTCGATTTAATTTAATGTTTTCGTAATATTATGTCTAGCGTGTTTTTGTGGAATGGCCGCTCGTTCGGGCGGTGCAACTCAAAAGAATCCATCGGATATCCGGAATTCCAATAATTATTCATAAAGGGCGGATGGCTGAGCGAACCGTCGGTTTCGCCGGCTTTCCACATCAAAGGCGCTCCCGATCGAACGAAGCCTTATTTTTCAACATTTTCCGGGCTCTCCTTTTTGTCGGCTATTAGCCGACCCCGGACCCTTTATCAATGTTTTCCCGAAGTTTCTTCAGCAACGCCGAATTCGATATGGCGAATTTTAATGAGAGTCCTTCGCCAACCTCAAAATGCTGTATATTTATTATAATCTTATGCGTTGTTTTTATTGTATTTATTTTTACTGCAATAATTCCATCATTCTTAGCGGAAGTAAACGCTTTTTGGAGCTGAATTCAAAACGTGTTTAAAAAAAATGCATGTACTTCAAGATCTTAAACACATATGTATGTAAGTAATTCCTCCTAGATTTCAGTATGTCTTGATACTCAAATGTACGTACAATAAACAGTGGTGATTTTAAGGCCTAATACACACTCATGAAGCGCCCGACGGCAGCGTACACACTCGACGCTTTGAGTCGCGTTTTTGGAGCGAGAGTAGGGTGCGCATTCGTCACTTGGAGAATGGACATCGAAGCGGCAGGACATCCAATTTCAATAAGTCTTTGTCGGTTTCACAACAAATGAGAATATTTAAATAATTGGCTTAAATAAAGTTGTGATCGTGGTCGTAATATTATATCCAAAATTAAGGCAGTACGAGCCGAAGTTTTTCAACTATTTTAGAATGTCCATCAATCCATCAATCAATTAATCGACAAACAAACAAATAAACAAATCTGTATCGAAATGGTCCATACTTGGAAACGCGCTTTGCTAGGAATGTCTCGCTTCAAATGATGTATGTACAGTGTGTACGCTAACGCGCCCTTTCATACGATTTCATACTAAAGCGCGCGTTTGAAAGCGCCGAGTGTGTACAGGACCTAAGTCGAATAAAAATTCTAATAATAACATGAACTGCCTCGTCAAATTCAACCGACTCAATTGCCACTTTTATTGTGAAATCGCAATCAAAGAGCGCCATACAAAGCTCCAGCGTGCACAATATGCAATGTAACGTGTGTTCCGAATGTCAAATGTTTGAACAGTTTGTTTTAAAGCTCGCGTCATTATTGAAAACGCGTCATTTTGGCGCGTCGCGGCATTTCCGCGTGAAATTCGCGCAAACACGGCAGCTTTTTCATTAAGCTTTGATCCGTCGGAAACGAAAGTTTGTCTTTGCGAGAACTTCAATGTGCGAAGGCTTTTATGCCCCGTCCCTCTATTTGAAATTTCGTCTTCATACATAAGCTCAGTACACACACTTACACACACACATCGAAATGGAACACCCACCCTAACCCACTCACACCCATTCTCCACTTCTTACGTTCGCGATGCGTAAATGGGTTAAGAAACTGCTTAAAATTTCACGTTGTATACGAGATGCTCAGAGTACATAGATGAAAACGAAGGCAAAAATGAAAAATATGTACTTTTTTATAAGCAACTACCCATATTTATGTATATGAGAGAGGTTTGATATGCTGATAGATTCAAAGTTTATTCAATTGAAAAGCAACTCCAAACTCCAAGTCTTCCGTTAATATCTGCGATGAATTGAATAGTTTTGTAAATTGAAGTCGATTGCACCGACAGTTTACAAAGTGAGCTTTGTTCACATACATTATTCGTATAATTTGTTCATCGAGCTAGTTCAATAGCGACAATCAAAACAATTATTCGGAATGGGTTGTTAAATTCACGGCGAAACTCAAACTTACAAGAGCCGGTCGAAATTAAAAGCAATAGTTTTGCGCAGAGACTTCAATGCAAAAGTTTCGCACAAAAGTTCCGCAACAAAAGCTTTCGGACAAAAGCTTACGCTCTCCGTAGTAGATGTACGTTTAAAAGTCGACTAGTATAATTGCACAACCGTATCATAATGCAGAGCTATAGTTTTACCCTGAGTGTATAAGTAGCTACTAATTCGCATTGTAAGAAACTAACATAATCCAATAGAATAATAATTATTCTCAGATCGTAAAGCGGGGTATTTAATAATACGTCTGAAATTGTTTGACGTGAAAGATGTTTATACAAGTTTGAACAGAATGATGCAGCTATGTACATTGCACTTTGGCGAAGTTTGAAACGTAGAAACAACACTGATTACCATAATACCCCTTTGCAGTGAAAGTGAAACACACACACACACACAGTCGCACTAAAACTGCATTTAATTTCGACACACCGTATTTATCGGATACGAGCAATGAAAGAGTGAACCAATTTCATATTATTAATACAGTATTGTGAGAGAATGATTTGGATGTTTCAGCTATACAATTCATTTTTTAAACCAATGTAAACAGAAGTATTTCAACTTTGATAATATGCACAATGTGTGCATGTACGTAGTTGTACTTTGTGTGTCGTGCACATTGCACAACATTTCGCGGCTTTCACCGAAACGATCGCAAATCCCCACAGCTTGACACTCGCCAGAAGTAAGCAGTTTCACTTTACACACGCGAAACTCGTTAATAATTTTCTAAGTAGTTGCATTTCCTGAAACTTTATTATTTAAGCGGGCTGCGGGCGCGAGCCGAGAGTGATGCGAATGCAGTTTAAGTGCATTCGGGCGCAGCAAACCACCCGGCGCGTATTTACACTGAATAGCAAACGGCTGTTGATCTTAATTATCGATATTTTGACAATGTCTGAGTGGGTAGGGGAGAGCTAGAGAAACGGGTGGGAGGTGGGAGTGATCGGCATATATTGAAATGTATGATCTTACTCGATAAACCGCAGTGTAATTCGAATTAACACTACGTTGATTGCTGTTTTAGTACTGAACGTTTGAACTGTGAGATTATGTACATTACAGTAGAGTTAAGGGTTTTATTGTATAGGAATCTTTTACTTAATTGCTTCTGAAGGAATTCAATTTAAATTGAATACAAGTAGATTATTTTCATTACTATTAAGCTATCAAAACAATCTGTTGTACATATATGATAACAAAGACGAACGTGTTCATTGGTAAATGAATAATTTATAATGGTAACAATGTAATTAGACGAATGGGTCTCAGAGTCTCCGAGGTCAATATGGAGAATACGGGAATCCCAATCCTTAGGGAGTGCCCTTGAGGATATTTAACATTTAGCAAGACCTTAACCAGGACCGCACTGGACACGCAGATAAGAGGCCGAATCCCGCTTTCGGTCCCGATGATTTAGTAATTTAGATACATGGCAATAAATTATCATATTATTGGCCTTTGCGTCGTCTCACAGGAACCGTAAATTATACAATGTTTTATATTGCGCGACGGCAACAAGGCGAACAAATTTATGCGACTTGCAATTAACGCAGATTGCCAGATAATCACATTTTTCACGAGGACAATTTTATACGTTTATTACTCACAAAATTGACATAAATTTTCTCGCATATGGGACTTAAAATGGGACATTTAATCAACAGTTCTGATACGATCGTAAGGAGCGCGTCTCGTGAGACGTGAATTTTTTTACGACATGCATCCCACAAGGTTAATGCAGAATGCAAATTAGGATATATTGCTGGAGTGTGCGCTTACCGAGCAATATTCATCGTTTAGCCGAACAATGTAGCCTAATCACACTTTACCGGAATATGGATATGCACAAATGCACACTTGCATAGAGCAAGCACACTGCGCTTGGGTGTACGTTAGTTCAGCCCGTTCGCCAATTACTTGTGTCCCGGCGAATGGCAATACACTATAAGTGCAGCGTTGCAACTTAGTAGGTATTGATAATGTCATAATTTGATAACTATGGCAAAACTAGAGATGACACGAGAAACCACTCCGTTTAATGAAATTTATCATAATCAAGCGAATCTCCTCGCGGACACCACCGCACCGCACCGGGTCGATTTTTGCGCAGCGTTTTGATAATTAGCGGCGATTCGGATTCCGGTTTTTAAATTACCGCCGGCAATTTATATTTTCGTACGTTGGACATTATCGCGCATCCTTATAAGGATGTTGTGTGTATATTCGCTTTGGGAATTCAAACGACATGTAGGTACTTACATACATATACCTATTAAAATATTCATGGAAGTACGCGAACGCCAAGATTGAAACAATGCGTTCAATTTTCATGGAATACATACATACATATGTATGTATGTATGTATGTATGTATGTTCAATGCGCCAATGTATTCATATTTCATAACATATGAATGATGTATTTTATAATCATTCTTATCAGCAACAAACATAAGCACGGGTTTGCTTCTCCTACTATTGATACCATCACAATATTATATAATATTTAGATACGTTCATAAATTAACTCTTAACATTACAAACCTTTTGGTGAAAACTATATATTAAAAAGTTGTTTTGGTTCACATGTGCTCTTCCGATTGTTAGCACTAAAGTGCTAGTGTGTATTAATGGCCTGATACAGCGTTTTCCAAACTACGCTAGCCTAATATTGCACACTAGCTGGTGTACCCGTCATATGACGGTGGATTATAACCCCAACCCCCACCCGTGTGCCGTAGTTTGTATTTCCGGCTTAAATATTTACATTTTCAAAGCAAACAATTTTTTTTTTAAATTCACAATAAAACTACAATAAAAATATGATTTAACTTAACATTGAGAATATTTAATTCAATACTGAACATAATGATGGATAAGTAAATGCGTTACCTAAAAGATGGCATGGTTCTAATCCCACCCCCCCCCCCCCAACCCCTACCCGTGCGTGTTGGTTTCTACGATAACAGTACAGCCCCTAGCTCGTTTGACAGTACGTGAAATAACCGTATAGTGTACCGTTGATTGAATGGGTGTATGGGCATGAAATTACGTTGTCGACTTGAACCAGCTTTGACAGATAGCTGCTTGTTGCCAAAACCCTGCTAAAAATAGTTTATTTATGTTGGAAATGGTAGTATGACCATAACGACCCAAGCAGGCAGATAAATGTTTACGCCAATATGTATAGTAATTTATTTAATTAATTAAAATAGCTTAAGAAGCTAATTACAAAGAAAAAGTAATTTATAACTAAAATTTCAAAATTAACTTAATTGTCTATTAGCACTTACATATGTATACAGAAGTACTATTTTAAGGCTGCCGGGAATCCATCAATTTTGTTTATATTTCTAAGATCTTCCGACAGTCCATTGTATTCAATAACACCCCTATAGAAGAAAATTCTCTTTCCTGGATCTAATTAATTTTAAATTCTTAACTATTAACTTATTCTTACCCCTAGTATTATGACTATGGTTATGTATTTATTTAAAAATACATGGGCAGAAGGCATAGTCGATGGAGCCCAGGGGTCTGTCATAATTTGTACATACAATTTTTAATTATTTATATTTGAAGGATTACAAAAATCCATTTATGTTCAAAAACTTATCGAGATGATTTTTAAAGAGATTTGTATTTTCAGAAGTTACCTACTAGCTGATTTGGCAGACGGTTCCAAACTTTGACCACTCTACATATTTGAAAAGAAAGAGTCTCTGACAATTTTGTTTGATTTGTCTTTGAGTAGTTTCAGTGTATGTATGACCTCTGAGATGTGCGTTTTTATTGAAAGTAAGGAGGTTTTTCATTGGGCATTTATATTTATTATTTATTATTTTGTAAACTTCTATTAGATCGCCTCTTAATCTATATTATAATCCTTTATAAAATAATACTTATCGAAATATTTTAGTAACAAATTCTTATCTAACTTAAAAATTTTATTAAGAAAATTTAAACTAAGATGCACACTTTACATATTTCTTATACTGCGTAATCTGTTTACATTTAAAATACTCCGCATAGCTCTATTTTGCAATTTTTGCATCCTATCTTTACTTTATATTTAATAAATATAAAAAAAAACCACAATACATAAAACGCGGACGAACAGTTGCATTATACATACCAATATCTTGGAATTTTATGATTGTATTTTTCTTAATTTACATAATAATTCTACTTTCTTCGTTACTTTTTTTTTATAACCATAGTTGATGGTTTTTATACCTAGGACAAAAAAGACCTATGCTTAAAAAAGAAGGCATACGACCAATGCGTACTGCCAGTTATAACGTACGGATGAGAAACGTGGATGCTAAATTCAAGAGTGTTACGCAAGATCCAGTGCACACAGAGAAGCACGGAAAGATGTATGCTGGGTATAACGAGAAGAGATCGGAAGAAGCATGACCAGGGTGGCACATATAGCGGAACGTGTGAAAAGGTTGAAATGGCATTGGGCTGGACATATAGAGAGAAGAATGGATGGCAGATGTACGCGAGAAATACTAGAATGGTATCCGAGAGGATGCGAAAGAAAACAAGGTAGACCGAGCAAACGATGGGAAGAATGTGTGGAGTAAACTGGATGCAGATTTCTCAAGACAGACAGGAATGGAAGAGGATTGGAGAGGCCTTCATCCAACAGTGGATGGTGAATGGCCGAAAATGATGGTGAATTGCATATAAACGACAGCACCTCACGTTGGATTTAAAATAAAGTTTTGCGATGTTTTAATTTATATGTTTGCATTAGCTTTTCAATTTCCGGTTTTGTAGAGGAGTGCGCCGATCGAGGTGGGGATTAATAGATGCGCGGATAAAGCAACAGTTTTAGTCCCCGAGCATACAATAACAGTATCCGCTCGCGGGGCTCTTCTGAGAGGGTTCAAGGTGGTTTGGCGGCAAGATGGAGAACGGGGGTTGTAATTACCCCACCGGCTTGTGTAGGGTTTCTTTGTCTCGTGCAAGAAGATGTCTTGCACAGCCCTTTCATTTGAAAGCTCGTGTGTGTGCGCGCGCGCCATCGGCAAATTGAATTAGAGCGAGACCGAATCGAAAGTGGTGGCGAAAGCCACAACCTGCACACAAAGCCGTAATCTCTCACTCTCTCTCTCTCCTCGCAAGACTCTAACCGACAATCTAATTTAAAGCCCATCAGCTGAAACGTACACGCCGAAACGTATCAATTATACGGCCATTTTAAACGTACATAGGTGCGCGGATACACCGCTCAATATCTACATAATACACACAATATAAACAACACGCACTCGTACCAGTGTAAATACATATGTACATATTATATCGACTGCTGTACACGTACAGAGACTACCATACTTAAATGGCTGATATACTGCCGTCCTAAGCCCACCTAACGTAACTGACAACAATCACGAAAATGAGTTAGATGTGTTTTGGGGGTTATGGGAGTGTATTCTTGCGATTTTTCATATCAAAATTAATGTATCTTCATCCAAAAGTGACTTTTTTAAGCTATTAAATCTAACGTATCTGCATGCGCAGAGAAATAGTATCACCAATACTTATAAGCGAAAATAACGTATCCAATATTTACTTCGGTCACTACCTTATCGTGAAAGATTGAAAAGACTGAATCTCTCCACATTGGAGACGAGGAGATTAAGAGGTGATTTAATTGAAGTATTCAAAATAATAAATAATCATTATTCATGTGAAATGGCCAACCTCATTATGTTCAATGAGAACCCTCATCTAAGAGGTCATACTCTTACTCCGAAAAGAAAGATTATTTTCATTTCATATTATCATTATTTTCAAATAGAGTGGTTGAAGTTTGGAATAGTCATATGTATACATTAATAATGAATAATGAAGTGACGTAACTACTAAAGTATTCATGTTTTTTTTTTTAATTTTTCCTTATCTCCTTATCTCGATATTGTTGTTTTGTCAGTTACGTTAAGTGGGCTTAGGACGGCAGTATATATGTACGTACATATGTACATACATATATACATACATACATACATACATATGTACATACATACATCCACCAGTTTGTCTCGAATAAACGGCGATGCGCTCGCAACGTGGCCTAACATTGAACTTCGCATTGCCGCGTACTGCCTTCGATCTTTTTAGCATAATATAAAATTGGGCGAAAATCAAAGTTTGAAAAGTGTAATGCGGAAGTTTGTTGGGGAAAAGAGACTTTTACTTCACGCGTTTGCCATTGCATGGAAAACCTAGCAAATTTCGCTAGGAAAATCTATAAAATTTCGCTCGTCTTACAATTTGTATCGCACACACCGGCCCGATTAATCCAGTATGACAGCTATGCACATGCGAGACGGAAAATGCTTTGAGCGTCCGAGTGAGAGAAAAAGTTGCGTGGAAATCCTTTGCAGTGTGGGCAATCAATTGTTTTAGCACTACTTTACGTAATATATCTAATATCTATTATAACAGCTAACAAATATATAATGGAGGTATATAATCGCCCCCGTCACCCGTTTCAAGGCAAACTAAAGTTTTCACCACGTGGCTATGCCCGAATATTTATCGGTCAAAGCCGACTTTGCTGTCATACGCTGTAGCGCGGAAAATCAGTAGGTTTTCCTAAAGTAGGTTTTTTTTTGTCTATTTAAAAAAGTTCTAAGTAAGTGGTGATCGATTGTTAACCGTTTTTGAGTTATTTCAAATCAAAGATTGAGATTCATTTTTTAGTCAGAATAATGGGGCTTTATTTTTGGAATTTCTTTTTTATCATTACTAACTTTATTATTAATTTTAACTTTATGATTATTGTCTTTTGACGGGATTCATAGAAACAAATTAAAATAAAATACGTCCACGTAATAAAAGACAACGGTTATTTAAATATCTCAATTCTGGTTATTTGTAGCTACAACTTTGTTATGAAAAGAAACCTGCACCTTAAAGTTTTAAATTAAAGTTATTTTTACCATTGTATGTGCTACTCATTAGATTCATTCTAACAAATTCGGTGCTTTTTCCGCAATCGCGTTTAACCTCGTGAATATCAATCTTTGGCTCGAAGCAACTCAAGAGCGGTTTACAATAGAGCTTCCCTACTCGAAGTGTTTTCTTATACAAAATGACGTCATATATCAACCCACCCTTGAAGCTATCTAACATATGTTCGAAGCAATCTGTATAGCTCAGTCAAAGTTTACACTGTTAGAGTGCAATGACAAGCGATTGAAATCAGACTACGTGCAAAGTTGCTCAAGGCAATGAATTTCAGACGAGTTCAATTTTTCATCCATAAGAAAGCGCGGTGTGACTCACAGCCTCCCTTGAATGTTTAAAAAGGTAGACAAACGATCGTCGGATGGTCTCCCCTCGTTTTCGGGCGCATTTAGTCCACGAAAACCGTGTATAATACAAGCCGCCACCCCGCAATAAACTTTCAATTCCCGTTTCTCGTCCTCTTTGAGTGAGTCCCTCCCTTCTTCCCTTACCTCCAGGAAGAGGGACGCCCGAGGCGACAATCCTCCCCTAAGTGATGAACCCGACCGAATGAGAAATCGGTAGTTAAGCCCCTCAGACTAGACAGACGCGATTCAGACGTCTGCACAACAGACAAAGGCACGCACCGAAACCCATACATCACCCACCCACCCACTCTATACACCGAAGTTGTTATTACTTCCCTACAGTATGGCCATCGTGCGAAAAATTCAATTCCGAACACGTTACATCATCCCCTAAACGCGATTAGAATTATCATCGGCATTCAGCGCACGCCGCTTATTGTGATCAATTTTGATTGTATGATCGGGTGATCTCTGAGTCGTATACGTGATCATCGTGTCTCTGTATTTCGAATTCACGTACCTTAAACACATACGTATGTACATTAGGGTGGAGCGACGATGTATGAAATAGTTATAAAAAGTTACCTCTACATCATACCTCTTCTGTCTAAAAAAAATCTGCTTAATCAAAAAGTTTTTCTGGTCTCTACCAGCACTTTTATCTTAATACATTAACTTGTATGAAAATTTCCAATCTCTATAAATAGCAATTTTAATTGGAAAATTAGTATTTATTTTTACTATATGTACATACTTACTATACTCGTATATATTTATATTTACTCGTATGTCTCCCTCCACCGCTCTTACAAATTCACAGTTATTTGAATAATTCAAGGAATACGTAAATAAATTTTTTTTTTTTTTTACAAAAGTACTTACAATATTCAATAAAGTTAGGGTAATTTTATAACCATGTTATCTAAAATTTCATATTCTGTGTTCAGATTTCGAAATTGATAGGCAAATTTTCATTTTTCGCCTTTGGGTAGAGGCCTGAAGACATATTCACAGATTTTTTTCAGTATTTTTACAAGAATACGGATGATACAACGAAACTTTTGGTAGGTATTACAATGAAAATTTTTTTTTTTGCAATGTAGCTCCACCCTAATGTACCTTCATACATATGTACATACATACAGATGTAAAAAGT